>CM065652.1:2400000-3600000 GCA_033220425.1 Lepraria neglecta
ACCCCCATCCAAAAATACAGCCCCTAGAATCGCCTGCATAGTCTCCATCGTCGTAACGGGGCTCACAAAATACTGCTGGCTCGCATTCCGATTCACCCATCTATGCAACCCGTATATCCTCCCAACTCTCGCTAAATTCTCTCGAGAACCTATGCTAGTGCGATAATGGGTATGTTGTTCTAGATAGATTGTTTCTTAGTGATCCGCTTGTTCTCGTCGTCGTATAGTAGAGGATAGATTACTTACTCATCACGGTTTTGGTTGGATACTATAGTTTGGTGAGGGCGAGCTTGAGCACTGCGTCACCGACGATACCGAGGCGTTTGTTTCCTTCTGGTAAGGGACGGGAGCCGATGGATGACACGTTTGAGCCGGTGGCTTGCATTGCTTCCCAGAGGAAGAGGGGAAAGGTGAAGATTTAGTGGATTATGGATTGAACGTATTGGACTGTGGATTCCATGCTGAGTCTTGCCATGCTTGGGTGCAATTTGGAGGTTTGCCATAGATGGGACAATTGTATGAGGGTTGGGTTCTAGCTTATTGTAGGATGAATGGGTGAATAAAGACCATAAGGTTAGCCGTGATTGGACATTCACCCGCCAGAAAGAAATTCATGAGAATGATCTTCCGATCCTTACTATTTATTCATGGGTTTCATTATCAATATGCATTTGCTTTTTGGGGTCTCACGTTTTCTTGCCCAAACCTCATCCCCTCATCCCCACTTCAGCACCCAATCACTCTTGTACGCCCCGCCACTAGTCATGTTGTTCAATCCCGCGACCACCAATGCCTTACTCGTCTCATTATAATCGACACTACTACTTGGCACAGCTATCTCATTCAATGACACATTACTCACGCTCTGCTGGACGCCTAGCACAGTCACATTAGCTAACGGGTTGGTATCGTTGTACGTCCCTCTGGCCGAGGCGTAGAGTGCTGAATTTGAGGCAGTGAACTGTTTGAGAGTCAGCGATGTTGTATTCTAAGAGCTGACAGGATGGCCAGTAGCTTACTTCAACGTAGAGAGTAGAATCCTGCACCAAGCTCTCCCCATCATCAATATACAAGCTCCCACTCGCACTTCCCTCCAAGCTCAACGCAGCAATAAGACCCCAAGGATTCTTCCTCGCATCTCTTGTCACCAAGGCCGTTTCCTGAGTCGGGATGACATTATTGCCTCTGATGTAGACGGGGATATGGCCCAATGGCGCATCAATTGTCACATTCTGCCCCGCTGGTGCAGTGACCCCAGAGAGGGTATACCAATCATAATACACCTCTCCTTTACCGACACCGGGGAAGACGCCGCTGACATTGGTGTAGCCCTGGTCTAGGACCGGCGTTACCAGGATTGCAGGGCCGAGGAAGAATTGACGATCCGCTGCTGCGAGGGACGGATCGTTGGGGAATTCCCATGCTAGAGCACGCATGACGGTTGAGCCGGTGTTGTGGGCGAGGTAGAAGAGGGTATAAATATACGGCAGTAGCTGGTATCTGATGTTCATTGCCGTCTTTGAGGCTTCTATGACGGAGGCCCAGACGTATGCTTCTTGGTCATTTGCGGAAAGTGTATTGTGGTTGCGATAGAAAGGAAAGAATGCGGAGAGTTGCATCCATCGGTTACACAGCTCCTCATCCGAATTGCCATTGAAGCCACACGTATCCACCCCAAACATCGGGATACCGAACAGCGAGAAAGACAGTGCCTGAGGGATGGAGAAGAACATGTACGCAAAGAGGGACGTATTGTCCCCACCCCAATGACCAGCATACTTGCCGCTCCCCGCAAACGTCGACCGACCGATGATGAATGGTCGCTTTTTCGGTATCGCTTGCAGAAGAGCGTTATATGTTGCGTTGAGTATCTGGTGGCCAAAAAGGTTATGCACGTCATATTCCACCGTTCCATCGGCGTGAGTAGCATTCGGAGAGACGGCATGAACGGCCAGATCTCCCTGGACGTTGTTGATCACGTAAGGAGGATGGTTAATGTCCCTAACGCCCGGAGTAGGAGTTGTCCTCAAGTAATCGCTCGCCGCCATACTTGAGGCAGTCGGATAGGAATTCGCTTGGCTAACAGACGCAGAAGAAGCCACTGCAGCTTCGGTAGCATTTGTCAAGTTAAAGCCTTCGGGGTAGGTGTAAATGACGTCTCCTGGCTCGCCTGGTAGGAAAAATGGAGGATGGACCGGGTTCATCGTGATGTTACCGCTTCCGCAGCTGCCCACGCAGAAAGATGAGGCTTCAGACATGTCGATCCAGGCGCCGTCGAAGTTGAGTTTGCTATGCCAACTGACGAATTCATCGATCCACCACTGGCCACCGCCTCCACTGAGCCAGTCCGGGAAGACGGTGTAGCCGGGCCAGACGCTACCGATATACAGGCTACCATCCGGGTTGGTCATGAAGGCACCTGTTACATTGCCGTTGTCGAATGTAGAATAATTGTCACTGGCATTGGTTGGGTTCGGGACGTAAATGGCCGAGTCCACAATGGGGATGTAATGACGCCCACTATCATGCAGATTTGACAAAAATGTCTCTCCTTCGCTGTAGTTGAATCTAATTGGGTCATTGTCAAAGTCCCGGTATTGATTCATATAGTCGATATCAGTCCAGATATTCTCCAGTGGAATGCCGAACTTCTCGTAGTTGTCAACCACTTGTTGCAGGACAGTCCAGTTTGCATAACCCCATCTACATTGATGGAAGCCTAACGTGAAATATTGCTGCATGGCAGGTAGTCCGATTGCACTCATTTGGTAAGCTGTAGTGACCTCTGGTTGCGTAGGCCCAGCGTAGAAAGTTAGATCGATACTCCCTCCAAGGAGACGCCAAGTAATGTTGGTAGGCCGCAGCAAGATCTCTTGACCGTGGGCATTGCGGCTGTAGAGACCATGTGAGTAGGACACATAGTCCGCCATAGGATCTGTCTCGTTAGATGTGACAAGCGTGAGATTGCCGTTGGACGAGTCAACCTCGTAGTATCTTGTGTCGAGATAAAAGGGGTGAGTCCCATATATATTGCTGCATGACTCGTGTTAAACTCGTCCGACTCAAAGTTCTATGCTCACAATGAGAACCACTTACTAGTCTATTGGATCTCCAACATCTGCAGCATACATAGTCTTGGTAAAATTGTTGCCCAACCTTAGTCCGTGAATGGTCTCTCCGAGCCCATACAGATTGTAATTTTCAGGCAGCGCACTAGCAAATTCCGCGAATTGACCCTCAAACACTAGCTTCGTACCAGCTGTCGAGAACAGTGTATCGCCCGTTGACACTCTAAACACCGTGAAAGAAAATGTAGGATCGTTGCTCCAAACGAAGTTCAAATCACTCATCAAACTCGCGCTGTTAGCATCACAATGGGCCATAGGCTGATGAACAATATAATCTGGGAGATCATAATACGAAGAGTTCGAGGCTGTAATTGCAGCCGGAGTGACTCTCACAGCTAGCCGGTCTGCCGATTGATACTCGACCGTGAGATTTAAGGTGTCAATATCGTTCCCGTAGACATTACACGCCGAGCCAGCCAATGTGAGGGTTGCTGTTAAGCCAAGTGGATTCCGGACGACATTAGTGGCCGTATACCCAGGGCACACATCTTGAGCATCCACAGCTTGAGGATCCTGGACGTTGGGAATCAACGTCGCGCCAACATCAGCCGCCGAAGGCACCGTAAAAAGGGGCCTAAAGGTAGTCGGAGTGCCATTCACATCCGCGCTCTGAGGGGCAGACGTCACAGAAGACGAGACCGTAGCAGACGCAAGCCCATCAGCATTTCCGCCGGCCGAATTGCTCTGCCCGTAGGAAATCTTGCTTAGCTGCAGCGTAAAGAAGATAAAGAAATTGAAGACGGATAATGGCGAGTGAAACATGACTGGATCAGCAGGGCGGAGTTTCATCCAGCCAATTGCATAGACGAAGAGGAATGCAAGGTAGAGCAATGCCAGTATTGAGGATATTTCCGCAGCGCGCGTAACAATCGACACGGATGAGGAGAAGAGAAAAACATACTCCAGGTTCCGAATGGCATCCATTTATATCAGATGATAGCCTAGAGTGTGGGGCCAGGTACACCTGTGCTAGTGGACGTGCTGACTTATGACGATGTTTCAAGCGCACTTTTTGATTGGGTGTTGACCGTTGAGCAAGAGGAACAAGAACGGCAGGTAACGCCAGCGAAAGGGATCATCCGGGAAGCTTTGTTTATCCCGCAGCCAAAAAGAAGGCCCGAGGTCCGATTTCCAGACGGAGAAATTGCAAGCGTAGTGGAGCTGTTGAGCTCAACCAACGAACAAACGATGAAGAAATGCCCATTGACTTGCAGCTAACGTGTCAGACTGCTTTCAAAAGGCCTCAATCGAAGGTTTGCCGGCTCCCAAATATCTCACGGGATTGAAAGGTTGTGCAGCTGAGGGGGCGTTATCAGCCACAGCAAGCTTCCGGGTGTTGATCCTCAAAACCCGGGCCCGACCCCGCCTTTCGATCTTTCGTTGCAATACCCCACAATAGCTTCGAGGTTTTCACTATGCGGGGCGATGGCATGTAGTGCGTCATAGGGGAGCTGCAAATGAGATGCCGTCAAATATCAAAGCTCATAGGAGAAGATGTGGCAGGGCTGGAAGAGGAAACTTTTGATGCGTGCCAAGACTTCAGCACGGGATAGGAAAGCGGTAGAGGATTAGGTAGAGATGTATGTAGAAAGCCCGGGCGAACATGAAGAATTGGAAGGGTTGATTTCTTTTAACAACTTCTTGTATCTATGGCCACCCATTTTAGCATGCCTAAAAAGAACGCTGTGCCTGTGCTACTATGATACTTTGAATTACACGCCCCAAGCGCAAGTCATGCCCTTCTAATCCACTCCTCTGCCAATAATAAAATATGCCGATTTCGCAAGCAACCTGGGATATCACGCCTGCTAAAGCGCTTGCTCTTCCCTTTCCAAAGCGCCGAACATGTACAATGTAAGCCCAACCGATCATGCGGATATCCTGAATGGATAAGGGGTATGAAAAGCGCCAAAGCTGTAAGTGGATAACCCATACTGTTTGTATCAACATCCAACCAGCAAAACCCAGCTCTCACATCCTGTCATCCGTCCTTGCTTTACCCCGTCTCCTGAAGAAGTCCATAACCCTCTTCGCTGCGCCAGAAGTCCCAGCATGTTGCCCTCCTACGCCAGAGCCCTGTTCCGTATTCTGCTCGTATGCGTCCGCGAATCTTCTATTGTTCTTTTGTAAAACGCCAGGACCACGTGCACGACCTTGTTGCGCGGGAGCACTGGGTGGCTCGTCCTCGTAGCTATTGAAGCCCTGAGGGTAGAGAGGCCGGTCACGCCGTGAACCAAGTGATATCTCTGACTCGGAGGGTGTACCAAGATAAGACTGTCCAGGTAGCGGCGGTTTTGAGGAAGGGTACAAGTCTGGCTGCGATTGGTACTGAGGACTGTATGTATTCTCTTGTGCACCTCGCGAAGGCGGATCATTCCTTCGTCCCTGCTGTGTCGGGTAATCTCGCGTGCGATCTCGTCCCCCATCATAACCTGCAGGAATGTTCTCTTCCTGTCTAGAATTAGTGCCTCCCTCTTGGCCTCTATTGTATGCCATGGTCTGGGGCCGCGGCTGGCCTCGACTCGCGGGTGCCTGCTGAAGAGTGTTGGACGGTCTCCGCTCGGAAGCCGGCCGGATATCTGAAGCATCCTTGCCACTGCCCGTGCTAGCAAAGCTCTTGAACGAGAAAGAAGCCGGCAAAAGTGAAAATCTTCGTGGCTTTTCCTGTCTCGCCGGATCGCTCTCGTTCCTTAGATCACTATTCTTTCGAGAGAAGCCGAATGATGGGCGCCGTGAATCTGTGGATTGTCGAGGGCTGTCAGAAGCCATCGGAGTCTTCATACTCGTAGGAGGGTATCTTTTCTCTCTCTGTGGCTCTCCGGGTGATTGTGGTTGGGAGCGACTGCTAGATATTGACCCTACCCTGAAAAAGTTGCCCAAAGTGTTGGACCGTTTGTGCCCTCGGGATTGGTTTCGCTGCAGGCCCAGTGTTGGGGGCTCGTACTGGTGAGTGCTTGGTCGCCCGGTCGAGTCGTTTTGGAGGTATGCTTCTGGTTGTGGGATAGGTGCAGAGATGTTGTATTGCTTGCCAGGCTTAGGCTGCGTAACCCTTCCTTGCGCATTCGTGGCAGCTACTGTTGGAGCAAGTGGCTGACTGTAAGAATTACCGCGCGAAGGTAACCTACCTTGTCCGGTAGAAGTCATTGAGCCACCGGTGCTGGGTCTAGCTATTGAGGTGGAGGGCACTTGGCCGAAGGCGCTGGTAGAATCTGACACCGATAGTGGAAGATCTTTGGGTGGTCGCGCGGGTGGCGCCATATCCCTCTGCGAGCTGCCAGGTCGTTGCTGCGTCCTGCTTGAAGCAGACTGATACGTTTGACCGGGTCCCATGCCCAGAGCAATAGAAGGATCCTGAGGCAAAGGCTTCGTTGTCGAAGGCGGCGTTCTATACTGAGAGGAAACGCCTTGAGGTCCTTCAGTTCCAGCTCTCACGCGAGTCTTGGTTTGGCCAGCTGAAGTGGCAGATGTAGATGCGTCTGTAGTTGGGGGACTGGTGGGCGGCATTGGCTCGCCTCGTACCGTTTGTCTCTGTGGAGCAACGTATTCAACCTGCACTGTCCTTCTTTTAGGGTCACGGGGCGCCTTTGCTTTATCAGCAGATTGATCCGGATCGATTTTGCCTTGGTGGTTTAGGCCCCCAGGAGACATATTGGAGGGGTGTGTCTTGGCTGGCTCCCTGACTGAAGCGCTGCGAACAAGCAGAGGAACATCTTGTGGACCTACATCGAGTAAGTTAGCAGGCACAAGACAAGAATTGCATGAGATAATGTAGAAAGCCATACCTGCTGTGACCGTGGCATTTGCAATATCACCAACGGTCGTAGTGCTGCTTGTAACCTGTGCCACGACATGCGCGAAGTCGCTCAGCCAGCTGTGTCTGGCTACCTCGAATAGATCTGCTCGTTGCCTTGGATCTGGAACAAGAATCCTTCGTAAAAGATCGCGAGCATGTGGAGTGACGTATTCAGGGAAAGTAAGAGGAGTGGTCGTAATGTATTTGTACAATAAGTTGATATTATCACCCTCTGGATTCGCTGGGTCGTCGTCGAAGGGCAAGTATCCAGCCAACATAGCGTACTGTGACACCGGTTAATTCGAGTAACTCAATTGCATGATCCAGCTCTTACCAAAATCACGCCACAACTCCATACGTCGACCTTCCTCCCAGTGTACAGTGAGTCGGTTACCACAAGCTCAGGCGCTGCGTAGCATGGGCTTCCACAGCTCGTTGCCATCAGATCTCCTCTCCTGGACCCGTTTTGCACACGATCGAGATTCATGTCCTTGACATACTTCCGATCCGTCAGATTACGTTCGATATCCTCGTCCAGTTCGTCTCGGGGATCAAAAGTATTGGCAAATCCAAAATCGGTGATGACGATGTTCTTGTTCCGGTCGAGCAGGAGATTTTCGAGCTTGAGATCTCGATGCACGATACCCTTCTTGTGCAAGTAACCGACGCCAGACACCAATTGGGCGAACAATTTTCTGGCGGTATGGTCCTTGAGATAGCGATGGTTTAATATGTAGTCGAAGAGTTCACCGCCGGAAGCGTATTCTAAGATGATACCAATGTATGGCGGAGTCTCGATCATCTCGTGCAATTTGACAATGTTCGGATGCTCGAGCCCTCTCAATATTGAAACCTCGCGGTAAATCTTGGGTAGCCGACTTGGATTTTGTCCCAGGGTCTCGCGTCGGATGAGCTTGATTGCTACCTGGACCTCGCCATTCTTTTTCCAGCCCAATTTAACCTTACCGAATTCTCCTTCTCCAAGAGTCTGCCCCAGAATGTATTCGCCAAATTTTGTCTCTTTCCGCCGTCCGCCGCTTCCTGCTGTGGCGGAATAATCCTGTCTGCTTCGAGGGGTTGGATTTGGAACGTCTTCTGCTGCCACGTTGTTGACCACGGCCAAGCCTGGCACGGATTCTAATTGCCGCTCTTGCTCACGCCTTATATCAATCGCCGGATCATCCACCACAACGCGATTTATGACCTGAGTGTCATCTCTCGTAGATCTCGCAGGTGGTGGCTGGGAAACAACGTTCGAGGCTGACCGGCTTTGTACAGCAGCGGGAGATTGTTGATGACCCGGTTCACGGGTACTTATGGCCCTTTGCGGGCCATCAGGCGACGCTGGCCCTCTCCGCCGCGACCGAGCAACGTTCGTTGCTGCAGAAGTCGAATCGCTGAGGCTGTCTGGTGCATTGCCACTCGCTGGGCTGGTCGTGCCTTGCTCACTAGTGTCTAGCTGACGTGCATCAGAGACCTTACGGGACGAAGACGGCGGGTCATCGTATGGTTGTGTGGTCTGGCGAGAGGAGACCCTTCTATCAGCCAGGGGCGTACTAGAGGGTAAAGTAAAGTTTTGGGCCCGTTGATTTGAAGAAGTCCTTGGAGGAGGTGATATTGGAGGTCCGCCTTGTGATTGTTGAGTTCGCTGGTCCCTTCGAGTTTGTAGAGGTGGGGACGAGGTAGTACCGGGCGCTACCGGAGATGCACGTGTGACATTCGCCATGTCTTGACCACGTGGCGTACTGGATGTCGATTGTACATTAGAATCAGGGGTTATTGTTTGGTTGCCATTGCCGCTTGGTCGTGTCGATGGCCGCCTAGAAGATGACTGTGGCGAGCTTCTTGCATGCGAACTCTGGCTTTGATTATCTGGTTGCGGACTTTGCTGTGTATATTGGAGCCGTGAGGACGATGGATCTATGGCATACGCCCCTTGGGCTACTGGTGATTGCGTTTGTTGCGAAGCCACTTGCATCGTAGCCATCAACGGCGTTTTAACACCAGCTCACTCCAGACCACTAGCCACCAATGCCAGTCCGGTGAACCGCGTAAGGAAGCGTAAATTTGTGTCCTATGAATTGCACCTGCGCGTAAATATAGCCTTTGAGATTGGCGGGCGCGTTTGTCTCGAGTTGCAGAGGCCTAATAACAGGGAAGAAGCAGCAGGCTCGACAGTCTGAGAAGCTCTAACAGATGTTGTCCTGTGCAGAGGGTTTCCTGCCAATCTACAACCTTATCCCACCTATTAACAACAAAAGGCTTGACCCTGCGTATGATAATATGATCTCGGCTCAGGGTGACGTTGGCGGCTGTGATTCGATGGGCTAGAAAGGCCCGTCACAAGCTGCAGGGTGTAGAAACACGTCGAGGGTGTGGAATGGATCGTATCGCGAGCTTTTTCTTTCACGCAAAGCGACTCGACGAAGATATCGCTAGAGGGCTCGTAGGATTCGGCTTGATAGACAAGGATGCGCAATTTCAGCTTGCTGACCTCGCTAAATTGTTGCGTGTGAATATTAAGATGACTGTCCCGAGGGATTGGTGAGTCTGAATGGAAGTTATACTCTTATTAGAGGCAGATGCTCAAAAAGAATCAAGGAAAAGCAAGTGAAGGAGCGTGGGAACGACTGTCGGGAATGACGCTATGCAGCTGTCATTAGAGGAATTGGCGACGTTCAAAGGACCTCGAGAAGCCGCTCGGCGGCCTGGCCTTAGGAGGGTGGGGAGGGTGGAGGTGGGAGGGATGTAGTGGGAGGCGGTGGAGTGGATTGTCGCTGTTATTGCAGGTTCGCTGGAAGTGAGCTGTCTGCCGATCATGGGGCAATTTCCTTTGGAGCAGGGGTTCTAACGTTCTAACTTAGGGAAGGCGCGAAACCGTCGTCTAAGGGAGGTGCCGTTAGTGCCTAAGACTTGCAAAAGCCAAACCACTTCTGATATCTGAAGCATCCAAAATTCTCGTCAAGTTACGATGGGTTTGTACAGGCCCGTTTCACTGGTCTGTTATCGGTCTGACATGCAGATTTCGAAGGTATCAGCCCTTCACTATCTCTCATGTTTAATTGGTCTCCTAGGGCAACCATTCTTATTGGCTTTTGCATTCAAGCGCGCAGAGCTGAGCAATTAAGGTTGTCGAGCTACCAACTGCCTATGGATAGATAAGAGAGCCTCAAAAGTGAACACGAAAGTTGTGTTTCAGGTCGGACTTGTAGGGTGTGCATATGAAAGCCACACATGCAGAAATACGGTCGTTTCAAAATCGCCCTAAACCAATGCAAAAAGAGCCGATATCTACCTATGGTTGTTCGTCACTCCCGAAAATCTGCTCATCAATCTCCACAAGGATAGCTATGTATGCAGTGTCGTGTTATGTTAGGCATGAAATATCAATGAGGCAATCGCGTTATCGCCCATGAAGTGAAGTCATAGCAGGCCTCGGAGCCCGAGGTTCAATATTTTGGCGAGCTCAAGAACCCAAAGGCTCGCCAAGGCCACTGGATTTCGGCGCTGGAGCAGCATTGCCGAATCCGACCTGCGTACCAGACCCAGCTGAGCCAGAACCGACTGAGGATAGGTTCTGGTTTCCCACAGCCCCAGGTTTCTCGGAAAGCATTGCCTCAGGAGGGATGGCACCACCATCTCCTCCACCGACAACAAGGTCGCCTCCGCCAGGTGCCTTTCCAACTACCATGCCCTTTGCGACCGACCTAAATACTCAATCAGCCATTGAAACTGGTGGAACTCGGCTCTTGGACGTACTTAATAACAGCTCTACGTGACACTCCGGCTGCATCCACATAGACAAGACCAACGTTCTTGACACCACCAACGAGACCTCCAGCAACGTTTTTGGCGTCTTCGCCATATCGATGACCAACAACTTGAGTTGCTGCACTCGATCCTGATGCCAGCAGGTTGCGTGAAGCGTAATCAACACCGTCAGCGATAGTCGAGAAGGCCATCATAGACTTGTTTAGAAGGCCAGGTTTGTAACCCTCTCTATCGTGTGCCGCCATCTTTTTCTGCTTCTCACCACGGCGTGCTAACGTCGCTCCGAGGTTCTGGGCATGCTTTGTAACTTGACCAACGGTCTTTGCAGATAGGTTCACAGCACCGGCGGTGGCGCTGTTCAATTTTCTAACCCTTGCTTGTGTAGTCGGGGTGAATTTCATGGGCTTCGGGTTTGGTTTCGTTTTCTTGGTGAAATTGTCTGCCCCTGCGGTAATCTGGTTTGATAGCCATCCAGACCCCGTAACAATAAGACGAGAAGCAACTGCAGCGTTCTGGACGAGTGCCGAGTCTTTGTAGGCAGGGTGCCTCGCCATTTTGAGGTATTCTTCGGAAGCATTGCAAACATTGATCTGGTTGCCCTCGCCTTCCTGAGGTAGACTGATCTCGACAGGTCCTATTTGGAATTAGCAATGACTTAAAATGCTCTATGCAGCGTAGAGTATTACTCTTAGAGCCTGCATGCACATCCTTGCCCTCGACCACGTTGTATCCCTCCCCAAGCTCACCGACGACAGAGCCGTCTTCTTCGTCCACAAGAACGATATGACCGTGTCCGCTACCATGGCCCGAGCCCACATAGCCCTCACCAGGAGCGAACTCTGCTGGGTTGTAGCTCTTCTCCTTGCCCGCCGGAAAAGTGGCACGCTCCAAGAATGCTGTACATTGTGCCAGAATCGTCTCAAAGGTATCAATGTCCTCTTGCGTGATCCTATCAGGTCCACTCCCAATCTTTGGGAATTCAATGCGTGTGAAGGCACCGCTTTCTGGCCCAAGGTCCCATCGTGGAATTAGGTAGCTTCGTGGAGGCTGGTGGTAGATCTGAGTTGTAGCAGGTAGGGAGAGATCGAGCTCTGGAGGGAGATGCAGATGAAGGTAGAAGTCTTCTTCTGGTGCTGCGCTGCTAGGATTGGCAGAGGACAAGTCGGCAAAGGGAGATGACGTAGGGACCATCAATAGGGATAAGGTCTGTGGTCCAGAATGGCTGAGTTGAGTCTCCCGGCCATCTTGTATGTGGTAGGCACAAATGTTGCCAACGCTGTAGAGCAGCCGTGGCTCGTTGTGTCCGGCGGACATGGTGGTGGAGCTGATAGTGGGGGCTCTTAGTGGGGTAGCTTTCGGCGACTTTCGCTGTCAGCACCTTCTAATGCACTCGATTAAGGTGGGAATAGGTTGCGGGAAATGTGAGAACTTAGGGAGAAGGAAGAAGACAGTTCAAAAGGATGCCTGCCCAATATTTAGTAAGGTATCGACGGTATTAAAGTCAGCGTGCCAAGAGCGCTTGCATATCAAATTTCGAAGGAAGGCGCGTAAAGTGGCGACAAAACTGTGATTGTGCAAATTTGGCGGAGACTAACTTTCCTACGCCCAAAAGCAATCCATGAATTGTTCTCATGATGCGGACGCGATACAGCTGAACGTCCTGCCAGGGTTTGAAAGTATCTCTGCTACATGATGTTTTCGAAAAGGAATGAAGCGTCTGATTCTCAAGCTATGAACATCCGTGGTATTTAGACCTATCAGAGTCGTGCAAGTTGCTGCAGCTAGACATTGGTCCAGGGTTCCAGTCATCTCTTCGCTACATTGTGGACGATTTGCACTGCTCATCTCTTACAAATGCTAACCCCCAGCTCGTCCCGTCTTACCATTCCCGCCAAACGCAATCCTTGGCTCCACATTCTGTTTCTACTAAGCCCTTTGCACTTGCGAATAGCAGCTTCGTTTTCAGGAAGTCATGGCGGTACGTGCTCTGAGCCACGGTCCCTCTTCAAGACTAAATGCACAAGGAGCCAATTTAAGGGATTCAATCACTCTACGTGGGTAGCAATCCGGAGGTAGAGTAAGTGACTTACTCAGACCTAAGTCATCAACTTCGCGGATGACCTTGTCAGTATCGTTGCAGTGCACGGCCTGTACGGACACGCTCTCAAGACATGGACTTCAGAAGGTTCGAAAGCTCTGTGACTCCGGGACAAAGAAATGCTCCCAAAAAGCACTCCTTAACGCGAGAATTCTAACTCGTGGATACAACGCGGATGTGCACGCGTTCTTGGGGAATACGTCCTCCGATCGTATTATGCAACGTGCACATAGTCTTGTCGCATAGCTTCAGGCTGACCGTGAGGTGCGTTTTCATCTGCCGGAACAGTCTGCATGCTTGTGACGGGGTCAGATCCTATGTATTTGACTACGCAAGTTTAAGGATCAAAGCACCGATTACTGAATCTCATTATCTTTAGTTCAAAGGTGCTACAGAGAGGCCCATCATCTTCGTGTGCCATTTGCTTGGAGGCATCGTCGTCAAAGAAGTATTCCCATCACAGCAAGAAGCACCGCCCAGTACTAATCTCGACTTTCAGGCATTAGCCTACTCAGCAAGTAGGACCTCGAAACAGCTAGAGCACTTGCATTCCGTCTTCATTTCTACTTACGGGATACTCTTCCTCGGTACACCGCACAATGGTAGCGATATCGCCAAAATGTCCATCACAGCTCAACGCCTGGTCAGTGCTGTCGTACCCAAAAAGGTCTTAGACACGCATGGTCAGCTATTGAACGCACTCAAAGAGGATTCAGAGACGCTGCAGAACATCACAGACCAGTTCGCACCCTTGATGAAGAGATTTCATATATATGTCTTCTAGGAGCAGGAGAAGACCCGTCTTCCCCATACCAATGCTTATGTATGTTGCCTCTCATACTGCTTGATCGATAGACCTGACTCACCAAGGCAGATCGTTGACGAAAGCTCGGCTGCCCCAATCCTCAACAACACCGAGAGCTCTGATATAAGCGCCAACTATAGTCAAAATGTGTAGATTTGAGAATAGTAGTGCGCCAGGATATCGAACAGTTGCAGCGGCTCACTTAAAGTACAACCGGGAGGCTTCTTCTCTGATAGCAGTTCGATGGTCACAGGCAAAGGACATGTTGAAAGAACAAAGGTCCATGGAAGCTTCGGAGTTGATGAGGAGATTGCAATCGAGAATGTATACGGAGAGATTGTTCTCATTCTGATGGGAGTCGAGGTAGCTGGGTCTGAAACATTGACTCCTCGGTGTTCGTTACACATCCTGCTGGTAGACCTCTGACAACCATTACTGCCTAACCATCCAAATAAACACTGTATAGCCGGAGCTTTAGGAGTCGTTTACTCAAACTCCACAGGACATCCATCTCTTGCTGACATGACTAAGGTCATCTTTTGTCGTTCTCTTGCTAATTTTTGGACGCCTCGGCTGTGATGAGATGAGTAAGCCGTCCATGCCTGAACCTGAGGTCTATCAAATTGTCCGGCTCTGATCACAGGGAATGTTTGAAGTATTCGAACGACAGCATAAGATGTTTCAGTGAGACCGAAGTCCTCTGTTACGCCAGAAAACCCAGGTTAGCGATGGAGTCATAAGGGGTAGATCTGACGATCTCGCGGTGACTAGAGCATATGCTAGGATGACTTACGGCCAAGACAGACCCGTGGGCCACCATTGAAAGGAAGATAACCCCAACTTGCATTGACTTCATCGTGGTATAAAGGCAGGTCCTCCTCCCACCGCTCTGGACGGAACTCCTCAGCATCGTCTCCATACAGGTCCTTCCGCCGGTGCATCGCATATATACAGAAGGCTACATTGTCGCCTTTGCGTACAAGCACAGGCGACGAACGATCGGGGCCACCACCAGTTGGGAGGATCGTGGTTCGGTGAACAGTTCGAGTGTTGACAGGCACAGAAGGATACAAGCGAAGAGCTATAGATACTCAATGATTAGCGGAAGAACCCACCCCATGACTTGGACTTGATATGAGCATACTTTCTTTGAGTACATTGGCCAGATATGTCATCTTCTTGATGTCTTCCCGTTTTAAGTCTTCATTATCACCAGCGACCGATTGGATCTCATCCCGCAAGCGTTGTAATACCTGTGGATGGCGTGGCAGAAGATGGCTGCAATGAACGATTGGTAAGCCATGATTGATTGCCCAAGGGGAGGGGCTGTGCCCTCACAATGTCCACGACAGCAGACAAGCTGTTGTATCTCTGCCGGCGAGCAAAATGTTGATCAGCTGATCCCGCAATGCCTTTCGATCGCGGGAGTCTTCGGCGATAGCATCAATAAACACATAACGCCCGTGGCCATCTGAGGATTTCGTGGAACTAGCCTGACGTCGATCTATGATATTCTCGATGAAGGTATGTACGGATGCGCAGGCTTCTCGGAAGCGCCGGCCACCTATGAGCCAATAGAGATCCAAGTAACGATAGCGTTGGACCACATAGTCCTGGGCAATGTCGAATTCCTTCGCAAATTCGATATCATCTGCGGACTGAGCCGCTCTCAAACTGTACGTCGATTCCCCAAACAGAAATGCTGATGTGGTGTCCAGTGTAAATCGGAAAAATAGAGGCTGTAGATCTATGCTCTTTTTGTTCTGGAGGATGCACGCGATCAGATCATTAACGTGCTCACGGAGTATGTCAAGATCCTGGTACTGCTGTCGGGCAAATTGTGGCCGCAGCATTTCTCGAGAATGTTTCCAAGCTGCTCCATCTTGCGTGAAGATACCATCGCCAAGCAAGGGGAAGAATATTTGGCGACGAAGTCCATACCCGAAGTCTATCTCCCAGTCAACAAGGCCCCGTTCTATAGAATCATACAAGAGCGCGTTCACATACCACCAAAGCGAGATGAGAACATGGCTTCGAGGTTCTTTGGATCAATTGTACCAAATGCAGGTGTTCCAAGGAATTTCTGCTCCAAGGTATTGCCGACGTCTTGAAAGTGGAATAGGAACAGCTCCATTAAGCGACTGTTTCTATCGGCCTCGAAAATTTGTAGCAATCGGTCGATGCCCCACGGCCATCCATTGCGGAGTCTCGGCGCAGGAAGACATCCATGGCTCCGACCAAATGCTTCATCTGACTAGCAAGTGTCAGTCCTGTCCGTGAAATAGACTGGAATAGGGCTCTTTGTGAGCCAGTGATTAGGGAATGAAGATTTGGCTAGTCGAACTTTCAGGTCGTTTTAGCGACAGCCTGAGATGGATATGTGCTTTTTGTGAACAGCGAAGAGCTGGAAAATGGATTTCAACGGTGAAGAGGTGTTTTGAACGTGCCAAATTGCGAAGCGCTGACAATGCGGATCGCCACATTGGAGTGGAGTTTTGAAAGTGTCAATTGCGAGTCGCAATGAGCTGACAACGCGTATTGTCATAGTGAAGAGGAGTTTCGAACGTGCAATTGTGTGCAGCAAAGAGCTGGAATATGTGTGTGTCTAGTGAAGCAGAGTTTCAATGTGCCAATTGTGAGCAGGAATGAGCTGGAAGGGTAGATTTCGACAGGACGAAGAGTTTCGAATGTGCCAAACTAGCGGTACCCTGCCTTACCTTGGACGAGAGATATTTGGGATAGTGTTGATAAATGAACCAAAATGCGATTGAGGCGATGAATATATAGGATACAGATATTTGCTTGAGGGTCTTTGCAATGACTTCGGTCAAGGGACCAAGCATCGTGAATCAAGGCGATGAAGTGCAAGCAACAGGAAACCGAACAATCTTAAAGTCTGACGACGCGTGCAGGGACCCGCATTATGGAATAAATGCCTGCTTGGACTCGAGTTTCTGGCAGGTAGTCCTGCAGATGCAATTAGCCAATTAGCCGGGGGGTTGCCAGGGGTATGCGCCAAAGGACAGTTGGGGGCGATGAATGCTGCAATGAAAGGCCAATGACATCCTTAGACTCGCGGGGGGAAGCGATCCCAGCCGATTCCGACCGGGGCTATTTCATTCCACGGGCTATGCGCTTCACCAAGCATGTTTTTTTCCGCCTTGATTTCGATTCTAGCTCATTATCCAATGCTGCTTCCCACTATGCTCCGTATCTTGTCAGCAGTGGACGCTTTGGGCGCCTAAGGGACCCCTCCGGTGAGTCCTAGACTCCGCCTCCCGCCTACCGAGCTACTTTGCAACACGATAACAGACTGCCAACCAAAAGTAGTCTATCATCCTACTCCGTTAACGGCAGGCGCCCGAGCTCACCCCACCATGTTCGAACTCGAATCCAAGGCAAATGCTTCTCCGCTTTCGCAATATTGTCTGTCCTGTTAGATAATTATCACACTGCTAAATGTGACTCGGCGAGTCCGCCCTAAAAGTGCTGACGAGTGGCATTAAACGTCTATCCGCCCCAAGGACATTTCGTTGCGCTTTGTTCGTGATATCAATAGTCTCGATAATTTTCATCACGGATCATCTCGAATTGCTCTGCATCTACGATCAATGCATGTTTGAAAATGATTTCGGAGGGTCTGAGGACCGTGCATTCTCCAGATGTTGAAAGTGGACAAGATGCTTTGTATGTGGAGTGAGTATATCCATGCATCAAACTCGCAACTTGTACAATCGCTTTCAAACATGTGGTTGCTTGAGGTCCTTGACCATGTGTATGCCTTTAGATCTTTTTCTTTCCCTTCCTCCTACGTCGCTCTCGTTTTCGTTCGCTAATTTCTTGATACTATTGTTTGCGTGGCTGGTCACACGGGTTCATCACGATCTAACACATCCACAGTATCGTCGCAGTCCATGGCTTAGAGGGAGATCAGCTGGGTACCTGGACCGATCCGCAGACCGGTACCGTCTGGCTCAGAGACTTACTTCCGTTCAATATCCTGCCTTCACGAGTACTCGCTTTCGGTTACGAGGCAGAGGCCTCCGTATTCTTTGGCGATAGTTCAGCAAACAGGATCTTACAACATGCCCATACCCTCGTTGCGGAACTTCAAGCGGATCGAGCCCTGAGCAATGCCGAGGAGCGCCCAATCATATTCATCTGCCACGGCCTTGGGGGCCTGTTGGTGAAGAAAGCACTTGCATACTCCGCTACACAGACCTCGAACAAGGTCGACCACCTATACTCTATCTACATCTCCACCTACGGCATTCTCTTTATGGGCACTCCTCATAACGGGATGGAACATAATCCGTGGCAAATGATAGCCCATAGATCGAAGGCTACCGGGGGGCGCCTCGTGATCTTCTGAAGGCCCTGACAAAGAATTCGGAGACTCTACAAAATATCACAGACCAATTTGCACCCTTAGTCAAACAATACCATATCTATTTCTTCTGGGAAGGCGTTGAGACAACATCAGGACACAAAACGGATTATGTGGTACGACAAGATTCAGCCGCACCTATCTGGGACAATACTGAGCGTTCTGCCCTCTACGCTACCCATTTGCAAATGTGCAGATTCAAGAGTCGTGAGTCTACGGACTTCAAGACAGTACTTGCTGCTTTGTTGAGATATGCGCGAGACGCTCCAGGGAGCATTGGGCCACGATGGATCAACGCGAGGAAGTTCCTCGCCACCCAACGGTCGATTGAGGCACAAGAACTAATTGGCTTCGACGCACATAATGATAACGCCCCTTTCGTCTGCCAGAGCCCCAAGGTTCAACAGAGGAAGGAGGACCGAAAGCTCAAGAACAAACATTTTCGTGTACCACATAACGCCAGCAGTATATTCACTGGCAGAGACGTCGTTACTCAGATACTTCGAAATAAGATATTAGAGCCTTCCGAATTTGATACCCCACACCAGCAGAAGCGATTCGTACTCTACGGCTTGGGGGGATCTGGTAAAACTCAGTTCTGCTTAAAGTTCGTTTCAGATTATCGTGACAGGTAAGACAAGAATCACAAGGACTGCAACGTTAAGTCGTGCTAAGCAAGACAATTCTAGCTTCTGGGCTATATTCTGGATAGACGCAAGCAGTGTTCTAAACGCTGAGAGAGCCTTATCTGAGATCGGACGACTGGGGGGCTCGGACGAGACTTATGAAGCCGGAATGTACTGGCTGACTAGCCTTGAGATGCCATGGCTCTTAGTCATTGACAATGCTGATGACCCCACCGTCGACTACTCAAGATTCTTTCCGGCGGGGGATAGAGGACATATCCTGGTAACGAGTCGCAACTCTGACTGCAAGATACATGCCACAGTTGGTTACTACGAATTTTGTGAGATGGATGAGGAGGATGCTATTACGCTTCTTTTGAAAGCAGCCCAACATGGCGGTATCGACGACAAGGACGTGAGAGAAACCGCAAGGCCCATCGTCAAGACTCTTGGTCATCTTGCACTGGCTCTGATCCAAGCCGGTGCGTCAATTAGCCATGGAATATGCACTCTGGAAGACTATCTTGAAGTCTTTGCTGTGTACAAGAAACAAATCATGAGCTACCGGCTTGTGCAAGGCACTGACAATTACCGCTATACTATATACACCACCTGGGAGGTCTCGGTTCAGAGGATAGAGAGCTTAGCATCAGAAGAGGCGGTTGACGCTATTCAGATCCTCCAGATCATAGCATTCCTACATTTTGAGCAAGTGCCGGCCAACCTGTTTGAACGCGCATGGAAAATCTCGCATCCAGCAGACGAGGTTGTGGCTCCAAGAACCTGGGCCGCAAAGATATTGGAAATCATGTTGAGCTTCACTGTATTCGCTTATCTGTATAATCTCTTACTCAAGGTACGCATTGGAAGCAAGCCATCGCGTCCACTAGACATTTTACTCCAGAAAGGCCCTCAATGGAATAGGTACCGTTTCCGCGAAGCAATGGCTCTGTTACTTCAGTTTTCTCTTATTTCCCTAGACGAGGAGAAAAAGTACTACTCCATGCATCCAATGGTCCACTTTTGGGCAAGAGAACGCTTGACTAAGGATGATCAGGGTATCTGGTCCGATAATGCCCTTATTACTCTAGCGGATTCTATAACTCCAGAACTTGACCCGCTCAGTCAACCCTATCGAAGGTCACTACTTCCTCACATTGATGCCTGTTTGCAATACAAACACTCTCAATCTCCTTCAGAGGGCCACAATGGAGACTCGCCTGTCTCAAATACCGTCAAGTTCGCAGCAATATACTCCGAGTGCGGTATGTGGACCAAAGCCAAAGAGTTACAGGAGAGTGTACTGGACCTGCAACAAAAGTCACTAGGAGAAGAACATCCCGAAAGCCTCAAGGCAATGACTGCTCTTGCCTGGACCTATTGGAACCTCAGCCGTGTGAATGAGGCTGTGGAGCTACAGTGGAGGGTGGTGGAGGTCAACTCGAAGGCGCTGGGTAAGCAGGACGTCAAAACGCTGAAAGCGATGGGGAACCTTGCAAACACCTACTGGCTTCGCGGCAAAAGGCTTGAAGCCCAGGAACTAGGCGAGAAAGTACTCGAAGGGCTGAAGCAGGCAGTGGGTCCAAGTCATTCGGATACTGTGGCAGCAATGGAAGGTCTTGGCAGGACATACATGCACCGTTTTCGTCTCGAGGACGCTCAAAGACTGCAGATGAAAGTTCTAGAAACGAGGAACAAGACGCTTGGCTCAAGTCATCCCGACACGCTGATGGCTATGGCAAATTTAGGGATGACACATCATGCACAAGGAAATCTGGACGATGCCGAGAAGTTGTTGCAAGCGGTAGTGGCTGCAAGAGAACGTGTCCTTGGACCTGAACATGCTTACACTCTCTGGGCGATCAACGACCTCTCTAAGATTTATGTGTCTCAAGATCGCGCAGAAGATGCCGAGGAGCTGCTAAACAGCATCTGGCAAGTGGTGGTTCGAACTTTGGGGGAGAATCATATTGGAGCGTGGATGACCATGATGAACTTCGCAAGGGCTTACAACGGCCAGGAAAAATGGGACAAGGCTCGCCCGATCCTTATGGATCTGATCGACAAGCAAATGGCCAATCTCGGATCCGAACATCCAGACACACTCGCGGCAATGTCTGAACTTGCGCGGACGTATAAGAACATGGGAAAATTGGATGAGGCTAAAGACATCTTTTCGAGGGTGATTGAGACAATGACAGAAAACAAGGATCTGGGTCCTAAGCACCCATGGACGAGAAAAGCTATCGGCCAGCTTTCTGCGATCTACATCAGTCAAGGTCGTTTAATTGAAGCAGAGAAACTCGACCTCAGAATTCGTCAGTGAGCGATACTGGGGCCGTATAGATAACGACTCCGTTTATTCCTACCCGAATATGTGCTCTAGAGACGCGGTTCCGTAAGTACCATTAGCTCTCGGACCGAAAATTGGATAGGATCACCGCTCATTAGCTGAGCTTCTGCTCATCCACTAATGGTATTCTAGACGTCTTTCTAGCCAGCCACTTATGCTGCCGACGAGCACTTGCATAGCTCCACAGCTAAGGCTTTGCATGAACCATATAGGGCTGCAGCAGCCTTTCGACTATCTTTAGCCATGGTTCGTGTAACATCCGAGTCGGATATTAGCAATACAACCATTCCAGCGCACTAATGCAAGAGGGTCATAAGACATCCCGAGTTACAGGACCCAGCCACGGTGCATGTCACACGTCACGAAAAGGAATGATAAGGACACACTCACCCGGCACCATAGTAGTCGGCGGATTAGTTCAGCAGACTTTAGACTTGTCATGCCTTGAGCCAATTACAAATTTGAAGGAGTAAGCGTTACGAGTTAGAGTGGTCATCGACTGGACAAGACCCTTTATTTATTGCTCATCGCAACTTGAGAGTTGCATCTACCGATGAAAAGGTAAAACATGACTGAGCTAGCCTTCTGAAGATGGGATTTAACCTCTCTAGGTATTGCGTCCTCCAATTTAGGAAGCTGATTGCGGTGATTTAGTAATTGAAGAGGGTTAAGGTGGGGCGATTAAGGGATTTACCCTATAGTCATCGCAATTTCGTTCGCTCATGTAGCTCGTCAAGTGATGAGGTATCCGTATCACAGCCTTGATAAAGAGTATCAAACCTTTTTAGGCACGTTGATCTACCACTGTAATGTTGATTATGTTGTCAACGTTAAGACCTGGTGTTTTGATCACATCATTCAGCGACGGTCTTCGCCAATGCTCCCTGGACCTGCGCACCCAATCATCTTTAAACCCTCCTTTTGCATTGAGTACACAGTGCCGCCACCGACAGCTCCGACAATCACCGAAGGTAGGAGCAATGAGAAAGTTATGTCTTTGGTGTTCGCATCGTCGTATTCCATGATCAAGTGTGCCCAGCAGCTTTCGACGACGCTAGCTACATCTTGCCCTGTTGATTGTCAGCCTTTTCCTGAGGCCGAGAGTATGCATGGATCCGTCACGAACCTGTCGCAATAAACATCACTGCTATCACATTTCTCACATTGACAGAGCTGCCCTCCATTGAATTCCGAAGGTCGCTATCTTTCGACGCTCGCAGCGCTTGGTAAAGATCGGCAGGGTGGCAGCGCAAAAACCTTCTGACAGTTCTCGCGTGAGATGTTTCCCCAAGCCATGACTTGTACGCCCCGAGGATGACCAATCGCTTTTGCAGCTGCCCTACACTTGTCAGTAGACATGTTGCCCTCTGTATTTATTTTGTTGATATTCAGCTCTTTGCCCAGGTCAGACTCGAGTAGCTTGGTATAAGCAGCTGTTGTACCAAATTCTGTCATGTTCTGGCCACCAGCATCATCCGTCTCGTACTCAAAGTCCACATGTACCGAAGAACCCATGATATGGGCAGTGATTCTCAGAAGCAAAGCAAAGCGACTTGTTGCTTCCGCATCTCTTCGTAATTACTCTTCAAGGCTCAGCAAACGCTTATAAAATGTGACGGCGTCGTCAATGGATGGGAGAAAGAAGATAGGTGCTTGTCCCATACCCTCGCTCATGGCGAAGACTTCTACCCCTCCACAAGCTTGGAAAGCTTTGCAGCCTCGAGCACTAGTGGCGACGACGGCTGCCTCTACTGTAGCTAGAGGCGCAAAAACTGACCCTTTCTAGTAATGGCCGTGAATCTATAACGGACCTACAAGACCAAGTGGAACCTGTGCGAATCCAATCAAATTCTCGACTCGAATTCCTTCGGTTTGGTCACCATGGTGCGTCATGTACTTGAGGTTTCTGGTGACCTTGTCATATTTTGATAATATTGCTGACTTCTTGGTAGCCGCTGCGCTCGCCTTTGGGCTTATATTCTGAGACATTGCTGCTCAACAGATATATAAAAGGGATGCACCGTCTTCCTGAAATGGGCGAAAGTTAATTCTGATGATGTTGCATGTAGGAGAGATCTTGAAGACTCCTATTTATTCCAATAATTATACTGGTCAAGCGTGCCACTGAGGGATTTCTCTAAGTTATAGTCATGTTGCGCTAGTGAAAAGCGGGTCTGCTCGATCAAACCACTATATTACAAGGCCGAGGTTGAGCGGGTTGTATGAGTTTTGAGACTAAAGTATGTAGTGTGGAAGATCTGCGTATCTGTTCCGATCACCTTCGGCTATCAATACACAAAACTCAACAGACTCTAATATGTCCGCGGGCTGGTCCCTGCCTTGACTCGCATACAGAGAGGCGTGGGTGCTTCTTCCGACCACCAAGGAATCTTACAAGGGTCTCTATCGCAGGTCGAGGATCTGCAACGCAGGTCGCGAAGGCGGATATGCAGGGCAGGGCGGAGGGGTTCATAAAGGTAGTGGAGTTGCTGCAATTGCCGAGAAGCTGGGACCAGAGAGTCGATGCCTTTGTGTGGTAAAATGTGAGGCTTAGTATGCATTGCGTGTAGAAATGCACTATCGCGAGTTGGTCACGATATTCGATTAGGTTTCTTCAACGTCTAGTTGCAACGTACCGCAGAAAATTGACCATTATCAGAATCTTAATTCCGAATTTGAGAATAGCCAGCAGGGTCCTATAGCGAATTAGGAGGTCGACATGAATGCTTAATTTTGAACCTTAGCTACATGCAAGCTTTCCTTGATCCATCTTTTTGCTTGTTGTTTTTTTCACCATCAATATCTGATTCTACGGTTTCTTTTGTCAAATTCTATCGGCGAATGTATTCGGTATTGCTGGAAGTAGCCCCAGATACTGAAGCAATGAAATAGACAACCCAGTGTCCAATAAGTGACGAGGGGGATAAGGAGAGAAAAGTGCAGGTCTGAGACGAATGGAAGAAGAGGGGGAACAGGCCTAGGGGAAGACGGGGGAAGGGAAGGGGGCTCAGCACACTAAGTTGTGTTCAGCATGGTGGGGGTTGAGATGAAGATAGCAAGAGCAGCATGAAGGGCCGTATGGGGAAATGGAAATGGAAATTGGATTGATCGAAGAGAAATAGAGGTGAAGAAGGAATAATAACGAATTTACTAACAGCTTTGGGCAGAGGTAGAGGTGTCCCGCGGAGAAACAAGCGCGTCCTAGGATAGAACTAAGTGGTGCAGTCCTCTGCGCAGCGGATCCGAGACAAGGTGCATGATGCGAGAGAAAATCCCATCCATCTTCTAAATGGAGCTATCGAGTACGTCAAGTGGCATAAGAGTACTGACTAAAGGGTGGAACTAAGATACCTTAGTGGGCTTCGCGGGACCTTAACCCATCAAGCCAACACTGATCTCAGAATCTTGGCATTTCTACTCTCGAATCTTCTCTTCATACTTTAGCATGCTGGCAAGATGCTTCCGGATTTGTCCAGCCCACACTTCAACAACAGTATTCTCTGGGCGAGCCCTACCTCCATCCTGCATTGCCCAAGACAACCCTGGCTTTCGATCGCGAGATCTTGGGACGGCTGAAGCGGAAGCGGCGACAGAATCATAATCAGACAGTTCACCATGCGTCGACCACCTGCCCTATTCTCTATAGCGAGAGTGGGATGTGCGACTCTAGATTGCGTAAAGGGGGGTTAACAACCATCTACGTAGTTTTTTTTCGCTTAAGCACCTTTCGCTTTGGATCTTGGTGGCGCTGACTATGGCTCGGGATCGTTGCATCTGCCCACCCTTTGCTGCACACCTCCAACCGATTTCCGATGTCATAAGAATCGATCGCATATTATCTGACATGTGTTATGTGTATCTATCTCACCTTTCGTTCAAATCCATGTCTCCAACATGAATGGATTACCGGTCGTCGAGAAGTTTCATTGTGGCCACTCTGTGCTTGGCCTTTTTCACAGATGACTTTATCTACGGCCTTATTGTTCCCATTCTACCCTTCACTTTACCCGAGAGATTCGATGTACCGCAGTATCAAGTTCATATCTGGACATCTGCAATGCTGACAGCGTTCGGTCTTGCAAATCTGATAAGTTCACGTCAGTTATTCCTCTCACTGATGAAACCGGGGCGGGGAGTGTAAAACTTTGCTTTGCTGACACTTTAGGAAAACTCTACTTGGTTGGGTTGCGGATCGTTCTCCGCGGAAAGGCTTTCTACTTCTCGGACTTATCATGCAGGGAGCTGCAACGGTGATATTTGGCCTCGTAGCCAACGTATATGCACTCGTTGCGAGCCGCCTACTCCAAGATCTATCTGTTTCAGTCGTCTATATCGGAGGGTCCGCCTTGTGGATCGATACCGTTCACCATGGCGAGATTGGAAAATGGATGGGATTTGTAATGTCTTTTGAAAGTCTTGGACTCTTGATGTCCCCTTTCTTGGGTGGTGTAATTTATGGCAAGCTTGGACACCATGCCATTTTCTTCTCAATGCTGGCTTTTTTCGTCCTCGACATTGTTTTACGCTTGACTATAAGTACGAGGAGTGGTTCCAGCGAAAGGTCTAACCCGAGGCTGCATAGAGGTATTGTAAGGGATGAGAGAGAGCAAAGACAGGAAGACGAACCTCTAATAACTCCGTCCGAAGTTCATTAACCTGATACATCTAGAACGAGCAATCCAACGGATGATAACAAGAGTAGAACACCAGTTCTATTCATCCTACTAGGTCGGCCCAGGATCATTACCGCTATTTACGGAGTGATGGTTGCGCAAACATTGATCACTAGTCTCGATGGTATCCTTGCCATCTTTATTCACCAGACTTTTGGGTGGGACTCCACTCGCGTAGGCTTGCTGTTCCTAGCCGTCAACATTCCCACACTTGTGGCTCCATTCGCAGGAATGCTTTCGGACAGATATGGACCTCGGTGGGTAGCAGCATCTCGTTATGGCATAGCTGCAACAGTGCTCGCTCTACTAGCACTCGTGAACCATGATAATACTTTGCAAGCTGTTTTCCTCTGCGTGCTGCTTAGCGTCCGTGGTAAGTTTCCCCAGCGGACTGTCAATTCCATCAATGAGATTTGACATGTAAAGCTTCATTGAGATAGAACGCGACTAAGCTGCCGCCAGGATTTGCCTTTTCACTGATAATATCTCCCCTAGCTGCCGACTTGGCCACTGGAGTCGAAAACTTCACGTATGAGACTCCCGGTAGCAATAGCTCAATAGGAGTCTACGGTCAGGTCTTCTCGCTGCTCAACTCTGGAATATCAGCAGGAGTTCTTCTAGGACCTTCGTTAGCAGGCTTTCTAAATAAGACATTCGGATGGGGGCTTGGTTTCTCGCAATAATCAGTGCGTCTACCGTCATACCAATTGTAAGTAGTTCGGACTTCTTCCAAATATTTAAATTACCGGCCCGGCTTACTCTCTACTAGATGATTAATATAGAGAATTAGACGTACGATAAAATCAATGTCTGACTAATGTATAAGAATTTTTTCTTTCAAGACATATTTATATCAATAGAAAAAAGTACTTAAAAGTTTAAGACAATAGCTAAAAACTAAACGGCGAGGGTAGACTAGCTAGATATAGCACGCTTCTCGAATGAAGTAATTCACATATATACAGACGCGTTCTCACCTGCAAAGTATACGCGTCGTCGTCGTCGTCGTCGTCGTCGTCGTCGTAGTAGTAGTAGTAGTAGTAGTGTATTCATGGGTCGGATCCACCCCTGAGAAGGCATCCCGCAAGCTGTAAATGGGGGCGTTCCAGCGTCCCTTTATTGCGTTCTACACCAAGATAGTCTGCAAGCACGGCGCACAGTTCGCCCGAAAGAACGCGAATATACGCAAAACAAAGCCAAAATCCATCCCAATGATCACTCCGCTACTCCGAACTCCCTCAGCCTCAAAAACCCTCAGTCCCAGTTCCTAGCTTTCCACCTTCTCCTGTGAAGGCAGACCCAGAGCTGCGGTAGAGCTGAAGTAGCGTGCGAACTTGAGCAGCCGCTGTAGTTGCGGCTCTCGCACAGTGTCCTAACCGAGAACTTGGTCCCGATTTTCAGCGATGCTATCATATCACAACTATCTCCGGTTCAGATATAGACTATTTTGGCTGAACCTTGAAGAGCGTTATACCAGTTTTTATAGCGAATAGAATGCTTTATAGACATATGTTAGCGTGCTTCGATATAAGTACATATCGACCAGTGGGTCCATAGGTAGCCATGGAAAATGAATCGCGAGGTGCATGCTGGAGAGATTCACCTGACGATACTCGCCGACACGGCAACCATTTGATCGGCGGAGCAAACGTCCTCAGCATCAAAAGTGGACGTTGAATTTCGAATAGTTGCAGCTATATTGGTGCTGCAATTATTGGTGCGAGATGCGAAGCCGAACTCTAAGACGGGATCACTGGAGAATGCGGCCACCAGCGCCCAAGCAGCGCAGAATAGAAATTCGATGATAATGCGGACCGCGAACGAAAGGCGAGGTCGATTGAGCTTAGTATACAGTAGGATGAAGTGTATACCTCCGTATAAACTGTCAATGATGAAGCTAATGGCCAAGAAGATTGTCGTGTTGCTGGAGAGGGCTATCGCAGCCCCTCGCCACGAGTGGGTGTTTTCCAGAGTCGATAGATCAATTTTAGCTTCGACCAAGCCTCCAAGGGTAAAGAATTGAGTCATTGAATTGAACTACTCGCAAAAGAAAGAAGCCGATATTCACAGGCTCTGTTATCATAGACCGAGCCATAGCAATACGGTAAACGAACCGCCTTGGGAAAGAAGATAGTTAGTAAAGAACAGTCTGTGCCCTTTCTTGACTTATGCCTCTCCTGTAATTATTATAAGGTTATATAATCCAAATAAATCTGTAAAGTGCAAGCATCAAGGGCCAATGTTTAAGTATAGCACTTCTAATGGGAGGTCGTGGCGTGCGAGTGCAAAGTGTTCTACCCATTTCGATATCGTGACTTCTCAGCCAACCACAGCCAGCTGAAGAATCCAACTCAGATAACATATCTCCTTTTAGTGACAGCGCTTCCAAGCCCAATAAGACATACTATAGCAGCATGACAATGCTTGTAATACTCTTCAATGGCTGCGATTCACTGAGACGAACTGGTCGAAGATTCTTTCCATCAAGGCCAACGACCAGTCGGAGCAGCCTTGTTGCCGTGGACGAAGATCACGTGGCGGCTAGCATGTTCCGCACAGAAATCTACACCCTTTAGAAAGATCGCTTCACCCAGCGTTACTTTCCTATATTTCTCAGATACAGTCGCATATATCGAATTTCTCCTGAACCCCGGGCTCCGTTGGAAATGGACTACCTACCTCTGGATCCGACCGTCAATGAGATACGACTTCTTACAACCTTGCAAGATGACTAATCTTCTGCAAGCATTTAATGTGGACTCGAGGATGTTTCGCTAAACCATTTAGCTCAATACGCAGCCTTGTCTTATCAATGGGGGGACGAGAGCGATACCCACCTATTTCCCCTAAACGGCTATACTTTTCAAGCCACGGTAAATCTGTATCATGCAATGCTCCATCTTCGATCAAAGGGCGTTCTCTGTCTATGGGTCGATGCGGTGTGCATCAACCAAGAGGATGTATTTGAGAAGAGCCAGTAGCTTCTCTTAATGGGATCCATCTATAAGCGTGCAAGAGAAGTGATTGCTTGGGTCGGACTAGAAGACGACGATTCTGCTGTGGCGTTCGAGCTGATAAATCTCCTGTCATCCAACAACCAGCCACCGATTGACGGAATGGCCACTACTTCCTTGGAGTCTTTCTGTTCGCTCTTACACCGGGAGTATTGGATGCGCATGGGGATCATTCAAGAACTTGCGCTGGCTCGAGTGCTCACTATTCACTGTGGTCAGTGGCCGACAAACTAGGCAGATTTCTCGCAAGCGTTCAAGGCGGTGGTTAAGGTTTGGAAGAACAGAATGCCGAGCGCTCGGAGCCCCCGAATTTGGAAGGCCTATTTCAGTTGAGGTTTGACGTATCGGAAAGTCAGCAGAGCCGACCCATACCACTCATGAGCGCGCTGCGTCTAAGCTCGAGGGCAAGATCAACAAACCCTCGGGACAAAGTCTTCGCTCTTCTAGGCCTTATGTATAACGGAACCACATACGTTCCAGCACCGAACTATCCCTTCGATGGCCAAACACATTTACAACATTAAATTTTCAATTTATCTAAGCTCTATAAATACCAAAAAGCCACTCAACGCGCCCAAAAGGCTACTATGTCTCGTAACCGTGTCTCTAACGATATCGACCACGTTATCCCCGACCCCAAGCCCTCTACTACCGCCAAAAAGCCGCCTCCAGGGCCAGGACGCCTGCCGGACTATGAGCCTAAGCAAATAAAAATACCATATAGAACGGGCGTCTATAACCTGCCTCCGCACGTCTCAGTTAAGTCTCCCTACAAGGTATTCAGCCTGTTCTTCGACGTCTATATCCTCTAGAAGCTCGCTAAGCACATCAACAAGTACGCTGAGCGAATCCTATAGCCGAATACATTATATGGACCTCTTAACAACTATATCCATCCAGCGCACCGAGCGGAGCACAAGCTAGTACGCCTCAACGACACGGCGGAGCCTTGTAGGGCATGTATATATGCTAGGAGGAAGGTTAGGAAGGCTGCGATAAAGAGGAAGGCCTGGCAAGAGTTATCGCATAATACGGTACACCAAGGTAATTTGGCTGGGAGGCGTAAAGAGAGGCTACCGCGGTCTAAATTTGGATGCAAGCTTTGCCGCATCTCCTTATGTAACCATAAGCAGTGTTGGAATGATCATTTGAATGCGATTGGTTGATATTTGGTGTGGTGGAGTTGAAATTTCTATCGAGGTGTCGGGGTGGCCATCGATGGGATAGAGTGCCAGTCGAGGACCTATGCCGTGAAATGACATTATCGTTCATTGACACCAAGGGCTCGTTGGACCCCATTGCGCTACTCGGACGCGGCTGTGACGATGCCTCCGTCACATCCAGACAGTGTCCGTCCTTGGTCCCTCACTGGCACGCTCTAGACGATGTAAGCCTGCGACGACAACTCGCCTACTTGACAGGAAATGCCCAGCCATTTCGAACTTCGCCTTTATTTCGCAATAAATTTCGTGCAGCAGGCGACTCAACCTTCCTACCCGGCAATGATAACGGAGTTCTAACCTGTCAAGGCCTGCTGGTCGGCCGTGTAGCAGTGGCCGGCCCCTCAACCATGGATCCCGGAGATTCATAGCTGACCGAGTCTTCTGATCTAAGCCGGCTGCCCAACCCTTACGGCAGCAAAAAACTGACCTTTCGGGCCATCTACTACAACTTTCTCTACATCGCTACCGCCGTCGATAAATACGACTTTTCCGGAGTCTACGGCAATTTTCACGACCGGTCGTTTTGTCAGGTGTACCTCCCCGAACTTTTGCGCATATGGCGCTCCTCCTATAATGCCGGTTTCGACCCCAAGACCCAGAGCAGATGGCGGCTTTTTGATTGTTGGAGACGCATATATTCAGGGTCTCATGAACGGTGAGGCTGTAAGAAGAGCGGCATTGGATGCTGGCACATCTTTCCTTTGAATGAAGGACGTCTTTGGAATGTTTAAGCATACACGCGCATTTGTGGAAAGCAGAATGTGCTGCACATCTCACAGAGCGGAACGATGGGTGGAGCCATCTACCGCTGTGGCTAAAGCCGCGCGGTAAGCATTATCTCTCTCTGCGTTGTCGAAAATCTTAGTACACGTATTGAAGTAAACTTTTTGCAGACTTCCTGACCAAAATTTATCTTCCGAGCAGCATCGACTGCGTCATCACCTGTCATAGTCATGACCAATTCGACTGCTCGACTACTTCGCCTTATTCTTCCCGACCTTCTGTCCCTCCTTCTCCAGCGATCGTCATCATCCGTGAAAGCCTATTCCACGCCCTCTAGCACACGTAGAGCCCCACCAACACGACCGTCCCCAAATCACCGTCTTGATCATAAGCGCTACTATTGCGATGATCTGGCGGCGGAAGAATTCGAGGATTTTAGGAGAAAAGAGGGCGGTGAGTGCAAGGATGATGAGGGCTGGAAGCGAGGCCGCGGCATCGGAGGAGGGGAATGGCGTAAGGCGGCGGGTAGAGGTAGGTGTAGAAGCAGGGCAGTACACAGTCGGAGTAGAGCTTATAGAGTAGGGGAAGATGTTGGAGAAGGGCAAGGTTGTCTAGATCGTGAACAGGTAGCTATATGAAAGTACATTATCATAACTCATTTTACCACCTACCGGATGCATACCTACCCAGAAGCTTTGTCCCAAGCAAGAAAATGTGCTGTTTAATCTGTACCTTTTCTCCATTCTAACGTCTGAGGTCTTGGGTGCGATTCCGCTCAAAAAGAACACCAGGGACTCGCTTTCTCCAGGAATCTGAGGAGCCCTAAATTTCTCCTGTTCTTTCGATCCGGCTTGATCTTGAATTATGAGTAAGCCAGCGAAATCAAAAGTCTTGTACAAGGATCGATTGGTGTCCTCGCTATAAGATTTTAGCGTCATATAACGACTTTTGGGCCATACGAGTTCTTGGAGATCATTGCCAGATACAGACAACTGCGGCAGAAAAGAATCGGTGCATTAAATAGGGCCAGCTGACTGGTCTTTACACAGTAGTTCTTATAGAGGCCTGCTCATGGTGGCTGCACCAGTGGGTGCAATAATTCGTGACGGGCCCGAGCACAAGCGCCATTTTCAGGGCAAAAGTCGTACTTTTCTTAGGGAGTCTATATTTTTTTCTAGGTCACAGAATTTTCTATTACTTTTATGTTAGATTATTTCTATATTGTTAATCTATTCTCTATACTTACAGCGAGTAATACCTAGAAGTAATTCTTGAAAGTGAGGTTAGAGTGGAACGGATTTTCCCCCGCGCAATTTTGGTGTGGATTTCTTAGCTAACTTTAATTCCTTCTCTATAGATACTCAAAGACAAAATCGAAAAATCGAAAAATCGAAAAATCGAAAAACAAAATTAGTAAGTATCTTAAATATACTTGTAGAAATTTTGAAGAGATTATATTAATAGAAAGGGGTGGATTTATATGGGTGTAAAGTACGACTTTTGCCCTGAAAATGGCGCTTGTGCTCGGGCCCGTCACGAATTATTGCACCCACTGGTGCTGCAAATAACATGATGACTAAGCCCTTTGACCCAAGGCCAACCTTTGCAACTGGGGGACTTCACATTCTCCAAGTCATGAGAGTGGTCCAATACTGACAGAGTGGATGTTGGTTATCGTCTCTGACTAATTTATGGATTAGTGTGCTTGGCTTACTGTTACGCCTGCATGATACGGCTGCTGCATGGCCTCAAAGCTGGGTCCCGGCAAAATGCAGATCATTTTCGTGCTGATTAGATTTGATTTGATGACGATGAACCTGACAGTTCCTCTTTCAGGCATTGCTAGCTACATGATTAACAGAAGTGGCTGGAATAAACTTACTTGACGGCAGATCGGGCAAGGTGTTGACGCCTCTTATCTACCCCTCACATACATCCACCAAGTATAAATTCACGCTGTTCCTTGATCTCTGCGAGTTCCTGTTGCAACTCATTGTCTGTCTCCCCATCTTTATCTAACCTTGCTTGATCTTTTAACACAAAACTTTCCAGCATGGGTTCGGAAGCGCCCGAGTATTCGATCATTGTGGTTGGAGGTAAATACATCATGAGCCTTATGATGTGTTGATTCGAGAACTAACATTTCGTCAGCTGGACCTGCAGGATGTGCTCTCGCATCTCGCCTAGCGAGGAGTGCGAAGCGTCCAAATGTCCTTCTAGTAGAAGCCGGCGGCAGCAACGATGACCCAAACCTGAAGATTGATGCCGAAAAATGGCTCCATAGAATGCAACCCACGCAGTCGTGGGGCTATCAAACAGTTCCGCAGGAGCATTTGAACGGCTCTGCCTTGTCCTTTGATCGAGGCAAAGGCCTTGGAGGCAGCAGCTCCATCAATTTCTGTAGGGTTTCGTTTTTTGCTCTCGTTGTGTTTAAGAGGCTAATCCTTGAAAGCGCTGTGGAATGTCGGTCCAAAAGACGACTACGATGAAATAGCACGGATAGTAGGAGATGCAGAATGGGACTGGGATCATGCACATGAGCGGTTCAAGAAGGTTTGAGTCCTTTCAAATGTGAAACGGTTTTTACTAATCAATGCACGAAGCTTGAGTCGTACCATGGTATACCCGATGACTTCAAGGACTACCTTGACCCTTCACCAAAGGATCATGGAAGCTCTGGGTACGTTTGACCTTCCATATCCGCGACACATCAAGGAAGGCTGACTGATACCATATAATCAGGCCGCTCAAAATCGGATTCCCTGCCGTCTGGGAGAAGAGCCACAAAGAAATCACTGACATATTCGCAGCCTCTGGGGTGACTCATTTCCTCACTGTCTATATTCTAGCTATCTTAATCTAACATGAAATACAGTATCAAAAGAACCTTGACCTAAACTCTGGAAATCCTCTCGGGCTATCGGCAACCCCGGCCACGGCCCACAAAGGCACTCGAGTGACAGCTGCAGATCTCCTACATGACGCTCCCGATAATCTTGAAATCCTCACAAACACTCAAGTAGCACGGGTGATATTCTCCCCCGATGAACCACTCAAAGCAATTGGGATTGAGACGATCGATGGCGACAAGATACTTACCACGCATGACGTTATCCTCTCAGCCGGCTCCCTTGACACCGCAAAGCTTCTCATGCTCTCCGGCATTGGGGACGCTACACAGCTCAATCAATTCAACATTCCCGTCCGTCTCGACCTCCCCTATGTTGGCAAAGGGCTAAAAGACCACAACCACATAACGGCAACCTGGAAACGCGCTCCACATACTACGGACCGCCACACCTACTATCAAAACCCAGACCTGCAAGCCGCAGCCCGCAAACAGTGGACAATCGATCAAACAGGCCCGCTATCCGAAATTGCATGCATGTGCACAGTGGGCTTTTTCAAAAGCGACGCCGTTTACCAGAGCGAAGAGTTCCGCGCTCTTCCTGAAGACCGTAGACGCCATTTGCTGATGCCCACTGTACCCATTTACGAATTCTACCTGAATGGTCCAAGCGAAGACCACTTTATCTCTCCCGCCACCGCAGAGCCGCTGACGACGATCTTCATATTCGTGTTGAACTCCGAGAACTCAGGTGAGGTGACGTTACAATCGGCCGATCCGACAGTCCCTGCCCTATTTGACCCAAAATTCTTCTCTCATCCCTTCGGCCGCCGATTGGCAATCGAGGCCACTCGCCATGTATTTCGTGTTGTGGAAGGGGATGCGTTCCAGAAGGACACGACTGGTGTGCTGCATGCGCCCAAGAGTATGAGCGAAGAGGACATTCTGGACTACTGGAAAGAGACAACGAGTAGCACATGGCATATGACTGGGACGGTAAAGATGGGTAAGAAGACCGAGAAGGAGGCATGTGTTGATACCGATTTCCGAGTCATGGGAACCAAGGGCCTTAGGGTGGCAGATATGAGTGTTGTTCCTATCCTGCCAAAGTAAGTGGATTTCGGATATCCCCCATGTTTGTGAGCCAGGCTAATCTAGTGTTTCTAATAGTTCTCACACGCAGCCCACTGCCTATCTAACGGGAGCTACAGCCGGCGATAAGATTGTAGCTGAGTATGGCTGGGATCATTGACTAATACAACAGGTGCTAGGTGTTTCATGCCAATGTTTTAATTGTCTTTTTAGCATGCATCTAGGTAATTGAGCCACTTCACTCTTAAGATAATAAGGGAAGCTTGAATTGTCTGGGAAGCTCGCGATGGTAAAAAAAAGTTGGAATGTCACTGTATTCGGGGATAGAGCCACAATTGCGTCAGCTATAACATAGTCCGCTATTGTAAACTTACTCAACTACCGGACTTCCATAACTTTGTTTGCGAAGACTTTTGATAAGAACCCGTTGTTGTGCTATTATTGCATGGTAAAGTTTCCCAGAGATATGATTTTGCGGGCGGAATTTCACTGGCTGGTAATTCCAGTTTATTCTTACCACCGAGGCAATTTCCTTGAAAACGGCAGGCTGCAACAGGCAGGGGCGTTACCGCATGCATAGCGAGGAGGGACTCCCCCTACCTGCTTTATCTATCCTGTCGAATGTTTGCTTGGAAAGATTCGTGTCGAACCTACGTTGGAGAGCTTCAAGTCAGTTCGTTTCCTCAAGGTATTTAGGGTATGCTGGGATAAGGATGTGGGGATTTTGAGTGCGAGTGAGGACAAGAGAGTACATATTAATTGCGGGCAGGGCACTTTTAGGTAGAACCCCGCCTGAATACTGGATCACTCGTATGGATATACTTGCTCTGTATGTAGTATTGGCCGGATGGCATCATGATTGATTGCTTGCTTGCTTATTGGGATTGATACCCATGCTGTTGGTCAGAAATCGGAGGAAGGGCCTCCTGAACGATCGGTTGTTGCTTTAGAACATTGATAAAATGCATCCATAGAAATGAACATGCTTGCCGCCCAGTACCCTCACCCCTTTAAAGGCTGTCTGACTCACCAGCCAAGAGTGCAACGTCTCCCATTTCGGAAAGGTCGGAAGCCTTGACTGAATTGCCGGGACCTCAACCCACACTCTCGCCAAATTAAATACACCATCGACATGAAAATGAAAACCCCCGACCTCACACTACCCGCTAAGTGCGCTAAAGAGGAGGATATGTGAGGCTGGATACGCAAGGTGCTACGGACTGGGTCCTCAACAATGCCAAAAGACAGGGTCGATGCTGCGGCTGCAAATTTCCACGGCGATGGGAAATCATTTCGCACTCTTACCCCTGCGGCTCTAAAACAGTCTTCGGTATACCTGAGGGGGCAATCTTGACCACGTATGTATTAAGAGCCATCCTTTGTCACAAATTCGAACCGATCTACCGTAATATATCATTTCCCGCCACCGGCTTGTACGACGTGATACCTTAGCATTAAAGCCATTACCTTGATTGCGGATTCCGCGGCAAAACATCCACACCGTAGTATATCATATTCTGCCGAGGCCCAAGGGTACCGCGCCCCAGGATTTTCTGGCTGAGCTGGTATTCGTTCACGGGCAGAAGAATTCGCTGTATTTGCCTTCTTGGGATGTGCTACTTGAGGCAAATAATTCCATCTGCCCAACCTTTGTTACGAGGCGCGCTTACTTCATGTCAGGGATAAAAGCAATTTGATATGCCTGATTGACTGCGTACCAAAAGAGATGGAATAGATACTACGTATAGGGTATCGTGCTTTCTAGCTATAAGCAAGCCATTAGCCCAAGAACCCAAACCGGATTCCGATCTGGTTCGCTTCAGCCATCAATACATTTCCCCTCCCTTGCAACTGGTTTCTTCCCCTTCACCAAGTACCCGCCTTCCGTCTACCTCTACCATTGACACAAAACAATCGGAGTCCAATCATCCGCATTAAGGCTGTTAGCGCTACTACAAGACGTAGCCCGCGCAGTCGGCACCGAACACTGCACGGGACTTCCAGGAAGCTCCAACGGGCAGCTCAATTTCCCAACCGTAAGACTGTACCCACTATACTCGCAGTTTTTAATTCCATGAGTCGTAAATGTGCCCACCTCGATTGGATAATTAGAGTTGTCATTCGCGACACTCTCTTTATAATTGAAACTAAAATCGTTCGGAGGATTCGAGCAGACGTCTGGCAGAGGGCCTCCAGGTGTGATATCGTAGACGTAGCCCACGCTCGAACAGGTAGTGTCGTCGCAGGAGTCTTCACGGTAGATGATGAGGGCTTCGGAGGGCTTCGCGGCGGGGGGTTTGGTAGGCGTTGCGATCAGCTTCGTTGATGTGCTTGTGCCGACGGTGAATGTGGGCGAGCCGGCGCAGACTTGATAGTAGATTGAGCCGGACGTGACGGTGTTGATTGCTGCTAATTCGCCGGATGCACATGAACATATAGTGGCGGAACCGGGGTCTATGGTCCCAACGATGGTTGTTCTATCGGGAGACTCATGTTAGACTTCGTTGAATGGAGATGAGGAGAAAATGAACCCACGTGAAAATTTTACAGTCGCTAAGGGTAACGGTAGGTTCGTGTCCTTGGGTAATCGATGCGCTTTTCGAATCGCCTCCCGCGGCATTCACGGAACTAATCAATGATGCAATAATAGCTGCTTGGGCATCCACTTGCCCCCCGTCAAAGGCAACGTAGGGTTCTATAATAGGACTAAACTTCGTCGAAGTTTTACTGGCTTTTGTACCGCTCTGAGTTGTAACCTTCTGAGTCTTTGGCGTATTGGGATCATCCGGATCCTCTCCTGAGCCTGACCCGCCGACATCGCCCCCACTCCCAGGAGGACAGAAGGGCCAGATACAACTTGGACCTGTAATTCCAAAGCCTATCCCTCCACCGTTCCACCAGATTCCATGGGGCCCCACGATGATTGTTCCATGTGTTATCGTATAAGTCTTGCCATTTGAATTCGTTTCAGTGAGATCAGTGGTTATGGTAGTTATTGATGTAATCGAAGAAAGGCTGGCAATCATCTCTTTCGAGTACACTTCAGTCGAGCCATGGACGGTCAGTGTTGTCACACTTTGCGTCGAAATTGCAAAAGCATCTGTTATAGAAGACTGAGTGCCGGAGCCTGCTGTAGACCCTGGTGCAGCAGGCAGAGTCGTGGTACTTCCATCAATAATAAGATTTGAGGAGGAGCCGAGCGAATAGGTATCTCCATCTGTCGTAGTAGGTGGCCCGCCGGGTTTGAGGGTCGCTGTTCCAATCTGAAATCCGGTAGGATCTGCCGTTATTGTCAACGAGCCGATAATAATCACACGCGGGGGAAGCTTTGCAGCTGTTGGACCTGCTCCAGCAACACCTGTGGAACTTCCATCAACGATCAAATTTGAGGAAGATCCTAATGAGAACGTGGCTCCAGAAATTGTTACGGGCGGTCCACCAGGCTTGATTGTCGCAGTACCGATGGTGAATCCTGTCGGATTGGCGGTAATTGTCATCGATCCCACAGTGATTACTCCGGGGGTGGTAGGACCTGGGTTCTGCGGCTGGCCGTCCGATATTTGCACAACAGGCTGAGCAGAAGGAAGTGGATTTGCAGGGAAGACAATATTCGCAATGGAATAGTTGAGTCCTTGTACTAGAAACCAGCCGCCCCAAAAAGAAGATTGAGTGTTGTACAAACAAGCCGACACGATCGCAGTGAAAGTGTCCTGGCATTGTGTTGCTGGGACGCTAGCTACGGTAGTCGCGTCGAGAGGGTGGGAAGTATTGAATAGAAGGGAGCCAACCCTGTAATAAGAGACATTGGCTGTGTTCGTGACTGTATCGAGCTGCATCGTCGCATCACAAGCGTCTGGCACAGCCGAGAGTCTGGCAAGAAGCGCACTTATGGTTGGCGAAGCCGGATCTGTAGATGTTCGGGTTTGTATACATGATGGCGTTACCTGTGTTGCTGGCAAGAAAGATTAGCTTCCCTGCCACATAACTTGCATAGCAACGCTGATGCAATCACCTGATTTAGCCTGGCCGACGGCAGCAGAGGTCAAAGATAGAGTAAGTAAAACCAGGGATAGAAGCCACATATTGGGGTTGCTGAAGACAAAACCGTCCAAAAGAGCTATGAGAGGGCTTTTTGACGTCGGATAGTATACTTGAGCAACGCAGAAATACAGAATGGGATACCAAATATTGTCTCAGCACGCAGATGTGCTGCGAGCCACATGTACTGATTATGACGCCTGGAAAACCCTACATGCTCCTACGTAGCGTCGGGGAAATGAGTGGGGCACAGTCGGGTATCATGTGGAGCTTCTTGCTAGAGAGTTCAAAATGGCTTCAGAGTTGGTGGTTGCTGGAAGGTTTGACCCATAAAATGCAGTAAGTCTCAAACTTCGGGAGTAAACGCAATCCACCCACCTTCTCAGTAACTGTATATACAAGCGATTTCAGACAAATTTCTGTACCTGGAGGTAGTTCCAAGATGTTTCCAGGGCAGACCGTCATGGACTGATTCAATTGGCGTGGTATTGAAAGAGAAAGAACGAGAATCCAGAGAAACAGAACGCATTCTATCCAATTTGCCAGAGTCTACACCGTACCACTGATTCGACCGGACATCTGGTCCAGATCTGAGGAGGTAACCTGACATCGACTTACCCCGTATTTCCTGTCTAATCTCTGGTGGGAATGCCCACTTGTTTGTGCCACATCAGTGCGCCGTCCTCAGCGGTCAAATTTATCAGATGTAAAACAGCTTGCTAGGTCGAAAGCTGTAGGGAGAGGGAGAGGGATATTGTACGACCTCGGATGTGACAGGGTGTGTGACAGATGGCGGCAGGTGTGGCCACTGATCGCATGGCTGCCAAGTCTAGAGTGTCCTTGTACAAGTCCAGGCAGCAGGCGAGAGAGTGTTATCTTAAGTCCACTTGAATAAGTTACTGACCATTTTGCCGCTTAGCTGCGGTGCCGTAACTCCGTAGAATAGCACTCGGGAGAATTGCCTTTAGAGGACTGGCGCCGTCGCCATCTGGCGGCAAAGCACGCCCCTACCTTACATCCTTGCAGACTTACAGACCTCTTCGCATAGAAGCTAGCAGCCCTACTACGCTCTACCTACATCTACTCTATTGCCTTAAATGTATCCTAGATATATCATTATTTATAAAGCCTCGTGGTTGCTGCGTAGTACGGAGTATCTAATATATAATACAGTGATCTAAAAAGATTGGATAACATGGGCGGGCTCCTATCAGAATAAAGAACGCAACACCACCATTCCTGAAGGCGCCATGTAGGATCATCGAAGATGAGATCCGTATCTTGTTACATGTCTCATATACCTGGCCGCTTGGCAACGCTTCATCTGTACCTTACTTCCTTTCTAGGCCTGTGTCCTCATGGCAAGCAATCAGCTAAGTTGTCTTGTACCATCAGCGCCTAGTGACGCTAGACTCTACTCATTTATTTACGAGTAGGTTGCAGCCAAGCTTTGGACTGAACGTCTCACCGGATTTGATGGCCTTCCGTTGTAACTTGACTTTTTGCACTCTTGTGGCTTCGCATAGCGCCCTCTCCATCTCCTATGCAAAACCTTGCGAGTTCATTCGCTGGCCAAATGCTTGGGAGCTAGAGATGGATCACCTCCACTTCCACTTCCTTATTGTGGCAAGCCCGGAGGAAAATGACCGAAAGAACGCGCGATGTCATGCATGGCGGCGCGGACGAGGCTACTAACAAAAGGGGTACCCTTCTGATCAGAGAGCCAGCTTGTCGCAGAACGTCCGACGCAGGGGATCGGAGCACCTACACAAGCTGTTGAAGCACGAGTTTCACGTTGCGGATGCACCACGTCCAAATATTGATCCCTTTTCCTAATCTCCGCGCGAGACTAAGATTCACTGGTAAGAGGCCACAGACATAGGTAGGATTCGAAAACTCGTTGCACAATTTACATATACCGAGTCTTGGAATTGTTCATATTTTCACCTTCCTATACGGCGAAAGGAGCATAGATTCACACTCTGTTGCGGAATAATCTTCAACATGTTACATTCCTTACTATTGTCGCTGGGCTTGCACCTTCTCCTTTTAGCGAGTCAAACAAAGGCCATCAATATTGACAATTCATGCAAGACTTGGTCCGTGGGAGACAAAACTCAAAGCATCACAGATGCTCTTACTGCTACCATAAAGATTTATCAGAGGAGCTCGGGCTTTCTTGATAATTTCATACAAGCCCCCGATCTATTGAGCTCACTGGACAGACTTCGGATACAGAACTTACCCACCGCTTTCTTCCTTGATCCCTCACACCCGGAATACGTCGACACAAATGATGGACTGAAAGGTATACCCACGGATCGAGCGCTGCTTAAGCCCCCCCAAAAGAGCGTACGGAGCTAATCAAAGCTGACGCTAGGCGTATTCGAAACTCTTTCAGGGATCACCTTGGATAATTACAAACCAAAAATCTTCTGCGGTATCACACTCACGACCGCTGCAGATACGACGCCTGACCAGAAAGCCGGGAAGTTCGACCTCATACAACTCACAAACCCCGACGGGACCCCTCAGATCAACCCATCTACCGGTAAGCAAGCATTCCGTTATGTCGGTACGTCCAATAATTTCTTTTCTCCTATGCTGCCACCTGCCACAGCGGCTAACGAATAGTAGAGTGGACGGTTCCAGCCGAGCCAAGCCAGTGGAATGACAACGAGGTGCCTTGTGACGATGAAAACGGTGTTTTCACTCAGGCTTTCACTACCAACAGGGCTTCTGGGACACACACCATAACATTTTGCCCGAAGCATTGGACGCAGCAGGCCGGTGTCACCATTAACGATGCATTCCCATACGATAATACCGGCATGACCGATGATTACAGTACGAAGGCACCTCCAGCGAATGAACTAGACTATTATAGAACGTCTACCGCGGGCGTCCTGGCCCATGAAAGTCATCATGTGTAAGTTGTCTCTCTACAAAATCTCTCTACATTCCGAAGAATGAGGTCCGTCGCGTTCAAGGCATGACCGCCATGTGTGCTACTATACGCCGCCTCAGGACCTCTAAGACACCTTGTTCCACTATTAACGTATCCCTTCACAAGTCCAAACGAGAAAATCAATCTTCTAACCTCGAATCTCTCAGGTACATCCAACCCTGTCAGTATCCCCGAACCTCGACTCGAATCCCTATTCCTATCCCCACCTACTCCCTATCCCTCTCTAACTCCCCACCCCCAGCCCAAGACTACCCCCTCCATCCCCCCCTAGGCCCTCTCACCCTAGCCTATTACTACGCCGGGGCGACAGAGTTGAAAGTACAGCGAATAGCCGCCAAGGGCAACTATCAAGATCTATACGGCAATGTCGACAACTGCGTTTCATTTGCTTTAGGTACGTCTCCTTCCATACCGCTCGCAATCATTATATTCAGAATTTACGGAGGGTTATTTTATTGATGGTTGAAGCGAAACGGTACTAATAGCTTGTCTACTACAGGGTTCTTCTTCAAAGGAAATCAATGGACTTCCGGCCGGGCGCAGAAGAATCCTACACCGCCTTGATATGTATTAGTGGTAGGTCTGGATGCTACTTCTAGGGTCACTAGCATGTACATATACATCCACAGAACCGACTTGAACACAGCTACTAGCTGCTGCGACCACATCATCTATTGTGAGACCATCGAGGGAAAGAAATTCGCATGGATGCCACGGTAGAAAGATCGATCACTAACCCTCGGAACCAAGTCTCACGAACACCATCACGCCTAAGAGCAGCGAAGAGAGAAAGCTCCCACACAAATCCACTTCGCGCTATAAGCACACTCACCCCTTTCCCATCAGAACCACCCTCTGCATAACCACATGTCTCGCACATGTCCACACGAAGTTGTGACTCCATCCACCCACCCATTGCTGAGCCACATCCCACTAGCACACGTACCCTCACACTTCCTCCTTCGTATCTCGTATCTCCGATGCCAGGAAACTCCCAAAACGCGCACAGCATTATAGTATAGCATAGCTTAGCATAGCTTAGCAACCCCCATCACCGCATCCTCATAATATAACCCATCCCAGCTCATCTCGAACCGTCGTACTACTAGGAAATGGCGCCCGGTCCTATCTCCTAAAAATCACCCTCATCGCGCGACGCTGCTGATGGACTATGGGCAACTCATTGACTCCAAATAGGGAACATGGACAAGTTGTCGATTGCAGGGCATCGCAGCATGAAGATGCAGCTGAATGCTTAGTCATGTAAGAACGCATTGGTAGCAGAGGGAAGCTACGAGTCTTGCGCTAAAGAACTATCACTGACGTTAAGTATCCCCTGTCTCCAAAATATCACGTTTCAACGGTCATTCCGCACCTGCGAGTCACGAACACCTGAAGTTCTGAATGGCGCAAGCTCAGTGGGGCCAAAGAGATCATCGCGAATACGTTAATCCATGTGTTATAGGCAGGGTAAAGCAATTCTTTCCAGATCCCGGCTTCAAATTAGTGATACTGTATGCATCAGTCCAATTCCCGTGTTATATTGGCACATAAAGCCTACATTGATACGTAATATTGAAGCCGCGTGTATGGTATGGACGTTGCTCAGGTCATCTACTAACCTTAGAGCATCCTAATGTCTCATAGTGCGTATGTAAGCCTAGTCTCCTTCCAACTTTGTTCTCAATCTAGTGGAGAATCTAAGCAGAAACGAGGCTCAAGCTGTCCTTGTCAAGAAGTGCCAATGTGAGAAAAACGATCAATGAACGCACGCCTCTCAACATAATGAGACTCGGGATTAATAACAGTGGGTTGTAACCAGAAAATCCAAAGTCCATTGCAATTGCCTGTACTTTCCTCAGACTGTCTGACCGTTGCGAATACGTGTGTGCTTACATTGTAGGCAAGCGCTTTTGGGCACACAACATTGTATGATACGAAAGATCAATGCCTCGATATTGAAGTCCTAAGTTCCATCTTAGTAGGTTTAACAGCGCGAACTTCAGGATATCAAAGAAGAACATTTATCTAAAATAAGGGTAATTTCCATTACTTCCCAGCCGTAAAAACACTTAGTCTCAATTATCGTACTTATAAGCCTGCTCGGTCTACCGTATCACATCATTTTGCTTAATCGGATCGTACGATATACCAGCAACAAAGCCATCACTGTCTAGCATCTATGTGCCAACATGAGCAATCTGATCCACAAGCCCTTGCATCTCAGTATTGGCGTTCCAAGTCTTCGGGATCGCAGGCGAATCAGATTCGGTAATTGTCCTCTCAGCATGTTGCAATGTGTCAATAGGCTGGGAAGGATATCTAGCTAATGGGGACCCCCAGGGCCCCATATATGGCCATAACAGACAAAGAACGGCTAGCAACAGGCTTCTGGAATCGCATAGAAAGCAATCAAGTAACGGATTGCAACACAACAACAGCGTAATGATGCAGAAGCCTGTATCTGTACCGCTCGGTCATGCCATCTAGAGACTATTGTTAGCTTCTCGACAGGAGAGATAGACTTGGGCTACTTACGTCGTAGAAGGTAGATGAATTCTGCTACACAGGGAACCCACACCGTGATCGCTACAATCTGGCCGAATGACCAGCTTGTTGCAATAGCAGAAATCACTCAATGACTAACTAGCTAAGAGATAGGAATCTATGGAGTACTAATAGACATCTCTGTCTATTTGCTAGCAAAATCTACTTATAGACAACGGGGATAGACAATGGAATCGCATAAAGAGCAATCAGGCAACCAGATTGCAACACAGCTGTTGGCAATTTCAGAATGGAGAAAGAAAAGCACGAATTGAAATCCGAAAGCACCCGTCTAGGAAAGTGGAAAGAGGATGTAAAAGAGTCGAAATTTCCCCAAACCTTGGCAAATGGGGATCCTATCTTCCGAACGACCCGTCCGACTTGTTTCAGATAGCGGTATCCTGGAAGCCACCAACCAGCAAACTTCGTTAACTCCGACATATCGATTTTGGACGCGGTGAAAACAAGCCAAAACAAGCAGATCAACCAGATCACCCAGTTCCACCAGCCCTTGGCAGCTCTGAGGTTTCCAACGTACGGTGTAGAGGTCTTTGGTGGGCACCAAGCAGCTATTAGATCTTAAGCACTATTGCCACCGCAATCTCCGCAGAGGACTGATCCGTCAGTCGCATAGTCGGCTGATACTCCCTTGAAAATTCGACCAACTTCAGACAGCGTAACGGTCGAGAGGATCATGCTGAAGGAGGATAGTGATATGAGATACCACGAGCGTCTTCCAAACTTCGAGATGTAAGCCAAAGTGAAAACCACGGGAATGTAGCCGTTCGTGGCGATGATATAGAACAGCTCGTCGTTTATATAATCATCCCAATCGTCCGACGAATAAGAGTGTTGTCCAGCAGCGAGGATAAGTGTGGCGATCTGGATTGCACCAGCAAAGTAACACTGAGCTTTCTGGAATCCAACAACAGCCGTGACCAGAATGTTGAAATTATCCTTCCTACGGGTTGATCTACGCAAAGGAGGTAGATATCTGAGACAGATCGGGGAGAAAAACGCTGTAATGGCGATGCTACTTTGCATCATGAAGGAAGTAAACACCTAAGACTTCTGTCAGATGAAGAAATCTCCTAGCCTCTTCGACGACTCACCCCTATTTTGCCTAAATCTTGGTTGAGTGGGGTCTCGGTGCTGCAAATTTCATGGAGGCATGCAGAAATCGGATTGAAATATCCGTTGTCCTCGTTTTCGTCGTCGTAGTAGTCTTGGTTCTCGTTGCCCTCAGCCATTTCCATAAGAGAGTTGTAGCCAAACAAGAAGTCAACCGAACAAAAAGGGGGCGCGCTTTCCCCAAGATTTAGTACATCGCCAGAGGCCTTGTAGGAAGCGACATCGGCGAAGCAATTGAGCGCTGGATGTTCGGTGTTGACAAGGAAAAGCCGCTGGCAGGTAGATCAAGATCCACTTGCGAGAAAGCCGCGAGGGGTTTACTTCTATCAAAAACGGTCCTATTCGCAGACTCGTTGGCTATTGCTGGAAACCAGTGAGTTGCCATTGCGACTGTCCACCATAATCCGCAAATCACCAGATTTGTAGTTGCATGAGGATCCCACAGGGCGGGATTGCTTGTCGAGGATGCCATTTCTAGAGAGTTTCTGTTATAGCATTGGTTTGGTGGTGTGAAGTTGCCGGGAAAACATATTCCAGCACACGATGAATTTCCACAGTTGCCCAAAGGAGGAAGAGGTGTGTTCAGATCCCAGCTTGTCCATTTTTGTAAGGCTGAATGTGAAGACATGCTGACTAATCCAAGGAGGAGCGCGCTTCATTTGATATTCTTGGCTGATAGAACGTAGGATGATAGATGTGAGATCGCGGATGAAGGGCAGCTCGGCACCATAATTATCGCCCCCCATGAGAAGTGCGGCTGAAGAATGTTCTCAAATAATCGTCGGTCATAATGTGACAAGCCAATCGAACCGCAAATCTGAACGGTCTAAGATCAAAACGCATCGATACGGCGTGGATTCTGCAGATATGGCCCAAAAGATTTCCTCCACCTCAGCCTTGCACTAATTTTAGGACAAGCTGCATGATCGCGAGATTAGGAACACAGTCATTATTAATAATAGCGATAAATAACGGAGACCTGCAGCAAAACTTGCTTGCAGTGGAAGGATTCGATGGCCGCGTGGAATCAGCAAAAGTCGAGTCCAAAACCGTCTGAAGTGCGGCTGAACCAGAATGCTGGGACCATTTCCCAAACCCCACCGCACCACACATGCTCGACACAAGCTCTACTCTCGTTCGTTCTAGACCACGACCTGCATCATCTCTTGCCCAACGAAGTCAGCTCTTAAGCTTTCATCGATATAAATTGAGAGGACACTCAACGCTTCGCCCCCCCGGCCCCCCCCCCCCAGGAAAAAATCAAAGCAACTCTATGGCAGGCACAGCCAAATTGAGGTGTGGCCCATGCACGTCAGCACCGTCAGCACGAGGTAGGAGTCGCCGGGTAACGAAGGAACTTATCGCAAACCTGCATGAACGACCAGTCGCTTCTATGTAGCTAAAAAAATCCGAAGCCAATCCAGATACAAGGAATTCCCGCCACGTTGAGCTGAATCCTTCCTAAAATGCGTGGGTTGATTAGCGGTAGTCTCGTGAGCATTCCTCTTTTGCGGTGGAGTTCATTCAAGTGGAGTCCAGGCAATGTATGCAGCTGGCAAGCAAATTCTGTTCTGATTTTTCTTTGGCTATGGACACTCTACATGCCTAGGCGTCCTCCGGCTGAGATTTTGAAGCAAGACTTTCACCCTATGTATATTTCTTGTCTGCTGTTGATATTCCGCGCTTCGAAGGGTACAAATCCAATTCTTTGCCGTGCATGCGCTCTTACAAGTCCCGAGAGATTAATCAAGAATCCTGAGTGCTACGAGAAGCTCGAAGAGGGACTGCAGAAGAGGAACTGTCCCACAACAACTCGAAAATTGGAAAGCTCAAAATCTTCATGGAACTGAGTCAGTGCAACGTCCTGCATGCGTATTCAAGATTGATATCAACTTACGTTGTAAAGTCGCGCAGCAGCCTTGGCCCATAACTCAGCTTTCAGTATTGAGCTTTCACACCTCTCTCGGAGTGATTCAATCTTGGTGTCTCCTAGTAGTGGTTCTGATGGAAGCCTCTGCTTTTTATGATCACAGTTCTGCATTAAAATATATGTTATAATAGGAACCATTCCAGTACATACTGCCATAGACTGAAGAATAATCGGTATCCCGTGCGCTCTGCCAAAGATAAGTTTCAGATCGGCTTGAGAGTAGTTAGGTAGGTGACCACTGGCGAATATAAGCTACTGTATGTTTTTTTGCAGTTTTTTGTAGGTAAGAGAAGACTAATTGCATTAGGCCGAATGTTTTTGGTTGAGGGAGAGGCTAGCTGAAGATTGAAGGTGATGAACATTTAAGAGGTAGATAAAAGATTGAATATTGCATTATGGATATCATACAAAATCTAAACAAAACGAGTGGAAAATAGCGCTCAAAAAGGGGGGTATCCAACAGTGACGACGCTCAGAACGAGCAAGTAGATAGCCACCTTGAACAAAATGCAACGAGAACAATCCTCCCAGATCCTTACAACATCCTTACATCAATTCTGAATATAAACACCCTCTCTTTCTTCCCCCTCTTCAACATGGAACCCGAATACCAAACGGTATAGATCTCGCAGCCAGGCATACTGGCCATGGCTGCCAACCATCCACCTCACACTCCTCGCAACATGTGCTGCCGCTGCTCTTCTTACCGGCCCTAGGCTCCTGAAGCCAGGGTCTGACGCAACCAACTTCTTGTAACTAGCCAACAGCTGCATTTGCCAGGGCTGTGTGCCGAAGCTATTCGAAGGGATGGATTTGACGAAAGCAGCGAGGGTGGTAGGAGAGGAGCGTTGAAAGCCGATATTGATAGCGGCGTTCACGATCAAGACTTTCAGGCAGGTAAGGTGCGGGTCCTCGGAGTTAGCAGGCGTTGAGTTGGGGTTTATGATGGTGGAGGTCGAAGATCTGGTTTGCCCTGAGTAGCCGCTCGAGCCGCTGAGTGTACTAGATCCGGAGGACCACTGCTGTTGGCGTTGACCCTGTTGCTGGCGACCATCTTGTTCTGAGGGCCCGAGCACAAGGATATTGGGTACTGGTCCTTCGTCAGGCGAGACTTGCTGCGTGTCTTCAAAGACCGTGGTGGGCGTCTCGGGATTGGCGCGGCCGAAGTCGTCATCTTCAAACTCGTCTGCTTCTGGGACGTTGGCGAATGAGGCTACCAATTGGGATTGTTTGGCTTGTTGAAAGGCTTGCGTGAACGTAGTTTGACTGGGTCTCGGAGTACCTCGATCTGGTCGAATTTGAGTCCAGCCTTCGCGGAAGAGGTCACAAAGTTCCCAGCATGCTTGGACAGCAGAGCCTAGAAGCTCTTCGTCCGCTGGTTTGCCTTCTCGCTTATTTTGTCGCAGGCTGAAGAGCATTTCAGCGAGTGACCAGCATGCTTCCAGTAGTGAATCCGTCTCCCTAGCCAGATCGGAACGCTGCTTCATCAGACGATGGCACAGCGTTATGTAGAAATCCAGCGTCCGCTCCCGAAAGGCCTCTGGTAACGTCCGATCATGAGTATTGTAAAGGTGATTGTTGAGCTCGAAGCTGACTCGCAAGACCGAGTCAGCCACGTCGTTGTCTCGCCGCCGCACCTCGAACAAACATTGGCAAAAGTCACGGCAGAGATCTAGCGTTGGTCGGACCTGGGATGCAATCTCTTCATCTCGCGTCTCGTATAGCTTCTGACACAGCTTCCAACATGACTTCCAGGCTAGTTCTTGCACATCGGCTTTTGCTGAGAAGCTGAACGACCTCTCATCGCTGAATATCCTCTCGCGATGGATATAGCTTAGCCCAGCCAAAGTATTGCATAATGTCCAACACTCGCTAAGTGCGATCTTGAGTGCTGCAACTTCATCGGCCGTTTCCTGGAAACGCTCGACAGTGTGGTCGAACAGGGTGGTATGGTGGTTAGGGGTAAGGTCGAAATCGTTATCGGTAACTCGGGTTTCTGGTATATCTATATGCAAATCAGATTTGAAAAGGGTAGAGTGCTTAGAGCAATTACCTTCGAGATTGCTTGATCGTGAACTGGAACGTGACTGCTTTGATCTGTACATTAGTATAGGCGGCGATGGGTTTCCCTCGGCCTCAGGCCAGGTCTGAGCTCTTGGGGTTGCGGACCAATCCCTGACTGGTGCTACTGAGGTTTGGATGGGAGGAGGCGAGACTGGGCTAGTTGCGTATTTCTGACGGGGCGGTCAGTAATGCTGACGGTGCTGGATGAAAGCCATCCTACCTTGTCCCCTGCATTGTCTCCCTCTGGCGGTGATACCACGATGATGTCGGATGATTGAGAAGGCGCTGACGTCGGCGCCGAATGGCGAATGGGTGGAGTTGAGATTCGATGCTTTGCTCAAATCAGTACTCTATATTTGTCCTGCGGCTTTGTAGAATGTAGCTCACAAATGCGTCGAAACCTTGAGGTGCATGTATGACTGAGCTAGGCTGTTCGTCTTCATCTGATCTCGGTCTCAAGGCTTGTTGGGATGCATTCGCGGTCTCGAGCTAAAGATTTTATGAGCCCACTAAATGCATGCAGGATTGTTGGGCGCGTCGGGAAAGTGCGTACCTTCAGCATCGGCTCTGTAGACTTTGGTGGTTGCGGTGTAGGGTCTGGATCCTCGTTCTCGATAGCCGTATCATCGATATCCGTTGTATCGGTGCCAGTCGAGGATGTAGCAATAGGTGAGGGGTCGGCGATGTCGCTGGGACTGGAAGCATAGGGGGACTGGTTGGGAGGGTGAAGGGACTTCGTATATTCGTTGGATCTGCTAAATCAGTACTAGACACCCACGAAGGATTGAGACAACTCACAGCGGCCGGTGGTGCACAGGCGATCTAAATGGCCCTGGCGATGTGGGGGATTCTGAGTATGGGGAGAAGGCCGACATCAGTGACCGGTCCGGAGAAGGGAGCATTGGCGATTTCAACGCCATCATCATTGTTGAGGAGCCAAAGCGATCAGAAGCAGCTTCAGAGAGCGAGTTGAGTATCAATTGTCGCAACGACAAGTCGTGATAGAGTTGGAGGAAGCAGCTGAGGTCAACAATCGAGCTAAGAGCGACAATATGCGGGGCAGCTCGATGTACACCTTCAGCCTAGCAGTTGATGCCTAGCTTACATTCATGGCTCTGATTCGAAAACTGTAGTGGATGTAACTGGACCAGGCTTTGCTTTTGTTGACTGCTGCAGCTAGGCGTGTAGACAGTGCGGGCGTCCAGTCATGAAAAAGGGATATTTCATCTACAAAATGCTTTGCCGCAACGCGACAGGACGCCAGAAATCCAACCCCGAGACGCCGACGCGAGTAGTTCATATAAGGCTGCAGCTATGCAGGGTTATGCATTAGAGCTTCTGATATCGATATGGTCTGTATCACATAGATTCAAAAAAAATTGTTGGAGGATGTGCGCCAGAGCTTTTTAGAGCTGACTGATCTACAGGTTCCCTTGAAACCACGAGGGCGGTGTGTCTCTTTTTCTTACGCAATTTTCAAACCTACTCTGCAACATGCGCTATGGCCCGTCTCATTGGGTAGGAGCAAGGGTGCAGCACATGATGGTATCACTGTTGGAACTCGTGTGATAGGTGGAGAGCGAGTGTTAGGCGCCCAGGTCGGGAAGTCTATCGACAACGTATTCGCCAAGATCGCATGTTGGTCCAAGAGCCTCGAGGGAAAACAACGCGGCTTCCAATCAGGGGTTCAAAATGACTGCTGCTGTTGGCCGATGAGCTGGCATGTTGGCACTTTGACTCACGGAGGATTCAAACGGCATCGGAAGGGTCGCCGGACTGCGGGAAGGAATCCCAAAGCCATGGGACAGGTATCCATGCCCAAGCTGAGAAATATCCCGGCCAATGAGATTTTAGAGGAATACGTAAAGTAGAGAAGAACGCGGGTAACAATCAGTGAAAACAAATTACTAAACGATCTGACACACGTGACTCGACATGAGATGTAAGTTCTCGAAATACCAACTGCTATTCCTGGTCTCTACCCTATTATACAGAGTCTGGATACTAAGAGATGCATAACCTGCGCGAGACACCCATCTTCAGACATGGGTCACCCTATTTTCAGCCCCCATCTATGCCCATCCACTTTGAGACAGCTCCCCAACTTTTGTGCATCAATCTTGGCATCTTGGCCTTCCTTCGAAGCTTTCGGAAGTTGCCGATGCTTGGTACGCCTTACCTGTCCTTCTTGGGTGTCGAATCCTTGTTGCTCATCTGGTCGCCAAGATTATTGTATTCGCGGCTGAGCCCCTCACTCTGCTTTTTAAGGGCCTCAATATCACGGTCTTTCTGAGCTAGTTGATTCTTCAATTTGCCAATCTCTCCAGCACCGCCTGCATTAGCAAGTCTATCAGAGTTCTTGCCCGAAGCCTTTGGGTCACCCTCGTAGCGCTTGACTTTCTCTTCGAGGCGGAGGGTGTCGAGGATCATAACGTAGGTACGGTTGAGGATCAGGGAGAGAAAGAGGGTGAAGCCGCAGAGGTACATGTTGCGTTGGGAGTAGAATTTGCGGGCTTGTACTTCCATGCGTCCGGAGCCTTCGAGCATGGCGGAGCTGCAGTATTTTTAGTGATAGCCGAGCACCGCCGCGAGAGAAGAATCGTACTTATTGCTCTGCTTGGTCTTGGCCAGCTCAACCTGAACACTGTAGACGCGGTTGACGCTATCGATGAACAGGATCAGGATGAAGATGAATGTAATCTATCCAATTGTTAGCATCTGAGAGCTTGGTGAGGTTGTGGTGGGGTTTTTGGCGTACCTTCATTCCGTACTGCATCTTTGCAATGAGGGGATTCTCGGATATGAAGGTGAAGAGCTTGCGCTTCATGGTGTAGGGTAGAGGGACGATGAGCAGTCCGAAGATGGTCATCTCGAACACTAGGAGGGCGAACACCTAGGCAGCCATTGTGTTAGCAGCAGTTCACGAACAGGGCAGTGGCAGGGGAAGAGAACCGGAGCATAGATGAGGGAAGGCATTGTTGGTGAGGATGGGAAAGCTGAATACTGGGGGTTCAAAAGGGCTGGGTGATGATGATGGTAAAATTCAGAGGATGTTGAGGAAGTAACGTACCAAGGTGTAGTAAAGCGTCATTTTAGCGGTTATGCACGTGGGAAAGTTGGCGGGAATGATGTAGTTGTTTGGCTGTACCTGATCAGCCACGCTTGTTTTGCTCCGTTGAAGCTGTCACTCCTAGTGAAGCTATGTGTCTAACTTTTGACGTAGATGATGAGAGGTTTTTCTCAAGAATTGGGGCCAACGTTGTTGATAAGTCTCAAGCTGACACGCAACCAAAAAGATGGCGGGGAACGTCATTTTGCCCTGCCACTGCCTTGGCAAGGCAACGCTCCAAAGCGACAAAACTGGCCTTGCCACATGCGACAGGATTTTCTATCCCTGAAAGCTAGAAACAGCATTTTACAGTCTACAAGATGCATCAGGCTATGGGTTGAACTCTCGTGTCGATGTTGTGCTGATACATTCTATACTTTTGTCTTCCACCCTCTACCAAGCTATCGTTGTCATAAAGACCCCAGAAATATATGGGCGTCCTCTTTAGACCATCCTTTGTTCTTCGCTCGGAAGTTCAAGCTTGCATTATTTGCAAAGTAATCTAACCCTCTGCATCTATCTCATAGTTGTTCGACTTATGCTTCGGCTGGAAGTTGAAGTCCTTATGTGCTGGTCCAAGGAATATCTCGCTATGAGAATGTTAGCATTTAAAATACTTGGGAAAGATCTGCAAAGCTGTCGTACCTAATCTTGATCCAATCCTTGTAATTATCACTTCCCAGCAACGTCTCAAGATCGTTCCTCCCCCTCCAAGCAGGCGGACGATCCTGCAGACTTGGCGGCAGGTGCTCAAGGATCCCAACAGGTACGTATCGATACGCGAAGCTCAGCCATTCCAGTAAGAATCGCCTTGTAGTTCCAATGCCCATCTCATCGGATCCCCAGGTCTCTAAGCCGTATCGGACGTATTGCTCAACTAGCGCAAGACGCTCACTGGCTGACTTGTCGATATACTGCCCCAGCTGTATCTCCTCGAAGATCCAAGGCTTGATCAATGCTCCTCGAGCAATCATGACTGAGTCAACCTTGGCTTCCTCAAGATGAGTGTTGTAGTCGACGTGAGAATAGCAGTCACCGTTGCCGAGGAAGTACATCTTGCCATTCGCGGCTTGTGACCTGCCATCCGGCTCTCGTCCTGTGTCAGCCAGAGCATCTCCTTTCTTGTTGTATTCGTTAATGAGAGCTGCACACTCCGAAATGTACTTCCAATCGGCATTCTTCGTGTATCTCTGCTGCCGGCTGCGACCATGGAGGGTAATAGCTGCTGCGCCAGACGGTCCACTACCAAGTTCCAGAGATTCTTGGCCGCCATACGCAAGGCGGTCTACCAGTTTCAAGGCATTAGGTTTATTATCTTTGGTACCCATCCGTATTTTGACGGTGATTGGGATTTCTCCAGAAACGGCGTTCATACCGCGAATAATCTTCTCCAGTTTCCCTTGACTGTCAAGAAGAGCCGACCCAGCGCCGGTGCGGTAGACCAGATCAATAGGGCAGCCGCAGTTCAGATCAATGACTCGCAGGTGTGGACACAGCTGGGTCAGGATCTCTGTAGTTTTGAGGGCTTGCCAGGGCTTGTTTGAGGCGATCTGGGCTCCGAACTTGGAGTCCTTCGCGTTGTCGTAATCCTTGACAACAGCGCTACTTGGCTTGTATGCCGGAGGAGTCGCTTCGGACTCGTAAGCACGTAGTAACGCCCATTCTGATTTCTGGCCTTGTATCAGTGGCAAGCCCATAGCCATCTCGGAATATGTAACTTGTGCGCCAAGACCAACACACAGGCGGCGGAATGGTAGATTACCCTGCGTTGTCAAAGGAGCAAGCACTGGTGTTTCCGGCCCAAAGTAGATCCTGCGCTTCTCCGATGGCAGAAAGGGTGGCTCGGTATAACGAGCTCTGTTCTCTTCGACGTTCACTTTTTGGCCACCAGTCTCGACTTCGTCGGCTTCTCTGCGACGGATTTTTGCCTCTTTGCGCGTCTGCTCCTCGATTTCCTTTCCACTGAGCTCTATCCATTCGTTGTATCGATCCGCTTTGGGGGTCTGAACTTTGCGCTTCATCAGGTCAATCTTTGCCTGCGTGGAAATCTCATTGATGGTCCCATTTTCGGAGACTCCGGGCACGGCGGTGTGACCGTTGCCACGATCCTCTTCAACCAAGACTAGTTCGTTCTTTCCATCTCCGCTCAGAATCTCTTTGCAATGCGATCCAACGAACCGGCATTTCCATCCCACATCACATTTACCTTTCATTTGCCAGATAGGGCAGACGCCACCAAACGTCGCCAGGTCGTGTCTCTTCCAATCCTTGAGATACTTGCGAAGGTCATGCTCAAATTTGCAGCTGCTTCCAAAGCGACACTCAGCTGGTGAAAACTCTGGGTTGTTTGCGCGGGTTGAACATAGGCCAACCTCGTCTCTCGAAGCTCCAAAATTGCGATTAGTGTTTTGACCACGCGACTTCTCTTTCTTCTTACCCCTATCACCACCTTTAGGTTGATCCACATAAGCAGCTCCTTCAGCAGCGTCATCATCTGCAACGGTAGCACTTTTGTCGCCCTTACTCCCAGGTGGATGCACAAGAAATCTGATCGCCGTAAGCCTGATACTCATTAAGGTACCACGAGGATACTGCTGACTCTGGTTTGATTGGAGCAACTCCCTTCACTCTCTCACTCTTGGTAGGCTCAACATCCTCATTGCCTTGGTTCTGATCCAACTTCCTTCTTTTCGTGGACGACTCTTCTACACCGTTCTCCACGCCGTGTCTTTCATACTTTTCCGCCTTAGTGATGGCAGAGTCCTCTGCCGTTTGGACACCTTGGAGATGAGCCGCCTTGTCCGCCAAGCTAGATTCTGAAGGCTCTTCAAGCTTTACGGCTGGTTCTAATGGGTTAGCAAGCTGGTCCCCACCAACCTTCTCCATGTCGGCAATTATGAATGTAACAGTCACGCCCTTTCATAGACTGAGCTTTGGGTTCAAGCCATTCGTGACAGACTTTTTGTTGAGGTCCTAATTGGGCTGAAACCGATGTTGTGTGCTTGGTGATGTAGATTCTCCTCCTCAAATCTGATTGGTGGGTTTCGTCGGTTGCAGTGACCAGGCTCGCGTGCGTTCCTATGGTTTTATAATAGATTCAAGGTGTAAAGATCGTTCGTGTAGAAGCGAAGGAAGAAGTTTAATTGTGCCGACGATGTCATAACCGTTTCATTTGCATATACTTTTACGCCTTGGACGGCGCCTTGGGCCACGGTAGGTCAATTCATGAGCTCCCCTCCTGCTGTGGGTCGCCTCGTCTGAACAGGCACAGCGCACAGCTGCAGTCTTCCGATCAGTGATCCCAAATTCGTATTCCGAGAGGCGAGAGAAGGCAAGGGAAATAATTGGATCGACTCGAGGGTTAATACTCCTTTACCTTTAGTCGCAGTGGCACTGCGGCCTGGGTTGAAGCGGCTAAAGAGGCAGTTTGAGCCGTCACTTCCACTTTCACTTTCACTTTCGCCCAACCTCGAACAACCACACGTCACATTTCAACTGAAGGCCTACCGGAGGGGGATAACACCACATATACAACAAGAGGATATAGGAGACTGAACATACCGTCTCAGCAGTCTTACATCTATTAGTCACACACTCTCCGCACCCTTTTCCGACGAATACACCGCTCCTTTCCGAACTTCCAACCAAGTCGTAAAGCTGGATTCCCGAGACACCCCACCTCCTTTGCACTTCTCGCCAGCTGTGAGCGATCGTGAGCGCTCGTCAACTGCAGAGACAACTCCTATAGGCACTCCGAGAGGCTTTTCGACAGGCTTTCCGCGCAAAGCGGAAAAAGAGAAGGAGAGTCTCTTCTCTTGGCACCACAAGCACGGTGGATTCGCCAGCAGCAACAGCTCTTACGTTGACTCGACGCTTTTGGAATCAGATCTCGAAGACTCGACCTTCCCTCTTTTCAATGACCCTTCAGATCACCTAGACATGGGGAGTCGCACAACGCCCATCGATATCGCCACACCGTCTCGGCATGGTTCTCCTCGGAGCTCCAACTTAACATCCGCTCTTCAAACTACCTCTGGCAACGAAGCGCGACCAACATCAGCTATGGATATTGGAGGAGGGCAATTCAAGGGGTTCGGGTCTGGCTTTGGAGGAGCGGGCTCAGGGTCACAATATGGCAGTGGAGCACAACCGATCTCCGTGAACGCTTCGAATCGGGAAAAGCCACGGAGGGAGAGCTTAGCTAGCAGTATGGTCACTGGGATGAGCTGGGGAGGCAACTCTGTTGGCAGCTGGATTCGCGACGAGTATGTTTCTACAAATTGAGAGATCTACGCATCTTTGCTGACGTTCTATAGCATTATCATGCAAGGGACATCGCCGTTTGCTTACCAATCGCCCTCATTCCATTCATCGTCCTATCTTCCGAAGTTGGAAGCAAACTTCATGCGAGACTTCAGTTGCTGTGGACTGACACTTGCTACTTTACATGAATTATTGCAACACTATGAAGAACAACATACAGACCAGATGCCACCATCATTACAAAAGCAGAACTCGAATCAAAATAATTCTCCACCGGACAGCAAAGCTGCACTCGCATCTGCCGCCGCTACAGGTATACAGGGACAGGGCAGACAGCCGCCGCCGCAGAAGATCGATACAACCACACAAGGCCAAGCTACGCCCCCGAGCACGTCAACCCCAGCGACGCCAAGACAATCCCGACAATCTGCTCAAGTGACGCGGGGCTTCGCACCTAGGCAGCCCGCAGCGTTACAGGATGATGATGCAGTGGGAGATATGGAGATGGAAGATGACTTCGAAATGGCTCCCATGCAGCAGGCGCAGTATCCATCACAAAACCGGGCCAGGATAACACAGCCGTCTCAATTCGGGCAGCCTGCGTCTAGTCGAGTACCCCCACTAGATATGAATGCATTGAACATGGGAAATCCATTACAACAACAACACCAAGGCCTGCGAAACTCCCAACCTACAACGCCGGTATCTGCTGGCAGAAACGGCATGTATCACAACAATCCCACAGTGTCCTCCGTCAATACGCCAACCCTCAGCACCTACAATAATAGTACACACCCTCTGCATCAGCAGCAGCAATTCTACACGCCTGACTCATCGGCCCCTGGGACACCCAACGAGCTTGACGGGGACTTTGTTGGCAATATGGGCAACATGAACATGGGCAATATGCAATACAACCAACCATTTGGTGGATACGACTACGGAAATCGCAATGAGATGTTAAATGTGTGCATTGACGAGCCAGCGAAGACGCTATGGAGTCTGAATGGTGGAGGATGGAACAATCCTCAACAACCACAACAGCAGCAGCTGCTGCTGCAACAGCCACAGGCTACATCTGCAACTCAGCTCGGTGATGGCCAGTACAGCGAAAATAGCGAGCTTGCAAGAACGATACGGGAGCAGCAGAAGCTGGCAGGAGTACCTGATCCATCGGCTGATGGGGGTGTACCTAAGCCGTTCCACTGTCCAGTCATTGGTTGCGAAAAGGCATACAAGAATCAGAATGGGTTGAAATATCACAAAGCCGTAAGCCGAACCTTTCGTCTCTCCAGTGCTCTCTCCACCCCAATCCCACGCCCTTGAAACCACACTATCCACGACATCTGCTGACCCACATACAGCATGGACACAACACGCAAAAACTCCACGCAAACGAAAACGGCACTTTCTCCATCGTCGACCCCGAAACCCTCAATCCCTACCCCGGCACCCTCGGCATGGAAAAGCACAAGCCCCATCGCTGCAGCACCTGTGGAAAACGCTACAAAAATCTCAACGGACTCAAATACCACAAAAACCACTCCCCACAATGCGATTCCGAGATCCAAAACCCCTTCCCTCCAAGCCAATCCCAACAGAAGAACGCTCAACAAAATCAAGAACAATTGGACATGGAGTTATAGCTGATACCACTCTCCTTCTATATCGGTGCCTTTTTCTGTATACCTACGTCTTTCGATCAAATTGAACTAGCTCTTCCGGGTTGCACGGTGTTGGGGCGTTATATAATGGGATATACAACTTTTCGTCATGGCATTGCACTGGCGCTGGGGTCGCATACTTTATTATACCCCCTCGCTGCGTGCTTGCTGGATTCGCATTGTGGCGGTCCTCAAACGTAATTAACTGCTGGTGGTGTACTGTACGATGTATTTCGCGGGAAGGAAAGGAACAGACTGGATAGATAGACATTCGCCATACTGTGAGGGCTAGTTCTCCTCGCTAAGAAGCTTGGGTAGAATTACCTTCGTTGGCTATTTTGTCATCGGCTTTTTTGAGATAGAAAGTTGATTGTGTATTGGTAGCTTATCTTCTCTCCTATACAAGACTGTGCCCGGGGAATTGCATCTTACTAAGTTCGTTCAACTCGCTCAACTCCTTTATTGAACGTCGAGAACGTGAAGATACTGCCCTTGCTTTTGACCCTTCGCTGGCTTTTCACCCGTTTTTTGGTCTCCACGACCCAATGGTGGGAAGCTCTTGACAACAGCAAATAGGGCAAAATGTCTATCTCGTGTTGCATTTCAACTCTACGGACTTTTCTACATGGCGTACTATTCAAGCCCATCTATTCCACAATAAAATCCATCTACAAAGGGAACAGAACTCACTATACTGGGTATCTCCGCTCCCGGAACGCCGCGCTATGTGTTAAAAACGTAGTAGAACACACCCAATCACTGGCTTTCAATCGTATTCGTTTCCCCATCCATATCCGCCTCAATAGCGTGTTGCCCACCTGCATCAGCATTGCCCCCCATATCAACAGCAATCCACTCCCCTCACACCACCATCCGTCGCCAGGACCTTGAAACCCTGACCAAGTTGGAGAGCCACCTTCAGCACACCAGACCAGAACCCCCTTCAATATCAGCATCCGAAGTATTAACGACTTTAACACCGCTCCTCCTCAGCATCTCCCAGATAGCGCAAACATGGAGCAGTAGCGTTCTCTCCGGTTCCTGGGCGCAGTATAGCTTCTTCGTTAGCTAAGGGTACAAGTGTCCGAAGTCAGACTGGGAGAGGTGCGCAGAGCCGAGAGGGTAGATGATGGGCGGCGCTGCTGTTGTAACCGGTGATGTGATATCGCGCGTCGGCGCTCGTGACGGCGATGAGAGCTCTGAGAGAGAGTGCCAACTTCGTATGGATCTGTGTAAGCTGGCCCGGCTGGGAAGCTAGGGACCTTGAAGAGGAAAAATAAAGACGCCATAGCAGCAAAGTTGCGCAAGGCTAAAACAGACACATTTGGCAGGCGAGCAGGTGAGCAACAAGAGTGCTGGGCACATACAGTAGCACATCACAAAGAGACCGCAAGAAAGAGAAGGTAGCTGTACTTTTGTTCATGCGCTAGAAACATGACATCACTATACAGCGTAACAGACTAAAAGAAAGAAGGGGAAAGAAGGGCGCAGCAAGTGGCGACAATGGGCAGGCAGTAGTAAGTGTAGGATAGAATGAGGTAGAAATGTTTTTGCAATCCGTTTGTGATCGTCGGGCTTTCGGAATGTGTAAACTCCGTCCTCCGAGCCCTAATTGGACTAAATCTTAGACTACATTAGGGCTTGCTACACTAGACCACATTGAAGGACGTTGAGGTGTTTGTAATGCGAGGAGGGACAGAATGTGTATGTGGACAGCGAAGACCCCGAGAAGCGAGTGGGCTCTGGCGGCTCAATATGTTGGCTTTTCTCTCGAGCTGTAAAGGGTACGCCTCTCCTAGAAGTATTGAGATCCCCATCTATTACCCTCGCTGTCTTATGTCAATCATGAAAGGGTATGCTTGAATGGCCATAGAAGTTACTGCAGGCAGAACCCGCCGGTGAAAAGGTATAGGTACTGAGTCCCATCGGTCGACAAATATATCCTTCCTCCTCGATCGTTTGCCTATCAACAACTCTACACACTGTGCGAGATCTGCGAGTTGCGGAGTGTATTGAACGTCTGCTAATTTCGACCATAGGAAGGACCTTTCCCAACTGGGAGCAGACTGGTCCGGTATGAATAACATGCTGCTTTAAACAAGAACCTCCAAATGGTGTGGCTGATGTATGCAAAGGCAATAGCTGGGTATCGAGGCCTCTCTTGCTAGCTGCTAGGCCGGTCTGGGCCTCTGTGCACACACCACTATTAAAGGGAGCCTCGACTCGCGGCCAGACTCATGACAGGATCACCACTCATCGTGCTCTGATATGCCTTCGTGCATGGCGGGTGGGGGCGGCATGGGACGCTTGTAGTTGCTAAGTACGGACTTGGTAATGATGGTACCAACATAGGAGGTAGCCTGGTGCTTAGCCTGTGGCTTTTGCTGGATTGGCCTTGTAGATGTCAGACCTAAGGACGATAGTCTGGTGCTGCAGAGTAGTAATCTGTGATACAGAGTAGTATAGTAATCACTGAAGGGTAAGCCAAAACCGCGGGTGGCCATGGGATGCTGGCATAAGTACGTCTATACCTTTCCGATTTACAGATCCAAATTGCCATCAGGCGTTTCAAAACAATGATATATATGTTCTTGCTCCCCTCAGTCACTCGTCGAAGATGCATTCACGTCATCATCCTCGAACCTCCTTTGATGAACAGCGCTCTGCTTGGGGAGGGTGAGCGTTTGCTGCGTCTCCTACCGTGGTCCAACGTCGAAGAGGCTTTTGACGGATTTTCGAAGAGCATGTTATGGCTAGGGTGTACAGATTGTTCTTGATATCTCCCAGTGTTGCTCTTCCTTGTCGTTGCAAGTTGGCATCTCTTTCAAAGTTCGTGAAAAAAAAAGCCGGCTCATCGCAATTGGTGGTCGAAGTCTTGGCAAAGTGATCGACAAAAACAACGTCTCCTTTCCTGATTTTCGCGTTCAGTAATCACCTCATTTCAAAAGAGTCATCTAGAAGACGCAAGACCCTTGATAATCCATCAAATTCACTAACACAAGCATTTTAGCGCATTCAGATTGCTGGAGGAAGACCCGGTATTCGCGCAGTCCACTTAATACCGATGCTAGGTGCATTGCGCAGATCGACGGCGCCATTTACCAGCTCCCGTTTGAGATAGGCTGATCATAGGCAACAAGACTGGCGTTTCATGCCTTTGCTGCTGCCGGTATCTCCCTTAATGCACTCAACTCTTTGCCTCCCGGCTAGCTCCTGCGACTTGACCTGGACCACCCCAAACCTAGTCGCATAGCCTGCAGCATCCGTCGGGCACGGAGGAAGACATATTGGGAGGCCATCGCTCGTAGTTGACAGATCGAGGTTCGCGTCGGGCTTGCAACGTGGCGTGCGGGATTGTCGAGCTGAGGGGACATGACAAGTTGACACCGGACGAAACTTCTAGCGTGAGCTGGCTTGGTCCTGGTTGAACAGGGAAGTGGAAAAACATCGTCCAGTTTTACGTTCAATTGGTCCGCCCACAGGTCATCTTCATGAGGTGATCATGCGTCGTGATGCATGTTGCTTACATCCCCGAGCCAGTACTTTCCACGTCGTCGTATCCGCTTAATACACCACTTTAGTCTATACCTCGAGTCTCCACCGCTCAATGAAATCAGAAGCGAGAAAGTTCATGATTGGCGCCCTGCATTGCAGAATAGATTGGTAACCACCGAGCTAATGCTAGCCAGATTGCGGTCGATCACTCGCCATCAAAGCCCCGGGTGACAAATACTATGTGGAGACGCTAGGCCAAGGGTTGTGCTCTCATTCACCATTCAACAGCTCAGCTTGCCGATGTCCATGCCCGGCCCTTCATCGATTCGGCCGCAAAAGGCGGTGCTGCGAGCCCGGAGCAAATATGTTTGTGCGCAGGTTATCCTCCGAGTCTTACAGGCGTTGGAAAGCTGAGGTGTTTGGTCAGATGAAGAAGACAAGTAGGTTTTAAGCTGCGGGAGAATTCCAATAACAGAGCATAAGGAATGTTAGTTGGATGAGGATGATCAGTTGCGGAGTGGGCGGAGAACATTTCCTCCAATTCTGCGTTGCATGAGGCAAACCTGCCGGTCCCTAGACAGGAGGGGTAGTCATTTGCAGTTTACTTCAAGAGATACGATTGGCTTTAATGGCCATTATCTGTCCAGACAGAAACATGAAATGAGAGGGGTCGGCGTCGGAACTACACACTGTGCGTGGAAGGATTTGCTTTTTTCGAGGAGCTGATTGAAGTGGATGGGCAACAAAGCTCGAAGACTGTGCTCAGACGGACACGCTTTGCGTCTTGTATGTTTCACACAGAGCTACATGATAGATAAATGAGACGTTCATGTAAGACCAACATCAATAAACAAATTTTGATACTCAATAACAAGTCCAGCAATATGCCAGCTGGATTAATCAGCGTTGGATACACCAACAAGCAGCCTGCATCATTGGCAGCGGCTGTGCCATCAGTTCTCGCAAATGCATCTGATAGGCCGAATCAGCAAAAGTCATAAGGATTCGGCAGTGTGATAATATTACATAGGTCACTAGTCATACCAGGTGAAACTCACATTAGGGTTAAAGCGCTGCTCCACGTGGAGGAAATGCGGGAATGTTCGTTATCCAGCAAGCGTGACGAAAAGTTTTAGAGCGTTAATACGACGCCGGAGACGAATGTTGGTCTCTTTAAGAAATCTCCCGTCGTTTCATTTATGGTGGGTTTTCCTTACTGTGGCTGTGAAAGCGTGAAAATCGTTTCAAAAGCAAGCTGCATGCCCAATCTGGACTAGCAGCGGGCTGAATTAACAGTTTCCTCTCCCTCGAGTCCCTGCATTTGTGAGGCGTGAGACATACGTACTGCTAAGCCGTCTTGTGCAGATTGTGTGCCACTGGTGGAGGCTCAGGGCGAGTCCCTAATTTGCAATGTGTTCTAGAAAAAGTCTAGATGGACGATAGCCACACGGATGCACTAGACGGACTGAGTGAGCGTGGCATTTGATCTACACAAGCATGTGTTAGTCCCGCGTTGCATTAGGTCGAAGCAGGCTCCCATATACCTATATCAAAGCACCTCTCAGCCTTCAAATCCCCAGAATGAGAAACGCAGCTTCACCTTTTCTTGACGAACCGGATTTAGGCAAAAGCGACAGAATAGGTTAGCGCTGGTTTTTTCTTTGCCAAGAAGAAGAGTAAGCCCTAGTCAGAGATGATTGGACGATGGCTGACAGTAGTCCAAAGACCGTTAGAAGCAAAACCCTTGGGAATCGGGGTTAAAGAGTAATCACGCACGCGGGCATTACAAATGGACGACGCCGAGTCAGCAAGTAGAAGAGGAGGCAACAACGAGGAATATTACCGATACAGTCCTCTTGGGTTCTTCAGTGATTCCTACTTCACCCATCCTTTGCCCTACAACGAGGAGCAGAATGTCAACTCTGCGCAAGCAGGCTCGATAGGGTTTGGAATGAACACAGACTCGCAGGGCGCCACTAACTACGCGGGCTACCAGTCTCACCAAACGCAAGCGCCAACATCCATGGATCTTGACGTTCTGTCCGCCGAAAATTATCATGAGGGTCCCTATAGCCGTGGAATCCCTTCACCGCGCGTCAGTGGTAGCACTCAAGTGTATGGGGGTCTTTTGGTTGATAAACCAAGCGACGTGAAGGCTCCAAGCTCACCCGCAGGTATGAAGACCCGTAGATCCACCAAAAAGGAGGCCTCGAAAAGTGGAAGTGCGGATGAAGCCGTTACTCGCCAAAGGGGGAGACCCCGTCTGGATAATCGAGACCAGACAGCTGCTGAAGTAAGTCTTCACAGTAGATTAGCTAACCTGCCAAACTAACTTCAAAAAGCGTCGGCGCACCCAAATCAGACTCGCTCAGCGAGCATACCGCCAGCGAAAGGAGACAACTATTTCCGGACTGAACCGACGAGTAACGTCGTTAGAAAGAACAATCGAAGACATGAATAAGGCTTTTCTGGACTTCAACGAGAAAGCAATTGCAGCAGGGATACAGAAGGGCCCCCCTCCTCTTGCGAAGCAGCTTGAATTGACAGCGGAACGCATATCGGAGCTCGCAAAAACCAGCAAGCACGAGTCGGACAACGAAGAAGAAGAGAATGAACCTAACCTGTCAGCCCAGACGGTAGAGATTGGTCAGGAGAGGGCCCCCAACAGTCGACGAACAGCGGCGGGCTCGGGAATCACTCCAGCATCAATGCTTGGGTACCAGACCACGTTTGAGGAAGAGCCTGACGATTATGACGGTGAGATTGCCCATCAAGATCCGGCGCCACCCGCACAGTTGGACCAATTCCCTCTGTCGGACTGGACAGCGACTGAAGCATTGCAGCAGTATCGGAATGATTTTCCCCAGCCAACAACGGCCACAGAGGATGAGAGCCAATCTATGCAGCAATATCGAGTCGAGATTCCGGAGACGACCATTTTTGCGCAAAACTCTTTATCCTTTGACCTAATGACGCTTCCTGAAGATCTCAACTCATCTGTTGGGAAGAGGTCCCTTGAGCTGATGTCCTTGCCAATGCCAACAAGCCATAGCTACCAAGAGACGTCTTTCGCGCGTCGACTGATGCGAAGTACCGTCGAAGCAAACATTCGACTTATGACGAATCCTAACTCGAGGCCAGAGGACCTCCAGCGGCTGTGCAGATTTACGTGGTGTTTTGGAAAATCGTCTGATATGATAGAACACATGATGACGATGGCGCAGAAGACGGTTAGAGATGGGATTGAAAATTGGGAAGCACCTCGGCTTCATCTAGGTGGAGCTGGGCTCCATTATCCGAGGGAGGGTGTAGATGGAGAAACTCCAGCCCCAGATTGGTGGGCGAACGAAGTTCCTATGGGCCCACGGCGTTCAACCCAGCCAGAAACACCAATGCCTGACGATATTGCAATCGCCGAGATTATCCAGAGGGTTCAGGTGGCGGGTGATTGGTTTGACTCGAGTGATGTCGAGCAGTATTTGCGGAGGAAGGGACTCTACCTGGACGGTCAATCCTCCATAGTCGAGATCACAGAGCCAGATGAGATGGTACCAGAACTCCAAGAGATCCAGATACCCTCCGTCAGCAGTCCAGAAGTGTCGTCGCCCAAAGACAGTATTAGAGGGCCTCTCAGCCCTCAAGGCATCGATACAAGCTGGTTCAATGATCCCTTCGTGTCGGGCACCGATTATGGCTGGACTGAGGACATGCCCGTCCCTGATGTGAACATGGACTTCTCTTTTGGCAATGTCGATTATTCATTCCCGAAGGACGTTGACCCCTCCTTTGACTTCAGCCAGTATCCTGAGACCATGCCAACCTTCAACACCAAGATGAAGAAGTTCCTCGACGTTGAGAAGTTCTTGAACGGTAAGACTTCACGCCAAGAGTCCATTTATGCTAGCAGCTAACCTTCGTAGCGATGTCGCAAGAGAGCACTTGTATCGGTCGTACAGCTGGTTTCCGAAAGGCTACTATTGACTCGGCCTTGACATCGGCGACGATAGAGCAATTTTAGACGTAGCAGGAGGCACGACGGCGGGTTAATGTAGGAGGGAAAGTCGTCGGCGAATATTCCGCGTATGACGGGAAATCGTAAGGCTTCCAATTGGGGATTGGTTTGTTGGATGTTTTCCGCCACTTTCTCGCCTCATCCTCCATTCACATCATTCACGTCCAAGAAGACGCGTCAACTGACCTTTCCATTGAGAGTTTAGCTCTGCCATTAGCATGTAAAAAATCTTGAGGCCATGATATGTTTGTAGAAATTTCGTTCCCCCGGCGGCAAATTATGATTGAAGCAGGTACAACTGCGGGCCGACTCCCCGCCGAGGGATCTCAGGGTAACTTACCTTAGGCACTCACAGCACCGTCTACTTCTATGTTTTTGACAGTAGGGTTTCGAAATGCTGCTGTTGACTCAGCTATAACATCTACAACCATCGAGCAACTCTGGAAACTCGGACGAGAAGACTGAGATTCATATGTCAAAGATGGATATATCTAACATCTAACCTAGAAGCCATTCACAATTACAATACGACGCTTCGAATGCTTGTGCCGCGCGTGACCAGGAGTGCCTCCTCTATTTCATTTCGATGCGTCCTCATTCAAGATAGCCCAATAATATCCGTGTCCACAAAGTAACGTTTTTCGCCAGTTTCTCAAAGCAATGGACAGTGTACGTTTGCCCTGAAATGGGCCAGGAGATTGGACTGCTAAGCTGGGTGGAATATGGCTGGCCGTACAAAGGACACGTTAGAGACCCTTTAACGCTTTTGGACTTTTTGTTGTTTCCCCTGGATTTTGCGTGTCCGAATCCTTAGGTCGTTCCCAAGCGCAATCATCCACGACCTACTCATACAGTCTACCCATCTATTTCGAATCGTGCAAGCTCGAAAGACATCTCCACCTCACATTATGACAGGTGTCTGCTCATGAACTTTGTATGTTCCAACCCGCCGTTTCCTTACTCTTCTATCACCACGTGTTGCCGAACGCTAGGAGAAGCTCTTCAATATTAATGGTACGTAGTCTTACGCTTCGACTCCATCCACTGCACACAGTCCAACAATTTTTCCATAGGAGAAATGAAACATGCCCAGAATGCTGACGCTGCGCTGACGCTGCGGAATGCCATCCCTGGATAGAAAGCTTTCACCTTTGCTTCGACGGCCTCCCTGTGGTGGACATTTAATTTTTGATAACAGTTTGGTGATGGACGGGAAAGGATGGTTCGAGCCTGGTATGCGTATCTGAGGGGCAATCGATGGCATTAAGCGATTTTGGAGGGCACTGTACTGCATTGACGAGCATGTCTTTGAAAAGTTTTCATTCCATGAAAGTCGATTTCGCGGAATTGCACATGCCATTGACAATGAAAATCCTATTATTTGCCTAGTAAAATGTTAGCCTCCCCATGTCAAAGACCCTGCGTTCCCAGCTTTGCACACTTATGGCCTGATTACCGTACCACCATACCGGGGCTAGATGTAACAATTTTCTTTTACTCGTGAGCCAAAATATAGCTTGTTCAGAAGTTTTCCGGCTCTCAAGTCGCGAGTAGCTCTGCCATTAACATGCGGTTGATTTTGAGGCCACATTGTGTCGTTGCAGGAATGGGCGTTTCTTTGGCCTCCGCTGAGGATCTTCTAAGTTACCTTAGGCCAGGCACGGCTAGGCTAGCCAAGCCCAGATGACTTGCATAAGTTTTGGGTCCGGGCACGGGCATCCCACCGGCGGGATTGTTGAATTTTGAAGGCACGACAAGCAGGTTTGACATTAGGAAATCTGTGTATAGCCTCATGCTCGTAGCATTACCGAGATCGTCAACCAGCACACCAAGCTAAAGCATTGAGATGTAGAGTGGCAAACCAAAATTAGACGAAGCCATTCCGCTTCTCGTATCCCTCCCGCTTATCATCTCCCTTCCTGGCGGTCGCTAGCGCAGATCTTCGATAAATCGATGCAAGGCCGAATGAGCGCAACAATTGGTGGTTCCATCGTGGTTCCATTCGAGAATGAGCGAGATCTCATTTGAACGCAAGTGCGCTTTTCCCTGCGTTCTCTTCCCTTCCTTTCCCCACGCTCGCTACCATTTTTTTTCCCAGAGACTATGCCCCGCGTACGAGTGGACCGGAAGTTCTGGCGTTCCTCCGAGACTCCATCTTGTTGACTTTCCCCTCCACTCGTCTTGCAGCCCACCAAAGCCATTGAACCGACAATTGCTCTACAACCAGCACTACATCGGGCTTACACAATCTCTCACTTCATCTGAAGTCGACAACATTTTTATTTACACTCGCTTTCCGTCAAATCCGCATCTTTCCGCGTCTTCAGCAATTCTTCAGGTGTCACTCGTTCCCTCTTTGGCCAACCTACGCTCTATCGCTGTCCACAATCTCCAGATACACACAATTCCATCTCCGGCTATTCTTATCCCCAACCTATTCCCATATGGCTACCGCTCAACCGCCCAAGCGTCCGGCACAACGCAAGCAGTCAGGAAATAATATTCTCTCGCGCATGCTACAGATGGAGAAGCAAAGCAAGGTCAGTTGACATGCGCTGAGCAATAGAGACTGTTTGCTTGTGCCCAACCTTTAGGTTGAGTTTGCCGGTATCGTCAATTGTACTAATTCAACCGCTCAGCAACAACGAGCCTCATCAGCGAGCCCAACCCTTCCTCTTTCGCCTAGGGCAGATTACTTCAGTGGACCGTCTGCCGGAGCTTCGCCCTCGCCAACCAGATCTCAGAGGTCTCCAATACCAACCCCACAATCACCCCTGCGCCCTCCTCCAATGCCCCGCTCACAAACCTTACCCGCTCTGGCGCCAGACCCTAAAGGTACAGAGAAGCTACCAGGGAAGCCAAAGCCGTCCATTGAGCCATTGAAAACCAGCACATCAAAGGTCTATAATCATTCAGCAGCCGAAGAGATCTGCTTGCCACCAAGCAGGTCTGACCACTGCGAGAAGGAGAGGAGAAGGGAGAAGAGGAGGGCAGAAAAGGAGCAGAAGGAGCGAGAAAAGAAGCTGAAGCATGACGAGGAGAAGCAGAGACTTTCAGAAGGCAAAGCAGGAAAACGAGTGAGCAAGAAACTTCCGCCAGCGGCCATGGAGACCCAAAAGATGCCCTCAGCATTGAGGAGGAATTCATGGATGTCCATCATGTCCTCACATTCAACCTCGGGTGAGAACGCACGAAGATCTTCGCGAGAGGAGAAGAGGCTGTCAATAGTGTCCTTGGGCTCATTCAAGTCGAACCGGCGCTCTCAATCGATGCCACCAAACAACGCAGAAGAAACCCCCAAAAGCAGCCTAGAGCAATGGCGTCCGATTGTGAGTCCATCCGCACCAAAGCTCCCTAGCTTCAGATGGAGTTCCCGCAAGACTTCGCTTCGCTCCGGCAACCCGGATACCTGGGGAAATGACGATGCATACGAGAGGGATCTCATTGCCTTCGCCTATCGCTTGGAGGCTTCATCCGGCGTGACTGAGCCAGAAAAAATTGATCAGTCAAAGTCAAAGCAAAGCTCGAGGATCGAAACGCCACAGCAACAGCCGAGTACTCCAGCCATTAGCCGAAACTCCACTGAACCTAATCTTTTGAGTGCGACGCAGTCAAGGCCTATCCAAAGCCCACAGCGATCGACAGGCATGAAGGATGACAACTCAGAGGCTGGGCTAGTGAGCAAGCCGAAAGACAGTGAACGGCAATCTACAACATTCAATGTCAACGACGACCCAAAAGGGACGGCAGGTCAAAAACGCACTCCCAGCCAGGTTCCGCCGTCTCCGCAAAGTGCTCCTCTACCGCAAGTACGATCGTCCCATGACGGAAGCAGCTATGTCCACAAACAACGCATGTATCAGCAGCAGCGCTATATTGCCGGGTTTGAGGAACAACAAGCTGTTAAAGCCGCCACTGACCATGCGACTGAGCTTGCTGCAGAGTATGAGCCTCTATTGTCAGGGCAAGCGACGCCAGCCTCGGAACGCGGTCGTACCCCTATACCTAGCATGCCAGACGCGCTGGGTATTGCCCAGGCCGCTGGAGCTAAGAAACAACAAGAGAGCAGCGTATCTCCAGCGCCTACGAAACAGCGGCACCGCAGCAATTCGCCACGCACTTCCGAATCAGCTTCAACAAAGCATCAATCGCATGGTCCTACTCCTCTCTCGCAATATTCGAGCCAGACAGATGATGCTGAAAAGGATAAGGAGGCCGCCCGGGTCCGTGCATCTATGCAGAGCGTCAGAGATGTCTCCACTGGCAAGCCACACGCATCGACGGGCTTCAAGAGAGATAAGATACTTGGATTTCGGCGGCGAGCGAAAGAATCTCCGGCTTTCATTTCTGTGCCGTACAACACAGAGAACCAAATCGTCGCTGTTCAGTCAGCTCCGCTAGATGGTCCATCTTCTCAAGAGTCTTCCCCAAAACGGTCAAAGATAGATCGGATATTCAGGGAGCCAAGGCCATCTTTCGCGGAGTCGAGTGACAGGAAGAGATCTTCGAGCCTAGCACGGAACCAAAACAGAGAGGAAGTAGTTCAATCTAGTTCGGCGCAGAGCCATTCCAGAACTCGAACGTCTTCGTCGACGGTTTTGAACGACAACATCCCATCACCAAGACAAGTACCTAAGTCTAAGACTGAGCCCATCTTGACTCCAACTATAAAATCTGCTAAGCAATTCTCATTCCCCAAGGACGCCCAGAAGCCTCACAGCAAGGAACAGCCCAAAGCCGAGGCCAATACTGGGACCAAGGTAGACAGCCCTCGCAGCAAGCACGACAACTCTGCCAAAGACCCTAAACAAAGAAGCAATCCTATGCCCAGTGTCAAGCCCGCCTCGGCGACCGAAAAGGCTACAGACGCTGCCACTACTGCTGTACTGGAAGCAAAGCCAACCAAAAAATCACCTGCCAAAGTCATTGTAGCTAGCGGGACTGGAGACGGACTTGTTCGCAAAGCATCACTCACGCGGTCTCGCTCAAATCCGCAACTACAAACACAAACTACTGCTACCAACACTTTACCCAACCTTGACTTCTTGCCTCAACTGAAGCATCAGCCGCTCGTCAAAAGGGACCAACAATCCCCTACTCGCCCCTCCCAAGAAGACTCGACTTCAGTATCAGTTGCCCAATTCTCTACTCCCATTGCACCCCTCGCCTACCATTCACCTACCCCAGCGGTCGCCCCAGATCTCAAACTGATCCCTCGCTCACCACTTCGCACCCCCTCACAATTCCCACTTCCAACTGCGAATCGACACAACCGCTCAGCCACGGACGTGGGCACGCTCTCTACTTTCGGCAAAGGTATATTAGCAGAGGGGCTAGACGCAAAGCCTGTTGCTAAGCTCTTCGTCATTTGCTGCAAATGCAAGTTCTGGCATGATCTGCCGAGCAAGCTTTACGAGGCTATGGCTCTACCAAAGGAGCTTCACAAAGCGGATGAGGGGAAGCCGACCGGTGCGAGATTGGCGACAGCAATCAGGTGTCCATGGTGCGAGCACGCTATGACTACGTTCTGCTGCCAGGGGTGGACTACTGTTGTTTACCTGCACGAACGACATCATTGAAGACGTGGACTCAGACTTCACAACCACAAGCGTTGACCGCTTTCGAAATGTTTTACGAACTTTTCTCTCTATACACTTTTAATATTGTGTCTCAATTTCTTTCTTGATGCGAATATAAGCGAAAACGAGCATGTTTGCGGGGCTAGATATGGGTGGATGAATTAATGATATTGCATGATATACGAAGGGTGGTCTCTTTATCAGGCGTTGTTGGAAAGATGCCTTGCCAGACTAGTCAGTATTATCTTTGGGAAACGAGCAAAAGCGCTTCTATATTCTTCGCATACATATCTTTTAACAATTAACACAGCTGAGTGCTCTGCCTAGCGCTTAAAATAATAACGAAAGCCACCATATATTGGAAGGCCACATCGTTCATAGCACTCAGTTCTTTCACAGGCTCGATACAATACCACCGAACGTAGCGCTGAATGCATTCAACCCCTAGACTGAAAAGTATACCTGCATGTCAGCCTTGCAGCTGATTGGTCGATCAGAACAAGGCGGCTAGCGTAGAAATCAATTTGGAAGGATCGCGCTTTCCAATTCTTTCTACTCCACCACCTGCCATCCCTCACAGGTCCTGGCGATCCAGTCCTCAATAGAAAGTTCGAAAGTTACCTTCACCCTCTACGATGTACGGCATCCTGTGAGTCTTCAGATACGCGTTCGTTGTAAATACTTGGAGACCGACTCATACTGTCATTGAATATCGTGTTCATCAGCCAAGTCTAATTAGTGGATACTTCAGCTCTTTGCAATAAACCCTGATCGAATTTTCCGCCAATCTCCACTGTTCGAGAATCTTCCGGCTGTCATCACCTTCGCTCGACGGAAAAGTGCCTCAGCGGATAGACAATGTCTGGCTCTATTCCGCTTCTGTCGAGCACATGCACCGTCCATTCTAATTGTTAGGCTTGTTTGAATCTTGTTGGAACTTTGACTGTGCTCGAAACTGCAGAAAAGAATACCAGCTATCATTCCAGGAAGGAGAGAGAAGCGTGTCGCTATGCCTCGTCAGTGAACGAGCATACAACCCTAGAGTCCACAGATAGCGCGTCAAACAGAGGAGGTCGAGCAGGTGACGGCATGGACAAGCTGCGACGTAGACTGATAAGATTGGTAACATGGCTATACCATGTTCCTAGCTTGAAGTACTGGTGGGTAATGGCAGTGACGTTATTACTGTGTTATCCTTAGTAGGTTTGACCTAGTAGTCGGCCGCCTAAAGCGCGCCCCGAGAGCCGCTCCTGAGGATGTGGAAGACCACTCCAGGGACTGGCCGATTTTCCGTTTTTGCACACAAAGCCGCCCACTCCGGTGCACAAATACCTTCCGATCCGGGCGATAATCCTGGTGACTGGCATTGAGCCTATGCAGTGCCCAGAGCAGTAGCTGCATATACCAATCCAGAGCACTCAACTCTGAGTCATGATCTTGCCAAGCAGGAAGTCCGAGCTGATTTGGAAGTTCTTTAACAGCAGCGGTCATCATGCTAATCTATGAAGAGATATACAGGTGTGCCAACTACAACACCTTCACAGGCAGGAAAAAACTTCCAAAAGCCAGCCTCAGATGCAGTAGATACGTCCGGCAAACACATTGAAGTGCCATTGACCTCTGCATATACGCCAACTTCGTGCATCGCGCTCTCTCCAACCAAACCCTAGACCAAATACCTTTCATAATGCCACTCGTCGTCTCTCCCGTCCTCCTCCCTGACCTTCCTGCCATCCAGCGCCTCTCCATCTCCGTCGAAGCAGATACCACCACAGGTTCACTGCTCTTCCCCAACGGCGCATCAGAGACCTCAATCGCGCATTTGGTCAAGCAGGATGAGAAGGATATGCGGGATCCGAAGTGCACATGTCGGCATATTATTATGAGGGATGTGCCTGAGGGGACGGATGCCTGTGGGGACGATGGGAAGGCGAGAGGGGAGATAGTGAGCTATGCTATGTGGAATTTCTTCGTTGGGAGGGAAAAAGCAAACAAAGAGGGACAGGATAAAGAGGAAAGGATTGGAGACGGTGCATACTATGAGAGTTGGCCGCCTGATGCCCACCATGAGGCTCTTGAGGTGTTGGTGGAGATGGGGAAGAAGAAGAGGGAGGGGATTATGGGTGATGGAAATTATGCTTGTAAGTAAATCTCACTGTGATTTGGTATGTCTGTCTCTACAGTCTCTCATTGCTGAGAAAAGGGATGTGGGCCATATGGGCCATTTCTTTGGCCCATGGCTTTCCCGTACGACTTTCTTGGCTACTAGCAGTATATTCTCTGTTATTTCTCCTATTCCTAATGTAGTCTTATATCTTCCTGTAAATGTTCCCTTAGCTTTATGAATCCCTCTACATATCATACTCATTGCTCTCATTCAAGTCCTCGCATCCCTCTGTACCTCTCCCACCCACCGTCGAATGGGCGCCGCTTCCAAACTAATAGAATGGGGTCTCGCACTCGCGGACGCCCACCTACTTCCTACATACGTCGAATCGACCCCAGGCGCCCTACCTCTCTATCTCAAACACGGCTTCGAAAAGGTAGACACGATGACAATCGATCTGCACCAATGGGGCCGAGATCACATACAAGAGCATATAATCTTAATCAGGCCGGCCCAGAAACCTTCCACTGCGCGAGACGAGATTCGTATCACCCCCGTCCTCACAAACGCAGACTTCACCGTCTTCGATTCCATCGAAAAAGCCGCTTCCACCCCAGAACCCACCTCTCAAGCCCTTCCATCTAAGGAAGCCCCAAAGCCAACCTCCGTCTTCCCCCTCATCACGAAAGACGTCCCTCTCACCTCCGGGCCCTCCTCCAGAACAACCTTCCTCATTGAAAACTCCATCACAGACCCAACATCCCACTACCTAAAAGCCTTTATCCCATCCACCAACACCACAATAGCCTTCGCACTCTTCCAAATCTGCCCCACGCCCTCCCTCCGCCCTCAACGCATGCCATGGCCCCACGGTGCCAACCACGTCCTCGTCAACGCTTTCTTCGGGAAAATGCATCAAGCGGAAGAGCGTTATATGGACGGCAAGCCATATATTCTCCTGCACGCATTGGCTGTCGCGCCTGGATGGCAGGGTAAAGGTGTGGGGAGACGATTGCTGGAGTGGGGGTTGGAGATTGCGGATAGGGAGGGGTGGGAGTGCTGGGTTGATGCTAGTAGGGAGGGGGTGGGGCTGTATAGGAAGTTGGGGTGGAGGGAGGTTGGCGAGGTGAGGGTGGATTTGGGGGAGTGGGGTGGGGAAGAGGGCGTGGTGGAGAGGGCGGTGCTTATGGTTAGGAAGCCTGGTGGTGGTGGGTGAGCTGTAGAGGTTTGGTCGGATGGGGTTAGTGCGTTTTGGGAGGTGAGGGAGGTGAGGGAGACGTTGAGCATGATCTAGCTTGCCCGATTGATTGTACAGGAGCTTTACTGTGTAAAAGATGACTCAGTGCTACTCAAGTCTGAAAAGGAAGAGATGGGCGAGAAATGACCGATGTAACAACGATCTCATATAAGACAAACAGCTTATGCAGCCGGATTAAGTTGTAGTGACGCTAAAATCGACTAGTGTGCACTATTTGTGATTGTCCATATCGGGCCCCCCTGCCCAACCCGGAAATCTGTAAACAAACCCCTTTCCCCTCCCACCCACCAAAAGCTATCACCGCTAAGCCACTAGCCCGCCCACAAACTGTTATATTTTGGCCTATTTTGCGCAAGACGTTCAGAAGCGAAACCTCGAAAGGGTTAGTGCTGAGTCGTCGTGGAGGCTGGGGGGGGTGCGAGGAGGAGGGGGAAGAGGGAGGAGGATTTTAGGGGTGGGCTATGGGGATGGACTATGAGGATGGGCTATGAGGATGGACTATGGAGCCATGGGCGGCTTTGGTGGAATGGAAAGGAGAGGGAAGAGGTGTGAGGGTTTTCGGTTAAGGTATGCGAGGTGAGACGGAATGTTAGATCATATCGATGGATAAGAGGTCTCCGACTCGTAGCAAATTTCTGAGCAAGATGTGTCGCCTTTTCACCGCACACCTCTCTCATCTTCAATAACACCAACAGGTCCCCTCCTCCTCTTATCAATCCTAACATCAAAAATATCAAGTCTCTGATACCCACCCACAACATCATGATACTGCTTCCCCTCAACACAATCCGCCAAATCCATATCCGCATACAAAATCCCCTCCTCATGCTGCAGCATTTCCTTCGGACTAGTCTCCCCCGTCTGCTCATTGACCGTGAAAGAGGGATGATGCGCGCCTGTTGGTTTTACGAACATACTTGGTGCTTGTGAGGGGTTGGCTAGTGTGTGGATTATTCTTTCGTCGGGGTCTTTGATGCTAGAGAGAAGGCCCTGTCGGATTGAGTCGCTGAAATGCGCAGCGCATGAGATGCCGAAGCATTTTGCTTCGAAGCTGTGGGCTGCTACTCGCGTCCTGTTGGCTGTGATATTGTCGTAGTTTAGACTCTTCCCTTGTGTCACTGATTCGGGCTTATCACTATGGGATGGAGGGCTAGCCCGCCTTGTCGGCCAAATCGCAGGCCATGTCGAGATATGCACCTGCTCACCCATTGCCATGAGTGCGTACCTGGCTAATGGATTGGTATTCTCGCCACATACAAGTGCACCGATTTTCCCGAATTGAGTATCAGCGACTCGAAGGCCGTGTCCATCACCCGGAGCCCATGTCAATTTCTCGAAGAATGTAGGCATTAGCTTTCGATGATGCACAAGCACTTCGCCATCCGAGCCGATGATCAAATTGGAGTTAAACAAAGTCGCAGTGCTATACCGGGCCTTCTCCGAAAAACCCAGACTGACTATAGTGCCAGTCTCCTTTGCAGCCTTTCTGATAGCATCGACGTGCTCACCATCAGCGTAGATAGACTCTTGAGCCATCTGGTGGAAGAGGTCGTGGGTCTCTGTTGGTGCGAGAAGGGCGCTCCAGACGGGGAAGGCGGGAATGTAGGTCTCAGGGAATACGACGAGGTTTGCTTTAGCGCGGGATGCGCGGTGAATTAGAGAGATGCATTTGTCGGTTGTGGCACGGGCGTTGAGGAAGACGGGAGAGACGTGACAGGCTGCTGCGCGGAGCTTGGGCAGCATGTTTTAAGATGAGAATGAAGATCTCAAACGAGTTGATGAGTATTTGGTTTCCCCTCTCCAGGCCCAGAATCAAGTGAAAGTCGCCCACAGCTTGGGTCAGAGACGGAAAGAGGTGCAGGATTGCAATTACAAAATCTGGTGCGGGTCGTTCGTGATCTTCAACTGTTGAAGATTTTTCGAAATAAAAAGTTTGTTGGACGAGATGATTCTTAGCAGTGGTGTCGTGAATGGGCCCGAGCAGAAGGCAAACAAAGCAATTGCAGGGATACGAAAGCTTAAGACTTGGAAAGCTATAGCCTAATAAACCCTTGATCTGTTGTCAGCTATCGTTGAAAGAGAGAGCGCTAAAGCTGCCGGTTCGGATCGTCGTCTCGGGCTTTACCCCACTTGGCTCTTTCGAAGGAGTTCTTCCCTTTAATCAAGGGTCTCATTACATTAAACCCCCCCAAATGCGGTTAGTAACCCTAGCCCTAACCGCCCTGCCGAACCCTGGAAGTGGCCCCCGGGGCAACTGCTCCCGGGGCAAGCTCCGGGGGCCAAATGGCGGAGAACAGTTACTGCACGGCAGACTTCGGTGGAGGTTGTGTTGGGAAAGGTACATAATTTTCCTAGCAAATTACTACGTCTGACGTATGCGGCGCCCTCGATCATAAATAACCCTGACTTTTCTTTTTATCCCAAGCTTATTTGTTTTGCTTCGGTAGGTGGTGACCACATAGCCCTGTGGGCTTACATGTTGCTTGATCAGGAGACAGAGCTCGTCCCAAGTGCCTACTCGTAGGCCATCAGGCGGTGGTTGCAGCTGCATAGGGAGTAATGGGGTGGATGAGGTGGACGAGAAGGTCGATGTTTTGGTGGTGGACGGTGGGGTGGCTTAGTCGGCATTTGGCCCCCGGAGCTTGCCCCGGGAGTACTTGCCCCGGGGGCCACTTCCAGGGTGCCTGAGGGCCGGTTAGGGCTAGGGTTACTAACCGCATTTGGGGGGGGGGTTAACGTAACAAAAAGGGGTTAATGTAATGAGACCCTTAATCAAACATATGTGCATTCCTGTACTATTTGCAGTTGCTTTTTGTCACCTTAAGCGAACCCCAGGATGTGATTCGCGGTCTCCAGTGTCAGACGCTCTGTTGCGGGTAAATCTTTGCAGTCTTGATCGTATTTCGCGAGACCCATTGCACGCTGAGCGTCAATATTAATGTTTTGCATCACGAAATCAGGCGTAAGGTGGCCCAAATGCTCGTCTTCACCAACACCTGAAGGGAAGTCGGGAGATGGCGTCCCTGCAGAATCACATTAGCACAACTATTCGGAGGCTCACGAGATATTCAGAAGGACAAAAATACCTTCGAGGAAAGTCTCTCTTTGCCGCTTAAGATATTCGGCATTGACTTCGGTCAAAGGACATGCCGGAATATACATCACGCTCGAGTCTGATTTACCAGCGTGTGTCTTATCAACAGCGTGGATGGCTGACGAGAATTAGCCTAATTCCATCAAACACATTTGTCGAAAATCCCGACTTACTGTCGCAATGCCAGGCAACGTAGTCGCCCGGTCTGACCTGTGGAACATGTACCATTGTGTTCTCAAGTCCAAGATGAGGATGCAGGACATCATTCAGTTCCTGGCAATTGGATGGGACAGCGCCTTGCAATACAGATGTAGGCTCGTCCTCAAACCGCCAGTTGTTGGCACCGAGAAACGCTGCTCCGACGTCGGAGGGACTTCTTGTTGGCTGGAAGAAAGGGCGAAGTAAGAAGTATGCAGTAGCCTTGGCAAGTAGTGGGTTGACTTTCAAGGTCCCCTCGCCCGGGCTTGTGGTGGACATCGATAGCCACCCTTGGAACATGCGGAACATTGAGCAACCTCCAGGACCATTGTAGAGATCAGACGCAATCGACAGTCGACAACTGCCCTCCCAGGGATCGTAAACCTCCCAGTTACCCCGGAATATCTCACTGTAGACGCCTCCTCTTCCGTATCCATCTTCCTCCCATCGCTCACAACTTCCACCATCAACATGTGGTCCCAAGGCAAAGCCTGCGTCACCAGGTTGCCGTATGCGTAGCCGGTCAGCGTACGTGACAGGATGGGAGGTAGATATTCGAGCAGACTTGTTCGAAGAGTGCCAATGTGACATGAGGAAGCCCTGCGTTTTGAGAAGATTTGGATGGGCTCGAGCGAGTATTTGCGAAGGAGACCAATATAGTTCGTAAACAGCGGGTTTCTCGGCCGGAAATCCTAGAAGGTGTAAGACACATGATATAAAATTTTAAGCAACATGAAAGATTTGCGGCTCAAAGCCAGGGTGCAAAGTGCGAAACCCAAGTGGGAGAGCCAATCGCTTCTCGGTTTCGTGCAGGAGGATTGAAATGAGACAGAAGAGGGAAGACTATGAGGACGAGGGCAAGCAGAGAGTCATATCTCACCTTTGGTGGAAGGATTGGTCTGTATGTATCTCTTCGCCAGTTCCTTCCAGCTTAAGGCCTCTTGCTCCGACACCACGCCTCTGATGATAGCCACACCACGCTTGTGCAACTCGTCACGGAAAGCCGTTCGCTTTTCCACATTGTCCAGGTCTCGGAATGCCAATTCTGGTATTATCTTGGAGCCCACGGCCTTAATGATTTCCGTCTCTTCTCGTAGATCGGCTAGTAGCCGATTCCAGCTCTGTCTGACTTCTTCTTCATGACCTTGAATCAAGCGTCTCTTCAAGTCCGCGAACCGTGGTGGTAAAGGTTGACTGGCTGCACCAGAGAGGGACGGGAAAACAGAGGAGATATCGCCCGCGGGTTTAGAAGAATGTGTGGACTCGGAAGTGGTTGTTGCCCAGCGTAATGCATTGACGGGCAGAGGTGTCCTGAGGATCTGGCATCTCCGAAGGTTTAGCATTGTTAAAAGATGATAAGAACATATTCAGACCTGCAGTCAGCAGCATGTCAGACTTTTATATTCAATTCGACAACAATTGTCCAGTCGTCTACTGAACTCGAATGAAAGTCGAGCCCATCGAGAAAATTAGGCGAGGAAAGTCGAGCGAGGGAAGGTATCAGCGAGTAGCGAAGGTGAGGAAGGTCTCGTCAACGCTAGAAAAGAATGCAGGGGTTTAGCCCCCTAAGCGAGCCCCTAAGACGCCCCTCAATAGCACCTCGTGTATATAGTAACGAATTATATTAAGACTAATTCTTAAGGAGAGAAGAAGAGAAAAGGGCTGGCATGCCCCTTTTCTTTCAGGTTAACGGGAGCGGAGATATGCCAAGGCGCTATTACAGCGCTGGCTAACCGCGCCCGTCAATCTATCATGACATAAAGATACTCGATAAGAGAGAGACGGTATTAGGAAAGGAGTATATAGTACGCTGGAAAAAAATATAGCTGTCCAAAGGTAAACTAGGAAACGTACGGAAGTTACTATAGGAGTTTGAAGCAAAAGGCGGAGGGACGCAAACGGGGCAGACCGGCTCGCATAGTTTGATGATAGTTATATACTTTCATGTGGGATTTACTTTGTGACCGGAGGACATACATATTTTCTTGCCAAAAGACATCCTTTCCTGCAATCTTGTATTTAACTTGTAAGAAGATAAAGAGGGAATGGAGAAGCGTACAGAAGAAGCAGGGGCTCTATAGGGCGGGGAGGGTAAATGCTGGGCTTTGTGTGTGCAGAGACTCATCATAACGATAATCAACTTAATGTTGGGACTCTGAATAACTCATGCTTGCACGGTTTTGCCGTTGAGCGGGCTCAGGGTAAGGCTAATGTCCTTGCCAAGACTTTCGTGCCGTAAATACACCGTCAATCCTTCCGTCCAACTGACATGAGTCGCAGTTAAGTAAAGTCAGGCATAGTAGCGAAGAAAGCGAAGACCTCTCGAGTCTCAAGGAACTGCTCCTCGCTGCCGGGGAGATGCACGAGTAGCAACGAGCAGGCTCGAACCCTCAACGAAAAATGAAGAAAGAGCAAGCGCCAAGAAGATCAGTCCATATAACACCCTTTGACCGACCGCCACCCAATTTTTTTCTGGCCTACCAGACATACAAGGGGGTGTGACTTTCCCCATGGCCAAAACGAGGACGGAGATAGCGATGGAGATGGCGATGACGATGGAGATGGCGATGACGATGAAGACATGGAAGAAGATAAGGACGAGGATGATAACGAAGACGAGGATGATGAAATGAATGACGATGAGTATGATGAGGACAGCGAAGCAGAGTATAAAGAGTAAGAGAAGGAGGACAAAGCACGAGACGATTGCGGCTGTTTAAGGATGCTATTTGTAGTCCTAGTCTAGGTTTGCGAAATAGAGAACTGTATAGTCGTTGAAGCGTGCGCTTAAAATATGCCCTGACAAAATTACGAGCTCAGACTCGTTGTCAAGGGGGAAAGTAAGCCGAGATTACAAAAAATGTATTTAGGGGCAGGTCTGCCCACTTTTCTTCCTCAGCAATCCGCGCCCTTTCGATCTAATGGAATGTTCAGAACGTCTCCCTAGAAAACTTTCGTCGCCAACTGTGTACGTAGTAAGCAGAGTCTAACACTACTAGGGTTTAGATCTGCCTCCTGCCGGATTGCTTCAACCAACATCACTTTCTTCAAATCGTGACCGATGGAACTTCGGAGTCGGTCGATCAACAAGCAAAGCCTACCCTTGACCTCTCATAATACTTGAGCGAAGTCAGAAGTGGTACTAAGCATTTTGACGCTTTATTACTAATCTCGCAAGGTCTCAGCGTAATGCCTCATTCGTTACCCCTAGAGATCCAGTGCCAAATTTGGGAATACGTATGTGGCGGGGAGGTACTTCATATCGAAGAAAGCAGCAGATTACCCCACTTCTGGAATACTATCTGCAAATCGACTATGACAGAAGGAAAGGCTAAATAAATATATGTAAAAGACGAGACAGTTCCTCCCCTCTGTATGAACGGCACCGTAGCTGCGATTATTTCCCGTTTGAACACATTTGTCTCAGTTAGCTTCGGACCTGTCGATCTATTTACTTTCAGTTTTGGTCCTTCCCTTACTAACGGCATATATTTTACTTTAATGGCCCTATTATTCTTCGAGATTTTGCTCGGTGGTATAGTAGATATGGAGATAACGGCTTGGAACACATTTCTACAGTCAATCTACGTGTTACATATGGAGCCAGGATGCCGCAGGAACCTCTTTAATTATAGGAGCGAGGTAGAGTGGGCTAGAGTGTTAAGAGTGCTTTCAAAGACCTTTGTTTCACTTTCTGGCCTGAGTATTACTTTGGAGCAAAAGTTGGGTTTCGGTTACCTACTTTTTCCGAGCACTTCCCGTTTCTCTTTCGCCCAGTCTCGAGCGTTTCTCAAAGCGCCCGCTCCGTGTCGGAAGGAATCTGGGTTGTCAGTCACGGCAGAAGAATTCAGCTGGGTTATGCGATACTCGATAGGATTTTGAGGATCATTAGACCGAGTTGGATGGGTCGTGTACATGGTGAGAAGGCCACTGGGATGATAGGTTGATGTTCAACATAAAGATATCCGGCCACCGAATATGCTTTGGAACGAGGGAAATGGTGGTTTGATGTTCATCGACCTTGAATGAGCGACGGAGATCCATAGGATACCACTTCAAGAATTACCGGTAAACAGGAAGCGAAAGCGAAGCTTTCAGGCGCCAAAACCGAGTTGGAGATCGACGGTTGATGACACAGGAGGGAAAATGGAAGCGGTACTTAGGAAGGCTAAGGACGATTCAAATGTTTGAGTGGGCGTTACCAAACCTTCTGCTTATGTGGACAGAGATCGTCTTATCATATCCAAGTTGATGTAAAATTGGAAATGACGAAGAGGATAAAACGTAGATATAGGTTCTTCTATATCTGTTGACTTATTCTTTTGCTTCAGTATTATCTCACTACTTTTATGTACTTGCACAAAAGTAACTGGTACAGGAGTAAATCGTATTTTACATCGAATGCTGGGATGAAATCTCTAGGATCGGCTGTGCAACATTGGACTCGTGACAGAATTGATGCTAGATGTTAGAACCAGGAAAGGGTGCTCGGTGGCCGGATCACAACCTGCTTTTAGAGGAGAGTCCTGCCAATGAGGTAGACTTTAATGGTCATCAACGTCTTTGGAGGGGAGTGCGGCAGAGACATACTCCGGCCTAGCCAACCCTAGCTAGTTGTCTTTCTCCCCATTGTGCTCCTGCAGCCTCGCTCCCTCCCGTTCTTACGGACGGTTCTGACTGGCTAGAGATATGAGGCAATCTGTGTGTTTGTGTATCATCTATGCCCTCACTGTCGCCTGCATTTTGAGTCACTCCTTCTTCCTAGCCTCTAATGACTACATAAAACGTTTATTTCAGCTGGCATCTAACTATCGACTTACCTCTCGTTACGTCTCTCAGCGACCGAAGGTTCCCGTCACTTTATTCTATCACCATCAGTTCACATTTATGTCTCAACCCTGCCGCTAATTACATGTACCAGTATCACGCCGTGCAAGATGTGCGGATATAGGTACCCTATGGGACTCCAGGTAGGATCGCTATCAATTCTATGGTGGCTATAGCAATGCTAGGCTGGAGAACTCAGATCTACGCAGGCCTCAGTATGCCACAGTACAGTAGCTTTAGCCGAGGGAGGTAGGATTGGTCGAACATTCCCACCTGTATCTCCGCAAAATTATTGGACGAAGCTGCAAGCCACCTTTATCGCTGTTACCCCACCATAGAGCACAACGAGTTACACATCCCAGAGTGCTCTCTATAGACTATAGCTCCTATCACCCATTTGTGTATCTCTCGAAAATGTATCGCCCATCATGGTTGCGAACAAAGAGAAACTTGAAACCTAATCCAGAAGCCTCGTCAACCGCTGCCTCGTCGAGGTCGAACCTGGCAAATGGGGCTGAAGCTGGGCTTGGAAGCCATCCGGAAGTATATGATCCGCCAGTCTGGAGCGCAGTAAATTCTGATTAATGTTTATACCAGGCTCCGCAACCAAAAGCCGAACCTTGCCAAAGTCTCTGGGACCGGGCATACGAGGATTTGCGTAATGAGAAAAAGGAGCTTGTTGATGCCTTTGAAAAGATGTTGGTGTCCAAACCCGAAATCGAACCAACATTGAGCCTGGGAAAGAAAGACATTTCGGAGAGGGAGAAGCAGATGTCAGCGCTTGTTGATGAGAAGCTGGCGGCCATGAATGAGAAGCAGTGGAGAGTTAGAGTGTGCGGAAGATCGGTGGAGATAAGGGAGCAAGTGGACCGGGTTGTCAAGGTCGTGCTTGTTGCAAAAGACTTTCTGTCTTCCGTTGCAAGTCTGGACCCCATTCATGCTGGTTTACCCTGGGCTGGAGTGTGCATGTTGCTTCCTGTGAATGATCTCAAGATCCTACGGTCAGTACTCTAAAGGCTAACTATCATGGCCGCAGCTGGTGGTGAACGATACTAAGCAGCGTTCTGCCGCAATTGAGGGACTCGAATCTATCTCGCAATTAGTTCGCCGCTATGCTGAAATCGAGCATATTTATCTTCAGGGAGAAGAACTCACGCTTCGGAATGATCTTGAAGCTGCGATAACGAAGCTTTATAGCCAGGTACTGGAATACGAAGCCAGAGCTGCATGCCATTTCAATCGGAACACCGCCATTCAAATAGCGAGAAATATTGTCGAGGCCGATAGCTGGGAGAGTATCCTTGACAAGATAAAGACGTCAGAAATAGCCTGTGGTGAACTCAAAGAGATAATCGACGCAGAAGATCAGCGGGCGCGTATGAGACGGTTGGAGGATATGCTTGATAAACAGGCTCGCGAAGTCGACAGGCTGCTGGAAGTTTCTCGTGGTCAAGATGAAGAGCTTTTAGCGGAAATAAAGGCTATGCGAAAAGACCAGAAGGCATCATTCGAGACTCAAAAGGAGATGGATTGCCACAAGAGCCTTCGAACCACCGCCTACGAGAATACCATGGAAAAGAATCCTGACCGCGTACCAGGAACCTGCGAATGGTTCTTGCGGAACCCGAGATACTGCAAGTGGTTGGATGATACTGCATCGGACTTGCTTTGGGTAACCGCGGATCCGGGATGCGGCAAGTCTGTTTTATCGAAATTCTTGATAAACGACTACAAAAGCTGGATGTGGAAAGATATGTCCATCTGCTACTTCTTCTTCAAGGATGATAGCGGCGAGAACAAGAGCGTATTGCACGCTCTCTGTGCAATGTTGCACCAGCTCTTCATACAGAATCATACGCTTCTCAAGCACGCCATGACCGAATACAACAGCAATGGAACCCAGCTCCCCCAGCTCTTCGGATCACTATGGAGTATACTTCTACAAGCTGCAACAGATCCTAATAGTGGTGGCATTTTCTGCATTATAGATGCCCTTGATGAATGCGATGAATCAAGCTGTGAAGAGCTCATCAGACGTCTAGCAGAGTTTCATTCGAACACGAGTAGGATGGCGAAGATCAAATTTCTTATCACCAGCCGCCCGAATGCGTTTATCACACGCGTGTTCTCCCAACACTTTTCCCGACACAATCAGGACCTAGCGTCTGTCAAGTTGATGGGAGAGGACGAACCCGAAATGGAAGAAATCTGTACCGAGATTGGTTTGGTCATTGATGCGGAAGTGAAAGGATTTAAGAAAAGGAGATCCTCGTATGGAATTGACGATAACGCAGACGTCGCCGTCCAACAGCAACTCAAGAAGATTGAGAATCGAACTTATCTCTGGACGGCTCTTATCTTCCCTGAATTGAACAAAGTGATAGAATATGCCGAGGAAGAATTGCTGGAAGCTATCAAACGCATTCCTTCAACTGTTGACGAAGCGTATGAGAGGATCTTATCAAGGAGCTCCGATGGTGAAAAGGCCAGAAGGCTACTTCATGTGGTCTGTGCAGCTTCCCGACCACTCACACTCGTTGAGATGAACCGGGCACTGTCGATTAAAGAGAATGGTTGTATTGCTGCACTAGTGCCTCCGCAAACATTCGGGAACGTAGTTCGAAATCTTTGTGGTCTTTTCATAAGCATACAGCATGCGAAGATTTACCTCATCCATCAAACGGCAAAGGAGTTCTTGATCCGTGAAAACGCTATTGAAGAGCCTATCAACCATGTTAGTTACCGCAGTGGAATTTGGAAGCACTCACTAGAACCAACGGAATCGAATCTCGTCCTCGCAGAGATATGCCTCCGGTACCTCCTATTTCCTGAACTTGAAAGAGATCCACTAGTCGGGGACGAAATGATACTTTGGGAATATGAACAGTGCGTAGAAGAATGCGTAAACGAGCACGACTTTCTTGACTATTCAGCAAGACACTGGGCCACTCATTTCCGAAAAGCTAAAACTAAGCAGATGACGATTCTTAAATTAGCCTTGGAAAATTGCAATACTAGATCCAAGCGGTTTAAGATATGGTTCCCAGTGTACTGGATTGCCACTGGACTCTACCCTCTTCGAAACTTTACCGACCTTATAGTAGGATCGTATTTCGGGCATGAGGCGGTCGTGAAGCAGTTGCTCGAGAGGGGCGTCGACCCGGATTTTGAGGATATCGACGGTCGAACGCCGCTATCGTGGGCCGCAACGAACGGGCATAAAGAGGTGGTAGAGCTGCTGCTCGCAAAGGACGGCGTCGACCTAGATTCTAAGGATTTCGACGGTCGAACGCCGCTATCGTGGGCCGCACAGAACGGGCATAAAGAGGTGGTAGAGCTGCTGCTCGCAGAGGACGGCGTCGACCTAGATTCTAGAGATGATAGATTCGATCAAACGCCGCTATCGTGGGCCGCAGAGTACGGGCATAAAGAGGTAGTAAAGCTGCTGCTCGCAAAGGACGGCGTCGACCCGGATTCTAAGGATTCTAACGGTCGAACGCCGCTATTATGGGCCGTATCGAACGGGTATAAAGAGGTAGTAGAGCTGCTGCTCGCAAAGGACGGTGTCGACCTAAATTCTAGGGGTTCTGACGGTCGAACGCCGCTATTATGGGCCGTAACGAACGGGTATGAAGAGGTGGTAGAGCTACTGCTCGCAAAGGACGGCGTCGACCCGGATTCTAAGGATTCCAATAATCGAACGCCGCTATCGTGGGCCGCAGAGAACGGGCATAAAGAGGTGGTAGAGCTGCTGCTCGCAAAGGACGGCGTCGACCCGGATTCTAGAGATAATAGATTCGGTCGAACGCCGCTATCGTGGGCCGTAGAGAACTGTTATAAGGTAGTAGAGCTGCTGCTTGCAAAGGACGGCGTCGACCCGGATTCTAAGGATTCCGACAATCGAACGCCGCTATCGTGGGCCGTAGAGAACAGGCGTAAAGAGGTAGTAGAGCTACTACTCGCAAAGGACGGTGTCGACCTGGATTCTAAGGATTCCAAAAATCGAACGCCGCTATCGTGGGCTGCAGAGAACGGGTATAAAGAGGTAGTAAAGCTACTACTCGCAAAGGACGGCGTCGACCCGGATTCTAAGGATTCCAAAAATCAAACGCCGCTATCGTGGGCCGCAGAGAACGGGTATAAAGAAATAGTAGAGCTACTACTCGCAAAGGACGGTGTCGACCCGGATTCTAAGGATTCTAATAATCGAACGCCGCTATCATGGGCCGTACAGAACGGGTATGAAGAGGTAGTAGAGCTACTACTCGCAAAGGACGGTGTCGACCTGGATTCTAAGGATTCTAGTAATCGAACGCCGCTATCGTGGGCCGCAGAGAACGGGCGTAAAGAGGTAGTAGAGCTGCTGCTCGCAAAGGACGGCGTCGACCTGGATTCTAAGGATTCCGACAATCGAACGCCGCTATCGTGGGCCGCAGAGAACAGGCGTAAAGAGGTAGTAGAGCTACTACTCGCAAAGGACGGTGTCGACCCGGATTCTAAGGATTCCAAAAATCGAACGCCGCTATCGTGGGCCGCAGAGAACGGGCGTAAAGAGGTAGTAGAGCTACTACTCGCAAAGGACGGTGTCGACCCGAATTCTAAGGATTCTATTAATCGAACGCCGCTATCGTGGGCTGCAGAGAACGGGTATAAAGAGGTAGTAGAGCTGCTGCTCGCAAAGGACGGCGTCGACCTGGATTCTAAGGATTCCAAAAATCGAACGCCGCTATCGTGGGCCGCAGAGAACGGGTATAAAGAGGTAGCAGAGCTGCTGCTCGCAAATGACGGTGTCGACCCGGATTCTAGAGATAGATTCGGTCGAACGCCGCTATCGTGGGCCGCAGAGAACGGGCGTAAAGAGGTAGTAGAGCTACTATTCGCAAAGGACGGCGTCGACCCGGATTCTAAGGATTCCAAAAATCGAACGCCGCTATCGTGGGCTGCAGAGAACGGGTATAAAGAGGTAGTAAAGCTACTACTCGCAAAGGACGGCGTCGACCCGGATTCTAAGGATTCCAAAAATCGAACGCCGCTATCGTGGGCCGTACAGAACGGGCGTAAAGAGGTAGTAGAGCTACTACTCGCAAAGGACGGTGTCGACCCGAATTCTAAGGATTCTATTAATCGAACGCCGCTATCATGGGCCGCAGAGAACGGGTATGAAGAGGTAGTAGAGCTGCTGCTCGCAAATGACAGCGTCGACGCGGATTCTAGAGATGATAGATTCGGTCGAACGCCGCTATTATGGGCCGTAGAGAACGGGTATAAAGAGGTAGTAAAACTGCTGCTCGCAAAGGACGGCGTCGACCTGGATTCTAAGGATTCCGACAATCGAACGCCGCTATCGTGGGCCACAGAGAACGGGCATAAAGAGGTAGTAGAGCTACTACTCGCAAAGGACGGTGTCGACTTAGATTCTAAGGATTCCAACAATCGAACGCTATGGTGGGCCGCAGAGACAGGGCGTAAAGAGGTAGTAGAGCTACTACTCGCAAAGGACGGTGTCGACCCGGATTCTAAGGATTCTAATAATCGAACGCCGCTATCGTGGGCCGCACAGAACGGGTATGAAGAGGTAGTAAAGCTGCTGCTCGCAAAGGACGGCGTCGACCTGGATTCTAGAGATGATAGATTCGGTCGAACGCCGCTATCATGGGCCGCAGAGAACGGGCGTAAAGAGGTAGTAGAGCTGCTGCTCGCAAAGGACGGCGTCGACCTGGATTCTAAGGATTCCGACAATCGAACGCCGCTATCGTGGGCCGCACAGAACGGGCATGAAGAGGTGGTAAAGCTACTCCAATCGCGTAATAATATATCTTTATTATAACGATAACGAACTTGTTTTTAGAATTCTGATTAACTTATACTTATACGATTTTGCCGCTGAACGGGCTCGGTAGGATAAGGCATATGTCCTTGCTAAGACTTTGCTGCCGTAGGTATACTCTCTACCCTTCTTCTTTCCAATTGATATGAGCCGCAGTCAAGCAAAGTCAGGCACGGTAGCGCGGAAAGTGAAGACCTTCCGAGCATCAAGGAACTGCTACAGCGTTGAACCACCGACATTTCGGAGTTCTCTGTTCTTTGGAAATTTTCCCTCTTCCGCAGACGCTGTCATTCGGTGATTAGAAACAGTACTTCCTTTGAGGTCCAACGGTCTTCGGTGATATCATCCACGAGTCCCAGCCTCTTCCTGTAATGTTTGTCTAAACCTGCGGCTGAACAATTCTAAATTGCACCTACGTTCGCTAAGAAAAGCGCAGCCACGAGTATTGCGATACAGATGACACGCCCGCTACGAGACACGTGTTCGATGGTCCGGCCTGAAGCATTGCTCGTTCCAACGCTGTTAGATTGAGGGCCATTGGAGGTGGAGGTAAAGTTCGAAGCGCCAAGTATGCTCGGTATCTTATTTTCACCCTCGACGAGCACCAATGCCATGCCGCTCTAAAGAAGAAGTTGCATCATTATTAATTGGTCGGTCAATTTGGAGCGGTGACGATATTGATCAAAAAGAAAAGACGCTTACCACGAGATGCCACTGGACGTGGCAATGAAGCAGCCAAGCCCCAGGATTGTCAGTGATGTACCTGTTCCTGGGTCAGCTGCAATTCAACCAGAGGCTTGATATCATTTAGCACGCGTCCACAAGACTGACCGAATGGCGAGCCAACCAGACATTGGTAGGTCTGTTGTGTCCCTGTACGGAGGGTCACGAAGGTTGATCGCAGACGAAGGGGCGGCGGCCACGGAAGAATATGGGAATTGTCCAGGTCCAGAGCCCAAAGCCCAAAACTTATGGCCGTGGAGATGTATAGGGTGGCCCATCTTGAAAACATCAGCAATCATGGCGTTAAGAGCGCGACGAGTTGTGCTTGCTGGCTATGCTTACGACGAGGAGAAGGGCTTACCTTATCCATAGAATCGTCCGCAACTGCCATGATAATGTCGATTGTTGAATTGGAAGGCAAATGGATTGTTGTATTTGCGTTCCATCCATCGGATGAATTCCCGTAAAGAATCGGCGTTGAAGCCTCGGTATATGGGTCACGGTCTATCACCCAAGTCACGATACCCGTCTGGCTGATGTTAAAAGCCTTGGTAATATCTGCCATTCTTGGCGGTGGCGAGTTGCCTTTGAAGGGGTGGAGAAGAGCAGTGTCGAGTGTAGACGCATTCATCGTCGCCGACCCATTCTTTAGCATCCACACCGACGCTGAGTCGGTGCGTGCTTCAATCGTACGTCCAGACATTGTTGTATTCATCTAAACGGTTAGCGCCAATCCGACAAAAGGCTCTGAGACTCATACACTATAAGATACAACGGCTTGACCTTCTAGGACTTGTTGCATATCACCCGTTGGATACGACGAGAATCGAAGATAATAATCCCCTGGCGATTGATTCAACTTGATCATGACCGAATAACGCTGGCCAATTGATAGGTAAAGGACCTTTCTCTATTAGCTTACGCTTGACACGGCTATCGGACGGTTTTCAACTGACCTTGACCTCTTGTAGGGTAACATATAGGCCATCGGCAGCATAGACATACATGGAATGTGCATCGAGCGATACAGCCAACTTGCTGACCGCGCCTGAATTGACGAGGTTCAGCGCTAACCATCCTTGCGTGTAATTTGCCGGAATCGTTAACAAGGAAGACGTTGTGTTCGCGCATGTTGCAGGAGGAAGTGAGCTGACATTGTAACCTGGCCTGAACATCATTGGTGGAGTGCAGCCGCGTGCGTTCAGCGAACCCATTCCTTGTGTGCTGGACATTGATGCCATACTCGACATCGGGGCCATACTCGACATGGGTGAGGTCGAGGTCATCTGCGTGGAGCCTTCCGCCGTCGACATCCACTTCGTCGTCATGTCGACCAACGTGCTTGATCCGCCCATGTCCATTCTTTTATCCATTCCCGTCATACTTGTTGGAGAGGCGTCAGTAAGTACCTGAGGGGATCCACTGCCTCCGGAAGATGAAGAATCGAGTCCTAGGCCTGTTCCCGCTTGGAGGATGTAGTCAGGAAGACATTCAACTCGTCCAAACCCATTTGCCAGAATGCTGTCAACGCAATGCGGGAACGCGCCGGTTTTGAAATACTGCGCGTAGATCGTGTCCGAAAGGGCGTGAGTCCAATCGTTTAGGAGGATTGGGGGGGCATCACATTCAGCTTGGAGGAGCTTCGCCAGAGCATCGCTGTTCTCCGCGAGTCTCTCGAAAGGCCGGGGACGCGTACGTGATGGGTGTATCATTAACGGGCCTCGAATCGCATCGTCGTAGTAGGCTCGAAAGTGGGAATGGTACCAGTAGAAGCCATATTCACTTCCCACAGAGAACTTATAGGTGAAGTTGCCTCCGGGAGCGATGGGATACTATTTCATGTCAGATGGCAAACGTTTAGCTTGTCAGTGCACATGATAGCTGACCTGTGTTACCCCGGGGACTCCATCCATCTGAGGGGTTCCACGTTGAAGAAGACCTGGTATGAAGCGCTTAGTACTTGTTTCTTGACGAATTGAACGCTTTTTCAAGGAAATGATATCGCTATGAAGACAAAGTATCGGGTTGCTTACCGTGCCAATGGATTGTGCTTTCCACGTACAAGTCGTTTTTCACAAAGACCTCGAGATCGTCTCCTTCGTCAATTTCAACCGACGGGCCAGGCTGTTGACCATTGATGAGGTACACTTCTCGGGTAAAGCCATCTACAGATTATTAGCAGAAGTCCTTCCCCAACGCCCAGGAGATTGATGCTCGAACATGCAATCGATCACTTACCGGGAGCTCTCGTGCCACTGTGGAGGGTAAAATTGTAAGTGCGCAAAGCTGCCTCAGAGAGTTTGCACGTGAGCAGCAAAAAGGTAATGAAGATGAACAAAGGCGAGGCCATGGTTGACTTTGTGTTGGGTTATGCGTTGGTGGTGTGGTGAATATGAAATGAAGTGATGGTCGCACGTCTTCGCGTTCCATAGCAGCAAGGATCCGTCATGCGAGTTATTTTCGCGTGTTTTTAGGATTTCAACAGCCAAACAAGAGCTTTGATATCCGATGCGACTTACAGGGGCGATCTGGTCACTTTCTGGACGAGGGCTAGTGAAGCTAAAGTACGCACAAAACCCTCAGCGGTACCGGCAATGCCGCTGGCATGCAAAATGACGAAAGCAATTCATTGATTGGCCAGAGCCTAAAGCTATGATACTCCTGAAGGACCGACTAAATACCGATTTGGCTCGCATGTACTGGCATTTTCACAAAGCATGTTACTGACCTACTGGTGCGCAAATTTGGGTTCGACACTTTTTATCAATGCACTATCATATTTTTAACACACTACTGGCTCATGAATGGTTGCTTTCCTGAGTACTAGAGCAGCATTAGAACCTCGACGGTCATATGAAGCAAGGCCTCAGCGAGCTCCACTGCGGGCAGGTCGTCGGCAAGTTGGACATGTTGTTTGCGTTTCAAACCACCTCTTCAAACATCCAAGATGTAATATATGCCCACACGGTAACCTTTTTGACCGCGAACTCTCACGCATGGACATAGTTGTACGTCTTTTCAGTCTCGATCCCTCTTCAACCTGAACTGGCCCTTCTCTTGACGTGTCAATCTGTTGCCATGCGGACATCTCCTCTTGACAGAAAATGCAAAAATCCTGTCTGGCGAGTTCTTCTGCTGTCGGGTCCGAGTATCGATTGTTGATAAACCCAATAGCTCGTTGATAGCGGAGAAGGTCCCGAGCACGCTTCGCTAAAGATCGAACTGTGAGGAACGCATCGCGGATGATTTGGATAGGCACAGCGGAGAATGTCAGGTAGATGGATAAGTAGAAGAGGTATCCGAGTGTTTTGATAGAATCTAAAATCACCAAAAATATTATAGAGCCGGGAATTGAAAACGCTCAACGTTGGCTTACCAGTTGCCAAATTCAAATTAGCCATCTGTCGGCTCTTCTCCTCCCATACTAAGGTCATTACTTCCTGATCTCGACGCTCGATGATAAAAGTCTCTGTGACTGAAAGCGCAAAGCGGGTAGCCGTCAGTGCTGATGATATCATCATGACACCAAATTCAAGTGCGACCAGAATCATCAAGCTTGGTCCAATCGTCGGCTGCATAGCCTTGATGGCGTACATGACCATGAAGACATCAAATGACAAGGATAAGAGTAGCGCGACGGAAAAGCGCGCACAGCCGAGTTTGGAAGCGGTCAATGGCCGCCGCTCATGTGTTTCTAGCATTCCTTCTCCCATCCAGGTCCACACTTTCCCCGCTAAGATTCCGACGAACATCAGCATGAAGCACCCATCAATCTTCAATCTCAACATGGCTGTGGCCAGGATTGTCTCGATGGTCATAATAGTGAACCTTGTATAAAGCTTCTCAATCTCGAGGGATCCGAGAGGGCCATACAGAAGAGACTGTAGCCCAAAAACCACAAGTGAAGCGTAAAGGAGGAGGAAGTTCAAGAGAATCTGTACTTGGTCAGAGGCCGCGTCTAAAGACACGTATGGAATAGAGTGTTGAGACCATGAGACCGCCGTTATCCTGAGAGAGGTAGATGTATGCTGTGTAAAGGCTGGCACGTTTGTAAAATGCTAATAAATTAAGGCCGGCGGCCACTGCAGAGGAGACCTGGATAATTTTTGATCAGGCTTTGGAACGTCATGTTCCGGATTGCAGGACAGACTTACCCCGGGGTATACCGCGAATCGCATCTCGAAAAGGGACTCAAATATAATTGCTTCGAATAGGTGCGCCTTTGGAATCTCAGCAAGAGGTCCGTGGCGAGACATTGAAGTATTTCTGCATCTCGAGCGATTTTTGCGTCTTTTAGACTTTCCTTTCAGGGCAAACTTCTCAACGACTGTGTACCAACTGCACATTTGTCCCCAGAATATTCTACCAAGCGGTCTTGACGAACGTTTTCCTCACAACCGGCAAAGGCATTACTGCTCCTTCTACACCACCTTTGCGACGTCCAGAGATCGAACTTTGTCGAATTTGAGCGGCAAGCGGCCTTTTCGCGTTGCTCTAAGTTTTCCGAGCGCCCGCTGAGTGCCACGTACTTGTTTCCGTGCCCCACCCTGCGGCATTATCGCGTACTTTGTCAGCGCCACTTATCCTGCGCCTGCAGGTGACGTTGTCAACAACGACGCCGATATAAATTATTGCCGAACCTTTGGCTTTCTCGACTCTTCCGTTGACTCTTCCCGTAGCTTTTCTCAGGAACACATTCAGAGATGGATACAACACCCGCATACACCCCACCGCTTTCCCTTACGATCCTTTCCGCTATCTTTATAGGTATCTTCGCCCTCTTCGCGTTATGGATTGGTCTCGACATCATTTACCGGCAGGGATGGAAGTCTATGATGGCTGTAATGTACTTTGAAACATCTCCTCCAGCTTGTCCTTCACTTGTCAGTCGATTAACGTATCTTGGACTTTGCAGGATTCCCGTCTATATTCTCAACGCCCTCTACTTAGCACCGCTGACCTTATGGACTTACCTAAACTATGGTCGGCCACCAAAACCTAGCAAAGACGGCGGCTCCTCACAATCACACTGGTTGTGCCATATTCAAGGCGGCAACGGAGGGATGGCACTTGAGCACCGTGACCCGGAAGAAAAGACGGAAGTAGAGAGCGATGGAAACAACACGGTGACGGTGCACTCCAACGCAAACTCGGAGATCCGACCCCATGATCATCCGTCCGAGAAGGAAGGGAGAGGAGGGACTGTGTTGAGAGATAACCGTCATGTCCGAGGATATGGGTCTCAAGATGATGGCCCTGTAGATATTCAGGTTAAGGGGGATGACACTCATCGTGGACACGATATGTCAGGACATGAGCACCATCACATGAGCGCTGATCGGCCCATGTTCGCAACGGTAACTGTTGGTGTCTGTCATTGTGGCGCTGGCTGTCTGCTCGGCGACATCGTCGGTGAGTGGTTGGTCTACGGCACTGGCGTCCAGATTCGGGGGCGCATGCTTTGGCCTGAATTCCTCATCGGTACGCTGTTACAATCTCTGTCCTTTCGAGATGGATGAGTTAACCTATGCACAGATTATGCTTTTGCACTGGTCTTCGGTATTGTCTTCCAATACTTCTCGATCGCACCGATGTCAGGCGACTACGGGATGAAGACTATCTACCGTGCAATCAAGGCGGACATCCTGTCAGAGATCGGTTTATTTGGCTGGATGGCCATTTTTCAGATTGCCATCTTCAACTGGCGCATCGAAATGAATACCATCACGTATTGGTGGATGATGCAGATCGGCATGTTTCTTGGTCACTGGACGGCGATGCCGGTAAATTGGTGGTTAATCCAAGAGAAAATCAAGGAGCCATGTGCTTGATCCTCTTTGCTACCAATCCTTGTTGGGTACACCATTTGTACTATCACGACCCTTTTCCAATGTAGAGTGTCGGTCTCGAGGATCATTGCTATGGGCCCCTTCGACGCAGCATCATTTTGTTAATTGCCAAGGCCTACTCTGCAAGTGATCTGGACTGTCGTGTTGACAAGGCTAGCCTTTAGCTTGTACAGCTTCCCATCTGGTCTATCAAAGAACTCGCAGCATCCGGTGGAGCTCTTCCACCATTTTCGCTTCCTTTTTAGGTTCTTGGGCTGGTAGCTACATGGTCAACTTGGGCGAGCACGTAAAGATTGGAGACCATCCGCCAGGGTTGGTGCCGGAAAGCCGGGAGGAAACGAGGCCTGTGGCCGTTTACACGGTCTCGTAATATGAAACAGTAGCTCTAGATGATATTAAATGGACGGCTATCTGAAAGCAATCATGCCTGATAGGACGTGTTGCAAGGAAAGCATTTGTTAATATCTTCAAGCAGACGTAGGAGGACAGGTTTCGAGAAGAATTGCAAGCTTGATCGTAGTTGATGTGGTGACATTGAGTTTGATGACCTAAGTAGGATTTAATAATACTCCAGCCATTGTTCTAAGCCTGCACCACGCTGTCAGGTGTAGGATCGCAACCTGGAATGTGCCACGTGTCATTTGCGGCTGATTTCAAGACTATCGGCAAGCTCCGCCGATTAATAAATACTTCCATACTTCGCCCGCTCCGCCCATTTTGTCCCCTTCGCTCTTACAATCGTCTATCCCTCCACCTCAGTCAAAGTGCAACGTTGATATAGCAAGTCGAGAATTCTAGCGCTTACGGAAATCGAAATAAATTTGCAAACCAACATGGACTCTGAACTACGATTGCGGCCTTGCGCACGCCCTGCGTGTGACGCTCGCCGTAACTGATCTTCCACCGGCTCCTATTGCGATGGTATATTAGTATCCTTCCTTGGTCAAAGACTTGCTACTAATAGTACGTAGAGAAATATCTTAAAGCTATCGCGCAAGCCTCGATCACGCAGATTGCCGACAATCCTGGTGATGAGGCTCGATCGACTCCCCGCAAAGCAATACAGTATTCTTTAGTATAATATAAAGCCGGACGTTACTATTAAGAGCTCTAGAAAAAACCTGGCAGTCCAGATAAGTATTAAATACGTATTTCTAATTTAGTGTCAAGGGCCGGCAAAATCGAACGTGACCCGAACGTGGCCCCAGACGCCCCACCCAGAAACCGGTCCGACGTGCGTCCGGGGCCACGCCAATCACGGCTAAGGGCGCCCCGGGCCAACTTTTAATTAGTAAAAGATAGCGCCGGAAACCCCCCAACTAGTCTTGCTGCCACCCTTGGCTAGTCTCGCTGACTAGTCTCCGTACCCCCTGGCAACCTCCCACGGGCGCATGCTGCTGCACCCTAACACTGCTGTCGCACCGCTGTCGCACCGCTGTCGCACCGCTGTCGCAACCCCCGCGCGTATCACCCTCGCGAGAAAATCGCCCGAATCGATCGATTCCAGCACCGCGTTGGGGGTAACCCCCGGGGTTGCTCCAGGGGGTTTCCCGAGTGCTCCGGTCGATCATCGAACATCAAAAAAAAATCATATAGGGCTGAAAACACGTGACTTGGCCCGAGAGGCGCCCGAGGCGCGTGGGGCCCCCGAAGTAGCTCGCGCTTTGGCCCGGGGCTGCTGGGGCCGGGTTCGAATTTGCCGACGCGGTGAGCAGTGCTCTACATATATATACATAGGAAATCAACCCATGAGGGATGGTAGAACCTTCGCTCGTCGCTCATACTCCATGAGCGTTCCTGAGAGAACTCTGCGCCGCGGACTTTCAGTCCCGGTGAAGCTCCGGTTCTTAACACTAAGGAGCTAAAAAGAAAAGAGGTAAATAGATCTCTTTTATTTTAGATAATCAGAACTCTAGAAGTAGAGAAATACTAAATCGCGACTAAAATATAGATTAACTATATCTATTAACCTATTATAATAGGCTTGGAGAAGATTGCTATCCTATTTATTAATAAATAGGTCTATAGTATACTCTAGAGACTATAGGACTGTATAGAGGGCGAGAGGGGGCGTACGGGCTGGTAAATCATGTAAATAGCATAAAGCGCCTAATTAATGGGGGATCTGCGGGCAGTTCCGGGGGGCAGCCCCTGGGGAACTTCCGGGGGCGCTCTGCATTCTTTTTTGGTGTTGACGAGGAAGGTCAAGCGTGGAGAAAATGGAGATCATCGGCAACGTTGAGTCGTCCCGTCTCATTGGCCAGATCCGTCGCTAAACATCATCACAAGCACACATACTCTCACTCGACCATGGTTTTGACTAGTGACGCAGGAAACCTATCACGGACACACCTCGATAGCTTCGGCCTGAGCCATCACTAGTCAAAACCAGCTCGATGCCCAAAACTGTTTCTTTTGTCGAGCTAACATCACATGTAAACTTACCGGCGCCATCGTGTAATCCATTGGCTGAAGTCTGACGCCAAATATCTTCAATGTAACCCACATATGCGACATGCATGCATGCTGTCGACATTTTGGGTATGGCCAATGCTTATCTTTGGTGATCTTGTCTATGGATGGTGATTTCCTCATGCATTCGAAAGTCAAATACCCCAAACCCGGGGGCGCATCCTTGCATTTTGGATCTGTCACTCTTGCCTGTTCGCTGCAGCCTTTTACCTTCGTTGTTTGTGTACTTGTTCTTTGCAATAATTGAGCAACTTCGCAAGCTATGAACGTAATATCCAATGCAGAAGACGTGGTGTTGGACGTCATACACAATGCTGAAGATGTGGTGATGGACGCCGTATCCAGTGCTGAAGATAAGATCTTGGACGCTGTCTCCAATGCTGAAGAAATCATCCTGGAAGCTACGGGTGCTCAAACCATATGGCCAGCAGCCGCATGTCTCTTAGCTCTTGTGAGCTGCGTACTCTTCACATGGCGAGTGTGGTCCTTCACTGTGCGGCCATGGCTCCATCCAAATGATCCCAAAGAGTTGCCCTACTGGTTCCCTTGTAAGTTCTTACCTCTCATCCCCAGACTCGTTGCGAGGCTGATAGGTATCCAAGATATAGGTAAACTTCGAGCTATAGGCATATAAAGAGATGGTCTTTGACATGAGATATGCACATAGGCCATGCAATGAATTTCTTCGACAATTCTGATGGGCTCATCTCGTACGGGAGGTATGACCGTCCAACTCACGTCTACAATTGGCAAAGTCTCACGTTGGGCAGAGCATTCTTAGACGATGATGCGCCTTTCGCCATTTCGTTTCCCGGCCAGACCTACAATGTCATAATCAGGCCCCAGGATGTTGCAGCTGTATACGAGCATACCACAAGTCTATCTTGGGACTACTATCTGAAGGAGTTGCTGCTCTCTTTCGGCGTCGACAAGTCTGTTCTGGGCAAAACCTGGCGCAATCCATCCACTCACCAGAATGGGGATGCCAATCAAGCCAATGGAATCAAGTCTCACGGAATCAAGCCGGATCACAAGTCCCTTGTCCAGTGGACGGAGGATCTGTATCGACAGCAATTTCCCCCAGGGCCAAGATTCGACGAATTGAGTGACAAGATGGTTGGGCTCATTGAGGATTCCCTGCGTTGGACAAAGCTGCCAAGCCGATATACCGTCAACGAAGAGCGCATCCCACTCATGGACTTTTGTGCCAACATCCTGATTAATGCAACAACGCGGTCTCTACTCGGCGACTTCATCTACGAAGTAGAACCAAAACTCACGCCAATGATGATTGACTTTACGGAGGAGTCTTGGAAGCTTCTGATGCTTCCTTACCCTAAAGTTGCGGCCCCAAAACTCCACACCGCCAAGAAAGGAATCCACAACGCGCTGTGCAAATACGTCACGTCGCCTCCAGAGTCACGAGCCAAAGCAGCGTGGATGATGAATGAAGTCATGCAGGCGCAAGTTGCTGCAGATATCGGTAACACTGATAAGGCTTCGATAATGCATGCCCTCCTCTACATGTGAGCTTTTTCCTCCTCATATTTGCGCCAGTCTATTGACATCATCACAGAGCGAACATCAATGCATATAGACTCAGCTTCTGGATCCTGAGCTACATTCTCTTTGACAAGAACCTATTGGCCGCCATTCGCGCGGAGGTTGTTCCGGCATTCCGGAGCAGCACGGCCGACTTTTCACACATTCTAGGGTGTTGCCCACGCCTGCTAGCCGTCTTCAACGAAACTCTACGTCTAACCTATGGATCCGTGTCAGTCCGACGAGTAATGGCACCCACCAAAATCGGCGACAAGAATCTACGCCCCAATACTAGTGTCATGATCCCAATTCGCCAGCTCCATTACGACGACGACGCATTCGGAGGCGACGCGGAAGTCTTCAATCCTGACAGGTTCTTGAACGATTTTGATCGTAATCCTAGCTTCCTGCCCTTCGGCGAGAGATTTAACTCGTTTCCTCGACCTTTCTTAGCAAAACGAGAGGTCTTGGCGTTCGTGGCCCTGGTTCTTCACCGCTTTGAGATCGAGGTCGTCGGGAATATGTCCGATGAGAAAGCGGATCCTTCTCTTCCTGAGATTGATCAGGTCTGCCAGACACTGGGTATCATGCAGCCGGTTAAAGGGACGGAAGTGTGTATTAGGTTGAAGGAAGTTGCGTGAGGTGTTGAGGACTGGGCAATTTTGGTCCGCGGGATTGGAGGCTCTTCTTTTAGACTCAGCGAAATTGTGATAAGTGATACCATATAGGAGGCTGTAATGTAATAAGAACATGAGACATTTTGATTGGGAAAAGCAGCCTGAATTTCGTCATTTTCATGTGTGATCTTTGATTCAATCTCCCAATTGGTCTAATCTACCGAGACCGCCATGCCAGTCCACCCTTTTACTGTGCTCGTAGGCATTGCGTATGGTCTCGAATACGTCTGGGAAAGCTTGCAAGCAGGGAAGTTTTGTAGTCTAGGTCGTAGAACAAAGACTGACTGCTTCGTATCTCTCTAGCATGCAGTTCCATAACCCCGAAATCCAAGTAGCCTTGCGGCATTTATGCACTCTCTTAACGCCTGGTGTAGTATCATCCTTACTTTTGGCTCTCAATGAACGCCGTATGTCATCCATGTCCGCAATACCGTCCCATCAAACATTCATCTTCGACCGTTCTCGCTCGCTCGGGTTGTATCTGCCACCCCATCACATTAGCCAAGCTCCTCCACCCTCCCTCATTCCTCGCCAGTGTCCTTACTTAAGCAATTTCTCAATCAAATCAACATGTGTCATGATCATGCGCCGGCAGCAGTACCGCTTGCATCCTAGCTTGTCCATAGCATCTCTGTAACAGATGAACTAGATTAGACGTGTAGACGCAAGGGGAGAGGGGGGAAAGGCGCACCCGTCTGCTACGCCTTCGTCTAGCATTCGGAGGTAGCTCTCCCACATGTCGCCGATTACCTGGGGGAGGAGGTCAGTACTGGATGGGGCGTGGAGGCAGGGTGGAAGGGTGGCGGGGGGGAGTACTTTGCCGCATGAGAAGCAGCGCACTGGGATGATCATGGTGGGCGATCTGTCTTGAGGTTTACAGGCTGTGTGTCTGAGAGCCTGAGACAGAGATGGAGAGTTGACAGTAGGATGCTAGAGCATTGTTCTAGTGCTCGAAGCTGTTGAAGGAGGGCAAATTTTGGCGCTAGCGGAGGTCGGTCTTTCAGCCCTATCAAAGGGCAGCTTCAAAATTTACTTGAGGTCAATGCCCGCTTTCAAAAAGCCTAGCTGTGAACAGTACTCTGCCAATTCTCATAGGTAGATGGGCGAACTCGTAATTTATCAGATTCTCGGAATTGCCCCTGGAAATGTCTAAGAGAAAGCTGGGGACAGAGGAACCAGAGCTGAATCGTGACCGCCGTCAGCGGGTCAAGAAGCAGAAGACGAGTTATGAAGAAAACTTTGAGGTCGATGAGCCACGAGATACCCCGAGCGAAACCTCTCAAATCAACGGAGCTTCTGAAAAGCCAGTGACGGGGGGAGAAGCCGGCAAGAATGCGCGCAAACGAGCAAGGAAGAAACTGAAGAGAGCGCAGAGGCAAGGCAAAACGCTAGAAAAAAGTTTGCAAGAGCAGGATGAGGCAGAAAACACAGAGGAAATGGCCGGTGGGGAGCTTCAGGAAAGAGACAGGTCAAAAGAGGAATCGAACAGGACGAAGAGAAGGCAGATGAAAAAAGCGCGAAAAGAAGAAGCACTTGAAGATGGGCCGCAGGGGCAGGACGAGGTCGAAATTGGAGACAAATTGGCAGGTACCGAGCCTATGGTAAAGGAGAGGTCAGAAAAGAAGAGACGCAAAGAGCAAAGAAAGCAACGGGAAAAATGGTCGCAAGCGCAGGCTGGGATGGGCGATGGAGACAAGACTGCAGGCGTGGAGCTTGTGGAAAGGGCGAAACCAAAAAAGAATTGGGGCAAGGAGCAGAGGAGGGCGTTGAAGCGAGCGCGAAAGGAAGAACAAGCCCTAGGAAAGGGGCCCCAGGAGCCAGTGCAAAATGGGAATGAGAATCAATTGGCAGGCGAGGAGCTTGTAGAAAAAGACAAGTCGAGAAAGCAAAGGCGTGAGGAGAAGAGGAAGCATAAGAACAAAGGGAAGGACCTCGAGACGCTTAATGAAGGCCCAGCTTGGAAGCTCTCAGATCCTGTTGGGGGGCATATGCTCGATCTGGATCCACGATTCTCACAAGACGAGAAGTAGGCGCCTCTGTTATTCCTCACATGCTTCCTTCTGCTAATAGCAGCTGTCACAGGTACTTGCTTGTTGCATACAGTGCAGCAGTTGCTGTGTACTCGACTTCGACCTCGCTACTCATTCGCCAGCTACGGATTAAGAAAGCAGACAGCATATCAGGCTTCGCATTTTCATCCGAGAACCCAAGCCATATTTATATTTCGACAGTATCTGGGACGATCGAGAAGTGGGATTGGGTTGAGGGAACAAGAATCGGTCATTGGACGCTTTCATCGTCGATATACTCTTTGGTCACATCGACTCGAGGCCCAGAAGAATCGACTAGCGACCTTGTCTACACAGTTGATAGGAAGGACGGAGATCCGTGGTTGATCTCTGCACATCGTCTTGCGGGAGGAGAGGATACTGCAAACTCTGATGTAGCAACGCTGCTAAAATATGAAGAGCCAATATCGTCCGTCGAGGTTCTAGAAGGCGGTCGGATCATCGTTGCAACATCGGAATCGCAATTGATCCTCGGCTATTGTAAGAATCTGAACATGCCCAAGCTCAGAGACATTTCTTATGTATGGCGTGTTGTCAAGTGCCCAGAATGGGTCGCAGGCTTTGATGTCCGAATTCGGCACAGGATGTCTCAGAATCAAGCGGAAAAGAAGGGCATGGCCTCTGAAGCTGTTGACATTGCCGTCGGAGGACTCAAAGGCTCCATTCACATTTACGAGGATCTCTTAAATAAGCTAATCCTCAGCGAGCGTCCTACGAGCAAGGATAGCTCGAAGGACATCACTTCCCGAAGGCTGCATTGGCACAGAAACTCTGTGCTTACGATCAAGTGGTCACTGGACGGTGAGTACGCTCCGCAATTAACGACGAAGAGTTGCTGATTGTCTAGGTAATTATCTCATCTCTGGAGGCCAAGAGACTACGCTCGTGCTTTGGCAGCTAGAGACAGGCCAGAAACAGAAACTCCCCCACCTTGGAGCTCCTATTGAAAGCATCGTTGTATCTCCCTCCGGCTCATCCTATAGCGTTCGACTTGCCGATAATTCCGCCATGATACTCTCTACCTCGGAACTCAAACCAACTTTCAGCATAACCGGTATTCAGACACCCTCAGCAATACAAAGCAACAGAGTTGAGTTACCGTTCACGCCTACTGTTGATGCGCCCGTGCAAGATATAAAGGCAGCTCAGAGGCTACGCTATCCTGCTTGTATTTCCTTGGGTCATCTACTTCTTGCGGTGCCGCCCTCGGTCACATCACGACAGGATTCTACGACACCGCAGAACTCGTCTTACTTACAGACCTTCGATATCGGAGGAGGGCAACACTTGTCGAGGCAAGCTCTCACAAGGACGAAAGTCACTGACTTAAATATGGGACCCGAGTCGAATACGATTGAGGAGCCCAACATTACCCATATTCAGGCAAGTGCCGACGGTCAATGGCTTGCCACAGCAGACGAATGGATGCCACCTAAGAGAGATCTCGCACCACTCGCCTTCAATCAGAAAAGAGTGGTCGAAGAACAAATCTTCCGTCAAGAGGTCTACCTGAAATTCTGGTCATGGAAGGATGAAACGAAAACGTGGGATCTGGTCTCGAGGATCGATAATCCACACGCTTCTCAAGCCGGCAATCCATACGATCAGGGTCGTGTGCTGGAACTGGCTTCAGATCCAAGTACACCTGCTTTTGCTACGATCGGCGAAGATGGGATCGTCAAGACTTGGAGACCTGCAATAAGACGAAGGCACGGCCTGGAAGTCCGAAGCAAAGACGGCATCAGCCTGACGACATGGCATTGCAAGCATACTGTATCTTTGGAGTCAGCTGAACCAATCACACAGAAAAGTCCTCAGGGCGCCAAGCTTACCTATTCTCAAGACGGATCGGTCCTGGCTGCAGGCCTTCAGTCATCGACGCCGTCTCCCATCTACCTTATCGACGCTTGCAGCGGCGAGATTCGAAGCGTACAGACAGGCTTGTATAGCGGGCCGTTACTAGGTTTGGGCATCATTAACAAGTACCTGATCACACTTGCTCATGAGATCTGTGTTTGGGACCTGGTCACAGACGAGCGACAATATGGCATTCATCTGAAGTCACACGGTCTATCGCTGGACAAGCAACTAGGCTTGACACATCTCGCAGTGGATTCTCAGAATAGCCTGTTCGCCATAGCTGTACCCGAGCTCGGACAGGGTACCAATGCAACCACAACATTGAAGTCGCAGATCGCAATCTTCAACCCAATGGATGCTTCACCTTTGTTTCTGACTTCCCTACGAAACACAATCACGAACCTGCTACCAGCCACTCGAAGAAAGGGTTTCTACGCCATTGATTCAGCAGCTGAGGTCAGGACATTGACGACAAATCAGGCAGGCCACTCGCTTTCCATGACTCTGCCAGAAGATGAGAAAACAACTTCTCGAGGACTAAACGATATCTTCGGCGATGGACAAAGCATGACAGCTTTGGAGCATGGAGCGGGCAAGCATGCTGGTTTGCTGACTTCGAAGTTCGACCACGTGACTAGAGAACCAAGGGTCCAGGAGGAGGATGCAGTAGTCGTCAGCTCAGATCGGCTTGCAGAGATCTTTGACGTGGGGCCAGCTTACGCGCTGCCTCCCGTAACGGAGCTGTTTGAGCAGGTAGCTAGTCTCTATATTGGACGTGTGAGGTGATGAACAAGTGTTTCTGGAGCATAGAATCAACTCCTCTGAATGTAATCAAACTGCTCAACTGTACCCTTCCACTCCAATGGAGAGAAACATATCGCTTGGCTGAACGGCCAAATTCCGCCTTGGCACGGAAGCTTGCTTGCCGGCGAGGCGAGTGAGGCTGACTTCTGATTCTCCTCATTGACTTCATCGTTTCTAAGGAGCATTTCCATGTGTCGGGGCACTTGTAGCATGGCAGAAAGCTCAGGTATGATTATAGCATCTATTGGTGACTGAAATCCATGATAACGCCTTATTTCATTTGAGACAGATCGAGGTTATTATCTAGGCAATCGCACTATCATCAAGTCTTGCTGAAAAGGCAAGCCAGACTTGAATGCCATAAAATACAACTTCAGCATATTTGATTGTCAGAGATGTCAATGGCTTCACTATTCCATGTCTCCGATCCTACACAGGGAAGCTCTAAGCACAAGCTAGACGCACTCGACAGGGAAATGGCCGAGCGCCGTATGAGATACATACCGCGTCCTCTCCCCAGCAAGCGTCAGCGAAGACTAAGCCTGCCATCGTCACAGGCCAGTTTCGACTGGCCAAAATCCGGTCAGAAAATCGCCGACCAAACTCAATCAGCGCTCTTGTCTCGACTCCCGCTAGAGATTCGAAGCTTGATATACCAGCACGTCCTAGGTGGAAATTTACTGCACGTTACAACGATGTATGGCCGCCTTCATGGCAGAATGGCCCACATAAAGTGCCTGGTGCCTTCCGCTCCGAGGGGTGATCACAAGAATTGCTGGAGGCGGAAGGCTGAGAAAGCGAGCCCGGCATTGTCTCCCGGAAAATCAGACGATGGAGGACTTCTAAGCATTCTTGGGACTTGCCGGCAGATGTAAGACTCACTACACGAGCAATTGTAGTAAATTCTCAGATACAATGAGCTCACATCATGCAGATACTCTGAAGCCATATCCGCGCTTTACACCCACAACATCTTCGATTTCAACCACAGAAACACCTTGGTTTATTTCTCGAAAAGTATTCTGCCTTCCCGCCTCAATGCCATATATTCACTCCGCCTAAGCACGTATTGGCCCCCCTTCCACGAAGGAGAGGAAGTGAAAGGCAAGGAGCAGAACACATGGGAAACGCTCTGCCGCATTATCACAACCATGCAAGGCTTGCGTAACATTCGTATTGACATTCTTTCCCGGCCTACGTACGACGAGGAGATATCGCGAGTACTAGTTCCACTGAAAGGGGTCAAGATTAGCGGGAGATTCGAAATACACGGGCGTTGGTCCAAGCATTTTCGAAAGACGAAGCCGTGGGAGGATGAGGAAGTGCCGTTCGTGCTTATTAATCATCGCAAGGACTCCTTCTCTCAGGGCCTCACTCTGGTACCTCTAGGAATATAGTTTGACATGTAGGTCGCCGATGAAGACGAGCTCGACGACCAACGACAATCTCAAAGCCATGTTCTGAAACGCTCTGCTATTACTAAAACTCGACGGAATCCCTCAACCTACCATTCCCACACCGCCTACTCCATCAACGGCCCCCACGCGCAGCTCCCATACGTGAAAGTATTCACAAAACTCCTAAAAACCGCCGTGTCCCGCATAACACCATGCCAACCCACCAGCTCCTTACTATCATTAACATGTGGAAACGCCCCATCCGGCTCATCCACGCCCAAAACGCACACAACGGTCGCCACCCATCTTGCACCTCCCATTCTAACAACCTCTCTTTTGGCACCGCTTGCCTCACTGACTCATAGCGCTCGTTAAATCTCTCTATGCAGTTATCATCGTACTTGTTGCCGCAGAAATGCTCCCATGTCAGATGAACGTGCGAGTACCACGTCCCGCAGAAGCTGGGATCGGTGTACGGGAGGAGTTTCCGGGAGGGGCCATTGCAGAATCACGAGATGGAGGCGCGTATGCTGGTGAGCCAGGAGGCGGCCGGGCGCTGGTTCAGGAGGATTTTGGCGTGAGGGTAGGCGGTTGGGAGGTCCGAGGCGAAGAAGCAGCAGGGGATATCGAGAATGCACTGGGCTGAGTGTCAGAGCTGGCTGGGGGATATGTGGGGGGAGACGGGGGTGTACGTCAAAGTTTTTTGTGACTAGGTCGAATTCGTGACAGGCCCATGGCGCGCCTTTGCCGTGGAATTTTGCAAGGAGGGCGGTGTCCCAGGGGGAGGCGCCCGAGGAGCATGCGGTCGATGAAGTCGTAGGGTTTGTAGCCTAGTTGCTTGAGTGCTATTGCGAGTGCTGTTTCTTTTATAGTCTACTAAGCTTTGGGATGGAGTGGTTGAGTGATGGTTAAGACTGACACGTCGTTCCTGTCCTGCCCATGCCCATCACTAGCACCTTCATTTCTCTCAAGCGCTGGACAACTTCCTGTTCGCCCTCGTTTTGTATGGGGTTTCGGTTCTCCATGGTCGTGTTTTCAGTGATTGCAGATTCACATGAGGCAGAATTATAATGACAAAATTCGACGAAAGCCAAATCCCACGATGAATCCAGACCAGCCCACGGAAGACCAGCAAGAGAATTGTGTATCACATCCCAAGCATAGTACGCGCGAGAACTTCGGACGCATGATGACGCAGGTTGCAGTTTCCGTAAACATGCTTGCGGCTAATGCAAATCAATGCACGAGATAAAAGGTGAGTTCCCGAAGCCCGGGTAGGAGCGAATGGGCATTGTGAAACAAGGTAAAATTCGATCTTGCTCAATGTTTCCCATGGTCCTCTTGGTCAGGCTGGAATTACCGTGGTACGACAAAGGAGCTGGAAGTTGATGGGTACAAGCATGTCTCGATGTTGACTAGCTGATGCAGACTCCCGAAGTAGCATCTGGGTCTGGAACTCTCAATGCCATGGTAAAGGTGCAAATCCGTACCTGCACTAGCCGTTGCATTGTCTTACTGTAAGGAGCTTCTTCCGCCAGCCAACCCCACCTAAAGCGCTAGTGAAAAGGTTTGCAGGTCGCTGCCGCAACCTTTCTGATAATTTCACCACCTCATCAATGTTTCCAACCAAGGACTTGCGTTACGAATTCCGCGGGGTTACTTCGATGCTCGTCCTGTAGTTCTACAGACTCAGTTATCATGCGGGCTTGCGTAAATATGATGCCGAAGCCTCCACCCGAGCCACCTTGTATTCATGCCCGAGACTGAAAGATATCGTTATGTCTCACGAGAAGCAAGAAGGCGCCGATGACCAAGCTCGAAGGTCATTGGCCGGTTTTTCGATTATGACCTAGCAATTGTCAAGATGCATCCGACTACTAGGGCTGATGAGCTAGGCGAGAATATTGATGAATCTAGAAGTTCCCCTCAAGTGTTCCTTCCTGTTTTACCCCAAACACGAAGTTTGAATCTGCACTGTTGTTCTATAGATTTTATCTGCTCCCACTAATCTATCGTTCGATCAACTTACACTCTCATTCAACTACTGCACTCAAGCTATCATGCATAAGCGAAGCTGCAACGATGCACAAGCTAAAGGCCTAAGGATTGAACCTCTTGACGATCGGACTTTTGCCAAGGCCATGGAAGATGGCCATCTCTAAAAACTAGAAGTCATTCCGATTTGTAGCCTTTTATATATTCTCTCCAACATTGTTTATTTTATATATCGCGTCAAATTCACCCTCAATGGTCAAGCGCAGGCTTCAGGATTAGAGTTCCTTGTGGGATGGACATTTACCTTTATCGAGCTAGGTGTTGCTTGTAAGTGTTCGTGTCCGTAGAAGTGACCTTGAACTGACAGAAATGATTTCAGTGCCGGCAATCCCCACTTATGTGATGGGACTGGCTGCGAGGGGCAAACTGAAAAGTCCAAAAATACTGCGTTTACAGGGCAACCAAGTTCCAACGGTGGATGTCTTCGTACCATGCTGTGGAGAGGATTTGGATGTAATAATCGACACCACCAGGGCAGCCGCTGCACTTGATTACCCAAACGCCAAAATTCGCGTCATTGTCCTGGATGACGGCGACTCTGCCGAAGTCCAAAAGAAAGTAACAGACATGCGGTCCCAAACGTCTACTATACCGCCCGCAGAGTAAAGGTCAATTCTCACTCGAAAGCAGGCAACATTAATCACGGCCTCGACTTCGTCAACACCTTACCAGGAGGTCCGTCTGAATTCATCGCAGTGCTGGATGTAGACATGATGCCTCTGCCATACTGGCTTCGCGTACTCATACCGCACATATTGAAGGATCCCAAGGTCGTAATGGCAAATCCACCCCAACGCTTCTACAACCTTCCGGATGGTGACCCTCTCGGGCAATCTATGGATTTCGTGTTCGATGTCTTGTCATACTTGCAGGATGCCTTGGATCTTGCATGGTGTATTGGTACTGGATGGGTAGCTCAATGTTCAGCCATAGAACAGATCGGAGGAATCCTCACCGAAGCAATCCTGGAGGACGTTTTGACTTCCGTACTCCTCAACGCGAGAGGTTAGAAGGCAGCTTACGTCCATGAAAATGTGCAGTGGGGTCTCGTTCCAGACACATTTGCCGGCTGGGTCAAACAAACAAGGCGATAGACCTCGGGACTGGTTGGCTCTGCTACTTTTCCATGGAATTCTCGGATTGAGACAAGTCAGCGATGGAACGCAGGGATCGGTGGATTCCTCTACGGGTTCCAGATATTCAACTTGTCTCTCTGCCTGGTTGTACTACCCGCTCTTCTCTTCTCCGGCGCACCATTCATCGTATACAACACATCGCAGCAACTGATCTCACTCCTCCATTTCGGCTTCCTACAATTCTCAACGACATGGCTCTACGGATTCGTCATGGCACGGACATCGAATCACCACTTAAAGATCTTCCCATCATACCATCAGATCCTTATCTACCTGGTGCCGTACCATTTCATGACTCTTCTCCGACTCGTAAGCCAGAATTTCACTCCAACGGGTAGAAAAAGCGACGGTGAACGCAAACAGCAAGTCAGAATGTCCGGTAATGTCCTTCAGTGAATGAAGGTCATGTTTTGGGATCAAAGAGCAATAATGCACATTCTCTTTGTAGCAGCTTGCATCTTCGGTGCGTGCCAATCTCTTCGTTCGACGTTCCAAGTCGTAGGAGCACACCAGGGCCTCGTCCAGGATATTCTAGTCCGTGCAGCGTGGCCACCGGCCTTCGTGCTCTGGACCATGATTGCAGTGTACTTCTGGACTCCCATATCTCACGCCATCTCACCGCCTACTATCCGGACTCGTGAGAGTTTATTGGTGCGGGATAAGGATATTAAGGTTGCGTATCCGACGGGGGAAGCGATGAACTCAAAGCGGGTGCAGCGTTATGCTTTTGGGGCTCTCCTTAATCATGTTTCTGGCGTCGTGGCTCTTGTGAGCGAGAAGATCAGCATACCATAGAGGGGTATGAATAGCTTTTTCCATCTTGATAAAGAGATTGATATGCTCATTAGACAGTCACTGGCCTGCTCGAAACTAACTCGTTCCTGTATCTAGATTTCTATCGAATAGAAGTCGACGTGCTAAGGTGTCCGGGAGCCTAATGAAAGAACCCTTCAAAAATTGCGATCCAGGAGAATTCGCGCTAGCCCACCCATCATCGCTGAACGATGATGACCGCTACCCCATCACCCCACAAACTTCTCCCGCACACACACAGCTACGGAGACTGCGGGGATGATATAAGAGCTAACCTGTTTGAGTTTTCTATATGTTTTACCTTGGAGCGTCGTGATTTTCTGTATAGCTTCAAAAACTTTGCCACTCAAGATGCTCGACTTCAAGAGGTGTCGGAAAATATACATGACATTCAACGATCGAAGTTTAGAAAGCTTGAAATCGTTAGTGGGTCGTCGTCCACCCTGTTGCTCGCCTTTTATGTGAGGGGTTGCGTCTGCACGCCTGCGATGATGTCTCAGGTTTAGCTTGATAAAACACCTTTCTCCGTTCACGTCCCCTTACGCGACTGCTGTTCTTGTTAATTGAGGGTGCATTGTAATATTTATAGATCAGTTCTGCTAAGATAGGAGAGATGATCATCACGAAGTTTCCCAGCTCTGGTTTCAATGTCATCACTTAAGGTGGGCGACTTAGGTATCAAAGTGTTAAAAGCAAAGATTCAATAATATCAAGCATTCAGACACCCGTGCAAGTCAATCAAATCCCGGAAAGAAAATAACCCTTCTCGACATCTTCAATGCACGCAGAGAAAGCAATGTCTGTCCTTCCACTAACCCACATCTCCAATCTGGTACCCGGCTCATGGCGCAACGCCTTCGCTACCACCAACCATACATATCTTGAAAGCAAGCCGATCCCCCTAACCGAATAGGCCGCCAAGATCACGACAGCAATCAAACACAATCCTCACATAAGCGTTTAGATGGCAGCGGCCCCGATTATCAGGATTCGAGTTATAGTCACAGCGACGGCATGTCCATCGCCATTAATAACCGTGTTGGATTAGGCCTAGGACTCCAGTTTCACTGATCACAGTCACAGGTTCGTGGATGGTATGGACGTCAGTAGTCGAGGGTATGTACGTGTGGGATGCATTGTGGATGATTATTCTTCCGCGAGTGACCTGGCGGAGGTTGATGATGTCGGTTGGTGAGGAGTGTGAGGAGCGAGTGGGTGGTCGATACGGGTGTTTTCGAGTGGTGAGGATATGCTTGTGAGTTCAAAGTCTTCCATGTCGAGTATGGCTGGCGTAAGATTTAGGTTCTCGAGTGACCAAGTATGTTGTTGAAGTTGTCAATCGTTTTCAAGGAACAACATGGCTGGTTTTTCAGCTTTGCTCTTTTATGAATGCTGAGGAGAAGAATATGGTGCAAGAGAGAAGTGAGGATGTATATGAGATTTGTGCTTGAATTCGAGATATGGCCAGCTGGTCGACGGTCAGGGTGCTATAACAATTACTCCACAAAACTCGTGCTACACTGGTATTGCGGAGAATCAACCATCTGTTCGGATCGATCATAGTGATACAGAACAATCCTATTGAAGTCTCCACATTTGGGGATGCATTGGATTCTAATTTATGTACAAATTGATCAAGGCCACCCGATAGGCACGCTCCCAGGTTATCCAACCTCCAAGTCATTGCATTAATGATAGCGGGTCAGCCGATATCTCAACTCTATTAGTATGGACTTGAGACTTATTGTTGGCGAAGATGGGCGCGATAGTCACAATTTCTGTACTTCAGTATATTCCTTTTCTTACAGTTGGAGCAGAGCCTTTTCCTTTAACCACCGTAGAGTACCTCAGAAGGTAGTGATATGGCAAGACCATAGGGATCAGGGTAGGAACCGTAGGATGGTACTTGGGGTAGCTCTAGTCTGAGTTATAGGAGTGGGTTCGCAAGAGAAAATGTAGTTCAGGCTCCGAGGCTGTCGAGGGCATAAATTTGAGGGACTCTGGTAGGAGTCCGCCATCGTGCTGTGCAGCTGGTTTCACAGTTGGGCTCCTTGAAAGAAGAGTGGAAGTCTCTTGAGAGTTATGGAACGAGAAGATGCTGTTGATTCTGTCAGAACGAAGTTTACTTTGAATGGAGAAAAAGAGGCTGGAGTACTTACACCTTTAGATTTATAAGGGCATATTTGCTCTGCTCCTCATCGGCTCCATGATTATCGCACAAGCTATCGAATTATCCAATAAGCGGTGTCCACAGAGGTATACAAACCACCAGATCTGCTTTGGCAATTCAGGAAAATGCTCGCCATTCACATGGGGAGGCTGGAGTTTTCCAAGGACAAACCCAAACTTGTCATATTGGCTGATGGACTTCAACCTTGATGAATCGTTTTTTCGTAGCTTCTTGATATGTTTGATGGCTCGTGGCTTTTTGTTCGGATCGTTTTGAGTAGTTTGGCAGAAGAGGAGGAGATCATCCATGTCCTCATATGACAAAATTGCTCTTAGTTTCTGGAAGACAAATATAGTTTACGCGTCGTCGACAGGCAATAGCACCTTTACATGATGTGGGATCCCGCTCTGCATGCATTGAGAGATCCAAAAAGTAAGGCATGGTCTAGCAAACACGATTGTGGGAGCGCACGCGCAGTCCTCTTCAAAGGAATCAAGAGCTGGAAGACTATGACTGACTCATGAGAGGAAAAAGTAATACATCGCTTTAGGGAGTGCTTAAGTATACAGCAACAACAAACGAATCCAGGCTGCTTCATGAACACCTTACCAACCCATTCGTTGTCTAAATGCTAATACACCTAGATACAAATATTACAGCGCTCATGTAGGCAGTGCATACAAGACGAGTGAGCCACAAAGTTCAGTGTAATACCCTCGTTAAATCTTGCACAGAAGCAGCAACACCACTTAGGCTCTGCACGAAAGGATGATCCAGGGATCTCAGAGTTTGGTGGCATTTCTGTTCTTGTGGCATACCCATTAGAGACGGGGCTAGAGCCGGAGGTTGTTGGTCCCATGGTTGAAGTCCGCCATCCTTGAAAGAAAATTGGAGGTCTGTAGCGAGTTCTGCTCAAGTGGCGAGAATGTCGAGGAACCTGCTCTTGAGTTTATGAAAACGAACTTTATTTTAAACAGAAACGAGGAGGATGGAGAGAGCAACGGTACCCCTGTATATACAAACAAGAGCATGTTTGCCGCATCTCTCATCATTTCCATGATTATCGTACAAGCCATTGAACCTCCTTATCAGCATTATCAATGGAGCATGCTCTACCTTAGGAGTAGACAGACAAACCTCGATGTTGGGTCCGGTAATATTGTGAATTGGGTCAATTGCCGTGACGAGACAGGGAATACTCCGAGAACAAACTCATAGCTGAGGGGCTTCAGTGGTGGTGACTCATTGTTCAGTAGCTTAATAGTATTCGACATGTTATGTCCACTCTTTCGTTCCGAGAACCTTGAGTACGAATGTGAGCTTAATAGCAAAGGGACATGAGGAAGACCTAGCTTGCATAGAACGCTGAAACTGAACATATAGCATCTCTGGAAGCAGAGTTCTGATCACTTAATCCTCTGCTGAAACCCAGTAACAGTCAAACTTCACAGCATGGAACAGCTTAATCCGGCACAAAGTAGTTCTAAGAAGCCAACTTCTAGTCCTTCTGGGCTTTGTTAGAGCCAAGGAAAAGCCAAACCTTGCCGCCCGAACCCGTGATATCTAGAGAACCATAGCACTGAAGAGCAGGCTTTTGGTCTGAATGTACTGGATAGCTTCGGCTCTTATGAATACAGAAGGAATCTGGAGCTTGGATCTGCTCACTTCGTTGAAAGTTGGTGCATGGAATGACTCATTTCATGCTCAATCTTGATGTGTCTGGCTTGGATGGTTGATAAATTGAGCGGGCTGTTGGGCAAATTCAAGCTCGATGATCTATGACAGTCTCCAACTTTCAACTCGGCTGTTAATCAATTCGACATCTTTGCTGCTCTGATCTAGAGTGTTCTAGTAAAGGAAAAGGAAAGGGTGGACGAAGGTTTTTTGGAGTAGATGGAGGTATGGTAGGTGATTCAGCTATCGGGTACTCAAACTCGCCGTAGCCAAACAAGTTTTATTTGTGCGCCAAAGTCTTTCAACAGGGGCAATGTAAGAATTATACGAGGCACAGCCCGCTAAGAGGTAGTAGGTAGTAGAAAACGCCTTCCGTGATGCAATCAATCAGGGACAAAGGAAATGCTCGCTAGGAGGTGTCTGGCCCGTAGATGTGGTAAAACACAAATCGCAACGCAAGCTGCTTGCTCGACCAAGAAAATGCAATTTTCCCCGCTCTTTCCAGCCCCCCTTTTATATAGTATGTAGCTTCTATCTGCCTCAATGGTTGGTTGAATCCTGCGCGAGCCCGGCGCGGTGGGTGATGAAGAAGGGAAAGTGGATGCTTATTACAACAGGTACGTAGGCGATGCAATCTATTAAGACCAAGTATTTTCCAGACCGTCCGTTTCGCTCGCTAATGCTGGTATCTGAAAGAAATCGGGGGTATTATGGGTCCATTGTTGAGAGAAGTTCATAATGCGACATCAAGCACCAGACTCACGTCTCGGACCTGGCTCCCTGCTAGATCTTCGAGAACGGGTATCAGATCTAGCAGCTCGTTGTCGTGGGCATCTGAGAACCAACTGCTTATCGGTACGGCGTGTTGTGGGTGGAAGATGTAGGACGTGGGGGAGTTGTCGATGATGATGGTCTCTCGGAGGTCGCGGCCAACTTGTGAAAGATCCTAGAATACTGTTAGCAAAGCGCTGCGTTGGGATATGAGAGAGCATGTACGGACTTTTACGTAGTTGCCTTGATGGTTGTAGCAGCTCTCGCGAAACAGGCGGTGGTGGACGACTTTGTGGATGTCTAGTTGATCGAGAAGTGGATCACCGTACTAGAGCGGGAACTGTTAGTACTGAGGCAGGCGAGTCAAGTTGCTGACGTGCTTACCTTTGAGACTGAAGCAGTGAAAACCACAACCTCATAGAGCTCGCCCACACGCTTCATGAACTGATCCACGCCAGGCCTCTTGATCACATAAACATTGTGGAACTGTCCCTCAATCTCAACAGGTATGGTGAAGTCGGCTTGGTGAAGTATCTGTAGCTATGTCAGATCAATAACGTGAAGACCAGCAGGCGTACGTACCTTGAAGCTGCTGTGAACCAAAGTCTCGTCTAAATCTAGTACTAAGCACTTCCGACCTTTGAAATGAGGCTGCAGTGGCGGTAGCAGCCATTGTTTTTTCTCGTTGGGCACGACGGCGTTGGAGCTAGAAGCCGCGCGATCCTGACCATTTCGTGGAGGTGGAGGTGGTAGGTTTGTTTGTGCCTGTGCCAGCTCTCGAGTGCTGGTTGATGGCGCATCTGCAGCTGGAGCTACCGGTGGAGCATCGACCATTGCGATATCGCTATCTCTTTGTTCTTGCTGAGGTGTGCGATCGTTGATCGTGGTCCCTTGTTGGGCAACTGATTCTTCGGGCTCGATCAATTGGGGGGTGCTACAATGCCAGCTGCTTGTGCCGGAACAGTGCCTTGGCCGTTCGTCGCACCTTTTGGTGGAACGTCGGTTGTATGTAGAGGTGATATTTGTGCATCGCGAAGTGCGGCAGGCGCTGAAGTCTCTTTGGTCTCTGCTGCCGGCTGACTCAAAGGTGTCTGAGTAGATGGCTTCTCCGTCGTCACTCTTTCCTTCGACGATCTTGTGATCATCGTGGGTTTCGCAGCTGGTTTCAGCTCTGAATACTCTGGTCCGCCTATGCTCTCCTCCGCGACTTTGGGTTCTCCTGTACTTGACTCCCCTGCGCTGGCGTTAGGTTTTACCATAGGCGTAGATTGCCTCCCAGCTTTTAGTTGCGGCACTTTCTTCGCCGGAACTTCCTGATCTCCAAGTTCAACGGTGTTGGCATCTTCTGGGGCACTGCAGCAATTCAGTATTGACAGGAGACCCCCTCTCTTCTTCTTTCTCGGAGGGCTTGTTTGATCTCCAGCTTCTGTCTGATCGCCAGCGACTATGGGGTTCGCTTTCTCCTTCTTCGAACCTCGACTCGCAACACTACCAGTACGGCTCTTTGGTTTGATGCTGCCCTTGGACCCTCTCCTCGAATTCGATGTTGGGTTAGCAACAGTCTGCTCGATCATCGGAGTTTCGCCCGAAGTCTGTCCGTGTGCATTTGAAGACGAGCGTATTGGTACTGCTGGTCCAACCGTCCCTTCTGCTGCCTTCCCCTGCGCCTCAGTCGATGCTCCCGATGGTGAAGCTAATGTCTCAGCGCCTACAACCTGTGTAGCTGATGGATCTTGGTCTGGTTGATTGGATGTTGCAGATAGTGTTGGAGAATTATAATTAGAGCTGAGTGTAGGATTTACCGTAGAGGAGGTGGAATCTGGCTTAGTCATTAGCATACTCCGCCATTGGAATTATAGAGATCAGTCCAAGGCAGGATCTTATCATACCGTAAGTATCTGAACCAGGGGGTTCCAGGTGCGTATTTGGTGGAAGGTCGTTGGCGACCGTGTTCGAGAACGGAGAATCCTCGTTCGCTTGCGTGATGTCGCTGCTCATGTGGGGCCACGCGTCAACCTCAAAGAGGCCGAGAGATGGCTATCGCTGCAGTGACTCGTTGACCGCGTAGCTTTTCCTCCCAGCTGATAGTCCGTCCCGAGGTGGCTCCGCTCAGTGTATAACCTCTCCCAGCGGCTGCCACTTCCCAATTTGCAAAGTAACGTTTCCAGCTCTTGAACCTTTATTCTGACCATCTACACCAACATCAACACATCCTCCTACTCCTGCAGACTCCGGTGCTGGGTTGTTGATCAGGCTGGAAATGAGTGGTGCGGCGTTTGCGACCGGACAGCAGTAGGGACTAGAGGGACAGAGTTTTTCGTAGCCGATTGACGAAGGGAGAATATACAATGAGATTACTGTCCGTGCTTGCGACAACTGGATGGGTGTTTAGAAGGTTTGACAGCCGTTAAACAAGAGGGATGTCAAGGTTGAAGTCGCGATGCGGAAGCGGATTGGGGATGCTTGTCACTAGCCACAGCAATTTCAGGGCACAGGGGGCAAATCCAATCAAAACACAGGTCACACAGCACTACAGCCACGATAACATAAGACGAACAGATAGCAGTAAGTATACTCAGACTGCACAACTGCCTTCATTTATTTTATCTATGTCAAGACTTGGCTGTGCTGGTGTTACGCATACCTCAGCACTCGAAAAGTCGAATTTGCAACAAAACTTGATTAGGATTGAGGCTTCTAGACGCGCACATGAAAGAAGTGGGCTGGGGGGGCGGCAGAAGCAAAGCTGTGGCTCCTTTCCACCTATCGGAGCAGATGTTGACCCTTCCGTCAAGTGTGATTGACGAAGCCAGCGACCAGGCTAGTGCCCAGTTTGAGATCGTCGCACTGTCATGCGCCACTCCTTCGACCATTTCTCCGGTTCAATGCCGAACCGAGCTATATCTACCAGATGATCAGGTCTCGAAGGCTCCTTGTTCCCTTTGCAGCTCGGGTCTTGCCTTGAAACCATGTCTCTTTGGCCAGAAAAGCAAACTTTGTATCAAAACCGTTACATCACTGGCGCGGATAGTCCGCTTGGCCGCATAGCTGTCAATGCCCGTGGTGTTGATCTCCCGCCATACGTGCTTCATGTAGGCCATGGCGGATTGAGAGTAGCCTGAGACCTGGAGAAGTGCGAGGACTGTTATGCAGACCAGATGCAGTGGCTTTCAGCAATTCCTCACACACCTCATTATCGCGGCCGCCCATTCCCACGGCGCACCCTCATCTCCAGGCCTGCTGTTGTAGTATTCCCAACCCATCACTCCCCCGAAGCCAGGATAGAACTGCGCCAGCGCAGCCAAGGTCCTCCTCAATTCCTCGAATTCTATGTAGCCATGCCCAAGTCCTGGATTCGTCAAGACACCCACAACGACTTTTTCTGGCTTCCAGCCCTGGCGCAGAATAGCATCGTAGTCTATGAAGCTTTCTAATCGCCCCCAATTGTTGTAGAACTGCGTGTTGTACCAAGCTATGCTGCCGCCTCGTATGACTTCTAGAGCCTCATAGTCGAAGCCGGAAAGGTGGGGGCGACTTTGGAGGGCGGTGGCTACTGGAGCAAGTGTGATGATGAAGTCGGAGCCGAAGTCTGCTTTCAGACGGTCGATGAGCCTGATTATACCGCCCAGGGACATCTCCTCTTCGACATCTAGATCCAACCCCTCCAGATTGTGAAATCTTATCATATCCCGTAAAGGCACATAGTATGCTTCGAATTCGGCGTCGCTCCTATCTAGCCGTTGGAAACTGCCTTGAGCAGCGCCGCCGAGCATGCCAAGGACTTTGACGCCAATGTCCTGCATGACGGCGACTTCTTCCCATAGCGGGGCATTCTGCGGCGCGTGTGGTGGGTCATTGTTGAGGGTGATGTTGCCTGGTGGGTCATTGAGGTGGATGGCTGCGATGATCAGGTGGGTGATTGGAACCGAGTCAGCAGCCTCGGTGACGAGCGGGAGGACGGAGACGAAGTTGTTGTTGCGGAAGTGCGTTTGATGGTAGCAGACTACTCGCGGTTTGTGGGGTCGGGGCGGAATTGTGGGAGGCATTGTTTGGGGTGGGAAGATCGAGTTCTGGTGCCAATGGGATCTTAGCCTTCAGCCAATGGCATGCCGCACTACACTATCAGCAGCTCTTTCCATCTACAAACCTATGGAGCTTTTTGTTAATGTTCATTAGCCCAAAAATCTTTATAGTTATTTAGGCTTTGATCGTAGCGAAGTTAAAAGCTAGATTAATGTTTTGCTCATTCCACATCATCCTTCACAACCTTGACAACGCCAGATGGGTATGTACAGATCATAAGCCTCTTCCAACCTACTCCCCCACTCTTCTCCCACGATTCTCCCCCTGGTACTACCTGCTCAAGTCCACATTCTCCGTTTGCCTTTCACCTGTTCTCATTTTTGCCTTCTCAAACCATGGCAGCGCCACACAGGGCAGCAAAGGATCCCGCAACGGCCCAATCCGGTCTCAGCATCCCGTCTGCGCTTGAGGCCTTCGTGGCTGAAGGAGATGGGCTCGAGGTGCTTGACGACATTGTTGACGAGGACATAGCTGCGTGCACGGTTAGCTTCGCTCTTCGAAGACCAGGCCGAGTAGCTTACTCGTGGAAGAAAGTGATGATACAGCCGCGGCGGAGCCTGCAGCGTCACCAGATCCCGAGTCAGTGCTCCCGCTATCACCACTTCCGCTGCTGCCAACTGGCGATTGGGCATATGCCAGAGCGAAGAGCCCGAAGGATAGAACGATCTTGAGGAAATACATCGTCAATTGGTAGATGCGGGTTTTGGTCAGCAGGTGCGGATATCAATTGACTGGAGAGAAAGAAGCCCAGAATTGCTGGGCATTTTAAACATGCAATCAATGGTTCGCATGAAGGTCAAACGAAAGATGACGACAATGAAAAGCTACATGCAATTGCCAGAACTGGTATATTGCCATCAAAATCGAAGCTGCCATTGTGCAGTATCTTGCACCTCAGAAGGACTGCTTGCAGGACACGAGGGACAGACTTCAATTTTGATAGGCCCCGGGATTGCTTGAGAGTGGATGGCAGCGGTCAGTCCAGGCGTCAACTCCGAGCAGATCACCATGGACTTTCATCACGTGCAGAATCGGAATTGTTGCGATTGCCTATGTCATGAATCGGCACAACGGGAAAGCTGCAGGTTGCATACGGAACAACCGGCATCAATATCTCATCATTATTCTCATGGTCAACTACCGTGCCTTCCTCGGTGCAATAAAATGTACGAGTACGATGGTAGGGTTGAATCATTCTTGTATCTTCCAAGTATCCTCCACCTGCTTTCACGTGGAGGATGATTGGTTCGGAAACAAAGGTGCCGTGCAGAACAGCGACGTTGACAGATGAAACCACCATTTTTCTGCTGTGAAATTTGAAAGTATTGAGCCCAAGTCCTGGATTATGCCAAAGGCGGAGATCGAAAGAGATTGAGCTAGAAATCGTTGATGAACACTGAAGAGAGAGAGGAAGCAGATGGCTGTGGCTCCAATAATAACAGACAGAATATTTCACCAAAGGTTATCCCCAACGACGGTCCTGGATACTCCAAAGTGCATCTGGCTGGCGTCTCCACGCTGGCGTAATTTGCGCAAGTGATGAACACACGACCTGAGGGTATGATTTCCCAAAGTCAAAAATATTCCTGGTGAGATTGGCCCTGACTGGATCCAATTGGGCTAGCGTGTGAGCGACGCAATCCATTTGCATGAAAGCCTACGGCAGACATCGGTGGATCTAGCCAATCAATAATGACTATAGGATTTCTTGACATCATGGCCCCAGGGATTGGCGGTCTCCGCCTTCGAAAAAGTCATGTGTTGATGCTCCATATCCTCCCGTAGACTAAAACAAGCAGCAGGCAAGGTTCGTGGCGATGTTCTTTCGGTGGCGTTTCTGAATATCGGAATAGCTTACCCTAGTGCTTCGCTTAGTAACGTTAACATCCGCTTTGGGAACATCTTCCCCGCACTCTTGCGAAGTCTACGACGGACAATCAAAAAGTCCGATTCTCTTCAGCAAATCACGTATCTTACTAGAGATGACATCTACGCTATGAGTGCGGCTATCGACGACTAGCTAGCAGCTGCCGAGATGTGGGAGATCCAGATCGGCTTAGCCTTAGCAAGGTTCCTACCAAAGATCAGGCTGAGCGCTCCTACCGGAGGTACTCATGATGCACGCAGTCATGATGTCACTTTTCGCGCAAAGAGTAAACGACGCGTCGGATTGGTGTGGTTATGCTGAATCGAACATGGTAATATGGAAGCTGGGGAGAGCTTCAAATACTGCTTGGCTCCTCCTGCAGGAACCGTTCTTCTAACTACACCTTTCAAGCTATCAATTCTCACCGAAGAGCCTCCAAAACAATCCACGAGCCTCCAAAATGCGTTTCTCTCTTGTGGCCGCCGGCCTTCTGGGCTTGGCTATTGCCCACCCCGTCGAGAAGAGGCAGGCTTTGCCACCTGTTGACAGCATGACGGACGAGTCTATCCTCCAGTTGGCTCTCTACCTTGAGCATCTCGAGTTGGTCTTGTACACCAGCGGCTACGAGAACTTCACGGATGCAGAGTACACTGCTGCTGGCTTCCCTGCCGGGTTCCGTGAGAATGTCGGTGTGATTGCTTCGGTATGGAAAATCAAATAATCGTCTATAAAACGGTCTTCGCAGAAATAGTATGGCTAACATTCTAATCTCGATAGCACGAGGCTACCCATGCCGCTACCATTAGCTCCATTCTCGAGGCTGCTGGCTACTCACCCGTGCCACCATGCACATACAAGTTCCCCTACGACTCGCCCACCTCCTTCGTCGACCTCGCCAACATGATCACATCTGTCGGCATCGGCGCATACCTCGGCGGAGCTCAAAACCTGACCGATGACCCAACTTTGCTTACTGCAGCAAGCAGCATCCTCACAGTCGAGGCGCGCCACGACTCCTACCTCCGAGCCGGTGTTGGAGGCTCGCCATTCCCCACAGCTTTCGACACCGCCTTGACTGGCGTTTACGCATACAACTTGGCTCAGATGTTCATCGTTTCTTGCCCGATGCAGCTCCCACTCACCATCTTGCCAAAGCTTACGCTCAAGTCCCCTGCGATGCCACCACCAAACCTCCAGCCCCCAACTCCCGCTGGTACCCCATTGCAGTTCACCTATGACCCCTCGACTTTCTTCGTCCAGCCAGCTGCAGGCGCACCACTTTACATTGCCTTGATCAACATGGTCACCAACATCACCTACACCGAGGTCACCAGCTGCGGCACCAACTGTGCCCAGATCCCTGTGCCTGCAGGTGCTGCAGGTGCTGCATTTGCCGTGCTGACGACGTTCAGCGGTGCTGATAATTTGAATGAGAACCAGCTTAGCGCCTTAGGTTCTTTGACTGGACCTGCTGAGGTCATCCTGTCTTAGACGTGGGTGACAATCCAGCAGGGAAGATGGCTGTAGAGGTAATGATTGCAATGAGACAAAAGCTTGCATTATAATGACTCAAACACATGTACATATCTGTAATCCTAATCTATAATCAGGACGCTCTTGCTCACAATAGTGCAACTGTGCTTGTATAAATTCTGATTCAGAATGTGTACGGCTATGAAATTGACCTCGAACAAACTGTTGCGTCTTTTGTGCGAGATTTAATCATCCCTAGGCTTTTCAATACAGTGTGTCAGTCTGTGTGTGTGTTTGTAATTCCTACTCGGAGGGGGATGGCCAGGATTCTAGCCGTGCCCCCTACCCGGCCTTCTGGCCATGTTCAGTTAAATATAAAGTAATTTGTTGTGTCCAGTAGCGTACTACCAGACACCGTAAATATTTGAATAGTAGAACGCCTAAATCCTTGAATATACTGCAACGCAAAAACACGGCTAGGCCCGGTCCCCATCAACGTAAAAAGGAAAAAAGTAGCGTTCGCTGAACCAGAACTTTAGGACGGCATCCGGTCCCCTAGGGTGACGATTACCTAGGGCCCTTCCGCACGTCGCTTCCCCGGAAAAAGTAATGGTTATTATGATTATGGGCCCCCGGATACCGTAGATATGGGGGCGTACCCGCGTACATACGCCTGTTCTCTTGTCTGGTTCCCCTCCTGTGAAAGAGGAGGTAGCCGGTCCACCAAAACAAACACCGTAGTAATTGACGCCGGGCCGTTGGTTTTTAGGTAGGTTTTCAATGATCCGTTGGGGTTCGAGGTAACTTTAGCGTTATCGCCGGCTCGTTAAGAGGAGGGAGGCTCGCCTTCAGGAGTTATCGACACCGCGCGTCGAGTCGATTAGGTAGGAATCCGCCGTTGTGGCCTTCGATCTACCGGATTCCGTTGCGAAGTATTACCTGTGTACCTTATGAATGTTAGGCCACGTCTACGAGGCCCGACTTTCGGGTCGGTTTGGCCCATATTCGCCCCTATTCGACGCGTTCGTAGGTTTGCTTTCTCTATGCTCCCTCTCTACTTCCCCTCTACTCCCCCTCCACTCCCTGCTGCTTCGTCCCTTTCGGCCATATTTTTCTCTCCCCCGCCCTGTTGACTTCCTTTTCTTGCTTTGCACGCCGGTTAATTTCTTCCGCTGTCGTTTCCCACCCAACTTTAGACGCCGGTTAAAATGGAGCCATTATTTAACTTCCCCTGTGATATGAGAGACCATGCATTGCTCCTCCACTGAAACCCTCTTACTCTTCCCACCGTACTATGTCCTGGCCCTTCTCCTCCATTTTACCATTTAGACACCTGAATTTCTGGCCGCCGATCCCTCCCCTTTCTCGTCCTCCATTCAAATTTACTCTACATCTTTCTTTTTGATCAGTGTTTCTCTCTTTGTCCTGTAGCTGCCAAAGCCTTCATTTGCCTGCCGGCTCTCTTTTTTTGTCTTCGAGGCTGACTCTCTTTTTCTCCTTTTTTATTTTTGACGACGCGGCAACGAATGGTCATGAATCGCTACTTGAAAGCAAGCTCAATTGTGATAAAGTTCCCAAGAAGCTTAAGATTTGTACAGAGACAGTGTACAGGCGAATGTTGGGATCTTTGGGACGAGTGGGCACCGGTTTACCTGTTCGCACATGAATATAGCCTTACACACCTTCACTGACTGAGTATGCTGTCAATAAAATAAATACAAGAGGAGAAACCCCGGTGTTAGTCTTTACAAGATAAAGCCTATCAAGCATCTCATCGAGGGCGTTCTCTCGTTTTTCGCAGATGCTCTGCTGGCGAACAGAGTCCACGCTCGTCATGGCTAGCAAATGCACGAGACTCTGTGGGACAAGTATTACAGGTAGAAATATATCACTCTATATGAGCCTTTTGGTACATTTTTTCGGTGTAAAATCCCTGCAACTATCATCGTGGAAGCCCTCTTATTGCTGCTGAGGAGCTGCGTGCAACTGGGGCACATTCTTAGTTAGTATTCGAAACTTCACTGCCATAGCGCCAGGTAATAACAGAACTTACTGCGAAACGGCTGAACAACTCAAACTCCATTCGCTCCGCGGCCTTTGGGCCCCCACACATCTCACCCAGAACATCCGAGCCCGGAGGGAAGTCGATTTCGAAGATTGGCTCTCCAGCACTTCTCATATTCGCAAATACAGCTTGTCGAAAATGCCACCGAAGAAGTTCATCACAGGGTCTATCGGGATCATTGCGAAACTGCTCATCAAGGAATTTGCCTGCGATGTCATTTCCATCATCCGCAAAACAAACGATTTTATGATTATCCTACAATTATTAGTAGCTGGAAATTTAAGGGAGGGCGTGTGTGGTCATACGTCAGGATTGATTGAGATGTCATAATTATCAAAGAGCCCGTGAATATCTGCTCTTAACAATAGCCCGTTTTGCTTTGAATTAATTGTCTCCCCGTTAGCAGCCGGAATAATAATCCAACGAGCAAAATTGTGCTGAACCCAGTGGCCTTCATAGGCGAGAGGAAAGATGTGTGCAGCTTCGAATCCCTTCCAATGATTACGATAAGCACCCAGTACTATATTGCCTGTGATGACACATCTGCCATCTCGTCTACGTATTTCGTCGCGGAATGACTGAAGACGACTGCCTGTAGACAATGAAATCGTGCGTGTGAGAAAAGGCTCCTTGCTGACGGTGAAGGACCCTATAGACTATAAACCAATAGGCCCCACCAGGAGAAGGGCCAGAGGCTTACCTACAACATAGTAGTCCCCGCGGGGCAGTGGTTCTTCATTTTTCTCTAATGTAGCAGAGGTTTCATGTTCGATGGAAAAGGAGGATTGAAACAGTAGAAAATTTTCCACCATTGAGTAAAAATTGGCCTTGGTCACACCGTTGGTCAGGATCAGACCACCAAGTAATGTTACCCGATCTTTGGCATCGTATAAATGGACGTTGCGTCCTATGGATCTATCAGCGGCCATGATGAGATGATCGAAGGGCATCAGCTTGCTGGAAATGTATTTACTTCTTTGCCTCGGTAGCTCGGACCGGCTCCTCCCGGCTTTTGCTCTTAACCCTAACGGGGTAAGCCTCGCTTACGGCGCAACTTTTCGCTCCAATCTTGTTCCACGATACGTTGAAAAGTGAATGTCAGCGTGAACAATTCGGGTATAACCTTCCTCTAGCGTTATGTCCGAAGAAATACCCAAACCTCTCACCACCTCGTAATCTTGACCAATCCGCCATGTAATGTCAATCGAAATAGACTGGCCAACCCTAACCACCGGCCCCTCAGGCCAAGAGCTCGCCGACTCCATCCGCGACTTCATCCACGATAAATTCCAGCAAGTACAGCTTCCGCGCTTCATCCGCTCCGTGCAAGTCCACTCATTCGATTTCGGGGAAGAATGCCCTGTCGTGGAGCTCAAGGATATTTCTGACCCGCTAGACGAGTTCTACGAGGATGATGAAGAGGAGGACGAAGATGGAGATGGTCCAGAGGAGGCAGAAAAAGGGCAGCTCGAAGCAGAATCGACAGCGAAAGCCCCCTTGAACACAAGCAAGCCACGGAAAAACAGCTCATCTACAACGCCCAAACCTACCTTCATAGACACCCGCCTTCCAACTCTCCGCTCCGGCATCGCCACACCCTTCCTCTCCCGCTCCGCCACACCGGGCATAGGCGGTACCTCGAACTTAGGCTACTTCCACCTACCCATCAGCGCAGGTCTTTCAGGCACGCAGACGCCATTGGCACCTTGGAACGAATACCAGGGTCCCCCTTCGCCTTTGCGTCAACATGGGCAGCATTGGCATCATCAACATCATGAGTATGCGGATCCGAGTTCTAGGCCGTCGACATCACATACCCTCCCCGCTTCTCCACCCTTTGCAGAACCGCAGGGGCCTACTTCGGTGCAGGGTGATAGGTCGCAAGATCTGCAGACTACGTTGCATATCTCCTACAGTGGCTCGTTGTCGCTTTCCCTGACGGCCGAAATATTGCTGGATTATCCTATGCCGTCCTTTGTGGGTATACCGCTAAAGCTACAAATCACTGGTCTAAGCTTCGATGGTGTGGCGCTGTTAGCCTACCTAAGGCAGCCGGATAAGAACAAAGTGAACTTCTGCTTCCTAGGGGCTGAGGATGCTAAGGCTCTTGTTGGGGGTGATGGAGCGCTGGGCGGTGCTTCCCAAGACGATGGAGGCTTAGATGGCGCAAAGGAAAATGGCAAAGAGGGCAAGCTAGGCAGTCTTCTTCGGGAAATCAGGGTAGAAAGCGAGATCGGCAGACAAGAGAATGGGAAGCAAGTTCTCAAAAACGTGGGGAAGGTGGAGAAATTCGTGCTCGAGCAGGTACGGAGGATCTTTGAGGATGAATTTGTCTGGCCTAGCTTTTGGACTTTTCTTGTCTGATGGCTTTTTCAATATCAGGCTCTAGCTATGGAGTCGAGTACTTGACGCCCATGCCCATACACTCCACCAACATGACACTTCCAGCCCTTCATGCAATGAATTTTGCCAATCATCATACCCTACTTCTTCTCCTTCTTCTAGTAAGCCGAACCCTGCATCCTCCATCTTCATCCTAAATTCGCCTGGGTACGACGAGTCAGGCCTCAGCGGTAGCTCAACGAATACCCGTGATTTTGCCTCCTTTCTCAAGTAATCCGCCATAGTACTGACTAGCCATCCCGAATGCTCAGCTGCGTAGAGCGAATCAGCTGCGAATATGATTTCGTATTTCTCCTCCTCTCGTAATAATACTAAGCTCTCTGACCAATCTAGCTCCCCGGCTGTAACAAAGCTTCCGCTGAATCTTGCTATCGCTTCATTCTGCCGCATGTTGTGCTCCAGATTTGGGAGGATAGGTGCCAAGTCAGTAATATGTATGTCAACAGAGAAGAGCCCTGAGGCTGCGAGGCCAACGAGACCGGTACCAGCTCCAAGCTCTAGAATTTTGGGACGAAGGTCGTTGGAGAGGGCTGAATGGGCATTTGGATTGCCTGGTTGGTGGATTATGGACTGATCGCGTGTCTTTGAGTCCTCTGATTGTGACAAGCCACGCCTTTGCGCGGAAAAGGCTTTGATAGAGGGGAAGTGTCTGGGAAGCAGTATGGGAAGCCGCTTGGCCAGCAGATACGAAGCAATCCACGTCTTATTTCCCAAATTATCGCCCGTAAGCGACGGCTCGTAGAGCTGGACATTGATCTGTCTCTCATCACCCCAATGGCCTTCACGTCCATTCGACATTGCAACAGGGATCTTGAACGTTCGTGATAATGATGGCATGGCCGACCTCCCTGACCGCTCGCTCAGCCGTTTGCTCGCTGTCTCCCATATCTCTTCTTTGTCTTCATCGTTCTCAATCCAATTCAGAGGACTGGATATAATCCTCGTTAGGTAGGATGGAACACCGTCTTGGTCTATCAGCGGGGATTTCGTGCTCTCGGTGGGATCGACATCCCAAGACGAGAGCCCGAGTGCAAGTTGAGAAAGCGTAGAAAGGAGCAACGCCGCAGACGGTTTGGTATAAAGTTGGGGGAGGTCGAAGACTACAGTGCAAATTCTTGATTCAGTGTCAGCTACTGATAGCGAGTGAAAGCTGTAATAAAAGGCGTACCATGCAGTGGGCCTCTATCTTCTCCTTCGCTACTAGACAGGATAGCTGGACCTGAGCCAGCTTCGTCGTCTCCTCTGGGAACAGTGACCCAGTCCATGTTCAATAGTAGCTTGGGAGCGCAAAGAATGAAAGCCTTGGGGGCTAGGATACCCGAGCGGGATGACGTTTGGGGGCGCTAGATCTGCCCCGGCGAGGCTCGGATACTACTCCACTCCCTAGAACCTATTGCTCCGGGCTTCATCGGTCATCCACGTTACTGGTTGACAGCTGTCTGCTAACACCAGGTGAGAAGCTTGGCCTGCAAAAGCTTTAAAGACATCACCTCGTCCAGCGACATTCCTACATCGTCGTCTCCTTTCTCAACAGCTAACGCTAACGCAGCTTCGACAACAATGGTACTCGGTCTCCTAACCCTCGCCGCCATCCCCACCACAATCGGCGTAGCCGAAGGAGTCAACTCCCAGAAGGGAGAAAATGACCCCGAAACATCATCTAAGACAGAAGCAGAGCGAATGCGGAAATTCAACTTAGAATGCTACTGCGAGACCAAGAGCCGGATGGCAAAGGAAATCGATGGCGGGAAAGTCGTGCTAAGCGGAGATAAAGTCTACATCGACACTCAATCGTCGACAAAAGGGCATACATTTGAAGGGTTTTACATTGGATATCCAGATCCTGATCGGCCGCAACCGCCGCCGCTGGGGCTGGTGTCGAGTATCAGCAATGATCCGCCGATGTTGAATTGGATTTATATAGATAAAGATACTAGGGAAGTGAAATATGGGAACCGGACGCAGAGTAAGCAGCATATTGTAGGTTCGTGGGGGTGGGATGCGGGTGAGGAGGGAGGACCTGGGGGTGTAACGTTGGAGGGAGAGGAGGGCGCTGTGGCGGTTGAGACCGAGAATGGATGGGAAATTCGATGGGAAGATAAGAACGGCGATATCGGAGTGGAAGGGAAGAGGAAGTTGACAGTAAGCCTGGAGAGGAAGATGTTAGAGCCCACGGAGGAAGAGAAGCAAGAGCAAAAGACGAAAGCAGCTGGGGCGATAAAGACTGATTCGAATTTTACATTGACGAATACTACATTCCAGAGCAACAAAAAGACCACAGGGGAGCCAGTGAAGGCAGTGAAAGCCTCGATCGAGAAAGCGAAACCAAAGCCTAAGGAGCCGAGACTCGAGTTCAGCAGCACGACTATTGAGAAACCAATGGAAGGGAAATAGACAATGTCCCGTCTAGTCTAAGAGCCAGTCTATGAGCAACGTCCCCTGCCTCTATATACACGCCGTTCTATATACGGGATCTCGCAGATGCAAATCTTGTATCATGCCCAACAAACTCCATCCGCCCGCAGGAGATTTGATGTACAATCCCACGGTCCCAAATGCAGTGGTCCCCCAACGCCTCTTCGCTGATGCAAAACCAGACCATCCCACGCCGTTCTCTACGCAACAGCATACTTGCTCCACTTTCGAATCTTCACACCATAGATGTAGAAAAGATACGGCACGGGCACCAAGAGAGCACTCAGACAGCCTAGGATGGTCAATGTCCAATGAACGCCAAGATTCTTGTAAAATGGAATCGATACCTGCAAAATCGCGGAATTAGCATGTCCGTTTAAGATCAAAGATCGAATTGCGAGACACATCCAGGAGAAGATATGCTCCCGAGAAATGCTTACCTCAATCATACCCCCAGCCGCCACATATCGTATCAGTGTTGCGCTCGCCAACGCACTCGCCGCATAGGCCTCATAAGCATCAATAATATATTGATAGCTGCTGATGAAGACGCATAAGATGCCATATCCGAAGAGGACACTGGCGGCAAGGGGAGACCAATACGAGATGTCAGGGTAAGCGGTCCACCCCATCCAGAGCATGCTGATTGGAATCGCTGGCGCCCCAAACATTGCAAACCACAGCCTAAATTCTGGTGGGAGGCGGTCTCCGCCTTGCTCTTTGATCTTTGCAAGATCTCTTTTGGCCCACATGTATATGATGGGAACGAGAATGGATGCTAGGCAGAGTCCAATTCCAATCCCGATGAAAGAAAGACCAGTGATGCCTTCGGAAAAGCCGTACGTCTCAGTGAAGACGAAAGTGTAGCCGTTCAAGAAGGTGAAGAGGATGATATAGATGACGGTCAAATAAAGGGCTATGAAAATGATGATCGGTTCGCTAAATGTGAGGAGGAATGGCCGGTAGAGAGCTCGGCCTAATCGTTTGACGAAAGTGACATCTCGAATCTCGACTTCGGCTTTGTATCGATCATCACCAGTCAATTCGCGCAATCGAGATGCTTTCCATTTCAAGAGAATTGGAGCATACGTTTCCGGCTGGAAAAGGACGACGTTGAAAAGTATGAGTCCGGAAATGATGAGGGTAATCCATTCTGTCCAGCGCCAGGAGACCAGAGAGGATTGTCCGATGAAGCCGCCAACCACAGGACCGAAGATTGGGCCCATAAAAGCAGCATTGGCGAACACAGGGAATGCGTAGACCCGCTCCATGGGATTCCAAAGGTCCGAGATCGATCCCCCAGCACAAGTCAGAGGCGTTGCAGCAAAGCAGCCGGCAATGAAGCGAAAGGCAAGCTGTGCGCTAATATTGGGTGCCAATGCTGACGCCATGATGAAAATCATATAGAGGGAGAGGGTGGTAATGTAAACGGGATTCCGACCAATGGTTTCAGAAACCGGACCAGCAAGGAGAGCTCCAACTCCGAACCCTATTAGAAACAGTCCTGTGGCGAGCGATTCCGCGACTTCACTGACTCCAAAGTCCATGGATGCTTGCGTCAGGGCAGCGGAGTCAACACTAGAAGCGAATCCGACAATCCAACCAATGGATGCGATGTTGACCGTGGCGCCAATCCGAGTCGTGAAGCTCCAATTATGCGGGTCCATGATATCTTTCTCGCCCTCATAACCCACCACAAAGACCTTTCCCTGACCGCCCTCCTTCGTTGACCGATCCCTGACATCAATGCCCGTCAACGTCGTACCCAACGCTGTCCCCAAACTCCTTCTCGTCGCTACCGTAGACGCGCGACTCATATGTTCCGACTCCTCTCCAGCCATTGATCCCTCCCGGCCAGATGGCGCAGAGTGTATAGGCTCAAAGCTTCCACCATCTTTCTCAGCAAGCTGTTTTTCTGGGTCCTCAGTCTGTGTGTGGTCTTGTGCTTGGGTGGCGGCATCCCCGCCGGCTGCTTGTTCGCCCTTCTCTGGATCTCGTGTGTCGGTGTTGGCATGATATTGGGCGTGAAAGGCTTCGCCTTCAATTACCGGGCCAGCAGCATTCTCGTTCGAGGAATAGGCCAAGCCAGCCGCCGAGTTGTACGGTTGGCCCAGTGCTTCTGCCTTGCTTTTGTCTCGCTCATATTGCCTAGCTACATACTTTCCGAAACGGCGGTATTGGAGAATTGACTGCATGGTGCTCTAAATGCTCTAGCTACTCTATGAAAAAGAAAGGAATGGCGAAAGATGTCAAGATGCGGAGATTGGGAGACGAAAGACACTGGGGCATGCAATTCAACATAAGCCAGCCCTCGATGACTCCGCCAACACCGAGACCGGCGTGCGCCGTCGAACTTATAAATCTGCAATTATGATTTGGATCTGACGTCAATTGGGGAGGCAGTCATCCCGCGACACCCGTGTGACATGGCTTCGGCAATTTTGGGCGGGTTGGCGGAGGTTAGGCCGAAAGCTTGTTTGGGTGGTTTGCTGGGATGGATCTTCCTGATTTGGAGGTACTTGGTACTCGGTCTTTGGCTGTGAGGAAGCAGGTCATGGAAAGAGACGAAAGGTCGAGAATAATTGGCAAGACGAGATTATTGAACGTGCAGAGTCAATGCTTTATTCTAGTCTATAGCTCTCAGCTATCATACAAACCCCTCCCCATCCCCATCCCCATCCCTCGCTCATCCATGCCCCATCTAGAACTTATAAACCTGCTCCTGGCTATACCCCAACTCCTTCAAAATCCCCGTTAACTCCCCCTGATCCGCCGGACTCTTCTTCGCCCCACTAACCGCCTTATACAACCCCGGCGGCCCACAAACAAAAACCTTCACATTCTTCTCCTTCGGCTCCGGCAGTACTGTCTTCAGCAAGTCCTTCGAAATAAAACCCTTCCCGCCTGCCCAGCCTTCAGGCGGCTTGTCAAGGAGATAGAAAGCGCGGAAGCGTTGGGGGTAGGTGTTTTCGAGATCTTCCAATTCGCGTTTCAGGAGGATGTCGGCTTCGGAGATGTTGCCGAAGACGAGGGTGACATTTGTTTTGTCGGCGGGGTTTTTGAAGATGGCGCGGGCGAGTTGGTACATCCTGTGTATCCATACAATCAGTCCAAACTCATATCTTCACACCCAGAGTAAGGTCGGACGGATAAGCTGATAGTTAGTTACTTACGGCGTAATCCCCGTCCCACCAGCAATCAAAGCAATATGATCATGCTTATTAGCCTCCCACGGATACTTAGGAATGGGTCCCTTAAAATCCAACCGCTGCCCCTCCTTCATATTATGCAAATGCTCACTCATCGGCCCATTAGGGTATTTCTTTATCACAAAATCAATATACCCCGTCTCATCCTCATCGCTCGTAGGCGTATACGGCCTAATAACCGGCTTCTCCATTTCCGGGCCTTTGTACTTGGTGAGTAGAGCGCTGGCGATTTGAAGGCCTGAGACATCGTCGGCGTTTGGCAAAGCAAAGCGGAATTTTTTCGTGTTGTGGTTGATTTCTTCGACGGATTCGAGTTTGAGGTCTATGAAGCCTTGGTCGCTGCCTTGGAAAGCTTTTTGGGGGAATGAGGCAGAGGCGCTGGGGTTTGAGGGGACGGTATTTTGTTCGGCGCTTGAGGGGGGGGCGTGGGATTCGGGTCTGGTGCGCTGGTAGTAGTAGTATCCTCCGCCTCCTAAAGCGGCGGCTGTGACGGTTGCGTAGATTACGGTGTTGGAGCCGCTGGAGGCTGGGCCTGGTGGGGTTGCATAACGGCGGACGCTCTGGAGAGGCAGCAATTGTCAGCAATGGGACGAGTCGATGGGAGGTCAATGGGATTGGGAAGGGCCTGATTGAGGCGATTGAAGCACTCTAAATAGAGGATACTCACTTGCTTCAGCGGCTGGGCCAATCTTAGGACCTGTCTTGCTAACATGGTGCAGCAGGTTGTGGTTGTAGTCGTAAAGCTGTTGGTGAAACAAAATCTCGTTCGCGGAGCTTCCAATGACGTACTTCGCTCGCGCTTTACCTGATTGGGACGGGCATCGGCTTGGGAGCATTAAACAATTTCTATATTCATGGACATTGTAGTCTTAGGGCTCATAGTTGAAGGGCCATACAGAGAGAGGCAGAGCATTAGGTTCGCCTGCCTATCTATGCTCATGATAAATATATACAAGAATGTAAATTTTACAGAACAAAAGCCTCAATTTGTTCCACCACAACACACCATACAGCCATCGATTAGACTCGTTGGGCGCATTATTTTAGGCCTCACATTCATCGTCAGCCTCCTCCTCAACCATGTGAGCATCGTAACTCACTTTATGATGGGGGCTCCAATGGGGATGGTGAGGCGTCGTCTTGGAGCTAGAGGAGCTAGAAGTAGTGGATGTGTGCGTGCTCGAGGTCTGAGTCGTTGAGGAGGCTGAGGTTGGAGCTTGGCTAATTGGCTTCGTGGTGCTACTGGGTTTGTTGACTGGAGTGACACTGGTGGTAGATTCCTTTACGGGGATAGCGCTAGTTGAGCTCTTTGGCGTACTGATAGGTGCCGCTGGGGCTTTTATCGAGTACGACGGGGTGGATGGGACGTTAGCAGTGTTGTATCCTGTCACTGAGCAACCAGACTTGGCGACCAGCTCAGCAGGACAGGTGACAACTTCCCAGTCGACACTGGAGATGTTAGCTGATGAATGTGGTTTTAGTATAGAGCAGGACATACCTAGGATTATCAGCTCCCTGCATCCAGCCCCAGCGGAAGTCACAGCCGGGCTGAAGCGCAGTTGGGAATTGGGAGCAGGTATTCGTGCTCGGTCCGCCGTACTGTGCTCCCCAGACAGCAGAGGTAGCACCCCACTCGGAAGTGCAAGCATCATAGATGCCAAAGCCGCCTCCAGGTATCTAGCACCGTTAGTATTCTTACAGTAGCAGTGGACATAAAAAGCTTACAGCGAGATCAAATTGGGTGCTGGCGACATCAGAGCCTGTATTTGTGGCCTGCACAACCATTTTCTTTCCCGAAAGAACGGTGCTCGTGAAAGTAAGCTGGTAGCAAGCACAGCAATTAGGGGCGCTGGCGCTGACAGCAGCAAAGCCATAGGCCAAGTCGTCACTGATAGCCCATGGTGATTGATCACCGCACATGTAGGCAGTCCCACCTGCACAACCAGACTGTGCGTTGGCGTCTGCCAAAGTATTGTCTGACTTATCGCAGGTCTTGACGGGCGAGGTGATGCTGGAGCTGGACCAGGCACAAGATGGCTTGCAGCAGTCCCTAATCATGGTTAACGATGCAGTATGCGGGGCAGTAGAGTTTATACCAGTAGCGAGTCGTAGTGCCAGAGCCAGACTGGGCTACACTTAGGGTAACATGGGTGCTAAGCAGAGCCGTAATAGCAATTGCCTTTAGGTAGTTTGCCATCCTTTTGATGATGGAGAAATATATACAGAGAAGGTATGGGTCTGAAAGTGCAATGCAGCAGTAATGACTGACTTGTGGCGGCTTATTTTAACGAAAGTGGGACTCAACTAGGAGCCAAAATTCAATGAATGACTGGAAGGACTCGCAGAGTCGATCTTCAAAAAGGAGAAAAGAAAGGGTGAAACGTCGATAGTTATACAGATCTCTCATATTGACGCCCAAGGTCTTAGTGTCAATCTCGGTTGCATAAGCAGTTGGCTAAATGTCAGAACCACATGTTGACCCCGCTTTCAGTGCTGGCGACAAGGGTACCATGCAGCCGCCCTCTAGGAAGCTGGGAATCGTGCATCGATGCCCTAATCGAGCGGGGCTACCCCACCCCTGAGTACCTACAGTTATTGAGAATGTTTGAGCCCTAAGATTCGTGCGGAAAGCGAGTAGATTTCGATTTAACTATAGTCAGCTGTCCCACATTTGCTCTGGATCTCACTGCTCCAACGAAGTCTATGTTAGCAGCTGCAGACCGCATTAACAATGGAAACAAGACCCCAGTCGTGAGTACCCCTGGACATGAGGGAATCGCTGGCGTCGTTCTCCTGGAGGATATGAGATCAAAACTAGGCCTAGACCTAACGTGCCAAATGATACCTCAAGATGGCTTGCACGGGTTGTTGAATCAATGCAACAAGCCGCGCGCTATCACTTGATTCCAAGAAGAAGATTGGATCATATCCATGTCGTTAGGAATCGTGGAGGTTGAAGTGGGTGCAAACGAGATTGCCAAGGAGACGGAAGGATCTCCCTAGATGTTTCATACTGAACATCGTTTATCAACCCCCATCTCGTCGGTGAGATCGTGCATCTTTCCAAGGAGCTGGAGTGTATAAGTGGCTTGCTAAAATCTCGGCTACAGACTTCAGGAGGTGACTGAGTCTTCGGAAGGGAGTGAAAGATGTTTGTAGAGAAGCAAATAACAAAAGCTCAGCCAGCTTATGTAAGCGAAAACGTCAACATTGTTCCTGCAAAAACTTGAGAAATCTCTAACCCATGGCGAATACAAATTAGGCCCATGCAGTCAGCATAATCCGAGTTCTGCAGTATTTCTGTCTCTTTGGTTTCGGATCAAAAAAATTTTAAGAATTATTTAGCCAACTTTTAGGCTTGAATCGGGACTCAAGATTGACTCTATGGGCTCAGCACAAGCATATAAATCACAAAATGTTGGCTCAGTATCTTTTATAACACGATTTATAAAATACGGACCTTTCACATTCGACCAATCGACTATCTCACGTCCCGTCCTCTTTTCGAGGTCGACCTGCTAGAAGGACTGTCCCTAACATTTCGGACACTGTCTTGCTCGTTAATCGGGTCTAGAATGTTTTGCCATGTGAAAATAGCCTTGCATAGGGAGGAATCTCCGTGGTGTCGTCTTCCGAAGAGGCATCGACCGAACTCGCAGATTTGCCCTGTGTCACCGTGAGAGGAGTCGCCAGCGTATACGCTGTGCCTTCAACTATCCCATCTAAAAACCTTGTCAGTCGAAAGGTTATGAAGAGGGTAGGGGCGAGCTTACATATCTCAAGAATACCATACTCAACCAGAGAAGGAACCCAAACAGTGATAGCAACGACTTGTGCGAATCCCCAATTGTTGTCCACCTCGGAGAGTTGGAAGAAGTAGGAGTAGTGGTAGAACCGGTAGCGAAAGCACATAGATCACGTCGCAACGCACATAAACCGCCAAACACGATTCAGAATCTTTCCAAAGAAAACATCATGCCAATGATAGCGAAGTTCGCAGTCCGTGACTTTATAGGTGCACAATCCGTGGCATGCTTGATGAGGTAATAAGAGGTCCAAAAAGCGCAAATGCAGCAGATCACCCACACCCATGCACTGGTCGCAAGCGTCGCAACATTGATCTTGTCTGCCAGTATTTGAGCGGTTCCACACCATAGATCCTTCAAGTCCAGTACGCTATAATCCCCACATTCCGTAACAGGATCGGTATCTCCACTCAGACCACCAACATTGATTAGGATGATAGGAACCCCAGGGCTATTGATTTTCAAGAAGGGTTGCCACCAGACCATAGAATAGACGAGCGTCCCGGTCGACAATCCTAGGACGGCCTTGGATAGAAAAAGCAAGTACCATGATTGTTTGCCATAGAACGAAATGAGCGTCAACGCAAATACGACCGGGACTGAGCCGCTTGTGGATATGGTGTAAAGGAGAGTGTCGTCTAGAAAGTCAGGCTCCGTCGCGTCGAGATGCCCCTCCAGTCCAAGGATGTTTTGTGGTTGCTGTTTCAGGAAGACGAGAGCGGCAATCTGAATAGCCATAGCGAAATAAGATTGAGCATTTTGGAACTCCACTACGGCCATCACTAAAGCTTGTCTGTCCCCGTTTCTTATTAGATGGAGCGGGCCAAATAGTAGAAACGAATGTGGCAAGTGAAGCAACAACGATGATAAAACTTTGTACGAAAAAGGATGAATACACCTAGCAGATGATTAGTTAGCTATCTATAGAGGACGATCAAACTGACATACCCCTATTCCTCCAAAGTCTGGATTTAAAGATCTTCGAATACACAGCTCCTCAAAGCGGCTTTCCATTAGACCCTCCTGAAACAAGCCGGGGATGGAGCAGGCATGAGGAACGACAGTCTGAACATTGGTGCTCCTACTTATCTCCTGGTAGAATCCCGTGAAGCATGAGGTAAATTTGTTCTGCACGACTTCGTCGATGAAGGTATCGTCGCAGGTTTCTCCTAGATGGAGAAAGTCAACCCGGTTCGAATTGCTCCTCAATTTCGGTGTAAGATCCGGGCGATATCGTTGCATTCTCGTAGCAATACGTGGCAAATAACCCGCAGTTCACCAGATTCACCGGTAGTCCCGAGTTGAAAAGTATTTCATTATCAAGGCATATGTCTGAGCAATAAAGCCCCGAACTTTCACCTTCGAACAACTCGCCACTATCGCAAGGCTCTAACACAGGAATTACGGTGCCACTCTCACGATAGACCAGAGCATGATTGAAGTCAAACAAAGACTGCAGTCCCGAAGAAACCGACAAATGAAAAGGGGTACTGGGCTGATAGTGATGTTTGTTGAGGGGTGATGGACGGGTTTTGTGGCAGACATATGCTCCAATGGATTGATACAATCAGAGTTCGATGAGCATTGAAACCAAAATTCAGCAGGTTTCCACTTTAAGGAGCGAAGACAAGTGCCATCATGACCCTGTTATGGCTCGATATCGAGATATAATAAGGGACCACTAAGTCAGAAAACTGGCAAAGGGATTGTTTCAAGAACTCGAAAGCGTTGTTAGCTTTGGCTTCAAGCTGCCTCACCTCTGCAAATAATCGTTGGGTTATAGAAGGGTGACTGGCCCGATGTTAACTTGTCGGAGCAAGCTTGAGCGATCATATTTCAGACACAATATACAAAACCAACTTAGATGAACCCCTCGTCCCTTTCAGGAAAACAGAAGGCAGCTGATACCCTGAATTGGAGACGATAGGCGAGAAAACGCATTGGCATGAATGAACACTTGTTTTGAGGTCCTATCGGGCTCTTGGCGTTACATTCATGCCCAATAGGGCGGGCGGAAAAACCATAGAAGGGATCTAAGATGCCGGGCGTGAATAATTCCTTTGCCAAGCCCACGAAAATAGCGGCCCGTTCCGCAAGACGAACCGCCCGCCCCTGCTTGCTCAATCTTGTAACGATAGAGCGCCAACCGCTGCCTTCACGGCAAGCTCATAACCTCCCTCTCATTATGCTCAAAGCAATCTTCCTCGCCATCTTCGACGTTAACGAAGGTCTTTCCCCCCAACGACTCCTCAAAATCCACCAACTAACAACTCCCCAGGCCCCAAAGTCCTCCACCAAGTCCCCACCTCCTCCATAACGGCCTCTCCCTCCACACCATCTATCCCCCTCCTCCACTCCCCTCCCATCGCCAACACACTAATCCCGCACCCCACCCTCTGCAACAACGGCCTCCTCCAACTCACAACAGCCCACCACCGCATCCTCTCCTACCCACAATGCATCTCCTCCCCTTCCTACCCTCGGAATGCCTACACGTTCAACTTCTGCCTCGTGCTAGCCGAAGATGCCGATTTCAGCTCTTACATCTCCGTAGTACGAAAATTGAATACACTGTTCCGAACACTGGAAGAGCAGAGTCAATTTCTCTCAAAAGATGACTCGAAGCCTGATACGGGGAAGATTTACGCACTTTGTGAGATTCTACTTGAAGACCTAAACAACTACAGCGAGGCTATGATTCCCATCGACGACTCCAATACCCTCAACATCAAGCTCTTTCCTACGTACCCTCCTCCTCCGCCGCTCTACGCGCACCAGGTGCCGCTCAGCACAGTGCGGCTCGAAGATTTAGTCGATGAGAACTGGGACCTAACAATGCTACGAATCCTCCCCCACATTAACGGCATCAATAGCGTCAAGCAAATTAGCATCCTAGCCGATGCGGATTTCAAGCTCGTGAAGAAAGCCATTCGGCATCTATTGTACTACGGCTGCGTACTGCTCCTCGATGTTTTTAGCTTCTCTGCTATATATGCATGCACAGCTGAGATATCGGAGTTTGTGGAGAGCGAGGAGACGCAGGAGGAGTGTGCGAGATATGTAGCACCAAGGGAGGATAATGCCGCTTTCGCTCTTCCGAAAGGTGACGAGGGTGAGATGATCAGCGGTACGGAGCTAGCGGAACTGTATCTCTCACTTCGGCAAGGCCTCAGCGTCAGGAACTGGTGCTACGACCATGAAGACGTGGTATCGAAAATCGATCTTAGACGGTTCATCACGTTTGGGGTCATCAAGGGCTTTCTCTACCGCGTACACAAGTACGCCTTCGCTACATCTAAGAAGAGGAGAAAATTGACGAAGGACGAGCTTCAAAACGAACTAAGGAAGCCCAAAGTGTATGTGCCGAAAGATGAGGAGCCAGATCGGAAGCTCGAGAAGTATTTGGATGGGACGCATTGCTTCGATGAAATTTGCACGGATCTGATGATCAGTGAGAAGGAGCTGAACCAACGGTTAAAAGCTTGGGGTGATGTGCAGATTATCTGTCGATGACATTTCAAGGAGTTGGGGTTGGGGTATCTAGTCTAGCATTAAGGTAGATCAAGAGCTGATCTTTCCAAACATTTACTGGCTGCATCGGGAGCAATTTTTTATATGTACTCATTAAAGAGATGGCTAAACGGAAAGGCTGCTCTCATCCTGGCAAACTAACAGCCCCTGTGTCCACCGTTGCCGCATTGATGCGATATGAGTTCCATAAAAATACTGTAAAGGGTTTTCAGTCCCGATACTGGACGCGCTAGACGCGCCTAGAAGGGTTCCCCTCCTGAGTTGTCAAACCCCCTGAGTTGTCACCCACGTGGGCCGCCCTTGAACAGAGCCTAAAGCTGGTCGTCTGGGGAATAGCAAGCGCCCCCGGAGATTTCGGATTTAGTCCGTCTCGGGGCCCAATTCGGCTCCCCGGAGGAGCCTCTTTAGGGCCCAACTGACAACTCAGGGGGTGAACCCTTCTACTCAAACCGAGGTGACGCGCATCGATAGCATTTGGTTCACCGTTGTGGCAGCTCCAACAGAGTCTCAACGTGCCTTACGTCCTCTTCTGGAATTTGTCTGAACTTTTGACTTGCTAGCTGAGAGCGTGCACTCCTCGAATCATGACTTCAGGTGAGCCCAAAGCTTTTCTCTACATGTTTTGCTTGACCTGCTCTTTCCAAAGCTCGCTGATTCCGATCTCGCAGATGACAGTATCCTGGAGGGAATGAGGAAGGATGGCAAGATGGACTAGTAAGTTTCTATGAGCAAATTTGTCGGCGTACTGCAGAAAGCTGCTAAGATCAAACACAGCGCGGAATGGCCTGGCCTTCTCGATCGCATCTTGCCCAGGTTAGAGCGCGTACGGATAAGCATCCTTCAGACGTTCAAGTCCTCGTCTAACGTGCGTTTCAGATCGCCTACAATGACTTCCCTACGCCGAGGATACCTCTACCAGAGCCTCTATCGCCGTTGCTGAAAGATGAGGATACACCCGCCAAACTAGAGGCCCCAGTAAAAGAAGATCCAGTAGGAAAACCCACAATCCAAGAAGAACCCGCAACAACGAAACAAGAGCCATCCGAGACAGAAGCCAGATCTCCCAAGAAGCGATCACTTTCACCAAAACTCGACCCATCACCCATGAAACGCGAAAGAACGACCTCCCCCACCCACAGCTCTACCCCACCCACCACGAATGCCATCACAACAATCGCGCCATCTCTAAAAACGCTTCCTCCACCCCTCCTCTCCCTCCTCCAAACAATTCAATCCACCCTTCACACCTCCTTCCCCACAGCACCCCCACATACCTCCCAACGCCTCGCCGAACTACTCCTCCACCCAACAAACCACTACCGCACACTACCCTCCTACCTCCGCGCTCTCGACCGCATCGTCTCAGTCGCTAGTCCCGCTTCTGTCTTCCCTCTGCCAACACTCGCTCCGCCGACATCAGCCTTGACGGATGGGCCACTGTTGAATGGGATTGAAAGTCCTGGGGAGCAAGAGGAAGGACAGGGGACTCGGGATATGGATTTCATCGGCGGGGCGGAATTGACGGAGATTCCGTGGTTGCGGAGTCATAACACGAATGGGGGCAGTCCAGGACCAACAGGCAATACTGGGAATGGAGGATTCGTGGGCGATCTCAGGACGGAGAGTACGCGGGTCATTGATGGACCGAATGGTGCCGGGAGCGTGGAGACTGTTACTGTGAACATGAACGGTGTTTCGTCCCACACGCCGCACTCATCAGACTCCAGCACTAGCAGCAGTAGTACTGGGCATGGCATTACACAAGGCGAGCTACTACGACAGGAGCAGGAAGCTGGAATTGTCCCCGTACCGTCTTCTCCAGTCCGGAATGGGCGAGTCACGAGAAGCGGCGCCGCTGCTGCTGCGGCTGCGAATAGAGGTGTCCTTGGAGATCCGTCATCTGAAGCCGTTGTAGGCGATGTGGTTGAAGAGAGCGAGCCTGTGCATGCGAGGGGCCCGGATGTGATCGGTATGGAGGATATGGGGCCGCAGACATCTGGGAGTGGGTTGGCTGGTGGGTTGGATTTGGAGGGGGCGTTGGGGAGGAGGGGGGAGGGGGAGAGTATGGCTAGTGTTGTTGGAAGGGTGGATGAGGAGAATATGGAAAGGGAAGAGAAGGATGGGGATGGGGACATTGTTGTTGCGGATGCTGATGGGGTTGTTGAGGGGGAGGAGGGGAAGGATGCCAGTGGGGAGAATATAGGGGCTGATGCTGTGGACAGTACCGCTTTATAGGTTACCTTATGGAATGGATGATTTGGGGTTCTAGCTATCTGTACGGGTCTCAATCATCAGACACCGCGAGGATTGTCCCTAGGAAAGCAACTGGAATGAGCCGGGCTTCAGGCATTTGCTGCTCAGGTCTTGAGGATCTGCTGGCTTTAATGCTCTGGACTTCCGCAATATGGCCCTCAGTATGCTCGAGGCTTGAACGTAGCCTGGCATTCTGAGACCTGAGCGTTCGCTGTCTGTCCCTTTTTGGGCGCTCCAAGTTCTTTGCGTTTGGAGCTTCTGTTGCTCTGTTATTTTGTGAAGTCGGGCGTTCTACGCTCTCCTCTTCTGCTCTGCTTCGTCTTCGCCGCTCCCAGCGTTCCCGGTACAGGTGCTTTATTGCTCAACGCGTTCTCGAGCAGCCTATTCCTACCGCCGGCAGCGCCGGGTCATGGTCTGATATTCATGCTCTAAGGCCCTGTCAGCAGCACACCCCACTCAGATATCAAACGCAACTGGTGGACTGATCAATCAAATTTTGAGAAGGCAACTGGAAAAGATATTCTACAAATGAAATTCGTCAAATTGAGCTCAAATTATCCTTTGTCCATGAACCTGAATCGCGCCAGATATCCTCCCTAGTCGTAAAATGGTAGAATAGTATGTTATAGAGACCGACCCAAGCGCTCGTTTGTCTGCCTCAGCTCTTACTCCATCATGGGTATCAAACGCAGGCCTGAGAACACTTCCCGTGTGCTCGCCTGCTAGATGCGAAGCATATCAAAAATCGTAACGCTATTCAGCACTCTCGATATAGCTGCCACTCAATCTATCTCCATACGATTCGACTGTGGTGCCCCGCCTGCTAGGTTGGGCATCTCCATCATAGTCGACTTTTCGTCCTCGCTCTCCACTTTGCGCTTCTGGATGTACGGCTTGAGCCCTTGCTTGAAGTTGGCGGCACACATGATGGCGTTGGTGATGGTGATAACAATGAGGATGATGGTCATGACGGCAAATGTGGTAAGAGATTTTCTCGCGGGTATGTAGTGTAGGGCTCGTGTCGTGTGTTGATACATTCGGACGAGCTTGAAGAGGAAGTAGGCAAGGCCTCCAAAGTAGAGTGTCTGCAGTGTAGCATAGTCAGCCAGTGTAGTTCACATAATGCAATAAAAATCAGGGCCACGTACGATGATAACGATCATGCCCGCCAGGCTCTCCTTCCGGGTAATGTAACCGGCCAAGATGAGAATCAAAATGGTGACAGGAATTGCGGCGATTGTGAGTGCAAACTCCACGTCTTTCGTGTTGACGACAATAACCACGAATTGGATGGTGAAGCCGAGGAAGAGGAAGAAATCGAACTTGAGGAGTGCGATGTAAATCTGATGGGATACTTTTAATACTTGGATCGAGTAACGCAGGCTCAAGTATTTACCTGATATGTCAGATACCGTCTCTTCATTCTCAAGTCGGCACTGATATGCTTGTAAATCGTCCAAGAAAATTCGTCGTAAAGCTTCCTCGCAACGAAGGACATGGCAAATGTACCCACTGCTATCACGCAGGGAATTGCGACCAGGAATGGTTTGACTGCAGTCCATGTATTTGGATCAATGTTCCCACCGAGGCCATCGATGGCATCATGGATCTGACTCATTTGAACAGCCGCATAAATCAATAATCCAAGATTATACATGCAAATGCCAATGATCTGAATTGTATTCTTCAATCGAAGGGCATCGTAGACCAGGACCACTTGGTAGACCAATCCAAATATGTAGAGAGTGAGAAAGGTCGGAATAGTATGTTCGTACGTTTGGTATGGCGTAATAAGACTCCCCGTCGGCTGTGGACCTTGGGGTGGATTGAGATGTGTCTGGAAGTAGGCAAACACGTATCTGCACAAACGCATTAGCTCCTGTTACATATAGAAGCGTTTGTGGCGTGATGAAAGTCTCGACAGAAGGATCCGGTCACGACCTGGGCAGGGCGTGCTTACGCTTCAAATGCTAACACTATAGCGGCCTGGACCACGGTCACCCCGACAAAGGCCCATGTCCACATCGAACTGGGCATGTACATCTGGGGGGATGCTACTGGACCTCCGCCAGCGGAGTATGGGGCAATCCCTTGCCGATGGCGATAGCCACCAGCGTAAGGCTGGTATTCGTATGTACTGTCTGCGAGCTGACCCCCTAGAAGGGAAGCTCTCGCCTCGTGGCCACGAATTTTGGCGGCTATTCGATGAAGCCTAGATAGCGAATGCTCTTGGTAGATGATTGGGATACCCTCGATGGAGTCGGCGCCGAAATGTAGGGGTCAGGCTCGTTTGCCGTTCGTGTAGTCCGGCTGGTGACTGGAGGTGATGCGATGTTCGTAGTTCTTGTAAACGGATTCCCTATCTTAAGCTCGCTTTGCTTGGCTGTATTACTGAAATTTTTTCGCAATCTGCGAGCAGCCGTATATCGTAGCGAAGGACGTAGTACCGGCTAAATCCTACGGACTCGGGTCCGAGGGAAGAGAACAGTTAGCGGTTGGTAGGATTGTTGATGATACGTAACGAGGGAATAGGATGTGAGAGCAGTGTATAGGAATGGGCGTCGTCATAGGATGAGTAGCGATAGGGGTGGTCGAGATCCTGGGCGTCTTCGGTGTTCCGTGGTTGCTCTTCTCCTCAAAAGTCATTGTTTGCACGTGTTGACGGCTAAAAGCAAAGGACCTGACTAGCGCTCGATGTGGAATAGCTCTTCAGAGTCAGCTTGTTTCACTTCTGACTGAAGTGCCACAAATAAGACGGTTAAATCAGTTATTCTTTTGCCGTTGAGCAGTTAAACAGTGTGAAATAGATTGGCGGTTCTTCACAAATTTCTCGGGATGGTCACGGTTCACGCATGTCTGTAAGCAGCCTGGGCAGTGAGCAAGGGGTTGGCTTAGATGTCGTGCGATTATCATGCAATGCCAGCCTCAATTTTAGCAACCCTGCGCCACTGCTTTGATACAAAGAGCCTGTGTCCTCTGTCTATCATAATGCTTCATTTCGAGTGTCTTCGTTGTAATGATGTTAGGTATCTCATAGCACATGCAAATATCGTATGCCAAAGCCATGCATGCAACGCTGCCGGCTGGACCAAAAGTGTCCTGGCTCCATCTAAAATGATTCCCGTAACACCATGCTAGCTGAAATGTGTCAGTTGATTTCCATACCCTCGTCATCTTGAACCTCATTCTCGTCCATCTCGTCGCCCACATGACCTCCTTGTGCCGTAGCTCTCCTTCTTGCCGCCTCACTCCCGGACCCTCCCACACCGAACTTGCCACCGCCAAAACCACCTACAACCTCTAACTCCTCACCCCCGATGACCCTTCCATCTACATCGATGACCTCCATGAGCTCGATCATGCTGCGGCGACTCAGAGTCTTGAAACCCTCTGTCCTGACCACTCGTCCCCAGTGGGTGAGGCAATAAGTGGCAGCACGTCTCCGGAGCCATTCTTCGTTGGCCGTGCCTGCTCGTTCCCACACTACGGCGGCATGCTCGACATCAAGCTCTCTGCTGAGTCTATGAACACACTGGAGACGAAGTTCCGGCATATCATAAACGTCGGACATCACAAGAAGTCCCGCAACCTCTGCAAGTCCTGGGCAGTATTCAGGATGTCTTTCAATACTGTCCGTGTAAAGATAGTACAAGAAGGCTCTGACGACGGTGTAAGGCTCTTGGATGTGCAGCTTCTTCGTATGGAACTCTGACATCTGTGAATTATACATTCGGTTGAAATGCGGCCAACGGGCTTGCAAGATCAACTTGTGGACATGGATCGGTGCCGAGGTCCTTGCCGAAGCACTCAGAAACTGCGGTGTTTGCGGTGCATCGATGGTTGTAAAAGAGGACGCTGCTGGCACATCATCGTCCTCGATTTGATCTTCTTTGTTAGCTGTGATTATAAAGTCGCTGCTGCTCGCTTCGGGCGACTGGTCGAACATTGCTGCAAGGTTCGAGCCGAGACTACTCGATTTGGATGTGGCGTGATTGACAGGGGTTTTGGGCTTCTCGGTGCCTGGCTCCCATGTCAGATCATTACCCAGCAGCCCAAACTCTTGTAGATCGAGTGAGATAACATCGCTGAGGTATTCTTCGAAGTTTGCAGCACCATTCTCGGAGGGTTCCATGGCACAGCCTAGAAGCCAAGCCTTTGTACCATCTTCATTGATTGCACAGTAGTGCCATCGGTATGAGGGATCGAAGATTTCAGGCCCTTCAGCCAATTTCTGCCACTGCTGAGCTCCGAGCTCGAGCGCCGAGAGGTTGCATTCTGACGGGCGAATGGTGCCTGCAGGTGTGACAAAGTCAAGGAGAGCACCGGACGAGTAGCAATGAAAGTGTGTCCCTTGAGCTGGTGAGGGCACATTTGGGCCTGATATAAACTTGGTACTAGCGATAGCTCCAGGAGCGACTGGCTTCGCGGTAAGTGAGGAACCACGGACTTGCACACTGCTGGAGTTGGCAGCATATCCACTGGATCCGGCTGGAACGTGCTGCGTTTGGGGTTGTTGGCCAAAGTGCGAACGTGGGCTTGGTCCTGGTCTCTCCATTGTCGACTCAGAGACTCCGAAAGCAGGGACTGATCTAAAGGCGGGACTACTTTTGAGATCCAGTGACCATAGCTCTCCGGTACGCTCCATGTCCGGTCCAAGACCACCAAAGACCCATATCCGGCCTCCCCATATCCATGTTGAGTGGTCGAATCGTGGTACAAAACTCCATGATCGAGACCAGGTCCAAGTTTTCAGATCAAGATAGCATATCTCGTCTAATGTATAAGTTTCTGTTCCTGCGAGACCTCCGACTACGAACAGCTTATCATCGTAGACTGCGGCAGCATGACGTGCTCGGCCCTTGGGTATAGAGCCTCGTATCTCGGGCTGAGTCCAATGGGAGGTTTTGAGGTCATAGATCACTAGATCTGAAAGGTATTCACGATGTTCGTTCTCGCCACCATAAACAAGGAGTTTGGAGCCCTGCCAGAGACAAGCAGTGTGGCCTAGGAGAGGTTTTAGCTGATGTTGTTCGAAGTAAGCGAGGGAATGGTTTCTGACCCATTCTCACGCCAGGAATGTCCCCATAGTTGTCAACAAGTGTCCATTGTAATATGTCAAGCTCTAACCTGAGGACGTGGTTGTAGACTAAGAATTCCGTTAGCATCAATCCAAGTCACAACTTTGTTTCAACAGGGAACCTAGAGCCATAAAATGAACTCACCTTCGTCAGTGTACTGGTCAAACCCTCCAAACGCATAAATCTGATTGTTGCCACAGTATGTGACAGACGCATTCACTAGGCATGCTGGTCTTTGTCCGCAAGTCCTGGCAATCTTTGGCTTATAGCTGTCTTTTGACATTTTTGCTCTCTTCGATGGGCTGGTTGGCATGAGGTAGGTATTGTTCGAGGACACTGATCCTGGTGTTCTGATTCCTTGCCCGAAGTTGAATTGGCCAGAGTTTGCTTGCTGAAGGCCGGAGCCAGTGCCAGTTTGTTGCGGATTCATACTGGACGGGCTAGAACTGCAGGTGAACAAAGCAAATTGAGCACTGAGCTTGAAGTATTAAAAGAGTTTAGCAGGCCAAGCTCGGAGTTTCCGAGGAACCGATTATGGGCTTCTGAGACTGGGAGTCAAGCCATGAGCAGCATCTTGCTTGTATGAGTGGTCGAGGGCCGGAAGTTCGAAAAAGTGAAAGTGATGATGCCGGAGGATCTGCAGTCGCCTTACAAGGCTTAGCCAGGGGTCGCTGCAACTCCTAGCAACGGCCGGCGCTAACTCACGCTAAGGTAAACAAGCAGAGAAAACGGCTTCCAAGCTCTCTCCTCCAACTTCATCTTCACCCCGCACATCCACATCCACATCTCTACCCCTCTGCAATAATTGCAAGCATCTCTACCTTACGCAAGAGAAACCTTTCCAATCCATTAGACCACAGCAACATCAACGTTTGACTTGGTCGCCCCACCGATTGCGAGAGCTCTCTGCCAAGGGACTCAATTGACAGCATCTTTTCCGGCTATAAACCAACGACTACTAACTAACATACCCAGGATCCATTCAGTTGAGAATCTCGGGATCTCCAGAGTTCGGAAAACACACAGCGACCTTCGACAACATCTCTCGCTGGCCAATTGACTATTACTAACCTAGCATAACGATCGATACATTAATTTGTCCATTCGATCACATATTCATACTGCACAATGGCAACCGCTTCGGTATCAACGCCTCTCAAGAGCCATCATGGCATCTTCTCCACACGGACTGCTGGTGGACGTATGCCACTCACACCGTCACCACGTACGAGAACAACGAGTCTAGCCACCAACACATCAAACCACTCTTCGCCATTCACACCACCTCGACAGACAACTGAGAGCAACCGGATAGTCTCTCAGTCAGCATACGGCAACGTCTCGTCCTACTTCTCAAGATCTGTGTCAAGGACACTTGCCCACCGAGACTCACCAAAGTCGAACATTGTCAAAGTCAAAAAGTCTCCCAAGCATCTTGAGCTTGGGGTATCAGACTGGACTCTGACTGGTACCGGAATTACAGTTGGCCAAACCCCCTCAAAGAGTGCAAGCCGAAAGAAGGGTCCACTTCGGACAAAATCAGGCAAGACTACAATACGCCTTGATGCTGGAGATCGCTTCATACCAAATAGGACTGCAAGCGAGGGCATAGCCGTAGCTGGCTCTGGTAAGGCTGATGGCGAGAATCAGCGACCCAAGACCAGCAATGGTGAAGGCTCGACAGTCCTGGCGAGTGCTGTCAGTGCGTTCGATCTTGGCGGCCATGCTGCAGAGGATGATGCCACTGCTGCTCTCGAGGGTCTCAACCTAGATGACAATGATGAAACTACTTCCTACGCCAAGCCCCCTCCAGATACGCTCGCCTACGAATCCTCACTCGCGACTGCTTGCGGTGTCTCTCTGAACACTCGTATCCTTGCCTTCAAGCCGGCGCCACCTGAGTCGTCAAAGCCTATCGACCTTCGATCACAGTACAATCGTCCATTAAAGCCCGCGAACGCAGCTTCGGCTCAATTTCGACGACGGGTACTTACCGCACCTGAGCGAGTGCTTGACGCCCCTGGTCTTGTCGACGACTACTACCTCAACCTATTAGATTGGAGTTCTGGCAACCAAGTAGCCATCGGGCTTGAACGCAACGTCTATGTCTGGTCTGCTGAGTCTGGCACTGTCAGCTGCTTGCTAGAGACAGCGGCAGATACCTACGTCAGCAGCGTCAAATGGAGTGGAGATGGTGCCTACGTTGGGGTTGGTCTCGGCTCTGGCGAAATTCAAATTTGGGACGTCGAGGAAGGTACCAAGCTTCGAAGCATGCATGGACACGATACGCGCGTTGGTGTCATGGGATGGAACAAGCACATTCTCTCGAGTGGAGCACGAAGTGGTTTGGTCTACAACCATGATGTTCGTGTCGCTCAGCACAAGGTGGCCGAGCTCGTCTCCCATACCTCAGAAGTCTGCGGCCTTGAATGGCGATCTGATGGCGCCCAGCTTGCCACAGGTGGCAACGACAACCTAGTCTCTATTTGGGATGCTCGTTCGCTAGAAGCGCCCAAGTTCCAAAAGACCAACCACAAGGCAGCAGTTAAGGCCTTGAGCTGGTGCCCATGGCAGCCAAACCTCCTTGCAACTGGGGGAGGCTCGTACGACAGACACATCCATTTCTGGAACACGACAACTGGCGCCCGGACGAACAGCATTGACACTGGGTCCCAAGTGACAAGCCTTCGATGGAGCAACCACTACCGTGAGATTGTCAGCTCCAGCGGCTTCCCGGACAACTCGCTCAGTATCTGGAGCTATCCAACCCTAGTACGCAACGTTGAGATACCAGCGCACGAAACTAGAGTTCTTCACAGTTGCTTGAGCCCTGATGGCCAAATGCTCGCAACAGCAGGTATGTAACAAGGATTTCTGATACATGTATAAGATCCAAGCTGACTGTTGTTCTAGCCGCGGACGAGAGTCTCAAATTCTGGAAGATCTTCGAGAAGAAGCCTGGTTCTGCATCGGCAATATCGAGGGAAGGAGGAGTGACTGGTAAGGGAGGTGACATGGTAAAGCAGATGACAATACGATAGGCTTCGAGTGTTTCTGTCAAGGGGCTAGATGTCTCTCATGTACTGTCACGCAGCGTCATGACCTCTGTTCAAGGTTCGTAGGAAGCAAGTTTTGTTAGCATTCTGGAGGCGTCATTCTGGTGGGAGAGAGTAATTCGCCAAGGTGCCCGCACCATAGCATGCATTGTGTATATAATAAGCTCACTCACTCAATACACTCATTTGCTTCAATAAAACAACACAGGTGTCAATACGGCTTGTCTCTCACTGGAAACAACTTAAAACATTGAACGGCTTATATAAGCGGTCTTGGCGGGCCATCGCCCTTGAATAATGCCCATCAAAACCCAACCTAACACTTACAACCTCCTGCAGTGAACACTGGGGTGATATCCACAACCACCTTTCTGATACCATAGAGAAGCCATATGAGATAGGAAATAACACAGAAATGCTAGGAGAAGGAGACTGAATTCAAAAGAGGTGTCTGGAAGACACTGTCGCAGACCCAACCCACCTCACACATCCACCAACTCATCCACCTCTTCACCCACAGCTCTCAACACGCATACCATAGCTTCCCTCGGCGTCCAAATCAGCCCGACCACACCCTGATATCGTGCTGCATCACCGGCAAGATGACGAACCAGCATGTGGTCAGTCTGCTCTTGCCAGACTCTCCCAGCGCTTTTACATTCCTCTCTTCTCTTGACACACAAAATGCTGAAAGCAGTACTCATAATAGGGTACCGTGTACTTGCGCATCATGGACGATGTCATCGAGAACTGCCAGACCACCTTCGAAGAGGACGGTGTGAACCAGCAGACTCTAGAGGATCTGAGAAGGGTTGGTCTCTCTTTCATCCTCCCAGCATTTTTCAAGCCATCGCGACGCTGTTCAGCTGCCATCATCGCGGAACATCTGATTTTCTTCCATTTTCCAAGTGTCGTTCACATCAAGGTGCCCGTATTGTTGTCGCTGTCCATTTGCGTTGAAAGGGCCGAGCGCTGGTACATTCGACTTTTGGGGGTGCGCAAGCGGGGCATGGGAATTTTACTGCTTTTTGGGGGGTCCCGAGCATTTGACTCATTTTTAAGCTGCGCCCGCTCAATTTTTGCTTAGTCGGCTGCCTAGTTTTTCCTAACAACTCTAACCGGGCCTCTGCCATTGGTTGTGCTCATCACATCACAATATCACGACGATTTCACAAAGGTCTCTCTGCTAACAATCTTTCCATTCACAGACATGGCAGAAAAAGCTATCGGCTCTCAAGGTCGGAGTCTTCCCATGGGAGCCTACGCCACCGCCTCAGCCTATGGTAAATCCAACAGTACCCTCCAACGTTCCGCGTCCACAAATTCCATCCAGCGGGCCACCGTCCGCTTCGCCAGTCCCAAGCAACGGAGCCGGTGGAGTACGTATCAAGACTGAGCCGGGCTATGACCATCCAGGTTATCCGCCCAATGGCCTGCCCGCGAATTATGGTAGTGACACGGTCGCACGACAGCGTGCTCTTGCGAACGTCCAACAGAAATTTGGCGCCGGTGCCACTCATCAGTTCAATCAGCATCATGCTCAAGCGGCCATGAGCGCTCCAGGTGGTCAACAACAGCGCGGGTCCATGACTATCCAGCTGCCCCCACCAATGACAGATCAGCAGAGGCAGGAGCAAGCCGAATTTAAGCGACGTCAGCAGGCAAAACAGTACCAGAATCTCCAGCAAGCCCAACAGAGACCCATGGTCAATAACACTCAGACCGATGGCGCCGATGATTGGGAAGACTATGTTGCTCAGCGACGCCTTGATGCAGCTAAGAATCCTGGGGCGGTCGATGAAGCGGACCTGACCATACGACAGCGAGTTAAGCTGATGAATCGCTCCATGGAAGGTGGCGGCTTGATGATGCCCCTTGCTGAGCAGCCAAGGCTACCTCAAGTTAAAAAGTGCAAAGTCATTGACACCGAACCTGGGCCAAGCAGCCACCATTATGCTTTGGTTGCCGCTCAGACTTCAGACTCCAAGCATATGCCCAAAGTGCCACAGTTCGATGGTGGAGATGAAGACGATGACGAAGATGACAAGACAGGAATCAAGGACGAGCTCTTTGATGATGATGATGATGACGAGGACGCCATCAACTCTGACCTGGATGATCCGGAAGACAATGTGATTGAAGAGGAGCAAGAGGAAGGTCGGCCTGCACAGATCATGCTTTGCACCTACGACAAAGTGGCACGCGTCAAGAATAAGTGGAAGTGCACGCTCAAGGATGGCGTTTTGACTACTGGTGGGAAAGAGTGAGTGCTCTGTCCTAAGCTTGCAAAAGGGACTGGAAGCTTGATACTAAATGATACTTAGATACGTCTTTCACCGAGCCCAGGGCGAGTTCGAATGGTAGAGATGCGGTTTCGCTCTGTAAACCCTCTCGTTCTTACAACTATCCAATTTTACAACAGCTACGCTCAGGCTCTTCACGACTCTTGCATGCATTCTCAGAGTTACGGTACACGGAATAGGGCTTCTTCCCTGACTCCAAGGTTCCATGCAAGAAATTTTATCTTCGCCTAGAGACTCGAGATTGAGACAATGCTGTTGCTTGCGGGAGATTCAGGTGGACATGGCTTTTTCTTCCCATGAGATGCTTCAGAGACAGTTCACAAAGTGGCAATGGTTCATGCGACGAGCAATGATTTACAGAAAGTGGACGACAATAGACTAGAAAATTGGATAGCTTTCAATATCCTGAAACTACTGATAACGCCAAAGATCCCTGTAGTCCATTTCCTTGCATCACAAAATGCGCTTTGAAAGCTCCCTGTGCGAATAGAATGCCACGGTGTGAACTCTTATCTTAGACGGTTTAGCTGGTGCCGTACGCAATCAAGGCTGGGATTCCGCACTTTGCTACTCCACACTCCTCACATCTTCTCCACATCAAACTTCAACTCGCCAAAGAACAGCCAACGGTGAACACCATGCCTAATAGAACCGCAGTAAAGACCGATAAGGCACCTGCGCCTTTACCAGTCTACTCTCAGGCCATCGTTTGCAATGGCATGGTGTACGTATCTCTGGAGCGGGCCCCTTCCCCATGCCAGCCCGATCGGAGCTGGGACATCTTTTCCTTGAACTCCTCTAGCTTCCGAAATGTCTAACAAGCTCCAATTGAGATACGGCTGACATGGAACAGTTACTGCTCCGGCCAAATCGGCATGGACCCAGAGACCCATGCTCTAGTAGATGGAGGCATTTCTGATCGCACTGTAAGGCATCTCCTTCCCTCACCACCTTCCATCTCACATTCTCCGCCCAGTTCAGCAGCTAAACAAGTGGGTGATGATCAGATGCAATGCATCCGCAATCTCTCAGCCGTGCTCGAAGAGGCCGGATCCAGCTTATACAACGTCGTCAAAGTCGGCGTCTTCCTCACGGACATGCAGAATTTTGCTGCGATGAATAAAGTCTATGAAACCATGTTTAAGGATCCGAAGCCTGTAGGTTTACGGATATGTACTCCTTTGTAGGTGTAAGGGAGGTTTGAGCTGAGGGATTTGTGTGTGTAGTGTCGTACTTGTGTTGCTGTTAAGGAGTTGCCTATGCGGACGGATGTTGAGATTGAGTGTATTGCTCATCTGTAGGTATGCACCTCCGTCACTGATCTTGTTAAAAGGTATGAATAGATAATTGTGATTGTGACGCACAGCTGATGAGAGTGTGATGGCGCTGTATCAGGCCTCGGGCTCAAGCCGCATCCCGTTTGTAGGTGATCTTTGAGGGGGGTGGGTTTGCATTCCTTGGATGTGAGACATTGGTATCTAGGTATCTACCTACTTCTTTATGATTTTGTGGGTATGGATATGATGTGACATGATTAGCAGAAAATTTGACGTTCTTTCTTATCATGTTTCTCTATATGGTGAATGTTTACTTGATTACGATCTTAGTTTCGAAGCAAAATATACGGCATGTCTATTTCTGGTGTTGTGAGATGAAGCTATCAAACCAATGCTGCGACCTGGCCGCATGCGGACGGGAGGTCTACTTGTGAGAACAAAGAGCCATATCCGGCATTCTATGCTAAAAATACTTGCTTTCATTATCTGCGGCTTCATACCTAGCTTGAAAGGCGTTGCTTGTGCTGAATGTTTGTACCGTTATGATGTTATAATCTTCCTGATCCAAGGACACTTATCCGAGCCTCTATCGCAGCACCGTAGCGACATTTACCACTAATAAAGCGTTTTCTGCGCCTTTGATCATGAGACTCGGATCCAACATCGAGCCTGAAGACCAAGAAGTACTAACGGACCACGGACTCTCGGAAACGGCGTGCGTCAACTCAAGTTGTCTCGCCGATCGTCCTGGTGCCTCCGCCGAAGAAGCAGAAGTCAAGCGCCAAGGAATCTACGCCCCCTAAAACAACTTGGAAATGCCGTGCATCAACTCGAGATGCGTCGCCGGATATCCAGGCACCAGCACGAAAGAAGCAGATCCAGATCCAGGTGTCAATGTCCAAGGAAGATGCACGCCGTCGGGAGATTTTCTTCAATGCGATGGCAACCATCGACCGCACCAGGAGCTTGAAAGGCTCAAAGCAGAGCGTAATACCACAATCCATGGATACGTACCCTATGGTAGGCAGCGTGCATCAAATACGAAGAGGAGCAATGGTAAAGCTGTACGCTTCGAAAATGGAGAACTCACTCCTTATGAACAATTCGAGGGAGATACGGAGCGACGTATGAGTGAACTAGACGGAAATCTTCTGAAGGAAATTTCTGATGAGGTCGATCGCGAACTAGCTGAGCTCTCTGAAGAGGAGAATGATGGACAGACAACTTGTGAATATGGCCATGAGAGAGAGCAGGGCGATAAAGAAGAGGGAGACTCGAGCTCTGTGGTAAAGAGGTCTTCCGAAGGTATTATCGTCTCTCAGAAAGACGTTGTCAAAAGCACAACAAATTCCTCCAGAACTTCCGAGCCCCAGTCTGCCCTCCCTCAAGAAGCTCTCGAAATCAAGAAACGCTATGGCGCCCTCAAAGCCTCAGCCTGGAAATGGGCCGTCAAGCACTTCCCCAAGGTCCCTAATTCAACCAAACCATCGCTCAACCTGCCGAGGCTAGCTGAAACATCCCCTGAGCTGGTGGAGTTCGTCAACTACATCTCCGCTTGCACTGATAACCCTTGGGAATACATCTTCAACGAGCAGCGACCAAAACTTGTGTATGGCATCCTAGGCAAAATGCTTGAAGTGATGTGTTTGGACATGAGATGTTTGGCGCAACAGACGAACAGCTGCAAATACTGAAAGAGCGAGATTTAAATGAGGTCCACGCAGATGGTATGTCTCCTCACCTACACCCAACCGCATTTCTCACCTACCCCAGCAATGAGTATACTAACACATCCCAGCCCTGCACCGAAACACCTCCCGCTTCAACCTCATCCCTACCTTCACCACACCACCTGCGGATCTCATTTCTTCACTCAGCACCCTCCAAGCCTCCTTCCTCCACATGCTCCACCCTCTCTTAACCTCCCCCTCCTCCACCTCCGCCAACGCTCTTGATGGTCCAAACGGTCCAGTTTGAAAGGCAAACCGTCCAAAGTGACGGTTTTTAGTGGTTGGTGGTCCGGTTTGAAAATCAAACCGTTTGAACTCCGTTTAAACCGTCGGTTTAAACGGTTTTAAACGGTTTGAGTGCGAGGGTACTGGGAAGGAGCCGCAAAGCACCTAGATTTGGTGTAAATCTCACCAAAATTAGGTAACCGCAAGCTCAAGTTGAATGTGAGTTTCCTTGAAGCTTTGGAGTTTCTGCGGGCAAGCCCCAGGTATAGGGCTAGGGCTACTAACCCTAAGAATTTGGTAATACGCTAACTCTTATAAGTAAGACGCTAACCTAATTAAAAAAATTTGCCACACCTCCGCAAAACCGGCGGTTTAAACCGTTTAAACCGTCAACCACATAAGTCAGACGGTTTAAACTGGACCAATAAGATCTCAAACTGGACCAACTACGAAGCAAAAAAAAGCAAACCAACCGTTTAAACCGCCAAGCCCTTAAGTAGTCGGTCGACCATCAAGAGCGTTGACCTCCGCCCTACCCTCCCTCTCAAACTCCCTCTCCCGCATCCTCCAAAACGCAGCAACTCTCTCACTCCTCGCCCGCCGCCAGCAAAAGACCCTCTACCATTTCTCCCCGCATCCAGCTATCGGCTCCCATTTCTCAAGTGAAACGATGCATGCTCTCAACCCCATGGAAGTAAGGAAGGGGAACATCACACGCCTCAGCTCCGACATCAAAATCGTAACAATGACAGGCTGGCCAGCTTGCATCGCCTACGCTTCTTCAAGAAGCAAGAAGAAACGAAAAGTCGAAGAAACTGTCCTGGACAAAGCAGAAGTCCTCCTCCAATGGGGCGCAATGATAAAACCCCTCTCCATCGAACCCGAAAATTGGCTAGGTCCAAGTCTGAGAGAGGAGATAGAGAGTAGGCAGAAATGGGTGATAAGGCAGCGGGCGGAGAGGAAGGCTGTTGTGGGGGCGGGGTTGGCGACTGGGATGGGGTTGGTGGGGCTGTGGGCTGTGCAGAGGGCGGGGGTTATGGAGGGGTTGAGGGGGTAGTTGGGGGTTAGAAAGGCGGAATGATTGATTGAGGTGGGGGTTTGTGTGCTATTGGTGTGGTTTGTGTAGTTTTGGAGGCTCGAAGCGTTATATCCATTGCCATCAGCTGCGTGAGGAACGCGAATTCCTTTCCATTTGTTAAGCCAGATGCTGGTCGGTGCTGTAGCGGCTTTATCTTCTGAAGCGCTGGAGCAGTGTGCCTACTGAATTTCGAGTTTCCTGGGATGAATGCTGCTTCTTGTGCACTCTCGAAACTTTCCGATTTGATTGAGTTGGCCCGGACAAGGGCGCCAAAAGTCAACTTTTGCAGTCCATTCGAGCAGACGTGGTACAGCAGCCGGCAGCTGATGCAGTCTATATTGACACTATCCCTGTAAGCAGCGCCCAAAGGCGCTATAAAGAATCTGAAGGATCAATCAATCAATCAATCAGGCTTGAACTGTCCTTCGTCTCTGCAGAATTTCTGTCTCTCTTGTGTCCCGTTTGCTTCTCAATCTCAGCTCCCTGCTTGTGTGAACCTCACGGTTTCTGCACTGTCCGCCACGCTTTGTTCAAGGACATCTTCAAATGCTGACGAATATCATACATCATGCAGCGCGAATTTCGGGATGGCAAACCGTAGCACGGATTGGTTGGTGCCTTGCTTGGTATCTTGGGTCTTCGCGTATCGCATCAAAACTTGTATGCTCTTGAATTTCTAGGCTTACTATGATCTCCATCAGTGAAACCGGCTAGTACGGCTTGAATCTGCCCTTTGCTTCGTCGCCAGCTGCATGGTCCTTTTTCTTCTTCTTCTTCTTCTTCGGCTTCTCAGTCTCCGTGGGGGTTTCGGCTTCCTGCATATGCTCTTGAGCATTTTCGGCGCTTGTCCGCCAAGCTCTGATCAAACCGCCTTCCCCTGCCGTGAAAATTGTCTGTGCCTAGCACATCGGCGTTAGGTAGGCTTTACTGCTTTGTACATCTGCTTGTATGTGCGGCGCTTAAGGGGAAGGGCGAGCGCGACTTACATCGTGGTTGATGAGCATCGAGCGAACTATTTCCTCTCCATGTGCACCTGGTAGACGTATCGTAATGTTCTGGTCGAAGGACCAATTATCCGCATATTGAAGAGGTACAAGATCAAGGTGATGCTTGCTAACGAGGGGATAGTATCAGACTTGTGCCGGGTATAGAGGTTTGGGACCGAAGTCGGACGTACCTATGCGAGCCAGCGCCAAGGATTGCTTCACCACTGCCAATATGTGGGATAATATCGACTATATACTCGCACTCCAACTTGGGTCGAAGATCGCCGAAAACATGCGGAGCCACGTCTGGTGCTAGGTTGTCCTGGCTTTCGAGCTGGTAGATCGAAAAGGTTTCATCGTGGCTCAGGGCGAAGAATTGAGAGTTTGATAGAAAGCCGGCGTGGTGGATTGAGCTGCCGTGGTTGGCTACTTGGGAGAGCGCGTCGTCTTCGTCGGAGTGATCTATGTTGTAAATGTTGACCAGACCGTCTGTGCTGCCTGAGAGGAGGGTGCCGCGTGAGTGAGGGTGGAATTGTAGCTAACAGGCACTTCAGCTCAATGTCGGCATATTTTCATGAATCCACCATACCTCTGTAACATCATCGCTGTGGCTCTCAATGTATTGCCGTACTGGCTTGCTGGGAGATCTGTTGTCCCTATGTCAGGGATCAGCTTCAGCATCCCGAATCTGTCCAGGCATTATGGTCTCAGTACCACAGTATCACAGAGGCTTGGGAATGGCTGAGCTCCGTGCCAACAACGACGAAGTGGTCGTCGTTGCATAGTGATAAGTATGGTGTATTGCTGTCTTTCACCATCTGTAAGTGGGCAAATTTGGATGAGTCTTTAGTTTCCTTACCATCACTAAGTTCCAGAGTGCTTCTGCCCGACCGCAAGTCCCAGCTTCGAACCACAGCATCTCTGCCGGCTGTTAAGAAAACATTTTTATCGTTCTCTGGTGCCTCTAAGCAGGTGACGCCAGCATGTACGTTCTTCAGAATCCCACCCGCGATCTCTTTAAGCGAGGTCGAATCGATAATGCGGAGAGAATCATCCGACGAGATTGCAGCAAGGTTCGAATCGATTTGCAAAATCTTGTATATGTAAGAGTCCGCCGGTAGCGATAGCGATGAGGTTTTCGTTAGGGTAGCAACTTCCATCTTGCCCAATTTGTTATCCTGCAGGGTGTGGGGGGCCGTTGGGTTGTTTTGCGGGCTGGCGGGTACCTACTCTTCGGTGTAGGGCACCAGACCTAATTGATCATAGGTTAGATAAGTCCAAGTACAAAGTACCAAGTACCTGACCACGAGTCAATGGGCTCGCTTATTCATTTTTAAGGTATGGTTGCGTAAGTGACCCTATTCGCAGATCCTTGCTAGATTCTCGCTAGGACTCGCTACCAATGTGTTCAAGGTACCTTACCGAGAGCGCGGCAGTGTCAAGGCCAGAACGGTGTACTGGGAAATAAGAGAAATTGATGCATGCAGGCAAGGAAACCCCCGATTGTCGGACACGGCCTATGACGCAAGTTTCTGACAATGAGTGGACCGGATATTATTATCATTTCGCATGTGCCCGCTAGACGTACTGCGCGCTGCATTGCTGCAGGAGACCTACGTCTGGATCGCAGCACTGTTTCTTTCGACCTCAACGGATAGAATAGAACTCAATTGTTAATCCATTGGAGAAGTCTGGCCATGAATCGGATCATGCAGATGCTGTAACTCATGTTAATCATCCGGCAAATGTACGCCTGAGGCTAACTGAATCTTCAAGGATTATGGTCCCTGGCGTGTCTTTGTGTGCCGGGGTGGTTGGTCGCTTGACGTCAGTGATGCATGACCCAAGGGAGTGGTTCACTGGTGAGGGGGTGATGAAAAAAATGGACCCGGCCATTCGGACCACTAGACTGCTCCCCCTCCTTCCCTTCTCGCCTACGCTAGTGTCTTCGATACAAGGGCACGCTTCAAGAATCGTGGGCGGTGCATACCTCGAACACTCGGCTTAGCAATCTACGACCGTGGTGGCTGAGCCTGAAAGGTCACCGAGGCGCACGCACTCGTGCTCGCAGAAGCAGTGCTTGGTGCATACAACCTCTGGTATAGGACTGGCCATAGAGTAAGCTGCATATTGCCAGACTTTAGCATTAAGGCCAATTGGTTGCGATCAGCACTACGAAGGCTTCCGAGTCCCGACATACCCCATCACGTCCCATGCTTGGGTTCGTGCGCGAATTAGATCTACCATACCCAAATTCTAGGTGGGACACCCATCAGGTGTCCTAATTTTAAAAGCTGAGAGAACCCGTGAGCGACGCATGTCCAACGTTTCCCGCCCATTCGCACCGTTGCTTTTGCTTTTCCTGAACGCCACCCTGGTGGACGGTGACCGTTAACTACCTAAGGTATTCTCGATGGTCATTGACAAAGCGTTTCCGCGGGGGCGGGTTCCGCCTTGGTGGACGGTGAACCATCGAGCAAACTTTTTAAGCCAAAGATATGATTCTGGAGGAAGCTTGCGCTGGCATCCCGAACCATGATTTGCCCCCGAAGCCACGACCTCACTAGCAGCCCCTAGCTGGGGAGGACCCTGGAAAAGAGGCCAGACCATTAGACCAACCTTCCCAAATGGACTAATCACACTAACCTTTCTAACTGGATTGCAAGCCAACCGGGACCCGAGGGAGTGGGTCAGCTATAGGACGGCCGTGCTCATTGCGTATCATGAAATACTTCTCTCCCACAACTCGCTCCTCAAATAATCAAATTCACTACGCATTTCCAAGGTGCTCATGCATGCTCCGCCTTTGACACGATTAGAATTTGTCCTATTTTGTTAGTTACCCAACCGCAGCTCCATCTTGACTTTGTCTGGATGCTTCTACCAATCTACTACTGCACCCCTCTCAACAAACATCTGTTCTATTTCCGATGCGAGGATCGTAGAAAGACTTTAAATCGGTTTGGGAGGGAAGGGTTAAGCTCACAATAACGTTTACGCACCAGGCAATTGTTGTCCGTCTTCGAACGCTCGTTATTGGCACTTGTCTCAGCCATTGCTCAGATATCTGCAACGACCGTGATGACTGCGTAAGGCATCTTACACCTCCAATCTTTTCTCAATTCTGACACTATCTCCACAGGGCGATCCCCCCACCAGACTACCTCGAAAATGGCAGGAAATACCATGGCTATCGCAGAGGCATCTACATGTACCCGTGTGACGAAGTAAGACAACCAAAACGGCATTTCTCTACCTTTTGGACGGTACTGATTACGATCACGCTACAGACAGAGATGGAGCGCTTGGATATCTACAACCACATCATCTACACCGTTGCGCGCAAAGGAGAACTACACAAGGTGCCTCTTATACCAACGGGGGAGACGCTACCTCGATTGCGAATATTAGACGTGGGGTGTGGTACTGGCATATGGGCAATTGAGATGGCCGAGTACGTATGGTTCTCTGCAGGCTTCATGGCGCGGCTGACTAGCCGGACCCAACAGCAAATTCAGAGAGGCAGAAGTATGCACGCATGTACAAGGATGATCATAGGTCAAAACATGCTAATTGGTCTCCCAGGTCATTGGCACAGACCTTGCACTTATACAACCTGCTCTGTTCGTTTACCCATGCATCACTCTCGCCTAGATTGACGCTGAATTATAACCCAGGATCCCAAGTAACCTACGATTTCGACAACGAGACTTTGACAGCCCGTGGGTCATGGGTGAAGATTCCTGGGATCTCATACACTTAGGCATGCTATGCGGTAGCGTCCAAAGTTGGCGCGAGATGTACGGGAACGTAATGCGGTAGGCAAGTTCAGGCAATACACCATATGCGGCCAGACTGATAGGCAACTAGGCATCTAAAACCAGGGACTGGTCATCTCGAACAGGTCGAAATCGATCTGGAACCTCGCTGCGACGACGGAACGCTCGAATCAGATTCATCGTACAGGGCTTGGTACCACAGGTATTTGACAGACGCCACGGATCGAGCCCACCGCCCAATTGCATATCTTCACCAGACTCCTGACCTCTTGAAGGATATGGGATTTGTTGATGTTGAAGTAGAAAGGATACAGCTGCCCATCGGCGAGTGGTCAAGAGACAATGTTGACCTCGGAAGGTGGTATAGGCTCGGTATCTGCGAGGCACTGGAAGCGCTGAGCCTCGCCCCCTTTACAAGACCCCAATTTAGTTGGCCAGTTAATGATGCGAAAAGATATGTCAAAGAAGTCCAGGAGATCCTGCGCAGAGCAGACATCCACGCGTACAATTTCTTGTAAGTCCTGAATTTTCGTTCTTGTGTGCATTTGCGCTTCCCCCTTCGCCCCTCCTATACTTCTCCTTTGTTGCTCCATTAAAGGGTCTAGTGATAGCGACGACTAAACGTGATTAGGTACATAATCACCGCAAGAAAACCTGGAAAACGTGAACCTCGTGTAAGCACGGTCCCACCGTTTGAAATCGTAGCTAATGAACTAACCGCTTGCCTAGTGATTTGAACCGATTCTTTTTATCTTCCCGACCGGCGGCCCCTAATGACACAAGAATACCAAAGCAAGGACGCCGTCCTTGCCTGGCTGGCTGAAGCGTGGTGCGGTGGCATATCTTATTTTGCACAGCTGACGGTTTCCCGGCTGCCGCGGAATCCACCAAGTATCGCTTGGTTCTTAACGTTTCATGGAGTGGATAGGTCAAAGGAAGTCCACTCAGAGGATCCGTCTCGCCACGTGTCCACCGGGCTCACCGCCGTTTGGAACCCAGTGACCTTGACATATTCAACGTTCTGGCTGCCATAAACGATCCACAACTCCTCCTGAACATAGTGAGGGATGGCTTCTCCCCTAGTGTCTGAATTACCGCCCTTCTATCTACGGACTCCCTATTCCTCATTCTAGCGCCGTCTTTCCAGTAGCGCCTTTTGCATTCAGGGTCTAATAACTTTCAATGGCGTTCTGGCGTTGAAAGAGGAGGATGGACATAGCTTGGAGGGAAGAGGATATATATATGTTTCTCAATGACAAAAGTTATGCACTGGCGACGGGATATGGGTAGATAGCTATACCATATAGGGATGAATGAGATGCCGATAATCATCGATTCCTGTCCATAGATATGTTTCTTGGCCTAGATCTCCATCTCAATGTCAAGAAGAAACAAGGAAATGCGACTTGAAGGTTGCTGCCCTTGGTGCCCTTTACCGGCTGCTGCCTTCTGAAGCGAAGGCTTGGCGTTTCAGCCCTAATTCCCTCATTCCCTGCAGGGCATTTGATTTCTAGGCTTGTTCGGTATCGGACACACTTTTGGACGTTATGTGTTGGGATAGAAGCATGCTACAGCTTCTGCTGCGATCTAATCACCATCCGAAGATATAAAGTTGCTTTCTTTCCAACTGCTTCTGGAGGTATTCTGCGTTATCAAGTTCAAACATTTCTTTGGTAAAAAGGGCAGCCAAGTGACCATGGGTAAGTGTCCCAGAGTGCGACTAACGCCCTTCATAGACATCTAGCTAATGCTTGCAGTGTCACGTCCGAGCCTTCGTCTTACCCCTCCCATTTCCCGAATCTCACGATCAATCGCCCTTCATCTCCCGCCACTCAATTTCATTACCCTCCACTATGCCTACTTCATTGGAGTATCCCTTCTCTCGAGCCTCATATTCTGGGGCTCCTCAACGCCTCCCAGAAGCGTCAGCTACACGGACTCTCTTTTCCTCACCGTCTCCGCTATGACCTTGGCAGGACTTAATACTATCAACCTATCGCAACTGAATACATTTCAACAATTTATTCTCTTTCTACTCATCCTATTAGGGTCTGCAATATGGGTGTCCATTGCCGTCGTGCATGTCAGGAGAAAATCATTTGAGCGCAGGTTTAAAAGCATTGTGGAAGAGGAGCGTCATAAACGGAGGAGCAGAAGCGGGAGCATGTCAAGGCGGCCATTCTCGTTTCCGAAGTCTTTCAGCCGCTCTCACCCTGAAGTTGACGGAGTGGTGGTTCGGGGGAGTGTTATTGAACCCGAAACTGGGCCCGCGGAGGACGCAAATGGAAACGTGCATGTTCCGAGCAGGCAAATCAAGTCAGAGAAATCGCCCGCGGAGGATGTCGATGGACATGCGCATGTTCCAAGCAGGCAAACATCAACAGATGGGATGCATGCACCTGCTGCAGAAGACCTTGTCGAGCAGGCAGAGATGAGGAATGGATTTGAGACAGGCGCAGGACCCAGCAAATCCAGAGCCCCCAGCGACCCATTGACAATCAACACTGGGTTTTCGAGACGGATTACGTTTGCAGCTCCCACTTCGCCGACCCAACATAGGGAACATGGGCGCATTTTCGCAATGCAGGGCGTTGGAGCCCGACAAAATATTCTAAATCACCCTCAGAGGACCCCTCCACCCATATACCCTGATGAACTACCAAAGATAAATGAGGGAGATGCGGATACGATACCGCCGCGACGCCATGGAGTCTACGGTTTCTTGTCTAATGGCTTCATCGGCAGAAATTCTCAGTTCAGCAGTCTTACTCTCGCAGAGCGCGAGCGCCTCGGTGGGGTCGAGTACAGAGCTGTCACAGTCCTCGCGGTCATCGTACCTTTATATTTCGTTCTATGGCAATTACTTGGATGTATTGGACTTGGTGCTTATGTGGCAAGGAATCGAAGCGCTGCCACAGAGGTGAATGCTGAAAATCCTTGGTATGACAATTATCTCGTTGTTGTCTCTGATGGCTGATCCTCTCCAGGTGGGTTGGTGCATTTAATGGCGTTTCCGCATTCAATAACAGTGGTATGAGTTTGCTAGACGCCAACATGGTACGAGTCAAAAGCTTGCGTTCGTATGGTGGCTTACACTCGCACAAAGGTCGCCTTTCAAACCGCGGATTACATGCTTATCACGATGAGTCTTATGATATTAGCCGGCAATACCTGCTATCCAATCTTCCTAAGATTGATCATTTGGACCATATTCAAACTACTACCAGATGATGGCGAGAGATGTGGCGACTGGAAAGTCACTCTTCGCTTCCTCCTCGACCATCCGAGACGGTGCTACACTAATCTCTTCCCCGCGAGACACACCTGGTGGCTCCTAGCAACCCTCATCTGCCTTAACGGCACAGATTGGGCAGCCTTCGAAGTTCTAAACATAGGCAACTCAACAGTAACATCCCTCACCCGAGGCGCTAGAGCTCTAGATGGCCTCTTCCAAGCCTTCGCCGTCCGCAGTGGCGGTTTCTACGTTGTTCCCATCGCCAACCTCCGGATCGGGCTTTTAATCCTCTACGTAATCATGATGTACATCTCCGTCTACCCCGTCGTAATAACCATGCGCAACTCCAACGTCTACGAAGAACGCAGCCTAGGTATCTACGCTGATGATCCGCAAGCAAAGAAAAAAGAAGAGGAGCAGTCATCACTTAATAATAAAACCCTTTTCGGCCGCATCAAACGCACCATGACAAACAAACCAGGCTCCGGCACTGAATCCCGAGGCTACTTCGTCCGTCAACAGCTCCGCGGCCAACTAGCCCACGATCTCTGGTGGATAGTCCTCGCCGTCCTCTTCATCACCATAACAGAAACCAGCCAATTCGAGCGCGATCCAGTCGACTATTCCGTCTTCAACATCCTCTTCGAAGTCGTCTCCGGGTACGGATGCGTGGGCATCAGCGTCGGCTTGCCAAATGTCGCATACTCTTTCTGTGGCGGCTGGCATACGTTTAGCAAGCTTGTGCTATGCGCTGTTATGATTCGGGGACGGCATCGGGGCTTGCCGGTTGCGATTGATCGCGCGGTGCTGCTGCCTGGGGAGCATCTTGCTGCTGCTGAGGAGGAGGATGCGCAGATCAGATTGGATAGGAGTGTTACTACTTTGAATAGAGGGACTGTTTAGACTGGTAGGGTAAAAGTTGACGAATAGAAATATACTCCTTTACGAATAGTCTTCTACGCTGAGGCTACCTTGCTTACCAGGCGTGTTGTCGAAACAGACTATGCCTGCTGCTGCTGCTCAAACGCACGCCAACACTTTAGTCCTGGAGATTCTTTCGTCGCGACCAGCTCGGTCTGCTATGGGAGTGCATGGGAAGCAACGTTCGGCTCAAAGTGCTTTCTATTTGATACGAATATTCATTGCTCGTTCTAGCGCTTCGGGAAATACAGCTGTTACTTTGCAGCACCGACCAGCGTCTGACGGAAAGAATTCACGTACTGAGCACAGCTGGTGGCGCTGGGTGTGATGCTTAAAACCAGCACAGATTACGTGAACACTGACTCTAGGTGAGCAGCAAGGTGCCGAATTGACGGTCTTAATGAGCAGGAAACCTTCACTTTGAGAGTGTAGTTGAGCATAGATTTACCATCTCGATGATCGGGAAAAGCCAGAATGTTTCGCTTTGAGTACCTGGTTGAGAAGTCAACAGTCCTTTTGACATCTCGATGAGTGAGAAATAAGCACTTTGGTTATCCTGACGAGCAACACTGAACTGAAAGAGGAGTTTTGGCTTTTCAACGTCTCTTTCGTGTACGTTCTCAGCGCTTAATGGGTCAAAAATCTGCCGGAACGGCTGCTCACGGAGCCTGTTTTCATATTGTATCATTGGAATTCTTCACACGAGATACCCAAATCACAAGCCCAAACCACCAACACCATGCTACCATGCTATTGGACGTCACTATGCCATAACGCCATGCTTCATAGATACGATAATTTCATATTCCCACATCAAGATCAATCATCTAAATCCAGGAAACATAGTCCCAACAGCCCTCCGCCACCTCGGCATCCTAGCCCACCTCTCCGCCTCCTCATCCTCAAGCGTCCTCTCAGGGCCCCGCATTCTACTCAATCTCCTCCTCATCCGCTCTCTCCTCGCATTGACATCCGCTGCTGGCGGCCTAACCTCGTCTGCCTCAGTCTGTGGCCCTGACATCTCGGCCGCTGTACGATTACTAGCTGCAGGCATTGGACTAGACACTGTCCTTCCACCAACGGCGTTCATCTCAATCTGACTCCTTGTCGGCTGAGTCGTACCACTCGTTGTATCAGGCGCACTGAAGACCCTTCTCCCCCTCTCAAGCTGTCGCCTAAAATTCGTGATCCACCACGTTCCGTCGATTCCATCGGCGCTTCCACCGTGCATGCGCTGTCTCTCTCTCAGACGCCGTTCAGCTCGCACCATGGCGTTGGTTATGGGTTCGTTCTTGGTGGGGAGCACTTGAGCCATGCAGACTGGGCAGCGGGAGCTTCGAGAGGCGAGATGCGGGTCGATGCATTGGGGGTGGTAGATGTGGTGGCAGGGGAGGGAGCGGACTTCGGTGGCTTTGGGGATGAAATCTTCTAGGCAGATTGTGCATGAGGATTGGGAAAAGAAAGTGTGGTTTTCTGCGGCTGTTTCGGAGGAGAGTTCCGAGAATTGTGCTCGATTTACTTCGTTGGGTGTGTCGTTGGTCGGAATGTAGATGTATGTGGGCAGTTTTTCGATCTCTTCTGGCGGTATTCGGTGGCTGCGCTTTATGCCGAGAGTCTCGAGGTCGACTTCGCCGTTCTCCACACGACGTTGCAGAGCGCGACGGTGCCGGCGTTGGAAATAGTGCATCGAAACGGAGGTTGCGCCAATGAGGAGGAGCACTATGCCGAGAACGATCAGGAGGAAGGCCCACAGTGTTGGTAGATTATTTGAACCAGTAGTTCCGAAAGAGGTGTAGAGTCGGACGTAGTCGCTCTGGTCGAACTGCACCTCTGAAAGAATTGCACTGATCTCATCGTTTGACGAATTGCCGGAGTATTGCGCCAACTGTTGCATGGTAGCTGCTCCTTCAGTACCAGGTATAGCATAGACCGGGAATCTGTAATGTGCCTTCCATTGGCCCCCATCGTGCAAGTCCCAAGTTTCGTCATTGACTGGTGGAGGTATAGTGGTGCCGTTGTCGGGGACGTAGAACATGAAGGCCGTGATTCCCTGCGCGGCGGCTAGGTAGGACTTCGTGCAAGCTGCAGATATCCATGGCGCAAAAGCAATATAGACGTACTCTGCTTGGGGAAGATTGGACAACCGAGTGACATTGTTCGGGACGTACTGCGCCGAGGCGTTCACGCAAGGATCGAATTGTTGGAGAGTGGGAACATAGAGCAGGCCCTCAATATCGCCTCCGCCATTGTTGCTCGAGAGGGTCCGGATATGGCTATCGTCGAAGAGTTCGAAAGAGGAGTTAGCGTTGATTCGCGCTCGTTGAGGATTGGGTGAGTTCGAGGTAGGATCGCTGAATGCAAGAACGAAGGTGTCATATGATTGGGCGGCTACTTGATGTCAGTATTGACGGTAGTAGATTCATAGAAAGATGGGACTGTACACATCGTGGCTCATGAAAGATCAAGCGGTGCGGATATGAAGATCCCAGTATCATTCGTCATATATACATCGCGAGGTTGAACAGGAGCAAATGATGCGATGCTATATAAATTTCGACCGAGAAATTGTTAAGACTCGAGCAACACAAGCGTCAAAAGCCATAAAAATGCGATGAAAGGGAGAATTTGGGGGGCGGGCGTCTACAAGGTGACGACTCGAGCTATTGGATATCGCCCCCGAGACATTTATTCACGCTAAGATATTTCGGGCCGACGCGGCTTGTTGAACGAAGCTTGTTAGCCGCTATCCATCAGCCTCAATCCCGCCAATCCTTAGGCATTCATTATCCTACAGCAGCCCATCTGCTCACCGCAATGACTGCAAATATAACTGGAGCGAGACGTGTCGCCACTCTTCCATAACCTGTTTGTCGACCTTTTGATGTACAAAAGGCTATATTGACGTTGCTATTCACCCCACCTACATGTGATTCACTTCTTACCCAACGTCGTACAACCTTCTTCCAACGACACACCTACCACCTGCCTCCACGACCAATTCATGTGTGATTGATGAATTGCTCAAAATGCCCCCGGCAGTCATGAAAAGCAAACCCAAGGCCCGCGAAGGCCGGCAGTCGCGCAGTCGCAATACTACTCCAAGCTCTGCTGTCGAAATGCCTTTATCAAATACCACACCATCAAATACGGCATATACAGACATACTTATTTCAAATCTTATGGTACCTACAAACATAAGCTATGACGACATCCTAGAGCGCCACGGCGGCACTGGGGGCATTCCAGATCCTAGCCATCTGAACACGATGGCAAAAGACTTGAAGCAGTTGGGTGATTTGGCATCAGCGCGAAGCGAAACCTGTAATGCGGGGATGCGTGCATTGGCAGAGAGACGGAAAGGCGCTGTTCTGGAGGAGGAAAGAGAGCGAGAGCGAGAACGACGGGAACGAGAGCAAGCTACACGTGCACGTGAATCAGAGGAACGCCGAACATTGAAGAGAGAGGCTGAAGAGGAGGACGATGCTAGAGAACGAAAGGGCAGTAAGAATAAGAAGCGGAAGGAGCGTAGCGCTGTGAGGGAAGAGAGGCCTCTGAATCATGGTGCGCATGGTCTAGCTAGGCAAGATGGGTTGGACTTGCCACTTGAAGGTGAGCTACGAGATGTCTCTTTACTAGTTCACACCGGCACTTTTTGACACACAAAACCCTCCTAACACGCTCTGCAACACAACACCTTCTTGAGCTATAAACACCCAGCAGCGTTTTGTCATATTGCACAATCACTATACCTTCCTTTTGGTGCTTGTCTCGCGAAGAATATCTCCTCAAACGGTCAGCAATGCCTCTCTGCGTTCCTAAGCACATACCCAAGGGTTATGTTCTTGGAAATGCAAAACCAGAAGGTCAACTAGATCGCGAGAATGCGTCGCTAGAATTAGAGGTAGACCCTCCTTCACAGCCTGCTCTTTGGCGGAGATGACACTTCAATTCAGACCAGGCGAAGCACAAGAAGAATTAGAGCTAATTCAATTGCAGCTTCACCCTCCCAGGTAACCAAAGCTTCGGCTTCACCACCCAAGAGAAAGCTCGATGCCATCTCTGGTAGAAGCTCCTCATCGCTATCCGAGGCTTCCCCTGTTGCATCACCGTCCACAGCACCTCCTCTAGATCCTACCTCTCCTCGAGCAACACCGATATCAAGCACCTCCTCTGATGACGCACATCAACCTCCCCCTGCTGCAAACATAACCCAATGGAAGACGTTTGGGCCCAATCCCTTGACATTCGATGATCCCACTGTCTATGAAATCCGCCCAATCTCGGACGACATGACAGATGATGAGAAAAAGGAAATATACTGTGTTGCCTCGTTTCCTCATGATGACCTCAAGGACTTTATTGCCGGAACGCCTCCAAACAAGGACTTTAGTAATGCGGTCAAGCCAAACAACCAGACTGCTGCTCATACTTTCTCGGCTTACCTTGACAATTACCTGAGGCCGCTGAAGGAAGAGGATATTGGATTCTTGAACGAGCGTGTAAGTTTTATGAGTCGCAAATCTCGTTCTATAGACTGACTTTGCTAGGGCGATCGAACAACGCCATTCGTCATGCCTCGAAGAGGAAAACGTTCATACAAGGAGATATGGGATGAGGAAGATGGATCTACATCTCGAGAGACACCCGAGCAAGACAGACTACCTCCCAATCAATCCCGTGGTAATCTCGATCAAATGAACGACAAGATCGCTGAGACCGATCAGATCTCGAGCGGGCCTCTATTAAACCGCCTTCTCTCTACTATGCGCTTCGAGCATCGTGCTCCTCCCGAGGAAAATTCTCAGACAAACGGCCTTACAAATGGTACCGACGAACCATCTCTCACAAACGGTGACCTTCCCCACGGCACATCTCACGAGCCAAACTCCGACGACCCCAACAACAAAACCACCTCTCTTCCTCCAGCAACCGCACTGCCTTCCTCTGACCGGCCTCCTACCAACGCCCCAAATCTCACCCATCCCCAAATCGATGAGCGTCTCAAGGCGGAGCTCCGCCATATCGGCTTTCTCGCGCCAGACGACGAGCCTGACTACGATTCACATTACGACGATGAAATCGCCGAGCGGCTCCGCTACCTGCAAGAAGAGCTAAGAAGAGTGAGCATACTGAATGGGGCGCGCAAGCAGCGAGTCTTGGACTTGGCGCAAGAGCAAATGGCGTATCAAGAGTATGCAACGATTCTCGAAGATCTAGACGGACAGGTCCAGCAAGCCTATCTCAAACGCAGCCGAACGATGAAGTCCAAGAAAAACAGCAAGCGCCCCGGCGGCGCCGGAGGCGGCAGCCATCCCGGCCACGGCGGCGTGTCGACTGATGGCGGTGTCAGCAAGCCAGGTATTGGCGATGTGGCGAGGCAGTTGATGACGAGGAGGGCGAAATGGGAGGAGAAGATTGGGCCGGTTTTTAGGAATGATATCCGCAGGGTTAGGGGGAAGGGGGAGGGGATCTTTGGGGATGCGGTTATGGAACCGTTGGTTAGGCAGGAGAAGGAGAGGTGGGAGGAGGAGGCTGAGCTTTGAATTTATGTGTGGGATGTCTGGCTTTTGGGTTGGAACGGCGGTCCGCATTTATGATCTGCATGTATTTGGGGGTGGGGAATACCTTGCTGATACAGGCGTTTTTGCTTTGATGGCACGGCGAGCAGACCTAGGGAGGCAGGGTGGCCCGAGAGATCGATGTCTCTTGATTGGAATGCTGGATTTATAGCCCGTACTCTATATTGTTGGTAGCGTTTAACAAGAGATCCAATCTTCAATAGCTACATGGCTTCTTATCAAGTCATATTACTCTTTTCATCATACGAAGCACACGCAGTCTTCTCAGTGTGATGCGCACATTTAGTGGCAAGCAAATGCGTCCGAAGTGGACATGTATTATTAGCTATTCAAAAGGCACTATATCCTTAAACGGCGTATACTTCCCCTTTTTCACACCACCTCCTCTCCCTGATCTCTGCCTTTTACTACTACTTCCCCCATCCCTGCTCGTCCCTTGAACCCCGTCTTGCTCTCCATCCCGTTTCCGCTTGCGCCTGTAATTCCCATTGTGGATTACATCGTCCTCGCTATCGTTGTCTCTTTCTGGTGCGTCTTCTTCCTCCCGGTTGGTTTCTTCGTTCTGCTCCTTGGTTTCCTTCGAGCTAGTGTCTTTACTTTTCTCTGCTGAATTGTCTCTGCCTAAGATGCCCAACGCCGCCTTAGCCGCATTACGAGCCCATTCGGGAGGGCTTTGAGGCTTCTTCTTCGTCCTTGTCCGCGTTTGGGCCATTTCCCGTTCCATCTTGGTCCGTTCCATCTAGATCTTCTGTGTCTTGGTCATCTCCACCCTGGTCTTCCGCGTCTGGGTCGTCTCCATCTTTGGTCGTCCCTATCTGGATCTCCTGTATCTTGGTGCTCTCTGTCTTGGTGGTCTCCATTTTGGTCGGCTCCATCTGGGTCCTCTCTATCCGAGTCCTCTGCGTCTTGCTTCTTACGGACCTGCTTCTTTCGGCCTCTTTTCTTTCCGGGTTTATAATCTGAATCATCCTCGTTTGTAGTGTAACAATCGTCTGTATCGCTATAACCAGCGTTTTCATCCTCCTCTCCAGGACCATCCTCAGCATCTGGTTCGCCATCTGGAGGTGCAGCTAGCTTAGGCCCTTTCTTACCTCTCGTGGGATGCCCTCCATCGTTATCATCATCCGCATCGTCCTCCTCGTCATCGTCTTCCTCTTCGTCGTCGTCCTCCCCTTCAGGGCCGTCCTCAACGTCTAGTTCATCATCTAGTACAATGGGATTGTTCAGTCTGCGACCAATCGAAGATGGAGATCTGCGCGAACCACGTCTTGCCGGTGGAACGATGTCCTGTTTTGCAGAAGAAGCACGTGGCACATTCCTATCGAAAAGCTGCTGGCCATTTAGATTTGCTCCAGGGGGAAGATCTCCATCATCATCGTCGTCGTCGTCCTCGCCATTATCGTCATTAGCACCCTCAGGTCCATCCATCCCATCATCAGAATCGTCGCCATAGACAGTCTTTGCGATGCTATCCCGTGGTGCTTTCGGATCCAGATCCGGCCTTGTGGGGAATTTGATCTTTACTGAAGTATTAGTAGGACCTGACTCTTTCTGACACTGAGGCTCCAATCTGCGCAAAGGCTTGAATGTTCCCGCGCCGAGCTCATTTATGTCGTCCCCTCTATAATAAGACACGGCCCTGCTGGTCTGGTAGGGGTCTAGTCCTGCCCGAATGTTCGGTGTATCTCTTGCTTACAACATCACGATACATCTTGAAATTTTTTGGAGTTCCTCGATGGTAGCAGGCGCTTCGGGCTGTGCGTGCAGACAAAGTTTAATCAGATCGCGCAGCTCTCTGCTGTACTTTACTAGTCTGCCGTTCTTGGGGACTTTCATCATAGTCTCATACACGTCATTCTCGACGCCTTTGTGTCCCTTCTTAAGGCAGTGGGTTATCCTCTCCAGGGTGAGCAAATCAAACATGATCGCGCCAATTGCCCAGACATTAGTATGAGCGAGTATTTTCTTTGGTATGCTCCTCCCTACAAGCAAACACTCTTTCTCGTACGTGTGTGGTCTGATCTTCGCTTGCTCCTGAAAGCTAGGTTAGTCGCGCAAAGATCAAGTAGACATCTTACTCACTGGCGCCTGATAGTCCTCTGTCCCGTTACCTCGGTAGTGCCAGGGAGTTGCGAGATCTCCTGCATGAGTTTCGAAGGACATCCCAAAATCGCCAAATTTGGCGGTCGCCCCGAGTCAGTAGTTGTCTTGCAATACGGGAATGAAGCTGGAAGACAAGTATCCGAGTAGCAAAAATCATTGCCGAGAAAGATGTCTCTAACCCACATTCGCGGGGCGGTGCGTTCGCGAGAAGTTTCACAATGGAGATGACTTACGGTAGAATGGCACCCCAGTAGCTTTATCCTCGTATCCTAGGAAAACTATTGTCCATGAGTAATGATCCTGGCAATGTGTGGCTCGAGGTTGCACGACTCACTATTGGCGGGCTTCAAGTCACAGTGAACGATCTCTTTATCCCACTGCTCTTCTACCTTGCAATTCTTTGGCCCGTCCCGCATTGCGGCAGCTGCTTCCACTAGAACATTCCGGAATCAGCATCTCCTCATCAAGACATGGCGAATTGAGACTTGTTTCGTTGCACCAGGAATAGCACCGACCGGGAAAGGATTAAACAGAAATGTGCCTTACCAAGATAGTGGAATGTTTCCCATAAAAAGGCTTCTGGGAGGTAGTGCCTGGTTGAATCCGAGTTGAGTTATCGCCATATGATAATTATTCAAGCATAACATACCCAAATCTCTTATACCTATGAATAAATCTCTTAAGGTCACCATAAGGACAATACTCCATGTAGATTCGGTGTACTCTGTATCAAGGGTATCGCCTGTGACTGCGATAGCGGACCAAAGACTTGCAATCGGCCTCGTTCAACTTCCTCATTATTGTCGCCTCGTTTGGCATGCGTTTATCCCAGGTTCTTGGACCAACCTGCTTGACCACCATTTGCTAGCTCACTAATCAGCATCATTCAAGCCGAACCACCCTGGAAGCCTTACATCGAGAACCCTGCCATTAGTGCTGACCCTCTCTCAAAGACCTGCAATGCCAAAAGGACCTACGCCGAGAGGTTGTTTGCCAACCCATGAATGGTCGCCAATGCCGGACTGTGAGCTGATGAATCTGGCATGTGGGTAATGATCATGCTTCTTCGTCTTTGGTCGGGCGCCCTACGATTGCTACCGATTTGATGTCGTCTTCATCTTCGGAAATAGAATCGGTGGAATACGATGTGATGGATTGTTCGCTCGCCAGTTCATCCCTTGAACCCCTTGGCCGAAGCCCAGCTTGATTGTCGGGTATTAGACCTGTGTCGTTATCCGGCGGTAAGGCCTTGAGGTTGGCCACGCCCTGCGGCGTGACGTGATATATGCCCTTAGTCGCGGTCTTCAATTTTGGCATTCTCTTGCCTAGGCGTAACAAACTACCCTGAAGTGTGTTCTGCCTTACTTTGATTTGATTGTAAGATCTCAAGGAAGACTGAAATGTTTGGAGTAGACCCCAGCCAGTTCGGTTGAGTGGTTGTGCGATGTAGTGATTGTTGCAGATTTCGTTCCTCTCTGCTGTTGATTGAAGTTCTGTTGAGCGATAAAGACACATGGGAGCTGAAAGAGAACAAAAACCAACGTTGTTTTTAAGGCGTCTAAATTCAGGAACGTCGAAGTAAACAAAGCATCGCATCAATGAACCGCAGGTTTGCGGAAATTTGAATGACCATGATCTGAAAGCACATCACATGTGCCGGACAAAGCTCTGAGCCCGCCATTTGAATTGATGGTATTCCCACTACATTGTCCCTTCAGAAAGAAGATGGACAACGTACCAACAGGACAAAGGCGCCCGGACATTGCGAAGACATACGGAATAGAGGAAATCCAAACTCCTACCTTGGTTAGCGCCCATATCTATGGAAACAAAATTTTCTCGAGCTTTTGCTTCGATTCTTGGCAATCTGTCATGGCAATGACAAAGGCGATCCTCCCGACCTATGTGTGGATAGAGAGCGAGGGATTTCTTTGTTAACAAGTTCCAATGCCACTGATATTAGCAATGGAAAAGGAACCTCTAATGGGCTTAGAGAAGTGCATCTAAGTGGTGACGCGTCCAATAGGTTAAGCTACCTTGTAGGTCTGATACTTCGACAGTGCTGCAAGCTGTCGGAGATGTTAGGAACAAACAAAGATTTTGAGCATGTCGAAACGAGATAGAAGTCGCTTCTCCTGACATGCATGATGATGATGATGATATTGAGTTGATACATCATGCAAATCAATCCACGCGCTCCATGCAATCCCAAGATCTCGGGCTCCCTCGGTCCTGCAGATTAGGTGCTTTTTAGCGTGGGGCACTTGCCCACCCGTGGGCAAGTGCAACCTAGTTCGCTTGGCAAGAACGATGATTAGCCAACCGTTAGCCACCATCGGTGATCAAGCGAAATTGGCAAGCTGAGCCCGCTCGACGGACCGCTTTCTTGTTAGAAAGGCAAACATTATTCGAAGCTTCAAGCCACATGCATGAGAAAGTGGAGCTGAGAGGTGGCGGCCTGTAATTTTGCCGACCTGATTCTGTCTGAAACATCACGCAGTCATCGTCAATGTCGATCCTGCTCAAAGGTATTACCAAGAAATACCGTCTTCCTTACCACCCTTAACCGTACCGGTGCCTCCAATGTTCCTTGTGGCTCACCATGTCAATGGACTTTGTTGGGTCTCCCAACTTTAGTGACCGCTCTCTGCCTCGCCATTCCGCCAATGGTCGACGAAGTAGAGCTGGCTCCAGGGCCAGCTCGCTCGATCACAGATTGTCTATCATAGCTGAGGACGCCAATGCACCGCCGCCGATACCTGCGCAGACACACAATCGCCCTTTCAGCCGAAGGTTTCTTGGAGAGCCGCCGAGGTATATCAATGGACATAGGCCGCCTCAGTACACTTTGTGGGATGTTACGGGGCCGAAAGGGGAGAAGTTTCAGGATCTGAGGGACAATGCATATGTTGCGAGAAGAGGAGGCTGGAAGAGAATATGCTTGATTGCTTTGATCATGATAATCTGCATCGTGGCTCTGATAGTAGGACTGGTCGTTGGCCTGCACAAGAAATCCAGCAGGTACGCCTGATACACATCCTTGAGATCCCTCAAACTTGCAACTGACGCTGTACCTACAGCAACTCCGTTCCCGCATCAGCATCTTCAACCTCCTCACCCAGCACCGGCCCCTTCCCCGCCGGCTCCTGGACATTCACAACCTTCCTCGACAGCGAAAGCGCAGCCTGCACCTCTCAAAACTCAAGCTGGGAATGCGAACCCTCCGTAACCTACGCCTCCTCCCCCACAAACTCAGAAGCAACATTCAACTGGATAATCAACTCCACCGGCCCGAGCTTCACAATCTCCTCAACCAACAATCCTTTCGCCATCGACTTCGATAACGCCACCCTCTCCCTCATTGACGGCGGCTCAGATAATGAACGCTATACTTTCACTACTACGGTCCAGAAAGCCGTATTCCCTTCTTTCAACGTAAAATGCTATTACAACACCACACAGTTCACTGGCGACCTCTATACCAAAAGGGCAAAATCGTACCCACCGAGTTCCGGCGCGGCGGCTACATCCTCCGCAGCCGTAGCCGCAGCTTCGAATGGTCCTGTGGGAATGGCTGCTGGAGGACATTTCGCAAATTGGAACTTCGCGGTTGATGCTACGCAGTCAGTAGGCGGTGGCCAGGATGTGCCGGCGTGCTATAATTATAATGCGAATAATGGGCAGATTGGAAGTCTGATTACGACTGGATACTCAGTGATGCCAGCGGCGGATTTCTGCAGCTGTGCGTATAAGAATTACGATCCTTGACGGACTTTCGCTTTTCGGTACATCACTTTCATCGGATGGAATTTTAAGAGGTGGATCTTTTCACGATACGGCTGTGTCGCTAGCATGGCGTTCCGGACTGGACTGCGGGTCAGCGTTGTTATGATATCCCAGGGATAATAAAGTCTCGAGTTGTTATGGGATATCTCTGAAGTGATGGAACATTGAGGGAGTTGGAGGAACATATCTTCCATGTATGGAAGTGCCTAGGGCGTTGAAGACATGGGTCAATACCTTACTAGTTGTGATACTTAATATGTGTGCCTAGCTTCTCTTCGTCTAACGCGGTAAATATCTCCTCAGAAATCGCTTCTAGCAGGCTCTGATCTCCAAGTCGTTACAAAAGAGTTGATGATGTGAGCATAGTGTGAAGGGATAAGTGCTCAGATATGCTATAGATTTCCCATCTTACTACTCTCTACTACATCTAATAGTCTAGCATCCCATGCAACTCTAAATAGAAAGAAAATACTCGTTGCTCAAGCATCTCTTCTATCTACTAAGTCCTCGCCCTCAATTCAGTCAGGTATCCCAAGCATCTGCTCAACATCCTAAAGAAATTATCCTCATCTTGCTCAACATTTCCGTGTTCATACTACACCCCTGCTTCACGCTACTTCATCACGTACACCACTGACATAGCTCGGAGCAAGAGCTGTGGCTAACCCTGGGCATGCCCGCACTTTTTTCTCGTCTTTGATAGGAGTAGTAGATTGCTGTCATTTCCCTCTATGCCTAATAGCCAGCTCTGAAACCCTTTAATACAGCAAAGGCACGGGAATAGGAACAGCCTTTCCCGCAAAGGAGTGGGCTTCTGTCAACTGTACTCGCTTGACAACCCTTCCATTATTGGCCTTTTTTGCAATGGCATTGCAATAGCCTTGGGAATGTTCATTCCAGATGTTTGACAGCCGTGTCATTGGTCTTTTGTTTCCTGGTCGCCGTGGTCTTCTGATGAACTATTCAGCTCTGAGGAATCGCTTGCATCTTGGGGAACGGCCAAGAGCTGTGATCTGATTATCCGCGGCATCTCCAATCTTATGCGGCAGAGCTCGGTGATGTCCTCTCTCATCCTCCTTAGTAGATCTCTTTGGTCTGTCCACTCATCCCCTAATGAGTCAATGCGATCCCCCATCCGTAGAATAGCCATTTGGATCGATTGCAGTTGGTGCTCCATGGGGTTGAAGCGTTCCTCGATCCCCGACGGAGCCGGGCCCGAGCGTGTTAGTTGGCTTGCCACCTAAGTCTGAACTCGTTCCTCCATCTCTGACTCCATTCGTATGAGTTGTTCCTCAGCAGCGGCCAGATTGGAACTTCGTATCGAAGCAACTTGCTCTTTGCAAGACTCATCAAGGTGTTTGATGGTCTCAAATTCTTGAAGATCCTTCATCCAATCCTTGCTGAGAACTCGGAGTATAAAGTCAACCCGAAGGAACCATGTTTGGTGAGCTGATTTGGCTAGTGCCATCAGAATGCTAGCACAGAGTCTAGTAACATTCGTTCTAAATCGCTCGTGGTCTGCGTCCTCTTTTTTGAAGGAGACCTTCTCGTAGTTCGCCACCGTGCTGCCACTCTTACGGTAAGTTCTAGGAGGATGGCGGTTTCTTCAACACGGATTCTGAACTCGGTAGTCTGATCCAATGTTTAGTAACTAGGACTTGCTTCCGCGTCAGGAAACAGTTTGACTTACCGGTGGCTCCGGCCCAAAAAGCCTATTATACATATAGCCAGCCTGCTCCACATCATCAGTGTCGGCTTCAAAGTCCGTGACTAGCGTGACAAGCCTCTCGGCTGATTCCCAATAACTCCGGTTTTCATTTGCCACCGCGAGAAATGATCTGATCTTCAAAAGATATTCGGGTGCGACCTTTTTCGCCGATCTCACACAACAGCCGCCAGCAGCTGTTGGTCCGAGGTCAATTCTTGAGGAATCTTTCAATCTGACTTTAGCTTGTCCTCAAATTGACCGATAATTTGCTTGTTTTCGTTTCGTGGTCTCAAATAAGCCTCCTTCCAGAGGCTTGCCGCCGCCGGGTTTGAACTTTGCGCCTTTGCTCAGCAGTTCGTCCACAATCTCGCCATGTTTACCAGATTGATCACCAACTAGAGCTGCTTGTAACGGAGAACCTAGAATGCCGTCCTGACGGTTGGGATCAGCTCCCTTCCGAAGCAGTTGCACGACATGTTTGAGATGACCAGCGGCGCATGCAGCGCCAAGTGGACTCCCATATCTTCCACCTTCCGCATTCACATCGGCTCCGCTTTGAAACAGTAGATGGAGAATGTCATAGTGCGGAAATTATTATACAACTTGCAATGCGTTTCCATATTCGCCTTCTTGCCTGTCGACGTCGGCACCCGCTTCGAACAATGCTTTGACAATATCCGATTTTCTCCAGCCATAGAAGCGTACAGTGCTGAGCCATGGATTTTACCTTCGGCATTTACATGTGCCCTGCTCTTTAGGAGCGGTAAAATGACAGGAAGGTATCCCCGGTGTACAGCGAATTGCAGTGCAGTCACCTCTATACCGCAATGTCCATTCACATCCACTCCATCGTCAATCAGCTCCTGCGAGACTTTATCGAGACCAAGCAACAGGGCATAGTACAATGGTTCAGGATATGAATCTGGGCTTCTATCGGACCTGGGTGTCCTGTCCGACTCATCTGGGTCGGCGAGCCTCAGCCAATTAGAGAAACTTTGGGAGAATGAAGGCTTGAATAATTCGTAAGCTTCGCGTTCAATGGTCCTCTCCACTTCTTCATCGAAGTTGACATTCTCCGTGGACGATGTTATCAAAGTGCTAGTACAGATATGTCCAACATCTGACAGATCCAGAAGCCCAGCAGCCTTGGCGACTTCGATGTGAGTCAAGGGCGGCTTCGAGACGCAAAAAGATACGCTGCGTAAATTCTTCATCGTGTCTATCGATTTTCTCAAGAACCTGATTTTATTTGGCCTCAACGGTGTCTGGAATACGACGCAGAGCTCGCCGAGCCTTTTCGTCGATACCTCGGCACAGCTGCAGTTCATCCAGATTTAGCGCTGTCCAGTGCAATCGCCTGTGAGGTGTGTCAATAAGAGGCTTGAGACAGAAATTCTGCTGGTTTACCTTTGCTTACCTGCCATAAGCCGGTCTCTGATCTCAGTCTTAGTTTCCCTGCCCAGGCGTTTGAGAGCCTGGGAATTATGCATCATGGTATCAAAGAACAACTCCAGGTCGACCAATAATGGCTTCTCAAAATCCAACTCACGTAGAATATTTGATGAGCGCCTCCAAAAAGAGAGAATATTCGCCTCGTTCCTGCTCGTCGCAAGCAAATGAAGGTTACCATGGCCCTTTTCCACGTTTCTTCAATCACGTTCAGCAGACCTGGACCCTGCACATATGTCGTCTTTCGGATACTCGTTAAGAGCATCTATAACAAGGAAGGCATCTTTTCTGAGACTGGTAATGACAAGACGAAGCGCTGAAAGAAGCTCCTTTGTACCTGGACGGGACCCTCGCTTTTGATGATCTTCTGACAGCTTCCGAACAGCATCAGGGAAGGTATCTGTGCCAGCGCTTAGATGACGTATTAAAGAAGACAGCATGTTGTCAACATTCTGTGTTTCAGAGTTGTAATAATCGAAGTACCAATAGGCCAAAGTCCTGGTTTTCTCCTGGTAACACCTATCTTAGTGCTTTTAGGATAGTTGAACTACGGAACAATTTAGTGAGGACCGGGTTTCAGTGAAAGGCTGCGCACCACAAACTAGATTTTCCACAACCCGCTGAATAGTGCTCATTTAGTAAAGTCGACTGGCATGGCAAAACACCCGTCAAGGTTCGCTCACATTGTCCATACAGCCAAAGAAAGCTCTGAGGAAAGAAGTCCCAAATCGCAAAGCTTTCAGATTCCAGGAACCATTGCCCCGGTTGTTGCCCCGAATGTGGGTTTGTTCTCTGCACCTCTTCCCGTAAACTCTTGTGCTTGTCGAAGAACTTGAACGATTTGAACGAAGAAAGCCACTCCAGCATCCCTTCGTCTTCGGCAGCTGCCCACAATGTTAGAGGTAAACGAGCAAATTATGACATGAAGGTAATTTATTTATTGTAGATTTTTCAAGGCCTTTAACTCGTCGATGGTTCGAGTAATTTCCAAGAGTAGGTCGTCCGCTTTTTGACTGATCTCTTGAGATTCCTTCAAGCGATCTGGAAACTTCTCAGCACAAGTTGACAGACTCTACAGTTGCGGATGCCCAACATTGATGCTCTACTAACTTCCTCCATATTTCAGTCTCATTGTCCTTGCTATTGATGACTTTTTTGAAACGCTGAAGAAGTTGCCCGGTCAATGAAGCCAGGCTTTCGAGGACACGTTCTGGAAACGTCAGCACTGCCCCTGAAATTTGGAAATTGACCATACTAGTTTTTCCTACTCGCTCCGAAATCTTCACTTTCGCGAAATACTGTAGTACTGCAGCGTAGACAGCAACTATACCATCCTCGAAATGTTCCAAATTTGGTATTTTGTATCACGGCAATTTGCTTCTATGCTGGCGTATCTTGCAAGAACCTGAGCGAGGAACTCGGAAGCATCGAAGATAGTATCCATCCGGTCTTTGTAATTTTGAATCAACTGATTGGCTGGACATCAGCCCTTGCGCTACGTGGATGACGAAGTAGTGAAATCTTACTTTCAAGCCAAATGACACCACCAAGCCGTAGCTCCGTACCCGGATGCATGAACTTCAAACCAGCGCCAATAAGATCTTCGAAGGTTAACACAGAGTACAGTAGCGGCTTTGCCTTTTTGCGAACGTTAATGTCTTCGCGGCCTTTTCGTTTGACGTGCCATCCTCCACCTTCTATTGAGCACAATTTTCTGTCGTCAAACTATCACTTCGCTAACAAGACTAGCTGATGGCTTTCCGTGATCTGCGTCCTCGGTGGATATTTCGAGAGCATCTCTATCCTCCTGGGCGAGCGTCTCAAAGGCGGCTTGCCACAAATCTCGCCTTTCTGCATCGTGTTGCGAGCAAATATGGACAGTGTTGTCTACTATAATATTTATAGACGGTAAAGGTTGTGTCTCCTCGGTGGAAGGCACCGGCGGGCCTGGCGCTGACGGTGACTGGGATCTACTCCGGGTCTCCCTACGCCTAATGTCTGACCGAGCTTCTTAACTTTCCCATTGAAATCCCTAGAGAAGCTCGCGTTAGATGATTCGGCTCTTTCTGGCATCTTCAATGTTGATGATTGGGGAGGAGATTCGGGGCGGGGCATGGGCAGTCTCACTTCAGCTGAACCTGATAAGGCTGAAATTTCTCGAGCTTGTCCTAAGTGGGCGAAGCATACAGTGTCGTTATCAACCATCTTAGAGACATCATCCATGGGGGAGACGAAACACCCGGGGCCCAAATACGGGTTGAAAAGGAAGTTGAATTATTGTAGGAAGTTGCAGGTCTCAAGGCCATTGGCTGACTAAGCCAATATGAAGTCCTATTAGCCCCTATATCGGTTTCTGGTTTTAATATGACCCGATTAACGTATTCAACTTAAATATATACCATAACAGGCGTGTTGAAAAGACTATCGTAAGGACGTTGTCTAGAACGTAGGTATATGGTTAGTGTTCTCACTCCTGAAGCTATACACACCGGCACAAGTGGATATGTAAATAGATGCTTGGGCGGTCTAACGCCAGGGCTAGCAGGCCTAGAAAGGCTACAACAGGTGCCCCAGCGCTAGAAAACTCCCATGCCTAGGCGGCATAGACCTGGAGTGTAGATAGGCTATATATAGGCTATGTATAAGGTGCGGGTGGGCGGGAAAGAACTGCTATGGCTCTGAAAGAGATGAACTCGACTGAAGAGCCAACTGCTGGTGGGATGCTCATACAAATAGTGCTCTCAGGAAGCACGGATCTCTCGCTATGGCCCATGGTCATGGCGCATGGCTGAAACCGCATCTGATCATGAGACACACTAACCCACAGTCCCACTGTAGCGATCTAGCTAGAATGGCTGAACAGTTGGACCAGAAAGGTCACCGAACGAGCCCTCAAGAAAGCACCAATTACGCTCTCACAGCCAATCCTCTCACCCAACAAGGTAAGAACGCACCCGGCTCCCCCTTACCCACATGATACGCCCTTTCCTCATCAACAATTCTCACCTTTCCCGTCTTCATCTCCTTAGTATTCAGCTTCTCATACGCCGTTCTCAACTCGAAACGCCTCGCTACTAAACACAGCACAATTTTCAATTCCAACATACTCAATTCCTTTCAAATGCAGGCTCTTGGTCCATGCTCAAACGGCCTCCACGCTCCTTGCTTAGTACACAATTCCTTGCCGTCCTTCGCCAGCCAGCGCTCAGGTAGAAACTCATCGCGCGAGGCCAGAAGGCGGGATCGTGGTGGCAGGCATGAGAGACAAGCCAGATTAATGTGCTTGGGTCGGCTGGGTAGTGCAAGCCGTTGCGGGGATCGGTGATTGTGAAAGAAGACTCGCCGCTACGGGTGGTGGATGCGGCGGGGAAGAAGCGCATGGATTTCTTGATGCCGGCTGTGGTGTAGTTTGTTTAGTACATGTGGATCCGAGCAGATTCGAATTGTAGCTTGAGAGAGGTCTGGACTGAGGATGTCGTTGTGTTCGGCGCGGAGATGAGAAAGGATAGCAGGGTATACGGAGAGAAGGTAGAGGATGTAACCGACTGTGCTGCTGGTTGTGTCGTGGCCGGAGAGCAGGAAGAGTTTTATTTTATTGATGGCTGTTTCCTTGAAAAATGAATCAATACCCCTGAGCTGTTGATATTGGGGTTGTCCTTGAGGTAAGCAGCCAGAGCGAGGTCAATGACGGATTTACTACGCGCAAATGAGGACGAGGTGTTTCCTGGCTTGGAAACGTTTCTGAGCTCGTCAAAGCGCGCGTCGACCTCGGGGAAATGTGTCGAATCATCTGGTATTTATTGTACCGATGGACGAAAAGGACGGAAGGGGTAGTATTATTGGAGTGGGTTGCCTTCGCTGCCAAAGGCCATCCAGCGCATTTGCCGGCGGAGAGCGTTGACCATAGGATTGCTTTTGCATTGGCAGTCAATATTTGAGTCTCTACAAACAGCACATAAGCTTTAACTCGTAGCGATCGGTCATGATGTCCTTACAGAACGACTTTCCCGATAACGTCCATGGCTAGATTATCCGTCAAGGTCTTCATCGGGAATGTATCCTGCTTTCTCGCATGATCCTCCAACACCTCACAGAACACCGTCGTCTCCCTCACAATATCCGGCACTGAAGTCATTAGGTGACTGGCACTGAAGCCTAGATTGAAAATACTCCTCCAGAATTTCCATTCTCGGTTGTCCATGGACACGAGATCCCTCCCGTTCGCTAACGGATATAAGAAATCATTGATCGCAGGGAACTTGGGTAGAACATGCTCGGTCGTGATTTGTGCCAAGGTGGCAGGGGATGCAACCACGAGAGTCAAAGTGATGAAAGGCCATGCGTCGAGGTAGAAGATGGGGCCCATGTCAGGGTAAGATTGCCGAAGCTGGTCTGCAAGATAATGCGGGTAGGCATCTTTAAGGAGCTTGGATAGTATACGGGCGAGGACGAACACATGGCCGAATATAGGATTGTGAGGTGGCATCGCCTGCCAGAAGGTTCAGGATTCTTGCCCCCCAAAAAAAGGGCTCCGATGCATTCACAAAACCTTGCCTACTCAATCTAATGGTTCTGATCCGCTCTTGGTAGCCCTTCAAAAAGAAGATCGCCATAGAAGCCACCAAAATAGACGTAAGAACGAAAGACAACGACGCAAAGCGAATGCTAGCCATGTCGGCCATTGTTGATCATGTAATTTGAAGAAATCTTTACTTTTTTTAACAAAAAAATGTCGGTCGGGAGACTCATGAGAGAAGTCCTCGTTGTTGAGTAGTTTCGAAAAGTACTTGGATCACTTACATCTGTTGACGTACTTGCGGATGGATCTGGAGGATTTGGGGGGAAGCCCTTTGAAACAAGTACATTTGAAGTTTCTCGAGCTTGACCTAAGTAGGGGAAGTAACTATACATAAAAACCTTACGATATCACCAGGACAATGTAGACTCTAGATATAACATATGAATGGTAGGAGAGTGGTAGTTTTTGATTGAGTTCTGGAAGTTGGAGGCCTTAAATTACTGGCTGACTAAGCCAAGTGGAAGGACGTTCTAGCTGACGGAAGTTGTAATAGATTCATAGCTATATATCAATACTCAGCTGGGACCCCCACTTTCCTCTTCCTTTTCCGCATACTCTGGCGGTGGTAGTTCGGTCCCCTCCTCGTGCTGTCCAGAGACCCACACCTTCCCTAACTCTGCATCAATCTCCTCCCTCCGCTTCCGCCAGCCTTCCACTTTAGCAAGTCGTTCCCTTAGGCTTTCAAGCTCTCTCTCCACACCTTCCTTCTCCTGCTCTGTCCCAATCCTATCGAACGTCCACTCGTCACCCTCTTCACCTTGTCCAAGGTCAAGATTCCATTCATGATATCGCTTCAGACTCACTCTCGTGCTTATCGTCAATAGTGTGATGCCCCTCTCTTTACACCGTTCATAAAGCAATCCTTCGACATCAGAAGAGACAGCTGATGTCCCTTCATCGATCACAGCATAGCGCGGCTCGTGGTACAGTAACCTTGCGAGGGCCATTCGCTGCTTCTCGCCGCCGCTGAGAACGTCTTTCCACTCTTTCCGCACATCCCAGCCGCCTTCTCGTTCGGGCAGGTAGCCTAGTCGTACGTCTTCTAAGATTTGCAAGAGCTCGTAGTCTTTACGACCGGAGTCTCGCATGTCCATCTCAGAATGTGGGTAGATTACTTGGTCTCTCAATGTGCCGCTAGCGAGGTATGGTCGTTGGGGGAGGAACATAATTCCATCTATGCCCGAATTGCGTGGGCGGGATACTAGACCACGGTATACTGGCCAGAGACCGCCCAGAACACGGGCTATAGATGATTTGCCTGCGCCGTTGGGGCCGGAGATAAGGACGTGGGCGCCTGGTGTGATGGTAAAGGAGAGGGAGGGGATGAGCAGGTTACCTGGGAGTGGATAGATCGCAGGTGCAACCAATGGAACATTTTCGAGACGTACGCCATCGTAGCCGCGGTGAAGGGTGCCAAGAACGTCTGATAGGGAGTAAGGTTCTGGAGATGTGCCTCGCGGAGGGTAGTAGGCGGCAGCTTGAACACGGTGGAGGGTCGATATGAGGGTGTATACTCTTGACGTGTAGCCTGCTAGCTCGGACAGGTCTTTGATGCTGTACATCATTCTTCCACCGGCATCGGCAAGCGAAAGCATAAGGCGTTTGTTAGTGATAAATTGTTGCATACGGCCGTGAGAACGATTGGTTGTAGAGGAGGATTGAGTGGTATCAGAGGTAGGTAGTTCGGATCGTCCGCCTAGACCGCCCCATTCTGGAAGAAAGACAGGCAGAGAAGTGATGAGGTAGCCAAAAGCTGACCAGGAGTACTTCAGGACGAAGTCTTCGAGCATATTATATCGGATCTTCAATCGATATATTCCCTCCATCCACACTTTGAGGTCTTTATACCCTTTGTCTAGGAATATTTTCTCCATATCTGCACCACCGTAGAATGCCACTTCTTCTGCATTAGCTATCAGCCGTGCATGTAGTGCCCGGAAATCGCCCTCTTTCCGGCCTTCTACTGCTTTTAGCTTCCCAAATGGAGGCGATAGTCGCCGCAACGCGGTTGCTGTTATAAAGTAGTTCGCGAGGAGGCCTGTCAGAGCAAGAGGCCCTAGGGACCGGAAAAGCTGGTAGTTGAATACGAACAGATCCACCAAGGGTTTTCCGATGGAGGAGTATAAGGATGCAGCAGACGCTGTGAATAAAGTCAGATCATTGGTGATGAACTGATCCGCTCCTTGGCCAATGCCTCCATCGAGGTTAAGAAGCTTGTAGTAATTCAGGTTGTCGTTAAGGTAGAGGTCATGGATGTATCGAGTGAGCCTAGTGCGGAAAGCTATGGCGACTTTGCTCTGCAGGAACTTGATAGCGGCGTTGGTGTAGGACGCGAAACCTGCAACCATTAGATGGCAATGGTCGTCACTGTTTGTAGAAACGTACCTCCGACGCCACACCACTTGACGATACCCCATAGAAAGCTCCTGCCATTGCCTGCAACCAGATCTCTCACTATTTCTCCATCAAGCCTTGTGACTACCAGCGATAGGTAAGTACGGAGAAGGAGGAACAGCCCTTGACTGAAGAGAAGACCCGACTCTTTGCTATTCCAATGTGGTATCATGATGCTCAGCAGGCTCAAAAACTGGTGTATAAAGGCAATATTGAGGCCGGGCTTCGTATTGGGGGGAGGAACCTGCCCCGTCATTTGCCCTTCTCCCAGTCTTGCCGCCCTCGGAGGATTGAGGAAAAGCCGTCTGTGTGCATCGAAGGTCATAGGTTTGGTGGGATGTATCTTGACTTCGGCCGTCGAAGACCGGTATGGTACAATAATCGTCCTGGACCCATCCTTTCCCCGTAAGCCTGAATTCCGCCGCAAGAGGCGTTGGCGTTGCGCTTTCTTCTTTGACCGTTGTCTGAGCCATGATCGCCCTCCGTATGCTCCGGAGAGAATTGTAATGATGAAAGCGAGTGTAGCTGCAAGCCGTGCTGCCTTCGAGGTGTGCTTGACTTTTGAACGGAAGAGACGGGCCCATGGTCCTAGTATAGCTAATAAAGGGTCTCCAGAATGCCGGAGAGTCGACTGGGCGGCCATTGTGTACTGATTCCTGCTCTTGCATCCGTTCTATGGCCTTCGAGTGGGACAAAGTGAACAGGTACAAAAGGCAATCGGTATGGCAGACATGATGGGTTGGTAGGCTACATTTGGAGACAAAGACCTAGATTCCGGCACGCCTCTCACTGGTTAATATGGCCATTGATAGGAAGCAAGTAGCTCAGGCTTCGAGACACTAACGCGCTGCCTCGGCTGGCGCAATGATCGACAGCAGGGATGAGCCACTCGTGGCTGCAACAATTTGCTACTGAGAGGTAGACTCAATATTTGGCATCATGAGTATCATACGCGTAAAGATATCGAATACCTAGATTACGAATGCATTTGGCTCCACACCGGGACAAGAGCATATGGCGCTGCAATGCGGCAAAATGCCGGAAGTCTCCAACGCGCCATGCTTACGCCGTACCTTTAAGTCGTCGTATATCTCTTCAGACATATAACTATCCTCATGCATTTGACCAGTATTTAGTCAAGAGCTGCACCGGGGACCAAGCCCTCGCGACAGAAGACTTATGAAGATTGGCTGACTCGCAGCTATTACTCTAATTCCCAAGACCTTGATACCACATATGTTGAAGGCTGCTTACCAGTAACCCTCTAAAGGTTTGTGACATCTTATTTCGTGCATCCCTGCGTTTAAATATTCTGTATGGATCATCTACCTGTCCCCCAGGATCCTATTCTGCCACTCTCAGAGGTTCCCTACCTTTGTATCGCACCTTACGATATCACCGTACCATTCCTTACATACCCTCGGAGCAAAGGGAAACCATGGATGGTACCAGATATGGGGCAAGTTCCGCACGAGCAACATGAAAAGCTCTTTCCAAGTCCCGTCTCTGAACTTGAATGTTTCCTTCAGACATGGTTATTCTTCGGATTGCTGGCCGAGCTGTTGGGAACCCTTTACGATCACGATACCTTCGTGGTGAAATCTGCCCACGATGGAGACCCTATTCTCTCAACCAAGGAACTACAGGCCTTAATTGAGAAGCGTATCGCTTGGATTGTAATCCAAGAAAACACCACCCAGAAGCAATTCTACGAGCATACAGGGAAATGTATCGACATCACATGGAAGGCCCTCCGTGTGGACTTCAACTCCACAGTCAAGTACTCGATTGCTTCCGTTGCCGAGTTCCTGGCGAGCGCCATCAGCAAAGCCCATCTTACTGCCTTCCCTGGAGTGGTTCGATGCCAGAAGCCATTTGCCAAAGGCTTCTACACCCAGGAGATTAAAGACAGGATGGTCGGAGCCCACTGATGCCCAAGTGACATCCTCAGGGTCGTTGACAAATTTGAAAGTATTCAGATGTTGCATTTCTTCAGCCGAATGAAGAAGCCGTTGGGCAAAGTCCACCATCGGGATTGCACTGCGAATCGTTGCGTCGCACATTCCAACAGTCTCTCCGAATACAAAACAAGGCATACCGAGGACTGTGTGAATATAGACCACTGCGAAGATGTTTCTATTGACAAGAAACCTATTTTGGATATTCTCCAAACCGAAGCACTGCCTCTTTTGCAAATATCTAGAAAAGACGACGACCCTCACCCAATCTCCGTTCAGCTCTGCACATCAGCGGCAGAGCAGAATTCGTATGCCGCTGTATCCCATGTTTGGTCCGACGGAATGGGCAACCATGACGCAAACTCGCTGCCACAATGCCAACCAGCCCGTTTGAGTGACATAGTAGGTGGTATAATTGAAGAAGGTCAGCGTCCTAGGATCTGGGTGGACACCTTCTGTTGCCCCGTGGATCCGGTAGCAAAGCACATAGCTCTTTCACGGATGCGGCGTACCCATTTCGAGGTGAAGAAAGTCTTAGTTCTTGATTCCAGCCTGTACTGCTACAATAGCCAAGATTTGTTGCACCCTGCTGATGTAACTGCCAGGATCTTTACCTCTCCGTGGATGCGAAGATTGTGGACGTTGCAAGAAGACGCTCTTTCTCAATGAGGGAGTCTCTGGATATACTTCAAGGATGGACCTATTCACATGATCCATTTTTGGAACCATGTCTTTCTTCTTTCCAAAGAAGATCTAAAATACAGGCGACTTCTGCATGACACGTTGAAGGACACCCTGCCACTGTCCATAGAAAACTACTATTTTCCATATGGTACTCCGAACCTAGGCTTGCTTGATCGAGCTCTCTCGCATCGAAAAACAACAGTGCCCTCAGATGAAGCACTCTGCATTGCAACTTTAATGCACCTGGATATCGATAGGGTCCTTGGGATGTCTGGCGAAAATCGAATGGTTCAAATTTGGGACCTCATAACAGAAAAGAATAAAGGAGGACTCCCATGCAAGGCTCAAAGGTACAAAAGAGGGGCTTTCGATGGGCCCCTTCCACTCTGCTTCCATCTACTGAGCGCTTCCACAATGTTTAGACCTGCATTACTCGATGGCATGACACCCCGTGAGGCAACATTAACTTTGACGGCCTTTTCGCTGAATATCCAGGCTATCGACTCTTCCCACTCAAGCATACCAAGAGCATGAATGTAGAGTCAAGTTCCATTGCCCCCAAAGAAAGCTCAGAAACATTGAGTAACAACCCCTGGTCCTCCCTCGTTCATCTCCGTGGAGTTCGACTTGTATTCAAAGACACATCCATCTGGTACCAGCTTTCACACAAATCCACATCCATGGCCTTAAAGGAGGGTCGATCACCCTCTTCAATGATTGCGCCTTCGCTTTCTGAGATGGTAGCCCACGGCAACGGAGCAATCATACTAACCCAAAAGCTTCCTGGTAGGGAAAGACCGCTTTCGATAGAGCACACCTACCAGGAGGGGCTGGCAGTCACAATTTCGAGCGAGGAGGATGGTTGTTTATATGCCTGTCTTGGCGAAGGCATCATCCTGGCTCCGCTCCATCAGTATGAAGTGGTAGTTTATGAAGCCGCCGAGCGTTTGGTACGGCAAGTGCAAGAGTACGAAATGTCTGAAGCGTTCGGCGAGCTCCGGGTGGACCAGTCATCAGAGTCAAAGGATGGTGAAGCTGTGAAGGCGCTGAGAACGAAGGTGAAGGAGTTGGCAAACCATGCAGTGGCTGCAGACCCAGCTCTCGGAGAGGCAGCAGTGCAAACGATAGGGGAAGGTGGCAAGCCTGAGGATATGTGGGTCATAGTTGCTGCATGGTTTGGGCATGTTGCTAAAGGTGAAATGGTTCCACCGGGCCGGATGTGATGTGTGGATTGACCTAGGAGAGAGCTGGCGTCCAGTCATTGCCACATACGTTATGTGTCTCGAAAGAGGATGAAAAGGTTTCCGAAGATCAAACCCTTATTGAGGGAGAGATCCTGGATCCCTCCAATGACAAAATCGATGTCTGAGACTCCGCTCCAATTCCTGTTGATCCGCGGTATTAGCTGCATGCGCTGTGCGCTGAGCGCTGACGGATCCACTTGCTGTGCTACCTTTCCGCTATTACTTAGATTTTTTCAGCTCGGCACTGCCTGCAGCCATTCTAGCCTTCTAGCGGCTCGCATCCAACTCTGTGTATCGTCCGAAGGGCTCCACCAGGGCAGGCAATGATATATTATACCTAGATTTAGTAACCACGCAAGATGCCAAAAAGAAGAAGCATCATAGGTCCTCGGACCAACGCGAGGGGTCTCCGATTGACAAAGATCAAGTGTTGCTCTGATGACGTTTTGCACCCTAATAGAATACCGCTGGACCGAGTATACGTACGTAAGTAAAAAAGTACCATAAACCACCACTGTGGTCTCGGAGCCGCTTACCCTTGTACACCCAGGGAAAATCATATATTCCTCAATGCAGAGGAGCTCCTTTCTTTCTGTCTCAACGCTTCCGAAGCAGAGGTACTTTAAAACTCTCGAGAAACTAACTTACCCCCGCCTCTACTTACTATTCTGAGTCAACATCTTTCGAAGCAACCATCCCTATCCATAAATCTTTTCACAAAAAGATGGACAACATCAACCACGACATCAACAGCCACCCCGAAGTTCCTAGTAGCACTAAGGACTCGAATAACCTTGAAGTCACATACAGCATCCCTAGTACCATCAACCACGCCCACTATTGGAGGTGTTGTCAGTGCGGCTTTCCCGGAAACGATTACCCTAGTGATTCCTACTGCATCAATACAGCGTGCAATCGTGATCGTTGCGGCGGCTGTACTGTCTAGTGAGAATCTTTCTTTCCAAGAACTTAGAAGCTATGATACCGGTCTGCTGTCTAGTTGATGTGCGTTTTCGGGTCTGTGACAACGCGGGCTAGGATGGTTTGGCGGTGAGATTGGGAGAAGAGGTAGTGCTTACAGGGCGGGGAGCTAGCGACTAAGGATTTTGTTATAGCTACTGAGGGAGAGGTTTGCTTACATGTGATCTTGCTTGACTTGATCTTATGCAACGGGATCAGTCTGTTCTGTAGCTGCCAGGAGCTAAGGCTGGAGAGAACTTAAGTCGATCTTTTCATAGCCTATTCGATCTATTGATCGCTCACGAGAGTTTACTTTTGCATAAGCTCTACTCTAAAAAGCTTTTTTTCCCCGATGCTTTGCTCCCAAGGGCATATCCTTCTCCAAGCCCCCTCCACTTATGCAACCCCTTGCGCCTCTATCTTGCTACCGAGACTCACATTCCGGCTAGAAGTTTGTTTCTCAAAGGCAATTCTGGCGCCAAGATCTACGAATGGGAGAACTATGTACGTGTTATAACGTAATACAGGTCAATGGTTAGAAGTTGAAGGCTGCAGTTGCGGACCTAAGGTAGATATCAATACTCATCATCGAGCCTCGTTTTTGGCTCTTCTTGTGCACATCGGAACGAGGGGGGTCCCAATGTGTGACAATCGGATGTCCTGTTGATTGCTTAGGCATGAGCAATCCAGTCCCTGGGCTCACATCAACGTACCAGAACAGTGGTCTTTCCATTTTGTACCAGCCTTTGCTGAAATAATGGATGTGCCGTATACCCGTCGCTGTTGAGTTTACAGAATCGGGTTTCGAATAGATATATACATCACATCACGTCACATCACATAGAGATACTCAATCAGAGTACAGATAGTCCTCTTCGAGGCCACCACGAGGCTCCCTGTACCACTGAAGGCGTATACAACATTCCCGGAATCATCAATTTCTACAGTTATGCTTGGGGACATTACGCACGTGCATAGGGCAACATACATCAAGGCTAGTACTGCTGTGGCCCCCAGGTGTCGTCACAAGTTGATGCAATTGTTGAAGAGGTTACTATTTTTAGTATGGGATTGCTCCAGAATCTCTACTTTGCGAGTAACTGCCATACGCCATCGTTGCGATCTCGGGTCTGCTGACCCTAGTGTACAACGAACAGAGTATTGATTCTCAAGTATAAAAGGGCATCTGTTCTTCGTTTTCTTTTTTCCTTCATCGTTTCAGATCAGCAGTTCTCCCTACAGCGGACTATCATTCAAGAATTCAAACACGTCTTGCATACTCGACTACATCCATAAGTAGATTCAAACCCACAATCCTTAGACAAACACATTCACAAAACCATTTCAAATCGCAATGAATCCCTTCAATTTCCAAAACACCGATGCTTCTACCCACGACGACCCCGACTCGAACGTCACTGGAGTCTCAGACAGCATCCCCGGCATCATCCACTGCGCTTATCAATGGGTCTGCTGCGTATGCAAATGGGAGAACTTGGTCGGGCAGAGCTTCTGCAAAGGTCCAGTGCACTAGTCATGGAAAATGCCCTTACTGTAGGGAACTTGGATAGAACTCTTCGGAGTGAGCTTCGTCCCAGCATCCCGGATTCTTTATATGAGGCTGACGAACAAAATTCAAGCAGGCCAAACCCTCAGGTCGATATCTATAAATTGCATCCTTTTCTGCACACCAAAGAATCGGAACTTCTTCTTAACTCTGATCTGCGCAATCCCCTCGGAATGATTGTCGTGCTGCCTTCTTTGTGGTGGTACTTTCGGGGCAATTCGCCGGAACAGCATTGGAGCAAACATGGATGCCCCTTCATGAGAAGCTGCGTGCTGAGCAAAGTCCTCCGCCTCTCAACCCATTGACGAAAAATGTATATGTTCTCAAATATAGAGCACCACAATTCGTCTTTCCTTAATCAACAGCGCGAAGCAGCAATTCTTCATTGAGTAAATTATCCTTGCAACAAGCTTTGACTTTACAAATCCGGCATGACGGATATAAAGAACACCCATCGACCCTTCTCACGCAAACGCGGAAATTTCATCCAGCTCCAGATCAGCTCCAAGATTGGGTCAGAACAATCCCGCGGGCATAAATCGAGTTGTGTCGCGATATAAGAGCATTGATGACGCGGAAGGAAGCAGACGTACATTTTCGGAAGTATTGGTCATGTTATCTGCGCTATGCAATATCCTTGGGCTTTTGTACGACTTTTCATTCTAACTAGAAACATGCGTGTCACATGGATGGGTGGAGCCTCATGGCTATCTTCGCGATTAAGTACGTAAAAATAGTCGCAAAATGTCCAAGATCGGTAGCCTTATCATTCCCACCTCTGTAACAAGATCTGTGGCCGTTGTTAGAATCGCATCCTCGCCATCGCTTATGTACGAACGCTCGCAAAAGATTCGATCTCGGTAGCCCTGTCATCCCAACAGCTTCAGCAACATCTGTAATCTTTTTTAGAATCGCTACTCGCCATTGGCAGAAGGGAGGAAGTCTCACAAGCTCATATACATCCCAAATCACCGATGTTCTGATCGCTGGTCCTATACGGGACGATCATCTTTTCCATGGTATTCTGTCTATAGGATATGTGAAAATACTGAATATCTGTAAGAATGGAGGGTTCTTTCTGATCTTGTGGCCTTTCTCTTCTCATCATCACCAGCTCTCAACAACTCAAGAAATTCAAATACAAACAAAACATCAAACCAAACACCACTACAAAACAAACATCCATAAAATGTCTCCAAGACTGACTTCCATGTCTCCTTCGAGAACGAATCAGCTGGAGGCCACTCTCCTCCAGAGTCTCCAACGTTCCTGATACCGAACATACCACGACCAAAGCACCAGACTCATACCATGACGGAGGCATCACCACTGATGGTGGGACCAGGCAATGTTGCGCGTACAACTATGATAAAAACCCCAACTGCCAATATTGCTGCCGTCATTGTCAGCATCTTCCGTGCGCCAACTGTAAGACTTGATAGCAGATTTCTTCAGAATAAGCAATGTCCTTCCGGTCTCAACAACTTCCAGCGACACTGACGGTAGTCTAGTCGGCGAGAATCCTGGATCGGGTCAAGGTCGCTGATGAGAATGTGGCGGTGGGTTTTCTAGTAGACGGGCGACAAGTGCATGATAGATTGTTTGATTTGAATTAGACTTAGCATGCGGGTTCAATGGAATTTCTGATAGACAGGGCTGGGGGCGACAATAGAAGGGATGCTGACGGTCATTCATTTACCTTAGCTAGATGTATTAATAATATTGTTGAAATTGTTGCTTGCCATTAGGAGAATGGGGGAAGACTGACAAGTTCATATATATTATATAAAATTGCCGGAACTCTGATCATAGGCCCAATATAGGACCATGAGGGTTTTCATGCCGTTCTATATACCCAGGGAGTGTGGAACCCAGAGAAATATAAAAGGCATCATCCTGTTTTTATATCCTTCCTCTTCTCGATATCGACGACCCGATCATTCAAACGACATCAAATTTTCGAAACATCCGACAGCAAACACAACTCCTCGTCAACCATACCCAAACAACCACGCGATGCCTTAAACAAACGTCTTCAACTGGATAGACTTCAAACCATCCGAATGCCTTCATGGTGCAAGTAGCAGCGTTTATGGAAGGGTAACTGCCAACGTGAGGAAAAGTCTTCCCAACTAACGCAGATCTTCATGGATGACGACAAATAGTTTGCATGGCGCATACAGCAGTCGTTGCAAAGGAGGAAACCGGAATGAGTGTATCCATTGATAACTGTCAAGAAGCTTTCCTGGTCTCTTATCCTACAGACGCGGCAAGAACCACAGTGCAAGAAAGACTTAGCTCAGGACGACCTATCTCCAGCCCTTTCACGCATGCCTGAAGAACAGAGTGCTTGTTGGTAGTACTCTAGACGAATATTGGCAGAGGGAAGCCATACTGCAACACTCGTCAGAAAACAGTATCGCCGAGCTATGGTCAATACTCACGTTTACAAGATCATTGAACCTCAAATTCTTGTTCAACCCGCTCACAGCATCCAGCTCATCCTTCCCAAGGTCCCAACCCGTCACATCCAGATTCTGCGCTAATCGACCTTGGTTGTTGCTCTTCGGGATAACCGCTACGTCTCTCTGTGTTGCCCATCTTAGCAAGACCTGTGCGGGCGTCTTGCCGTGCTTCTCTGCGATCTTCTTGACCGTGTTATGCTCCATCAAGAGCGGTGTCTCTTTGGCTTGCTCCATGTCGAGCTCTAAGAAAGATTGAGGGCCGAAACTGCTGTAGGCTGTGATGGCGATGCCTTGGCCTTGGGCGTATTTGACAAGACCTTCTTGAGTGAGGTAGGGGTGGTGTTCGATCTGCAGAGTCGCTGGCTTGATCTTGGCGTAGCGAAGGAGATCCATGATGAGTTGTGAATTGAAGTTGCTGATACCGATCGACTTGGCTAGACCCTTCTGTTGCACCTTTTCCATAGCTTGCCACGTTTCTTGAATGCTAGCATTCCCAGTGACAACGTTCTTGCCATCATAAGTGAAGCCAGGCGGGTAGCGCTCGGAGGGATCAACGTATTTGAGTGAGACCGGGAAATGAACGATGTATAGATCGAAGTAGTCGATGCCCCAGTCTTTGAGCTGCTTTTTGCAGATAGGCTCAACACGGTCATGGTCGTGGAAGGAGTTCCAGAGCTTAGAGACGAGGAAGAGATCTTCGCGCTTGACGATGCCCTCTTTGATAGCACGGGCAACACCTTGGCCAGACTCGACTTCGTTACCGTAGTCTGCAGGATAATTCAAAATCAGATCCTGGGCTTGGTCCCAGAAATCTGGAACTGGCAGGGCTATGACATACCGCATGCGCCGTCAAAAAGGCGGTAGCCCGATTTGATGGCATTGTAGACAGTATCGGCACAGGTATCATTGTTTACTTTCCAGAGACTAACAAGTTTGATCAGTATTGATGGGCTGTAACCAATGTGACCAAGGCTTACCCAAACCCAACAAGGGGCATTTGGTGGCCGCTGTTAAGCTTGACCGTAGGTGAAGTCATGCTTGCGTGGTATCTGAAGATTGGTCGTTGAATCTGGAGTGGAAAAGTTTTGGTGATTGAAATGGGTGGATTGAAGAGTGCGGTAGTACTGTTCGGTGGTTTAATTAGTCGAGTTGAGATCAGGACGGCAAGAGCAGGGGAAATTAGATACCGTTGGAAGGATCTTATAATGTTCATCGGAAAGAATGATTTGAAGGTCGAGGAGCACAAAATAACAAAGTGAATGAATTTACCCCGCGTCCCCCGCTATTACGTTGGCAGGGTTCAGGAACAGGCTAAACTCATGCAGCGGCTCGTTATTTCATGCGGCTAAATGGGTAAAAACCACGCGACATCTCCCATACAGGCAATTACCCGCGAGTGGTCCGAAAGAGCAATGGAAAGCGACCAAAAGGTTTCTGTGGTTCATTTGCTACCTGAGCACGGACAAGTATCATACAGACGTCTAACATGATCGTTATTGCATGCGGCATCATGCTGCCTGACGTAAAAGGCTGACCACCTACGGAATGCTGGTGATTGCAGAGAAACGAAATTTATCATCATGAAACGCGCACGTAGGCTGTATATGTCAATGAAAAGCGACTAGAATAGTGGGAATGGTTGGCACATACTTGCATCAATCTGCTGAATCTGGGGTAGCCCCAATCGAACCTTGTTTCTGTACAAAGCCGGACTCCTCAATTGCAGCGGATTCATTTCAAAGTAGACAGTATTCAATTCCTTCTTTTTGGCGAGCTCTCTCTCCACCTCCTCGAATGACGATAACAGGTTGGACGAAGCCCACAACTCCTCTAGGTGCTCTAAGGGGCCAATATTCGCGAGATGCGTAATTTTGTTATTGGAGATATCGAGGACACGGAGGTTGACATTACTGTCGAGGCCGGAGATCTCGGTCAAGGCGTTGTGGGAGATGTATAGTTCTTCTAGATTCGGCAGGTTGGAGAGACCGGTGATTTGGGGGAGTCGGTTTGATTGTATTGAAAGGATCTTGAGGTTGCTGAGATGCGAAATGTTCTGTTTCCTAATAAGCCAAGACCCATACCAACCGAGTGATACCATTCATACCTTCAGCTCCGTTATCTTGTTTTTGCCCAACCACAACTCCTCCAAACCTGTCAGGGTATCCAGATTCTCAATCTCCTGCACCTCAGTCAACATCGATGATCGAGATTGATCATTTTCTACTGTCCTACTCTTATCCTATTCGCCGCTAGCTCTAGATTCCTTAGCTTTGTCAAGCCGTCAAGACCTTCAATCTTTTGTATCTTATTTTGCACAAAGTACATATCCGTCAAATCCTTCAGGTGATCCACATTCTTGATGTGCTTGAGCTTGTTGAAGCTTAGGTCTAGGCTATTCAGATGGATCAAGCTATCCAAGCCTTTGATGTGTGATATCAAGTTGTCGTAGAGGTCTAGTTCCTGCAGCGTAGGTCCGAGACTCGATGGGAGTTCGATGTGGGAAATCTGGTTCTGGCGAAGACATAGTTTCTGTGTGAATATCGGGTCAGTGCCCTTTTAACGTGCAAATTGTGCTCCGAAAGGGAGCATACCTTGACCTTTGCGAAACGTTCAAGACGGAGAGCAGGTATGGAGGAGATGCGGCAGTGGACGAGGTCGATATCCTACGTGAAAGTAGGTTGTTAGTACACAGAACCGGCGCCAGCTTAGCAATAGCAGTAGAGATAGCATACATCAATATCGAGCTCATAGTCTTCAAGCAAATCTGGCCCACCCCTAGGTCAGCAGAAACACAGAGAAAGCAGAGGCCAACTGACCTTCGTCTGCGCTGGTTTGCTCCACTGGTGGTGCGTCCTCATCTGAGTACTCCGGATCTGAAAGTATTTCTGCGTTCGTGACTACCGCTCTTCGGTCCACTCGTAGCTTGCCATCCCAGCCCTTGCTGTCTTGAAGTGTTCCGCCATTGGTGGGGGGTGCAGGATCTGGAGATACATTTGTTGGATTATCCATAATTGCAGAAGTGTCACGGTGATCTTGGTCTGGAGGAGGAGGAGTTGTTGAGAAGCGGTTTAAATGTTCGAGGTCCTGGCCCGTAGTTGCATGTTTGTGGGCGGAGAATGTTTCTACGACAAACGTCACATAACGCCAAGACAGTGAATAGGACTCTACTAAGCCAGATGGACGATACTCGAGAAGAAAACCATTCTTATCTAGACGATGGTATCAGGGTATAGTACTGAGTAGTATTACAGATGTCCGGCCCCCTTTGCCTCTATGCCCAGAACTTTTGTATATGGTATCAAGCCCTTCCTGAAAATGCCTTCTGTCGTCATGTTCCTACGTCGACCAATCGTTCTGCTAGGTCCACCGATAACTGTCGCCGTCGATTGACAGCTTCCCAGCTTCCGACTGCCGAAAAGAAACCCCGAGTTCTACATGCCCATGGCTATCGCTATGAAGAGAACTTTCGAGTAACTTTCGCGATGACTACGTTTGCATGATTAGCAGAAAGTCCTCAGTCGAACAAAAAATTCCACAAGGCTTGTGCAGATTCGGCTTACCGTGTAAAGCAACGACACTGAATATGAATCCAAGAGAAAGTACCAGCACTACCACGGGGTCGACCTTCAGACCAGGGGATTCGTCGGTGTATAAACCTAAGACACAGCACTAAATGTCAGCGTATCCGATTAAATCCACTCATGGCTCTCCTTTCACACAGTTCTCCCCTCTCCTTTAAGCGACCCTTTCCCCCGTCTATCACGTCCAAGGAGGCTCCAAGAGCTCCTTTTATCTTGGTTTCCCACTCCTCTTAGATCCACAATATGAAATGTAGACATACGTAACATAGTGCTCGAGCTTCCTCCTGCGCCTGCTGCTCTCGTGCTGGTTGGCCTTGCATTCGCAACTTTGTCTGCTCTATCCGCTGCGGCCTTCCTTCTTATCGCTGTCTTTGGTCCGCCTGGTGGTGACAGATTCCGTCCACTGCTTACGCCTGCAGAAGCTGGTGGTGAGATTGGGGAGGATGGGCGCGGGGAAGACTGGGGGTTTGAGTTGTCAGCTACCAAGGCCCCTTTTTGTAACAGTACAAGCGCTGGGAAAATCGCAATGGGAACCACAATTGCAGCCAGCGCTCAACATCGCCAGGCAGTTAGGGATAAGGAATGCAGAAAAGTCATCCTGAATTGGGGCTGCTTGGGAGTCCTGGAAAGTCGAGCTGGAGACGTACCATTGCGACAAGGGGATTAGGAGTGGGTTCCAGGAGAACCTGCCAGAAATTATAGACTGGTGCCTCGAATTAGGTCGTTGGACAGGATGTGATATATCGCTGGTATTGTGCTGTAATCCGATCTTTATCAAGCTGGTGCAGAAGTTGAAAAGGACAGCGGTTTCGTTAATTCAAGGAGACGCTAGTGCGGTCCGTAAAGGCTTGGCATCTCAAGGCGACAAAAATATGCCCCCAGCTCAGTCGAAGCTCGCTCGGCTGTCGCTTTAGCGAGGGAGCCGATGCAACACCCCGACTGGGTGATCAACGCTTCGCGCTCACCCTTCCTTCTACTTACTAAGACCCCATTATTCTTATATAGCCTACCTTAGGGATCTTAGAGATAGTTATTAAAGTAGAGTATAAAAGGGAGCGGTACGCCGCCTATCCTGGCTCTTTAATTCTTACTTTTATAATCTGAAGATTATAACTACTATCTCCTCCATAGTTATCCTTGACTCTTCTCTCTATTTTATATAGTTATAGGCCGTAATAATATATCGCTAGTAGAGCTACTAGAGAGACGTCGGCAAAATCGAACCCGGCCCCAGCAGCCCCAGCAGCCCCAGGCCAAAGCGCGGCGCCCTCGGGCCAAGTCACGTGACTTTAGCCCTATATGATTTTTTTTTGATGATCGACCGGCCCCACGTTTAGCGCACCTTTGCCTCCCAAATACCTTCGGTGTCAACCCCCTAGCGCCTTTTGTGTCCCTCACCTCAGTCACGTGATGCGGATTACTCTACGGGTACATATTTTACCCCTAATTGATCTAGCTGATTCTCTACAAATAGGCTTGGCCTTCAAGGGGTGTTTCGAAGGTCTGTTTCGCTCCAGATGCCTCATAGTAGGAGCGACAAGTGTTCTCAACACCAATTGGTGCAACCCGAAGCCGATCTTCAGCAATATCCAAGTCACCTAATTGGGGTTCCCCATTTCCTTGGCGTCAGCTGGGCGGAGAGGTCATCCCCCTTCTTGCTTGACATGACACCCAAGACAGGATTGCCTACTTCAAACCTCGGAAACTTCTGTTGTCCCACGAGTACAATATCAAATCTTTGAACTAACATAGCTACGAACGCAATAACACTTTGTTTAGCAATGAAACGGCCTGGACACAACGTGGTGCTACCTCTAAAAGGTCGCCAGCTCAACGTGCGTGTTAAAGCGTCATTATCGAGGAAGCGAGCGGACTTGAACTCTTTGACTCTGTCACCAAAGACCTTCTCGTCAAAGTGAAGTTGGCAGTTAGGGATCATGATGCGATTGCCTTTTCGGAGCTTCTTTCCGCCAATGATTGTATCTTCGGTGCTGGACCGAACTGATGACGAGTAAGCCGAGAGCCGAAGTACCTCGTTCTAGACGCTATTCAGCCGAGGACAATTCTCCTCCAAGTACTTCACTTCAAGTTCTCCATTAGTGAAAGAATCCTTTGTCTCCTCTCGCACAATTCGTAACAATCCGGGCTCGAAGAGTATGTATGAAAGCATCCAAAAGCAGCTTCTTCGAGTGTTGGTATTGATCCTAAAACCCAGCAATTAGCAGCAACCGGTTTCTTTTGGATAGAACAACACTCGGCCCCAATAAATCGTCATCATCATGACCGCGATTTCATGCGTGTCGAATCCCACATTCCTCATTTCTGCCTCCATAGCCGGCGTAAACTACGCCATTCCGCCTCTCGCTTCGACCGGTACTTCGAAATACCGTTCTAAGCCGGTGATTACTTCATCTTTGGCTCTGATCATCTTGCTAGCTAGAAACTTGGGATACTGGTAAAGTACCTGCCATGTGAGTTCGTCGAAAATGAGGAAATCCCAGCTGAGCTTGGGTTCCATCTCGGCCAAAAGTGGACCAAAGTACGCTTCCTGGCCCGCACAGATAAAAATGTCCGAGGTCCAAGCGTATAACGAGAGAACGACGGCCTGTTCGGAGACGCTCGAGTTGCAAGGGTATTGGGCCATGTGCTTGAGGCTCAAAGATTTTTGGAAGTACCTAATGAATGTGCTGCGGAGGCCATCGAGCCGTTTCCCGGGGAACAGCTGGTGAATATGTATCTCACGACCTAGTTTCGCCCAGCGGCTTCCGTTGTGGATTTGAGAATATCTCTTTCTCCCGATCGGGAACTTCGTACATAGTTTGCACAGCGAATTCCGAGGAGCCAGAACTTCGCATCACTGCTTGGACAAATATCTCGTAGGACAATGTTGACGTGTTTTTGTAAACCATCGTAATGTCTTTGGCATTCGTGAGTATATAGATTTTAGTGCCTGCCGCTGTTATCGTATAGGGCTCTCTCGAGTTGCCAAAGTAGGTTCTACATCACAGATGAGTAGGACTTGGATGTTTTGATCATGGCTTATTTTGCATAGTCCAGTAGCTGATTGGAGTTCCTAAAGAAGGGCAAGCGCATGTATTTGGTTGAGAATGGACATTTTTACCGAGGACTCCATGGCCTAGTAACCAGTGAGTCATGGCTCGTACTCCAAGTTGGAGGCACATGGGAGTCACCGAGAACTGTTGAAAGATGATCAGCAAAATTTATACTCAAACATTAGGAACAGCAGTGGATCGCCTGGTATCCAGTAGGGCAGCTCTTTCGGGTCACCTCGATAGAGCAAGGGCAACACTATGAATTTCCCGAGTCTCCAAAGCAGAAGACTAATGATGAGTCCGCCGGCAAATGACAGACGCATGTTTGCTCTAATCACCACAGCTAGCGCCGCAGGTGGCAATAACTCTGCAATATACTGGAAAAACATAGTTAGGAAATCTGATATGCTCAATTATGGCAGATTAAACAGCCCTGAAATGGCGAACAATATGGAAAGCGAAAGCTGCCTTTTGGATGTACAGCTTTGCTGTGCAGAACGTCAATGACAGAGGAACGGAACTCGGCAAACGAATTTTCCTAGCCGCGTCTTTGGTCGCTATTGCCAGTGGGCGGGGAAATATCTATCCGGAGTGACACAAACCTAATATGGGCCCTGCATATGCACATGCACATGCGCCCACGTCGATCAGTAAGTGGTGTCCGGATCCCGTGCCACAGCTTTGCATCGGATTAGCTAACTCGTGTGGTAGAGTTGTATTGTACTCGGCCTGTGCCATGCCAAATAGGACCTCACCGCTTCTTCAAATTCCGCTAGCTTTGGCGAACCACTGCCTACTATCTAACCTGACTAGGGACCGTAGCAACCAAGAGGGGTAAAATAACTTATGGTCAGCCTCGTTTTCGAGGAGACAGCAGGGCACTAGCTGTGCTCGGAAAGCTCAGATACACGTAAGATGATTAATTACAACTAAGATTGGAAAAGGTTGGCCCGCGAAAACCGTAGCCCACCACAACTTCATCCAGATCGCCACTTACCTACACAGTGAAAGAAGAAGGTCATGGACTATCGAATGAGATGTGATTCCCGATTAGTGAGGCTTTCAAGCACGAGTTCTGACTTATGACCAAATAGACATTGAAGCATTGTGCAAGGCTAAAGCGACCTGCAGCTCATTTTTATTTTGTTCAAATACACAGGACTCACTTCTCACGTGAACCTCGTCCTACTCGAGAGTCTAGTCTGGGTTGAGCTACTGCGCGAAAAGCTTGAACCCGCCCGGCACTCCTTTCTGGAAAAGGCCATCGGGATCATACTTCTTGCTGACCGCCTGCAACTTTGCTTTGCTAGCCGCACCATATCCATCAATCGGATTTTGTGTCTTGTTCGCATAATTGAAGTAAATGAACCTGTGAAAGACCCCTGCTTCTTGCGCAAGTGCGTTGATTCCATCAATGAATTCATCTGCCACACTATTGACTAGTGGATCATCACTTGAAATTTCCCATGAAGCCGTGAGAAGTGAATTCACCAGTGGGCCTTCCGAGGGATCGAGGCCCTGAGAGTTGCCTCCCAGAGGGTCTGACTTGGAGGTGATTGCTGGGACAATGGGTTGGAAGGTCAGCGACCATATGATTCCTGTGACCTTTTCGATTTGTTTGATTGTGTCATTGAACTTCCCGTAGACGGTGTTGAGGAACGAGAGGTCATTCTTGAATGTGTTTGTGATATAGAGTTCCCTGTTATTTGTTAGGATAGCCACCCAAAGCTCTTGAGGATCCCACAACATAGAAAAGAAACACGAGGGATAGGATTACTGACCGGAGACCGTCAGGGGAATTTGCGCCTCGTTCTACAGTGAAGTTCAAGAGGCTATCGACCCGCAAAGTACTTGCCAGCTGTGGCTGTATGGTGGTGAAAGGCTGGAGTTTAAGTGGATTTGCCTGTGGTTTAGTGTAGTATAGGCCATTGACCGCAGCACTCCCTTGGCTTCCACTAAAGCCAAAACTCTGAATGACCGCAGAATAATCATCATATTGTGGATCCTGGGCAAAATTGTAGAAGGCCGTGAGCTGTTGCGGTGCGGTCGTGATAGGATAGTAGACAACCCCACCCCAAAAGGAACCTTGTTGAAAGGTCTTCAAGTCAAAGCGAGTTACGATACCAAAGTTGTTTGAGCCACCCCGAAGCGCAATCCAGAGGTCGGCATTTGTATTCTCGTTAGCGTTAACAACACTGCCGTTAGCGAGTACGATCTCGTAATTCACGACATTGTCGCAAACAAAGCCTTTCCGAGCCGAAAAATATGAGAGGCCACCTGGAGTCCATTAGATATTTACACAGGTAGCAGGGTTCCATTGAACATGATTGACAGACCTCCGAGAGTAAGACCGCCAACCCCAACCTGTGCCGCACGTCCACCACTCAATGCTAGAGTTTTGGAGTCGAGATATGTGTATACATCAGTCCACTTTGCACCAGCTCCTACTGATGTAATAGTGTTATCTGCATTCACGGCCACTGCCTTGATGGACGTCATATCAATGACAGCGCCACCCTCAATGGAAGCGCTCCCAGCCCAAGGGGTATGCCCCCCTCCTTTCACAGCGAACTTAGCTGAGTAATAGCTAGATTCGTAGACGGAAGCCAAGGCATTGACAGCTGTCGCCACGTCATTGGTGTTTAGTGGTGTGACAATGCAACCGGGGATTATTTGCTCCTCTTGCTGGGAGAAGTATGATGCCTTGGACATCTGATAAGTGGCATCGGAAGGAACTGAGACCTTGCCGGGAAGTGCTTTTGCTAGAGCATCGTATTGAAATTTGGTGTACGAGCTTGATGGAACAGTTGCGTTTAGTTGATTCGTTCCGTTGGCTGGCGCTGGGTCTGTCATGTTTGAGGATGCTTTAATTGAACGGAAGATGAGGCTAGAAAAGAGGAAGGGTGCGAATGTGATGCAAGAAGTAAAGAAGTAGAAGATGTGCGGCAGCAGGAGGTGCACGTGGCATACGCACGACAATATAATAGACTTTATAGTAAAACTACCTTAGTGTTCTCACTCCTGAAGCTATACACACCGGCACAAGTGGATATGTAAATAGATGCTTGGGCGGTCTAACGCCAGGGCTAGCAGGCCTAGAAAGGCTACAACAGGTGCCCCAGCGCTAGAAAACTCCCATGCCTAGGCGGCATAGACCTGGAGTGTAGATAGGCTATATATAGGCTATGTATAAGGTGCGGGTGGGCGGGAAAGAACTGCTATGGCTCTGAAAGAGATGAACTCGACTGAAGAGCCAACTGCTGGTGGGATGCTCATACAAATAGTGCTCTCAGGAAGCACGGATCTCTCGCTATGGCCCATGGTCATGGCGCATGGCTGAAACCGCATCTGATCATGAGACACACTAACCCACAGTCCCACTGTAGCGAGAAATCGAAGGACCCAGCGATATAGGATTCGTTTAACTCTATTATAGTTATTATAGATAAATTAACGAAATATACGATTATAGTATCTTTAACCGGTTCAGTCGATCCATGCATTGTCTGTCTAGCTCGAATGAGGTGGTTGCATCGGCACTGATGATGGCGGAGCAGAAAGGGGGAGCAGGCACCCCCATTCCTTTGTGGATCTCCAATTCTCTGGAGTCTGGGAGTTTCCAATTCTGGGGGCCCTGAATAGACATCTGCAGATCTGGAGCATTTGGGTCATAGTTGCACCAAAGTCCAGAGGCGCTACATCTCTGACACTGGGGTCTGGTCTCATCGCACTTGGGGTCCGAGCGATTAGTCTAGCACCAGGCATACGGAAGATTTGCTTACTTTCACTCTTCGGAGTTTACAGTTCCGGCATCCCTGTCGGGACTTCCTGTGTGCTCTGCGCTTCCCGATAGCAAGTTTCCGCGAGATCGATTCCATTATTACCCTGGTTCCAAGTCCTTTACTCTGCTTGAATAGCTCTACGGATGGATGGACAAAGACTGACGTGGGCAGTGCGGGGAATGTATATCAAAGTGGATGATGTTGATGGAGCTTCGTAATCTCCGGATGCCGAAAGCATGAGCTAACCCCAGCCCGTATTTCTTGCAACTCGCGCTATCCCATCTGTCGTATTCAAGACCGTCTTATTGGTGGGAGTTTCGATCATTCCAGATCTTGATGCCAAACTGGTGATTTCGTCCGTACCGCTAACTCAACTTCTCACAAAGCTAACAATCTCCGACGGAAACACCATGGACTTAGCGCACTACTTATCTCCTCGGTTCTGTTTCATTTCCTTTTTCGCTGGAGAAACCGTGCTGGGAGCCTGCCGGGAGGAGGTATTTAGAGGGCTGGATGCCCGCCCGTCAACATAGCAAAAGAAAACAAATCCCATTCCAGAACTCTATCAATCCCAAATCCTTGATCAAAAACATCTTTCCATTGCCTCTTGAACTATTTGTATTGACAATATGCGTGTGTTCGTCACCTGTGCTACTGGCTTTATCGGCCAAGCCGTTGTCCAGGAACTTCTCAGCGCAGGCCACCGGGTCTTGGGCCTCGCCCGCTCAGACAAAGGTGCAGAGTCTCTGGCTGCTCTCGGGGTTGAGGCACATCGGGGCTCGCTAGGTGACTTGGACAGTCTCAAGCGGGGAGCCTCTGCATCAGATGGTGTGGTCCATCTGGCCTTCATCCATGACTTTTCCGACTTCTTTTCCAACTTCGAGGGAAATTGTCGTGCAGACAGACTTGCTATCGAGACAATGGGAGCTGCTCTAGCATGATCTAACCGCCCCCTCATCATCACGTCTGGCACTCTGCTACTTCCACAAGGCCACCTTGTGACTGAAGAGGACGCTCCTGACCTCATTACTGCTGCCGCTGCTGCTCGCGGACCATCGGAGCGGTCAGCACTATCCCTCGTGTCGCAAGGGGTACGCACTTCGGTAGTGCGCCGGCGCACCCACAAACTATGGGGATGGAGACCATGGTTTCATCCCACAACTTATTACCATAGCGCGGGAAAAGGGCGTGTCCGCGTATATTGGTGATGGACTCAATCGTTGGCCCGCAACGCACCGATTAGACGCCGCCCGTGTTTTCCAGCTGGCTCTGGACAAGGCCAGCGCCGGCTCCACGTTTCATGCAGTGGCCGAGGAGGGTGTGTCCATCAAAGACATCGCAGAGATCATTGGCAAGCAGCTGAACGTACCTGTTGTCAGCAAAGCAAAGGAAGAAGCCCAGCAGCATTTCGGCTGGCTAGCATTTGCTCTTATGGGGGACAACCCAACTTCCAGCGCAAAGACGAGGGAACAGCTAGGATGGAGTCCTGTGCATGCTTCGCTTATTTCTGATCTCAAGGAGGGGACTTATTTCAAAAACTGAACAACGAAAGTTGATGGTTCAGTCAACGGTTATAGTTGTGTTGAATGTTCGTTAGCGATAAGATCGTCGGTATACGGGAGATGTGTACTAGGGAATTGACTTCCACCTTATTTATTCTCTATTTTCATCATACTGGGAGTGTTATTGCTTAGCCCCAAGTGACTCAAAAGCCCCCCACTTTGGAATCGAACACAAGAGGTCATCGCACTGCTTCTGCCGGCCTGCCCACCGCGAGCACAGAAGAACAAGCATGTCAAAGCCTGCCTAGGTCCCCCTCGCTCCCGCATCCCGCGACCTCAAAAGCAAAAGCCAAGATATGTGGCCCCAGCGTCTCCTCGCTCTTCATAAGGTGCTAGGGAATTTCCTCAAAGAGACATTAACCAGTGGTAACAATGGCTTGTTCTGAGCTAACTTGACTACTTACCCAACCCGCAGACTAGCCTTATATGTCTTTCTCGTCCACTGAGTTGAGCGAGAACGCGCCCGCTTTGATACTTCGGCTGAGAGAACGCAAAAGGAAAGCATAAAACCAAGGCAAGAGGCCGTTACGTCTCCTCGACCCCTCGAGGCACTTCCGGTGCGTCCAATTAGTGGGAGGCAATTGTTGCAAATCAACGATGTGGTCTGGGTTAACTTGGCTGTTGGGAAAATGGCCGTTTTAGGTATATAACCATGTCTCCGTAGCTTTAACGTACAAACCTTTCGTTAAATCTACAGCAGCGGCGGTTGGTTTTCACGCCGAGCAGGCTCTTCAACACACGAAAGATGGCGGAAGATGAAGGCGAATGAGTGATGTAGTAGTAAGACAATATATGTATAGGATAAGGCGAGGATATGGACGATTCTACAGTAAAAGCAAAAGCAAAAGCCAAGCTGTCAACGGACCCAAAAGGCGTGACAGATAGTTTCTGGGAATCTCTTCAGAAAAGGATGTGTCACCAGTTACACAGGTTGAGCTAACTTGGCTAACGAGGAGGAGATAGAGTTTTGGTACATACAGTTCTAATGGTGAAGGGTGCGGTGGGATGGTCAGACCGCGCACTGGGAGAGGAGCAGGATAGTGGATATTGATAGAAAGCGATGCCACTTGTACCTGCCCTTTCTGTGTATCGGACCAACCCTCCCTCCATCTTCACCCTTACCAGTCCTAAAGCCAACAAAAGAAGAGTGGAAAAAAAGAAAACCAAGTTGTCCAGGCACCTACACCTGTTCGCTAGGCCACTGCTTTGCGGACGAGGCATTCCTCCGGGAAACCTTTGGAGCGTCCCTACCACGGAACCTGGCAGCCTCTGAACGTTTCCAGGACGGCAGCGCTCTTCTCATATGGCAGTGACCAGCCCTCTTAGGAATTGAGTTGAGCTAACTTGACTATTAGGATCGAGGTGGGTTTTGGCATATAGTCTTTCCTGCAAGAGAATCTGTTGTGGGTTTGGGAGTGGCAGTGAGAGGGTCAGTGGGAGGAGAAGGGGCGGGTGGGTAGCGTCAAAGCATAGAGTAATTTGGCAGCAGAGGAATTCTCGCAGGTGATTTGATGGACGTCAAATGAATGAGTATGATTGTAGAGTAAGTGCCGTCTGTTTCTATCTCTGGATAGCAACACTATGGCCTCCATAATAATCATGGGGAGGATGTTCCAAAGCTTTACCTTGACATTTGGTAGGGTACACAACAAAAGATTCTGCGAATAAGGATAGAGGCGACCAACAGAAGCCTTCTGAGCTCTCATACTGATGGATAACTGCTTTGCCGCTAGAGTTTGAGTTTGCCTGAATCGTACATCTCGATGTGGTTCACCAACGACAAAACTCAACACAAGGGGATAGAGAGTAAATAGTAGGTAAATAGAGGTTAATTCGACCCTGAATAAAGACGGCGATACTGACTAACTCCTTCGGGACTATGGCAAAAAAATCTTGTATTATAATACTCTATTATTATTATTATTATTTACACCTTGTGAAGTTAATAGAATAACTACCCTTTACACATTCCAGTTGGGGTAGATTTTATATCACTCGGCAAACCTGCCTAGGTCTAATGCCGACAGGCTTGGCACGTCAATTTTCTCCCACCACAGCTTCTAATACATCCAAGGGCTCCTCAATAGTGCCCCTGACGGCAATTCGCCATTGTGACATCCTTTAGACGGGGCATCCTACAAAACCAATCTTCAACATGCCTGGCCGAACGAAGAAGTCCACCAAGAAATTTGAGAAGAACCACCTCAAAGACACCATTGAGAAGCGCAAGGAATCCGCCAAAATCAAACAGCGCCAGCAGATAAAAGCCAAGAAGCAAGCCAGGAATGCAGCCGACAAGACCAAGGCATCCGACAATGAAGATGAGCCCACCGCGCCACAAGTCAAGACAAATGGCGCAGCAGCCAAGAACGACCTCAGTAAAATGAGCATTGACGAATTCTTCCAAGGTGGCTTCGATCTCCCAGAGCAGAAAACGAGTAATCGGGCGAGCAAGGAAAAGATCGTACAACAGAAGATTGGCAAGAGGAAGCGTAATGTAGAGGAATATGAGTCAGAGGCAAGTGGTCAAGGAGAAGGCAGCCCCGCGTCCAGTGACGATGACCAGGAAGATGGACTCGGGGAACACAAGGACGATCTGGATGCACTGGCGGAGAAGGACCCTGAATTCTACAAATACCTACAAGAAAACGATGCGGAGCTATTGGACTTCAATGAAGATGCGGACCTGGCCGAAGTAGATGAATTGAGTGAAGAAGAGGCGCCAAAGAAGAAGCGAAAGAAGACGAAAGGCGAGAAAGAGACTATACAGGAAGACTTGGACGTTGACGATGGATCGGAAGTTTCAATGGCCATGGTGGGCAAGTGGAAGGCTGCCTTGTCGGAACAACATTCTCTAGGAGCTATGCGCCAGGTCGTTCTTGCATTCAGAGCTGCCGCCCATATCAATTCCGAGGACGACAAAGAACACAAGTACTCGATCTCAAGTCCAGAGGTGTATCACGAGTTACTTATCACAGCTCTCGAGCATGTTCCAAAGGTCCTCAGTCACCATCTACCAGCGAAGGAGTCAACATCTGGCAAAGTACGCATCGCAACAGATTCAAAGAAATATCGTACTTTGACCCCGTTGTTAAAGACTTACTCCGCATCAATACACCATCTTATGGACAGTCTTTCGGACGCTCCGACTATCAAGCTCACACTATCTTCTTTGGTTCCGTTACTGCCATACATACTGTCTTTCAAGAAGGTCCTCAAGGATCTCATCAAAACAACCATCAACATATGGTCTGATACATCAAGCGATGAAGCTACGCGAATCACGGCCTTTCTTCTAATCAGGCGTCTTACCGTCATTAGTGATGCCTCCCTCCGAAAAGCAGTGCTGAAAACTACCTATCAAGGCCTCGTCAAAGGCAGCCGCATCACCAATGTTCACACCCTGCCCGGCATCAATCTGATGAAAAACTCAGCAGCTGAACTTTGGGGTCTAGATCCTAACATCGGTTACACGACTGGCTTCACCTATATTCGTCAACTGGCGGTCCATCTCCGCACCAGCATCACGCATCCGACAAAAGACTCGTACAAGACTATCTACAATTGGCAATACACCCACTCGCTTGACTTCTGGTCTCGCGTTCTTTCCACTCATTGCTCGCCCCTCACGAATCCGACGCTCAAAACTCCCTCCGCATCTCCACTACATCCACTCATCTACCCTCTCGTGCAAATAACTCTAGGTGCCCTACGGCTCATCCCGACGCCTACCTACTTTCCGCTCCGCTTCCATCTTACCCGCGCACTCCTCCGCCTTTCCCGCACAACCAATACATACATACCTCTTGCTCCCCCATTACTCGAAGTGCTCTCCTCCCCAGACCTCTCCAAACCGCCTAAACCATCTACACTTCCACCGTTGGATTTCTCAATAGCACTTCGGGCCCCGAAAACATACCTTCGCACGCGCGTATACCAAGATGGCCTGGGCCAGCAAATACAGGAGCTGCTGGCCGAATTCTTCGGATACTGGGCAAAGCATATCGCCTTCCCTGAGCTCATAATCCCACCTTCCGTGGCGCTGAAGCGATGGCTCAAGTCTGCTTCGTCTATCCCATCTCGTGGAAACAAGAATGCAAATGCCAAGGCAGATAGAGAAGGCAAAGGCAACAAGAACGCCAAACTTAATTCGTCCATTACTCTGTTGCTGCAGAAGTTGTCTGCAAACGCACAGTATATCGAAGGCCGCAGAGCACAAGTTCCATTTGGGCCTAGCGATAGGGAAGCTGTGGAGGGTTTCTTGAGGGATACGACGGTTGAAGAGACGCCTTTGGGCGCATTCGTTGAGGGTATGAGAAAGCAGAAAGAGGAGAAGGAGCGGGTTCTCGAGGAGGGCCGGAGAGAGGAAGAGGCTAGGAAGCAGAGGGAGGGAAGGGGTAAGGGAAACGGAATGGATGAGGTTGATGGGGATGGGGACGTAGATGTGGAAATGGTAGACGAATCTGAAGAGGAAGAGGAATAGAAGCTAAGACGCTCAGAAGGCGTCTCAGATGGGGAGTACTGGAGTCTCCTATGGCATACAAGGTAATAGTTGAAAAGGCCTACGAGTTACTTATTGAAGACATTCGACAGCCCCAAATTCGGTGGCAACACCTCGAGAAGGGCGTTCCACCAAGGGAGTAATTAGCTATGAAAACTTTGAGAATGGACAACGTTGGGCAAAGAGTTTGTCAAAACTTAAGGGGCTACATTGGACGCAGATGGCCAGTCGATAGGAACTTGAGCTTTGCCTTACCTCGTCAAAGGGCAAGCCTAGCCTTGTTCCTAATGCAGCGATCGTCTGTGAGAATTTAACCACGGATTTAACAATGGCCGGTTTGCTATCTAAAGGCTCACACAACATGAAGATTACATCTCATCGTTGCTCATCTCGCAGAGCTGCGCTCCAACTTCAGCTTCACTCGACTTAGATTTGCTAGCTTTACATTTCCAACTCCAAAAAACACGTTGTCTACACAAGAGTGTTCCCGAAAATGCAAGATTAAATCTTTACCATTATAGCTCCTGCAGCGTCCAAAACCTATCACTCCTGACTCCTAGCATCATGCAATTACATCGTGCTGCTGATATCCCCTTCATTGCTAAGAGGATTCATATGTCTTCCCTACTCAGACTTGCTCTCCTCGTCATTCTGTGGCTTACTCGCAAATTCAGTCGGTGCATGTTTCGACAGCTTCCTCAGGCGTTCTCCAAAGGTGTAGAAAAGGAAGGGGATGGGTAGGAAGGCAATTGCCAGAAATCCAAGTAACGAGCCAGCCCACGCGACGCCCAGACTATGGAACATGCCCGTAGCGAAAAGAGCTGAGCAAAAGTCAGCGAAGCATATTTGGCGGCAAGCGGACTCCACTTATCACGTACGGAATCCAGCTCTAAAGAACGACCGCAGGAAAGTGTTTGCGGCGGTTGCAGATGCTGCAACCATCAAATACGCATCAATCAGGTAATTGAGCGCCTAGAAGAAGACAGTCATGATCCTAGCTCCTGTGAGAAGTCCGGAGAGTGTTGGGACGACCCAATGTACGCTCGAATAGTTACCCGTCCATACGAACCAGAACAGTCCTATTGGAAACAGTATGGCCATGAATCAATCACCGTTGTCAGCATGAAAGTCACCATGCAGAATCCCTATATTACTCACCCGATCATCATTGGCGATAGTCTTTGTTCTGGCACTGAAATGTTGTTGTTCTCTTCCAGCTTCTTGTTGTATCGTGGTTCGAAATAAATGACTATTCCGCACCGAATACACACGCCAAGGATCAGCTCGATGTATGGAAGTGTGGCAACCGCCATGTTGATGCCTCGAAGCTCGGCGAGGACGATCGGATAAGCTTCGAGAAAGAGGTAGAGAATTCCATATATGAATGCCGTGTAGATGGTGATTAAGAGGACGATTGGCACGAGAAACAAGGGTTTAAGTGGCAGCAGCAGATGCTTCTCCACCAAGTCCTTAGAATCAATGTTCTCCTCTTCAGAGACGTGATGGATTGCGAAGTTCTGGGTTTCGCCCCTAATCCTGGCAGCTCGGGTTTGCAGAACGGTTTTGAGATAAGTTTCTTAAAGGAACAGCACGTCGAGGATGCACGCCAGGCCACCCATAATCCCGGCAATGTACACGGTCCATCTCCAACCCAGATGGCTCTGCGTGATGAAAGCTCCCACGATGGGAGAAATGAATGGCCCGATGAAGACGAGGGCAGAGAAGAAAGTAATAGCAATCCCTCTCGTCTCATTCCCAAACAAATCCGAGAAAGCCCCTCCAACCACAGCCAACGGGCACGACACAAAGACGCCAGCGAAGAATCGAGAGAGCAATAGCGTTTGGAACTCCTTCGCTGTAGCCGCAGCGAACATGAAGCACGTGAATACGAAACATTCCCCCCTTATCAGCGGTTTCCTGCGCCCCTACAACTCAGATAGCGGTCCAAAAGCCAATAGTCCAGTAGCGAGTCCGCATATGTAAAGAGTAAGGCCCAGTAGCGCGACGGTTTGACTGACGCCGAATTCTAGATCGACTGCCTCCATGGCTCCTGAATAGACTGATGAACCCCATGAGGCGACTAATGTGCCGAAACCGAGGATTGAAGCGATGAAGATTTTCCTCCCCACTGGTCATGATTTCGCATTCGCAGGGTCATCTGGGCCTGTGAGCTCGACGAGGTAAGCTGAATAATTGCCTTCAAGGTCTGGAGGTAGCCATGAATCTGGACCTAATTGGAATTGTAGGGTTGACTTTGCGTTTGGCTGGGGCTGTTGGCCACTGGTGGAGATCGAACGTTGTAAAGGGATGGCTTCGACGAGGCTACTAAGTAATTTAGATCACCACATGAGCTTTTTCGAGAATTCATTTTAATTTATGATGGTGCTGGCTCTAACGGCTCTGCGCCAAGAAAAAGCGTTGATGGTGTTGATGATGCAACAGCTACATAAGGAGCTGAACTCGCGGACACCTTACGGAAGCGACGCCAACGATACTAACTTCTCTTGAGCAGCTAAAATAATCCTGTTAGAAGCTGACAAAATCACTATGGGCTTACGAAGTCATTTTTCTCCTTCGGAACTTGGCTTTCTCATTATTATCAAGAACTTTTTGGTGTTCACGATCTAGTCTTTGAGGATATCGTCCTAGCAAAATCATTGACAAGCACCTCGCATTAGTACGCTCGCAACGCGAACGACAGATACTGCTTCATGACTTCTCTATGTTAGGTTGTTTGCTCTGCACTTCTTCCCATGCTTTGTCTAGTCTCTGACAAGCGCAGCCAGGAGAACAATTGACAGGCCAACTAGCCTCAATTGAATGATCAGGATGACTTCCGACCTCAGCCTTGGGCTGTTCATCTCCGTCGTGGTTTATTTCGCATCGTCACTGACTATGGCATGTCAGCGATCTAGAAAATCTACCAGCCTGTACGAATCAACAGGGCTTCATACCTCCATAATCCCTGCTTGACTACTCTTTCCTCCTGTGAAAAGATAAGCCGATAGAAGCCCGGCTCCTCGGCGAACATGTTTTGGTCATCGGTAATGAAGACCCTGTTCTCGACCAGTCACTCAGTAAGAGCCGTCTCCCTGACCCACGGATACTCATCGGCTGAACTCGCAGGTGGTAGAAACTCTCGGAAGTCGAGCCAGAGAAAGAAGCCAGCATTGGCTCCCAGGTAGTATTTGATCCCTTCATCATCCAACATCTAGCGCACCATCTTGTTCCTGGTAGCAAGGCGCTCTCGGCTCAGTTACAAGAAAATTTCCATCCACTTCTCCTCTTCGAGCATTAGGATGGCGAGATGCTCGCTTGTATTGCCGGATCAGTGGAACATCGATAACGTACCCATAGCTCGCATAAGTTCTTCGTCTCAACTGTAGATACACCCAGACGGATGCCTCCTGCCGCGGTGTCCTTTGCCATTCCATATAGTAAATGGAGGTAGTTAGGATGGATGTATCGGTCCGTGTCTAATGATAGAATAGACTCAAAGTTGACAGCTTTTGGGTCTGGGACTTCGTACAGACAATGCATGCACCTCATCAACAAGGAGATGAATCTTGTATTTCTCACACAGTTTCATATACCCGATTAAGGCCTCTCGAGTGTAAGATCGTCCGAGGGGATTGTGAGGATGACAGAGAATGAGAGCTCTGATTTTCGTACCGTTTCGCTTCGCTGTCTCTAAGGCTCCTTCACATTTGGCTGCTGCGTCGATAGTAAATTGGTCGACGTCGCCAAACTTCACGTGCTTAAATTCGACTCTGTTATTGTTAGCTTCTCAATATCCTTCCCACTTGAGCGGAGTAATGACTTGGCTTCAGTGCCAAAATCAGCCTTGAAATCTTGGTAACATGGACTAGACAAGAGTATTGCATCACAAGCATCACAAATAGTCTGTCCTGATTTACTGTATAGCGCAGTCATACCATTCGCAAATAAAAGACATTCAGGATCCATTGTTGTGTGTAGGTGAAAATAGTGATTGATATGCTTTGCCATTGCGTTCCGTAGGCGTGGGCTTCCCTAGGGGCCTGCTCTATAGCTGAACTCTGTCGATTCAAATTAGAACTTGCAGATTAGAGTCTACTAGATACAAGAATACGGAAAGGGAAGGAGCACATTCTTGTTGGCGAAGTCAGTAGTCTCTCGGAGCATCATATACTAGGATTTGGCATTAGTAGATGCTGCAAGCGTTATCCTAGCCAAGTGATCTATCAAGGACGGCCTATATTCTCTGAAGTTCCCAAATTAAGAAGGCCATCAGGATTTGCATTAGGGTCGTAGGGGTCAGCGAAGAATCTTTTAAACTTCTCTAATCCCTCTCCTAATACGGTTAGCTCGGATCCCCTACTTGAAAGGGTGGAAGTTTCGGTTGCAGCAGGCATGACTGAGGTGGTAGTTCAGTCAGGTGATGCACTAAATGTGGGGCAAGCCAGAGGAGCAGAGGTGCAAGATATGGCAAAGATGATGGATATCAAAACTTTTATATGTGCAGGAGAGCCAAACACCATTACAATTGCTAGATTGGCGCTAGATAACCCAATGCCGTCAATAAAGCTCCATTAAATTCCTTTGGTGTCAGAAACCAAGTACTTCAAACTTCATAATTTAATTGGATAGGCCGGAAACCTTCCTCTGTGAGTTTTCTAGAATAAGAATAACCACTTGAGAGACTCCCTTTCCAGCCTTTTATATTATATACAGTTTATACTCCTCCTTTTTGCCCCGCAAGGAGGCATAGAGAGCTCTTCCGGCTTAGCTGTCTCCTCCCATAATTCTCGGGCTATATATATCTTGGAAACGACTCTCTAGCTCCTGAATGCAGAGCTTCATTCTTAAGACCACCAGTCTCACTGCTCTATCTTCGTGCTTTTCGGTTATGAGTGCCTTTTACATATTTGAATTAATCGTCCAAGTCCCATTTATGTGACAGTAGCTCTTACACATCTGACTACCATAATTGAAGGAACTGATCCTCGATAGCTGGGTCTACTGCTTCTAAGCTGGTTGCCATTAATTCCATCAAGTCCTGAACGAAGGTTCCTATATGTATCAAATAGAGCCACACGATTGCACGGCGTTTAATGTTACACATGAGTGAAAAAGGCTGGCGAGCCACCTCTACATCGTCGACGATTGAGTACTATCTATCCGAAATGGCGAATAAGGATTCGCTACCACTTAAAAGACGACGCTGCGAGCTTCAGGAAGATTATTGTTCCAGCTCAACGCCTTGGCTTCATCCCATGTGTCATGATGCTCAAATGTTCTCCAAGAATAGTTTCCTCAGTAATTCCATATAATACAATCCTTCATAGAGCACGCTGTCAAGTCAAAGTCTATGCTTCTGAGTCGTTACCAGCAATCGAAGTTCCTCGGTCGGTCCCTTTTCTTGTAAAGGCTCTAGCCCAATAACCCGATAACTGAAGAACCAGCCTTTGCAAGTCTCACTGATATAATAACTGTAGCCGCCGGCATAGTAGGTGATGAGAGATAGGGTCGACATCAATACGTGGGGGGCTGAAATATCCGCAGGTCTATATATAGCACCGCCTTCCTTCATCGTGCCTCAGCTTGACTCCCCTTCTGTGCCTGACACCAGCTCGTTACTACTGTTACTCGCCTCCAAAAGCAACCGAAGATCCCCTCGTTGTATCAAGGCCCATGGAAATGAAGATATGAAATAATGTCCGACAGAGGTACGCCACTAAGCGTGCTTCAACAGTGCGCCGACGAAGACGAAAAGCGCTTCTTAGCAGAAAATGTGCAGCGCGGACAAGATGAAAACGTAGCGGCATTCTCAAAGCTAACCATCGACCATCCCAAATACGCATGGCGCATCCAACTCATATCAGACGTCTACAGGAAGATAGATCGACTCACAATTCGCGGGCAAGACGAACTATACCAGCAAACACTACGCCAAGCAGCTGACGAGTACCTCGTCAACGAACAGGTCATGCACAAATGGCGTGGGATCTTTGTTTACATACTAAGGAATTTGCCCAGCGCGAGGAAAGAGGGCAATATGGAATTCGAGATGCAGGTTACAGCGCTGAAACGAGTAGCTGGCCCGGTTGAGTGGCGAGCTTCTCTTGTGAAACTTATCCAGCAAGATCTGTTGGCGGGGCATTGAAATTTGCTGCAGAACGTAGAGGAGAGAGAATTTCTCCTGGAAGAGCTTTTCGCTAGTGCTTGAACGTAATGAGGGTATGATGCGAATAGCGAAGATTATTGAAGATAATGTGTATTTGAAGGCTGAAATAAGTTTAGGATTGCGGAGACGTAGGGGACGCAAGGACTCTGGTAGCCCTCAGCCTAGTAACGCTACAAGCAGGATCATGCATCATTATGGTAGGAGAACACATCTTTCCCCTCCGCATTATCCTTAGAGCATCCTGTTGACGCCGCACATTAGACCCATCCGCACTCGTCCCGCCTCCTGCAGAGGAGAAACAATCCCTACTAAAACGCTTCTTCGATAACCTCACCACACTCATCCCCAAGTCCCGAGCACGCACGACATTTTCAAGTTCCCACACGATTCTCGCTCTCCTAACGCTCTTCGTATCCGCCAGCGCCCTTTGCATCGGCCGAGCAGTCACAATAACCCGACCATCATCCTACCAGCCAACAGTCCCAGACGACGGATTCTACGCCAATCTGTCCTCAGCGTTCTTAACGATATTCTCTATGTATTGTATTCTGGTGCCCTTGCTGCGGAGTAATGTAGTTCCTAAGTATCGCTCTTGGTTTTGGGTCAGCTTGGCACTCAGTACGTTTGCTGGGGTGATTTCTGTTGCACTGTATATGTATAATTGGCAAGCTTCGCTGTTGTTTGGTTATATATCTGGAGTAGCGCAAGTCGTGGCTACATTGCAGCTTGTTGAGGGATTAGACCAAGGGCCGATTTAGACCATTGTATTGATGACACTGTTCTAGTCTTGTTCCTAACGGCCCACTGTGATACCAATTCGCTCTCATGAGTTCATTGAACTAACGCAAGCCTCTCCCAACAATTCGCATCCATGATCCATTCCATGCTTCCTCTCCCGTTGAAGCTCTGTTCTCAACATTCGGCCATCCTCTCCATCGTCGATTGGATTCGGAATCGAGTCTCGAGCTCGTGAATGCAAACCTTCATTCTCAGGAAAACCACTCGAGGTGCCACAATATGAGGCTCACTACTCATTAAATTCGTTGTCGTAAAATTTTGCGACTCCACGATACGGTCACTGTACGTAAGTAGCTCTGGTCCGTCCGCTTGCTACAGCTGGGCGAGTTCATCTTCGCCTTCCAAAGTCGGCAAGCTCGAGCTCGCAGCCATCGCATCTTTCAGATATGTCATGGCTTTTTGGATGCCCTCATCATATCGCAAGCTATCTGGTAGAGCAATTGTGCAATTTTTGATGTTTCGCAGAAGTCCAAAAGGTGATAGGACTATTTCGATGTCGTCGAGAATACTGTGCCATCGATCGCTAGTATTATGCGACTGTTGTTCCTTGCCGGTGGACGACGTTCCCAGCTCCTAGAGTGGCGCTGTGTCCATCCTACCGGACCTTAGGGAGATCTCGGGTGATGAAAGCGGTCGATAATATCAAAGATATGCATTTGAAGACTCTGAATGTCTGGAGCAGCGCCCAAAGCTTGACAAAGGAACAAGGATGCCAACCCCAGAGATTACTTCGGCTTTGTACGGGTCCCAGAAGTACTCAGGGACTACCAAAGATTGGCCAAGCTTTTTCAACAGATTTATCTCCTGCTTCCTAGGCCATCCTTCAGAATCGCCGTCGGTTTGGTTGGTGAATGGTTCATAGCATTTCGCAACTTGAAGCACAGCTGTGGGTCGCTGACGCTGGCGCATTCTTAGGAGTCTCATGATGACCTACGGTGGGGATGAAGGTGTCAAGAGGTCAGCTACATTCAATATCAGTATTCCGACTTATAATATAGTCAAGTTGGCTTGAAGCGCATCTTGCTAATCTGTGTATGTTCCAACTGTAGTTGGTCCCAAAAAGAGTGAAAATCAATCTATCTGGCTCACCGATTCAATTCAATGACCGCGCTGCATCAGCTGTTGATGGTACTGATGGTACAGCCAGGTCTAACAAAAAGCCAAGCAAGATAATCTTGATAAAATGTCCAAAGATGCATTAGCAGTATGTAGTCCCTTATAACTTATTGGCACATGATATCCCATGTGTTGCTGTGAATTAAAGACGTGGGGGGCTGTCAAATGTACCTTAGTCGTTCCGAGGACAACACAGAACCATGTATTTGCCACCGTGTTTACCGGCTAAAGTCGTACTAGCGAGCTCTTCTCCACTCAACACCTCCCAGAAACTTCATATATAGGGACACGTCCGGCCTTATTAAACAACACGTCAAACTCAACAACAACTTCAATACGTTATCATTGTTCACAAGATGGACGAATACGCTGTGGAACTAACATGTCTCGCTTGGCAGAAGTTACCTTACACGAAGCCAACCTCATGGCCCAATCGGAGCAGCAGCCAAGCCCACCAAGCCCACCAACCCCAGACACTCTTTCCCCAGACCATAACATCAGCTCTTTTATATCGATTATACAGTCATTCGTTGATCCATCTCTACGTGCTGATAAAAACGCGGTATGCGGCCCTTCGGCGAGCTATCCCCTGTTCAACCAGAGAGTAAAAGTTTTATGGACAACGACTATGTCACCAACGCCGGCATCCATATTGACAACGACCAAGTTACGAATCATGATATTCCAGGGCCGAATAGCCATCCAGTCAACAGCACAACCGAGAGCTTTGGTGCTGATACCTTGCGTCGCCCTACCAGACCATTTAACACTCCCGCTCAGAACATGGCCTCCGACGCAGCCGAATTCCCCTCGCAGTGTCCTCCCACACTCGACCAAGCAGAACACGCGGTCTGGCATCACGGCAGAGACAACCTGCTCGATGCGGGCTCGTACGACTTGCGCAATTTCAGTACTCAAAAAGCGGCAGTGAATAAACTAGCATGGAGCCGACAGATCCTCGGCCTTCTCCAGGAAGTCGTGGATGGAAAGCGGGCGAGAACGGATTTCGAAGTCTCTGGTCATAGTTTGAGGTGGCTTAATAAATGAGAGTGAAGGGGAGAGAAGATGGATTGAGGCTATTGGGTGATCGCTGCGATTGTTGGGTTGATACTTGGCGCACTGCTCTTCGACAGGAAGAAGTACTATGCAAATATCTGCCACGACCTCGCTTCACGTACACGACAAGGAATCTGGGAGTGATCAAAGAGAAAGAGACTTGAATGAAGAAAATCTGCGAGCAAAGATGCATTGGGCCCTAGAGCGAATGGAAGACTTGCTATAACAAGTAGTTTGCAATGACTTACTTCATCTTTTGGCTCATGTTAGCTATACTGCTATTCATCTTCAGCCAATGACCTTTGAATGGTGAGACAATGTAAGCCGAGTCTTTGTACCAACACAGCCCCTTTCCAGCATTTCGCATGCACTACTACATTCCCTGGCCAATTCAAGTCCCGCTGTCCTTTCCCAACCATCTGCCATCAGCTCCCCTCGCCCGCTTTGGTCGACGCTTTGGTGACACACGCCTCCCTCGAATCTGTAATAGAATTTCAAGCTCTATAATGCAAAGTTTCTGGCTCGAAGACGCCTTTCGAAGTCCTCCTTCCTCCTGCAACATGCTTATCAGCTTTCGAACACTGAAATCTTCATTCCATCCTAGCTGATTGATGGAAGATTGTAATCCTAACAACCCTTTGTTCCACATATTGCCCAATTTTTCGTCGTATGTGAGGCCCTTTGAGCTGGTATTTGTAGCCATCGAAAATTTGATAATTTCAGTAGCCTTCATCAAGCCTAAATCGACTCTCGACTCTGGTGGCAGGTTGATTTGCGGTGTCTGGCGTTATGCAAGACTCCGAAAGGTTGCAAAGCCAGCTCGAGATCATCAAGAAGAGAATTGGGAAAGAATGCTCGAAAGTGTTCTTGGCGTTGTTAGTGCATGCTGTCGAAGTCGAACAGATCAATCTGCACACTTCGAATTTCCGGAGCTGCATCCAGGGTCCGACGGAGAGTAGTCAGATTGTCGAGGAGACGGAATCCGCCGATGCGTCTATATGTTGGCACGATCTTGACGTGAATGTGATTTGCTCTAGGGAACGGGAATTGAATCTCGCTATCTTCAAGACTTATGTATCCTCTGATAAAGCCGATGCGTTCACTGTCGACCGCGATTTCGAAGGTCCTATCATAGCTGATTGCGGATGCTTCTTCGCACAATTGATGTTTGACGGCCGTGATGGCCATATGGCATTTATTTTGATCTTCACGGAGAGAGCTCTCGAAGCCACAAACATTCCGGTCCTTCCGAATATCTCGATTGATTTCACACTTGTAGTAAGGTTCCTGCCAAAGGTTGCCCCGGTGCGATGCTCTCCTCCAATCATGCAAGGTGATGAGTTCTTTGCCAGGAAGTAGATATCCCAAGACCTGTAGCCGTAACTCCGGTAGCAGCTTGAAGAAATGGCAGGGCCCTGTAGAATCGACAGGGACATATTGTTGTTCTGGAGCACCGATTCTGAGGAGAGGAAGCGAGTTTGCGAGGTAGCCGTTTCGGAATCCCAGCAATGCTATTACAGGATATGGAGCGGTCTTTAAAGGGAGCCCAGAACTGCTCGTCGATTGGCAACGACGGGCCAATCTTTTTCAGTTGTCTCAAAAGGTCAATCTCATCTTTCGGCCACCCATCCTATTCGCCATCCGCAATGTGCATTCCCAAAGTCTCCTCAGTCGCAGCGTTGAGGGCGGCTTCGCGCAGGTTGAACGGAAGTGGCATTTTGGAGGCGGAGGAAATCGTGTTGGATGCGTGTTGAGAAGATAGTAAGTCGCTTTGCTGTATTTTATGTGAGCGTTCAAACGCTCGAATGGCGACTAGGGTTTATCTGATTGCCTTTGACGTGCACCACTCCTCCTGCCAGGTGGATGTTGATATACTTGACGGGAACGGATCAGAGCTGAAGTGGTGATAACAGTCTTCGTCGAGCCAGATGTCAGGTTGGCAGCTCTTCAGAGAAGAAATATGAGTTGGAGTTTGAAATGGTTGCAAATGTTTCGAAGGACGTGTCCTCTTGTGAAGCTTTTAATGGGAGGACATGAGAGTGTCGAGGGCCGGATTTGCAAAGTTTCGTTGAAACACAAAGTCATGCGTCAAGCAAAGCCCGAATTGGGAGATTGGTCCGCATGTTGCGCACGAATCCTCCGCAGCTCTCTTCTACTGGAATTGAATTGAATCGAAGAGCGTTATAGAGTGTCACTTCTTGTCTGTAGTCTGTAGTGGTCGTATAGCTCGCTACCTCTAATTTGTCCAAGCATTATCTAACCCTGGAAGAAGTTGAGATCGACATTGACGACCTCAAATCGTCCTGGCATGGCGATTCGTCGGCCACCTGGATGTTTTGAAGTTAGTATCGCGCTTCGAAGGGCACAAAAGTTGAATCATAAGGCTAGTCTCGGAAGGCGAAAGTACGGTGTTCGGGAGTAGTTTCGAACAGAAAGATGTTTCTTTGTAGTAGTGACAAGGGGATAAGAGGGCGTTTCGAAGTAAGATTTACGCCAAATAAAAAGTCTCGAGAGCAGTGGAGGAGGGATAGAAGACTAGCTGAGAATAGGATCCATGCAGAGCATTGGAAGGAGCAGGAAGAGGCACTTGCGAGCAGAATTCAAGCCAAACGACCGATTTTGGAGGCCATTGATTGGGCAAAGTGGTTATAACACTTTCTGCTGGCCATTTTATCCTTGAGTAGAGAGACAATGGTCAGCGAAGAGTACGCACAGCAACTCAAGTGCTGTGGCAGAGAGTACTCAATATATCATGGTCCTTTCTTCGACTTGAAATTTCAACGCGTCTGCTGACTAATCCCGAGTGCGTCGCGTAAACGGGCTTCCAATTCTCTCTTCAGACTTTGCACCTCGAGAAGATATCCGACACAGGGCCTGCGAGCGGATAGTGATCGTTGCTGCTGAAGATATGCCTCCAATTGGGATGTCCAACGAGAACCTCTCCAACTTTATTGACAGGCTACCTCCAGAGATTGCAGACACCGTGTGTTCCTACCTCGAATCCACCGATATCGCCAGCCTCCGTCTCACATCTCAATTCTGGACCAACGTGGCTACCCCTTGGCTTCTTCAGGAAGCACATCTCATCTTCAAGCCGGACAGCTTCGAGCGTCTCCTCGCCATCTCACGACACCCAGTCATAAGCCGCTATGTTACCTCCTTATTCTACGAGCCGGACACGCTACAAAAATACTATACGCAGGAAGAATGGGAAAGTGACATCGTTGGAGAAGGTTGGATGAGCAATATGCCAGCGTTGCCAATGCCAGGAGCTAGCGAGCGCGAGCATCGGGCTTATCGGCGAGACTGCAAGAGGCTCATGCAACAGCCGAACCATGCATATTCGAATGACGAATTGAGTGCAGCATATGCAACTTACGTGAAGCTTTATGAAGAGCAGGAGGAGCTTCGCTGGGAGGGGTATGGGGCAAAACCTCTCGCTGATGCTATGAGGCGGCTTCCAAATTTAGCCGGCGTGTGTATGTCAATGGGCTGCAATATTGTCACTCGATCGGATCACGTCAAACGAGCATTCAGTGCAGGACTACAGATACCCTCGGGAGATCATTACGGCGTAGATAGTCCCGGTCCTGGAGTCTCTCAAACGCGCTCGATACTCCTCGGAGCCCATCAGGCAGGCGTTCAGCTTAAGCAGCTTCAACTCGGCGATGTGGATTGGAAATTCTTCCAGGCCAAGAAGTGTGATATGCAAAATATGAAGCAGTCATTGCGGTCTCTTCGCATCCTCCAGCTCGTGATTTCTACCGGATACGATGAAGATGAAATTGAAATTGGTGTCGAAATCCCAGAGTGCCGCGAGTATCTAGAGAATAACTCGCTATGTGGCTTCATAGAAGCGGCACCTGATCTCGAGATCTTATCTTTGTCCTTCGACTGGTTCGAGCCTTGCTGTCCCGCGGAGTTGAAGCAAGTGGTAAGAAGTACGACGTGGCCGCGTCTAAGAAGTGTCAGTTTTGAGAACCTTGATGTGGATGAGGAGGACTGGATTGCTTTCTTTGACCGTCATTGTTCATCTTTACGGGATCTCAATCTCAAGACCATTCGTCTACTGCAGGGGAGATGGGCAGAGGTGCTGGAGCGTATGAGCAAGGTCCTCACATTGGAGTCTGCCTACAATCGTGGACGCCTCCTCGGTGAAGAGCCATACCAGAATTGGAACCTGGAGCCTAGTATTTGGGCCGAGTACAGCGACTTAAGTGATCAGGGCAACCGGACGAGCAAGGCTATTCAGGATTACTTGGTAAATGGAGGCAGCTGTCCCTTGCTTGACGAAGAAGCGCATCCTCAGTCTTAGTGGTAGGGCATCGACCCGCTCTAATACAATCTTTGCTCTATCAGCCTTGTCATAACCCCTGTAAGTAGTTTACACTTTGGGTCTTTCCCCGCAGCAGAGAGGCTGACTTCTCAGTGGCTAAAGGTGCTCTGTTCTCTTGCAGCCCGCAGCTTTCTGTTGGCGATCCTTAGCCCATGGCGAGCCTACATTGGGACAGCCATTGCTTAACATGACTTTCAAATTGTGGAGAAGACAGAAACCGAAATTCGAGATCTACCATTATTACTCCGCCTAAAAAACTGAAACATCAGGATTCTAACCGGACGCTTTTGGTACGCTTCGTAGCTCGGCAAACCAGCATGATCCTAGGTGTAGCGAGAGACAAAGACAATCCCTCCGAACCAGCCATGGCCCCACGAAAAGTCTGTGGAAGCATTTCCAGACCCTGCAACATGATTTGATTTGCTCAAGTGGTGATGTATCTCCTTTGCACAAGACAGATGCATGGCTTATTGCCTGGAGCAAATACGATTAGACTAGATATTGTCTCTATGTAAAACATTTCAGGATTGGAACCAGACGCCAATGGGTCGAATCTGAACCCGACTACTTGGTAGACGGCATGATTCAGAGGTCAAGGATTGCAGGATCCCACCATCGTGGATGACAGAAAAAGCTGGAAAGTCGACATAGTTTTGACGGATTCGAAACTCCGCTACGACATGGATCTCCACATTTCCTGCTCGAAATGATTCACAAATGGCACGTATTCAACACAAGCTATCTGTCAAAGGCCCTGGAGTCTCGACTGGCGAAGTTACTTGCCCAAAACATTAACTTACCAAAGCGCCCCATTCCGGGTTGTTTTGTCGGCCGCAAGCCACCTTCTGGGAGATTCTTTGCTTGACTTGACATTCTACTCTTCCTACCAAGCTTCAATGCCATTGTCAATAAAAGGAGTCATTGCTCTAAACGGTGCTACGGACGTCCTGACATGGTTCTCCTACAACCTCTGCGAGCTTGCCCACCACTCTTAGACTTTCTTCTGCTTCACAGATCTCCATTCCATCCCCGCCGATCCTACCAATGAAAGACAAATCAACCCAACACCGAGGTAAAAAGTCTGCATCAGTGCACGGTCATACCCTAGGAGCGCCCCAGCCAAGTTTTCAGGCCCAACATGCTCCTTCAAATCTGCCAGGCCCATCTTTACTAATGAAGAAGCATTCAATCTTGGAACATAAGCTTCAAGATCGGCGACCAATCGGCCAGTGAATATCGTCTGAGCGACAGACACGAACACGGCTGGCCCGAACGAGTTTGCGAACTGCATCAATGCTATGCCGATGGCAGCGTCGTGAGGCGAAAGGACCGTTTGCGCTGCGCTTTGAGGCCCTTGGTAGCCTATGCCGCAGCCAAAGCCGAACAGTGCGTGGTAACATATCAAGCGCGCGAGAACAGCATCGACTTCTAATGTCGTCAACAGACCAGTGGCGATAGGCGTAAGGATACTCGTGAGCACCATGAATGGAGTATAGTAACCCACAATCGACATTGCGGAACCGGAGAAGAGAAGGGAGATAGTGAGCGCGACGACAGTCGGGAGGACGAGGATTCCAGACTTCGAAGCTGACACTTCCTTCACCGCTTGGAAATAGATCGGCATCTGTGGGATCGATCGGCGGGTCATCTAGTTGAGTAGAAGATATATCGCCTACGTAGTAGTCGATCACAGAAAGCGCAGAGCTGTTGCAGAAGACAAACCACATTCGCGAAAGAATGCTCCTTTGACCTATAATGCGGGGTGGTAGTAGAGCATCATCCCCACCACGCCAGACTCCGCAAAGTGCAAGCAAGACGATGATACGCGCGTTGCCCCATCCGTATTTCGACCCACCCCATTGCAATGCTAGAAGCAGAGACACAATCGAGGGTACAAAAACAAGAGTACTTAGGAGGTCCAACTTCTTCAACTTTTCTTTCAGGGGCAGTGACTGCTGTGGATTAGTGTGCGGGTTTCGGAAGAAAAGACCCACTGCAATCAGGGTGAAGGCACCGAGTGGAAGGTTGATATAGAAACACCACCTCCAGGAAATCTTATCTAAGCATTACCTTAACATTGGACGTGAATTTGGTGGGCCAACTGTGCGCTACTCACCAGTAATTACGCCGCCCAGCAGCGGTGCAGTTGTGGCGGCGATACTCTTGACTCCAGCACCGACTCCGCCAAAAACTGGGCGCGGACGGAGGGTTACGGTATAGGTGATCATTCTGCACAGTCACAGTCAAATATGCCGTCACTTCATGACATGCAGATGCCGTAATCGCGAATAGCACATCGAACTGCGGAGCTACTCACGTAAAAACACCTGCAATGATACCAGCGCATCCAAATCCAGATACAGCTCGCCCGATCACCAAAACTGCGGAGGTCGGCGCAATACCAGAGAGCAAAGACCCCGCCTCGAAGATACAAAGCGACGTCAAGAAGACCGCTTTGATCGAGAAGACAGTATACATCTTGCCAAACATGAATTGAAAGGCACATGATGTTAATCAACTGCCATGCATTAGCGACCCTTCGCCTTCATGGGGATAAGGCTAGGGTCCTGACTATGCTGAATAATACCAGCCTACATCTGCTATTGTTCTGAAGTGGTTCGTTATACTCGGTACAGCGGTTGCAAGAATTTTGTTGTCCTAATCGAAAATTGAGATTTCTCCTTACTGAAGATGGTGCCCCAGGGCTGCACGCAGAATGCCTACCAGACCAACGAGCGCTAACGATAACCCCAGAGCCATTGCTACAACTGCGAATTTGGCTCCAATGGGATATTGTACCTCATCGCTGGGATTGTCCTCTGATATCTGACGGGTTGCACAACAGCCTTTTGGATCTCGGACATGGATTCATTGACTTTTGACTGCGGCTTGCGGTCACTGGTGATGGCATCTTCACCGCTTGATGTTTTGGCTGCCGAATGCGACATTCTTTACAATCGAAGCGTTACTTGAGATTGACGTTAGGCAGAGGTAGGCTCCAATTCAGGAAATAATGTGCATCATTACTAAGCAGAGACGTTGCGGGGTTGTGTGTAATTCGTCAATAAAACTACTGCAAATGGGGAGGCAATTTTCAGCCGCCATTCTTGCCTTTTTCTTCAGATGCGGGAGTAGGCATTTTGGCCGCGACGTACGTGGACATATTAGCTGATGTCTACGCATCCAAGCTAAGTAACAGTCACATCTTGATGCTAGAGCGGAGAGATTTGGAGAAGCACGAGCTTCCACTTTAGAGATCTAAGCGTTGCAATTCGTTTCGAGTTAAAAATGCAGAATTTCTCTTTACACGAGTGCAAGATGCAGTAGTAGAAGGCGCTAAGATAACTGTTTCTATAGAGAATTGATACTCTAAAGAACGAACCTGGATGCCGTTGCGCGTGGTCCGCCGGCCATATGCCCAGTTCAAGTCACCCTCTGTTTAGAAACCACTTGGATGTTCCTTCAAATACTGAACCTCCTCCGCCGTCGATGTTCTTCCCAAAGCCTTATTCCGCCCAGGGAATCGCCCAAACATAGCAATCACATCTCGGTGATTCTTGGCGAAGCCTACACTATCCGTAGCAAATGACTTCGCAGGCGAATCGGACTGACAGCGCTGCGCATAGTTCTCGTAGAAAGAGACCGTGGCGATTTGGCTTAGTAAACTCTCGTTGTGCATCAACGGTAAGTAGAAAAGCGCTTGTTGCATTGGTTCCACCTCCCGATCAAATCCCTTTGAAATTGCCTTCACAGAAATATCCATGGCTTTGGCATCTCCGTCAAATGCTTCAGCTGAGCCTCTGAAGATGTTGCGAGTGAATTGGTCCAAGAGAACTAGCATTGCGAGCGTGCCTCTCGGATTCTGGGTCCAGCTGTCGAGGGCTGGGGTGCGGGCTTGTGAGACGAGATCACCGAAGTCGACTCTGATTTGGTTGTCGAGGTCGTCGGATTTTTCGAACCAGCGCTTGACTTGGTAGCATGGGTCGAACCAGAATGAGATGATTCGATCGATTGATAGGTCCATGGTTGAGGTGAGAGGTCGCGCTTGGAAGTAGCCGTTGAGTGAGAAAGGAAATGTAGGCGACTTGAAAGTGAGGGGTATATAGGAACGAGGTCAATGTTTGGAAGGCTTTGGTTTTTTAGCGGACTCACATTGAACACAATGCCCTCACTAGAGCTGGCGCTTTCATTTAGATTAGGTATTCTAGGTTGACCAATGTTCGCTGCGGATTTTCGACTTTTCGACTTTTCGACTGTGTTTTTCTGGGGCGAGGATGAAAGAAGGGAGAACTTGGCATTCGGAAGCCAATCAACTTAAAGTCTTTAAGTGTTGGAGGACCACGTGGTCCCGCTCTTTCGCTAGTGCGAGCCCTAGTAGGGCATAAGATCCGTCGGAAATGCTAAGAAATATCTTGTATAACTTAATACATGATCACTGCAGAGGCCACTGTATATGGTTGAAGCGGACTACTTTGCTATTCATCTTCCCACTGGCACGGAAGAGGAAAGTGTGTGTATCATCTTAGCAAGCCAACATCCCAAGCAGTGAAATAAGAATCTTGTCATCAGGGTAGGCAGTTGAGCGCAAAAAATATGCTGCTCGAGTTCGCCTTGGAGCGCTTATAGAGCCCAATTAGTCTCTATCCAAAAGCGGTAGGTCAGCTCCTCAGATGTCAACCCGCTCCTTGCCCCAAATGTTTCCTCGCCATATCCCAGACATCCAACACCTCTTGCTGCACGAATTCTGGAGCTTCAGCTTTGATCCCTTCTCTCATCTGCGCTGTAAATTGTGTCAAGAGCTGGTGGAACTTGGTGTGGTCTCAAGAAAGATCCTTCGTCCCCAGGCCGCCTTCCTCAGATCGCCCCAGTCCCACTCTTTGTCCGGCTGTATGGTGCATTGTTGTACCACATCCACTGTTTACCTCTCCCTCGTAAACCACCATCAGCAGCCAGCGTCTTCAAGCATGCTAGGATCAAAATCCTAGCCGTATATTTGACACCCATGTTTGCATCTCCATTGTCGCCCGCTACGAAGACCGCTTTGACGAACATTTTCTATACGATCTCCCATAGCTCCTCGAACTCCTCTTTCTCTGCTGGCTTGACTTCTTCCAATCGTCTCGCGTATGACAGGGACAAGGCGCGCCCGAGGAGCGTTGCATGGACTCGGATTCGGAAGAGTTCGGGAGGAGAGACGATAGGGTCGCAGCACTTTGTGAAATCGGGGTTCGTTTGATCAGAAGACTAGCCCAATACACGGGTGGTGTCACGGCTTGTTTTGTCTCATCACTGATTCAGCTGTCGATATGCAATGCCAAAGCCGCTGCAATCCTTGACCGATTAGCATTGGTTGAGACGAGGAAGGGTTCGAGGTATGAATCTATTTGAGCTGGGTCGGCAAGGGCTTCGGTTTCGAGATGTGCCTCTGGTCGGAGGTCTATCGCAGGTGAGATATACCGTTGAGGCATGCCGGTGGCTTTATCAGCCCGCGTTCTGCTACGCGCGTGCGTTTCGCAATACGAGAGCAGTCGTGGATTATGCAGGAGCGTACTCAGGTGGGCGTAAATAGCGACGAAGGTGTGGGAGGCCTAACGGAAGCCCCCACAGCTCTGACTCTTTCTTTTAGTCATTGGAAAATGGTCAATTGTTCCCTCTTCGAACAGCAAGAGTCTCCTGCGATGGAGGGAGCGTTGACTATCGTTATTTTGACGCTTCGACGAAACAACGACAATAATAATTCTTTCCCTCTACATCCAAATGGCAATCTTGGGAGCGCAAAGTTCGCCAAGATCACCAATTTCTGGGCGCAAACTCTCGCTTATCGGCCTCCACGCTTTACCAGAGCAGGAAGGTGACAATCAGTGTGTCAAGTGGGAAGTCGCATCCCACTTATCTCCACGCTATGTGTACGACATCGTCCTCTTATTGGACTCCCGCCAATCCATGCAGGTGCGACGTTGTCGGCGCGTAGCGTTTGCCGGGTGACCCAAAACTGTCGGGATTTTTGCGTCCAAGCATTTTTCAATGGCTTCGAAAGTCCTAAAGCCCCATGCATTTTACTACTGGATAGAGGGTTTTCGGTATGACATTTCCCTTTTACGAATATTTCGCATGTCCAATATCATTTCAAAAAACCTGCAAATTGATTGGACGTGGGATTCGACAAATAAGAATATACCGTAATCTCAACCCTACGGGAACTTATCTGGTTCCCAAACCCACTCATACGGCCTCCTACCTAGTCATGATCTACAGTGTAGATAGCAGATGATGGCATGGGAGTTCGGGAGAGGTCGCTGACGTTAGCATGCACGATCTTGCTGAGCTGAAACTCGGTTCTAGATTCCCTATCATCTCTTCGTTTGTAGCCTTCTTTTCCATTCCTTTTCACAAGATTCTCTCGAGCATCTGGCGTAGAACTGGCGCGTCATCTCTCGCTGTTGAACCGAAATTGAGGCCCCCCTCACAGCAAGCATGGATAGTTCAGAAGAACGTGTCGCTGCCTTGGATGACAAGAGACATGACCCAGAGAAATCTATGGACGATTCGGATAGAAGGCCTTCAGCTATTGTTACAGCGGGAGAGATTGTCAACGCATCCGGTCATCGAGATCAGCTACAGCGACAATATAATCTATTGAGCATATGCGGTCTGGCACTCACAATCGATAATGCATGGGTCGCTTTGGCCGGGTCTATTGCGATTTCCATCAGTCAGTAAGCCTAAAAACCAGAATTTAGCCAGCTAATAACGTCTGGACAGACAATGGTGGACCTGCCGGTGTTCTCTATGAGCTTCTGGTGGCATGCTTTTACTATGGTTTCATCGCTGCGTCCATTGCTGAGGTAGGTTCTTGCGTTCCCATCACATCGCTCTAATTAAGTAGGTTCTGATGACCTTCTAGCTCGCTTCCAGCATACCGTCTGCGGGAGGCGTCTACCACTGGGCCTCTGTGACTCCTGGACCACGGTACGGCCGGGTGCTTGGTTTCTTCACTGGTGCATTGAACTTCTTTGGCTGGATCTTTGACCTCGCTTCCATCATCTCGATTCCTGCAAACATAGCCGTACAAATGTATGCGGTCTTTCATCCGGATCTGACAATTCAAGCCTGGCATATTTACATCGCCTTCATCTTGATCACCTGGTTTTGTTGCACGGTTGTCATTTTCGGCAATCGGTTCTTACCCCTCTTAAATGACATTGGCCTTTTCCTCATCATTGTCGGTGGCCTCGTGACGATCATCGTGGTCGCGGCGATGCCTAAAGTTCATGCCAGTAACTCTGCTGTGTGGGGTGACTTTAGCCAGAATAACGCGGCAGGTTGGAGCGACGGAGTCACCTTCTTGACCGGTGTGCTGAACGGCGCTTTTACCATTGGCACACCAGATGCGGTGACCCATATGTCAGAGGAATTGCCAAATCCGGCGAAGGACATGCCCAAAGCTGTGGCGGCGCAGATGATTTTGGGGACGCTCAGTAAGCACTCCTCAGAAATTCGAGTTCTTCTCGAGCTGACCCTTTTCAGCCTCTTTTTTCTATGCTGTCGCAATTCTCTATGGAATCACAGATATATCAGCGGTCGTCGGGAGCAACGGATCTTTCCCACTTGCAGTGGTCTACTCTCAGGCAACTGGGAGCAAGGGCGCAACCTTCGGCCTGCTCTTGATTCTCTTCCTGTCCATTATGATTTGTGTGCTTGGCACATTTCTTACCGTAGGTAGCTCTCCCCGAAGGATGACCTATTCTGACAATCCCAGGTTGGTCGGATCTGGTGGGCTCTGGCACGAGACAACGCCACGCCTTTTGCCGGCTTCTTCTCCATAGTCAATGAAAGGCTCAGCTGCCCGGTACCCGCGACCATTCTTTGCGGTAAGCACCTTTCTTCCGGGGGGGGGGGCGGTTGGATACTGCTGATTCTGTATAGCTGTCCTGGCAACTGCCTTCGGAGCCATCCAATTAGGCAGCAAGACGGCGTTCACTGACTTGGTGGGATCGTTCATTATCCTCACCACCACGTCTTATGCTCTCGCCATCGGGTCACATCTCGTCACAGGACGGAAGAACGTTCCAAAGGGCCCCTTCTGGATGGGTTCCGCAGGTTTCGCCATCAATGGAATCGCCGTGCTTCTGGTCATATTCTTTAATATCATGTTCTGCTTTCGTAAGAACCCCCTAAATCCCAAACTAGTTGCTTGTTGCTGATATTATACAGCATATGTATACCCAGCAACGAAATCCACAATGAATTACAACAGCGTTATCCTGGTTGGTGTCGTCGTGCTTGCTACAATGTGGTGGTTCATTCACGCAAGGCGCAATTATCCTGGGCCCAAGCTTTCGCATCTTTATGTGGAAGGGAAGATCGTCGAGCTGCCGAGGGAAAAGGATGAGCATACGGAATGAGGGATAGCGGTCTGGGGTTTAGGGGTATCAAGGTATTATTTAATTTGTAAAACACGCTCGTCATTTTAATTTTGGGATTATGGAGACTCTGATTAATCCCATTATTACATCAATACTACTCATATCTCCTTGAAAAGACCCGTTCCTCCAGAACATCAGAGCCGGTTGGGAGCATTCGTGGTGCCTACTAGCCAAGCTAAGTCGATCAGTCCGTCAATTCGAGCCGGAATTCCAGGTTTCGCGGCCTTTGGGCGCTGAGTTTCACGATAGGGTCACTATGACTGCAGACGGCATGTCCTCGGGGCTTCCGTTCCAAAGTCGATGGCCCCCCCAAGACGCCAAGAAGTACTCCCCTGTAGCCGCCACTACTACGATCCTCAGATCGGAATCTACAACGACTCTCGATGCACATCGGCCACTTTCAAGAGACATTAACGTGGCATGCTGTGTGTTCATTGGAAAACACCCTAATATAAGCCAGCAACATGAACTAGTGCGTCTTCTTGAGATTGTTGGGACGGAGAAAAGACGCATTGCATGGCGGATAAAAGTACATCCGCATCCTTGGCATTACGGCATTTACGAATACGATCATCGACGGAATGCCCTTAGGACGACTATTGCATATATACACATTTCTTTGCTTTAGCTTAATGTTTTACACTATGTTTACACTAAGGATTCTCGGACTCAGCCCGTGCCCTACTGTTTAGCTAGTAAGGCTCACAACTACGCCTATGGAAACCCTGTAGATTAGCTAATCTCTTCTTTCCAGGCACAGCCGCAATAGCTAGGTATAAGATGTGGTGTAGACCAGACTTACAGTAATTTCCTCAATTGAAAAAAAGTGCCTTCTTTCTGCTTCACGCAGCGTCTCCTACAGCTGTTCAATCCCCTCAAAATGCAGTTCAAATATCTTTCACTGGCAGCGCTCGCTGCTGGAGCATCAGCGCAGACCATGAATCTCACTGCTGCCCTGATGTCTTCTCCAGATCTGACCAACCTGACTACATATGTGTCGCTGTTCCCGGACTTACTGACCCAGCTGTCAATGGCAATAAACGTTACGATTCTGGCGCCCTCGAACGAAGCATTCGCTGCCTTCCTCAACAGCTCGGCGGGAGCGGCCCTTGCTACCAATGATACTGCTGTTATTGAAGCAGTCTTGATGTACCATGTGCTCAATGGGACTCATCCTGCGGCTTCTATTATGAGCACACCCGCTTTCGTTCCTACTATGCTCACAAACACGGTGTACGCGAATGTCACTGGTGGCCAGGTCGTGGAGGCTGTCACTCAAGGCACGAACGTGGAGATCTACTCCGGACTTCTAATGAATTCGACAGTCACAACTCCCGTAAGGAGACCCAGTTGGACATCCAAGAGCATTAGCTGACATCAAAAAGAATGTCAACTTCACAGGCGGAGTCATCCATATCATCAACCGAGTCTTGACGATCCCCCAGAACATCTCCTACACTGCTGAACAAGCTGGTCAACACTCTTGACTCTGCCAGGGATGTCGCTGTTTTCGCACCAAACAACGCTGCTTTCCAAGCCATTGGCTCTGCCACCGCAAACTTGAACATAATGGAACTTGCATTGATCCTTGAATACCATGGTAAGCACTCCCTCTATCTGGCTACATCATGGTGTAGCCCATTCTGATATGTGCTGGAATAGTTGTCAACGGCACCGTCGGCTATAGCTCCACCCTCATGAACGGCACGATACTCACATCCATGAGCGGTATGAACCTTACCATTGCCGTCTCGGACGGCTCAGTCTTCGTCAACAGCGCGAAGGTCGTTACCCCCAACGTTTTAGTTGCCAACGGTGTGGTACACGTCATTGACAAGTAAGCATTCTGCCCTCTTACCCACATATCAAGACTTTGACTCACCACGCTTGTAGTGTCCTGAACCCCAACAACACCTCAGCAATGCCAATCGCAACTGCCTCCACCCAATCCGTCGCCTTCGCCGGTGCCTCGAGCGCGACAGACAACCCCCTTACGTCTGGTGTCCCTACACCAATGATGACTGTCGGTATGGCTCCTACACCTGCTTCAGGATCAGGATCGGTATCTGGGTCTGGGACTTCGTCGTCTTCGTCTGGAGCGGCTATGCCTATGAGGACTGGCGCGATTGGTGCTGCGGCTTTTTTCGCTGGTGCTGGTGTTTGGCTCAACAACTAAGCTGTTGGAGTGCAGGGCTAGTAGCATTGGTAGAAGGATTGGATGTTGTACAAAGATTAAAACATGTTCGAAGTATGCTGTGTAAACTTGTATAGTTTCTATATTTCAGTGCACAAAACATATGATCAAACTAGTGTTAGCCGCTATTTGTTCTAATATAAACGTTGGACTAGTTGAGGTTCGTCGAACCGAAGCCCTTGTCATGAAACGTCAAAATTACACCTTCCGGGTCAATACCTCCCAATCTGTTCGCTTCGACGCTCCCGACTGTTTGAGTAAAACATCTGATTCCACGTGGTCTGTTTCCTCTTCAATCCTGCTGTGAAGCCCTAATTTTGTTTATAAACTTTGTTCTATTACCTGTGAATCTTGACTATTCGTGATTAAGGCTATTGGCGCAAATTCTGCTCGTTTACCCTGCCATTCCCTCTAATGTACTTACTGCTCTCTTGATATAGATATTTTCTTTTAATACGCAAGTGTCCGCCTCACATCCCGCTGCGCTGAAATCGCGAGTCTGAACCGATTTTGTGAGCCACCACAAGACACAGTGAGTTGAATGGTCATGAAGATTACACATGTTCTACATGTTATTGAACCATAACCAAACTCCACGCTCTGAGAAAAGAAGCAACACGAGTGCTACATGAACGAACCTTAACATTATTCAAACAGCCCCCACAGGCGCCGTTGGTTTGACATTTCGCCATCTCGCAAGCATAGCAATTGGTAAAGTTATCCCGGCGAGAGCAACTGCCAGTGCGAACGTGATCTTCAGACCGTCCATATATGCAACCAGGACACCGGGGAGATCAGCCTCAGAAAAGACACTCCGCAACTGTGTCGCGCCTGTTGCTACGACTAGAGAGGGCTTGACGGCTGGAGCGGTGACCGGGACTCGTGCAAGAAGGCGGTTGGTGAACGCGGTTTGGCCTGCGGCGACGAAGAATGCACCGCCAATGGTTTGGAAGACTGGTGAGTCGTATTAGTCTTCGCGTCTTCAAAATACACGACGAGGACATCAGATTAGGGTACTTACAGAGTGTGATGGCAGTGATAGAAGATATCTCGGACATGCTAACGAAAGCTTGATTGGCGATGATGGGTACTTGAATCGACAAGCCAACGCCGATCCCTGCCAAAGCTTGATATCCAATCCAGTGTGACGAAGGAGAACCGATATCAAGCGTATAAATAAGACCTGCTCCGATGGTGGCTAAGGCAGATCCAGCCAAAAGGAAGGGCACGTAAACACCATATGTGGTGATGAGCCCGCCAGATACCACGGTGAAGATGGCTGAATTCATTAGCCGTTGATAGATGAGTGTGGAGATTGTGCAGGACGTACAAACACCGAGTACTAAAGGTATATTTCGAATGCCACTTTCAGAAGCTGAGACTCCGTCTACAGATTGGAAGTAGATGGGTAGATAATACAACATGGCAAAGAATGCTCCGGCGAAGCTGCTCACTTGATTAGTCATGCCCCCGCAACGAGGAGATGCTGGAGGACTCACAAGAAGTTGTAAACCAAGTTGACAAGGATGGCTCGCTGCTTAAGAAACTTTCCTTGCAAGACCGCTCGATCGCCCATCTTCCATTCAACCAGCCCAAAGGCTATCAAAAATACGACAAAGCCGACGAGGGTGCCAACGACCGGCGACGAGTTCCAGGCTTTGGTTGTACCCCCCCATTGCAGTGCGAGGATATAGCATATTACTGCTGCCATGATAGTCAAGGTACCGAGAGGGTCCATTTGGAGAAGCTTTTCCTTCCAGTCTGCCTTGACCGGTTTTGACGCGGCTGGAGCTTGGAAGAAAAAGAGTATCACTGATGCTGAGGCTCCACCGATGGGCAGGTTGACGTAGAAGCTAGCAAGGTGTCAGTATGTTATGGAGATCTACGGGTCAAGAGTGTGGCGCATACCACCACCGCCATGTCGCATGAGACGTGAAGACTCCTCCAAGAAGTGGACCAATGACACTAGCGCATCCGTACGTCGCGCCGAGGATTCCAGTAAATGCTGGTCGTTGGGTTGGAGGAACAGCGAATGCGATAATTGTGTATGCACCTGATGCAATACCCGCGCCGCCCATGCCTGTGAGATGTCAGCTTGTTGTCACGTGGGGTTGCGGGGGCTGACTGTACCAGCGATGGCCCGTCCGATAATCAACGTCACACTGTTTTGCGCAACACCGCAGATGAGACTGCCAATTTCGAATATGGCAATCGACACCATGAAGGTCGGCTTCAAATGGTAGTACTTGTATGCTTTCCCCCACGTCGATTGGAAAGAAGCAACGGTGAGAAAGAAAGCGGACCCGTACCAGCCGACGTCGTTGAGGCTGTGGAATTCATCAGTGATTCGGGGGATGGCGGTTGCGACTATGGTCATGTCGAGTGCGACGAGGAAAATAGAGAGGACGAGGGCAACGACGATGAAGGCGAGCTTGAAGGCGTGGGGATAATCTGCTGTGGCAATCCTGGAGAGCGATTCCATGCCATTGTCGTTTTCTGTAGAATCATTCTCCTGTTTGCTCCTAGATATCGATTGAGGATCACTACCGCCTTGGACTGGTGATCCAATCTCCATCTCTTTGTCGGGCAAAGAAACACCACTCGCTGATCCTCCAGGGCTCGGTGGTCCCGTCATGACCACAGAGTTGGAGCTACGCCTGAGGTTTTGAAGAAGTGGTGCGAGGACGAGGCGGTGGTCAGTGGCTTCTTAAAATAATGTGCTCACGGTATAGATAGGGAAATATTATGTCAATTGTAATTTATTGACAGCAAAATTCACCTTCGAAGGAGCACATAGGTTATGTACATATAAGCACATCATTCTGTGAGAGCAAATCCTGACTCACAAACACCCCTAATAAGTGTCGAGATCTCGATAAGACCATCGCCTGAGTAAGACTCATTTCTTTCTTACCCCTGGTCGGATGAGCCTGGCATGTCGGACGAGGTTTGCCCTGATCTGGAGAGCGCTGGACACGCTTACCAGGACCCACATTTCAAAGCTGACAGCCAAGGAGGTAATCTCTAATGTCCGCGACCGTAGGAGCGAAGGATGTCGCACGAAATCCGTCCGACTATTATTCAGCACTAGCGCTTATTAATCTTGGCGCTTTGGTGGCTTGCAGATGTTAGGCTTCGACCTACAATTTTCTGGACAAAGAATCATATCCTCTTCGTCCGTTTCTGTTCTATCAAACGAGATGCATTGACTCCATGTACCTTGAGATCTCTGTGGCAATATCATTTTAATTGGAAGAATTTGGTTTGACAATCAAATATCATGTCAGCCACATCTAGCATCATGTCGGACGAACAGCCCCGCAAGAGGATGAGGAAGGGAACTCATAGCTGTACCGAATGTAAGCTTAAACTCTACTTGGGCGACCCACACTTTGAGGGCCATCTCTTTAGCTCTTCCCATTGAGCTTACCCTTCCCCTAGGTCGGCGTCGGAAGAAGAGCTGTATTCCGCATCCAGCGGACCCCAATATTTGTACAGAATGCTACGCTCGAGGGGCCATATGCCGCGAGCAAGAGCCCTCAAAGTTTTCCATCACTCCTCCGCAGGATAGCAGACAGAGCCTCCAGCAAAGAGTCGCAGAATTGGAGAACGCTTTACAGTCAATTACGAGAACGCTAGGGAACACAGAAAGCACGGTCCATCCCGAGCAGAGCGCAACCAAAGTTCTCACGCAATTACGTTCTGAGATTCTGCTTCCTACGCCGGCATCATCAGCTGCACCTTCACCGGATAATAGTCTAGACAACGCGCCTGTTCTCAGTCTTTTTAATAACGCCATCTTAAGTCGCCGTCAGGATGATGGTTCTTCTATTGCCACACCATCAAGTGCAGCACAACCAGCATTTGAATCAGATCCAGCCGCTGCTTCAAAGATGGAGCGAGCACGTCAGACCTTGCTGTCCCTATTTCCACCACAACAAAGGCTAGAGGCAATACTTGATGCAGCCTATCCCTGGTGGGCTTCGTGGCAGCATATTTTCCCTGAAATCTTTGGCGCCGGCTCACATTCTACCTTCAAGGACTTCCTCAAAAGAACGAGATCAAGCGGCAGTGTACCACAGCTAGCGAAAGCACTCCTGTGCCTCTCCATCAGTCTTCAGGAGACACCCGTCAGTGTCGATGCAATCTATAATGTATCTACGGCCGAGGATCTCACAGCACGATATATGAGTGCTGTTGACGAACTGGTCCTCTCAAATGACGAATTGGCAGGCACGCTGGATGGCATCGAATGTATGCTTTTGCAAGCGAAACACGACTCGAACAATGGAAGAGTTCGAAGAGGCTGGGTCGCTTACAGACGTGGCATTTCATTTGCCCAGCTTCTAGGCCTCCATCTCTGCACAGCACGCTCGGAGCAGTCGAATGAGAACACCCTGCGCAAGCAAAGTATCTGGAATGCGCTGTACCTTGGTGATCGATACATGAGCTTGATTTTGGGCTTGCCGTATGGGGTTTCGGAATCTCACGTCAATAATGCCATCGGTAGCAATGAAAGCTTCGCACATGAGACCGAGCTGCAGCGCGCTGAGAGCGACTACCTATTTCGGTTGGCGGGTGTCGCAGGGCATATCATTGATCGCAACCAAACACCGTCGTCCAACGATACCCTGACACTGACAGTCAAGATCGAAGGCGAGATGACTGATCTTGCCGCCTCCATGCCAAGTAGCTGGTGGGCACTTGAGATCTCCCAGGAAGACATCCCAGCTCAGCTGTATAGCCGCATCCTTCCACAATTCTGGCATCATCAGACTAGGACTCTGCTACACCTCCCCTTCATGCTGAAAGCAGCAACGGATCCGCGCTACGGCTACAACAAGATCGCCGCTCTGGAATCTGCGAGGGGAATGATCGGCCTTTATCAGATGTTCCGTCCGGCTCAGGGCTTTGGCTCGCTGGTCTGTAAAATCATTGACTTCCAGGCTTTCACCGCTGCAATGATCCTGGTGCTGAATTTTCTGGGCATGGCGCAGTCCGGCTGTGCTAGTGACTTGAAGGATGCGGACGATGATCGGGAATTGGTCTCCAGTATCACGTCAATCTTGCAACGGGCATCCCTTGAGGCTGGAGGAGGGGTGGCAACCCAGGCTGCCCGTGCTCTGGAGATGTTTGGCAAAGCAAAAGATCAAGGATTCCTTGGAGGTCAAGGCACATCGAAAGTAGCGATCCCGTACTTTGGTACTGTCGTCTTCGGACCGGGAAAGAGCTTCGTGAACCAATCGCATCCGCAGAAACCCGATCAGCTGCAGCAACAACCAACTCCAGAGGAGGAGCCGCTCGCTACCCCGAATCCAGATCAATGGTCTTTTGGCAATGATCTGGCCTCGATGCCTTCGGACTTCAATTTCAATGCATTTCCTTTGCAACAGAACCAAGGGCCAGGGGTGGATAGCAATGCTTTTGCTAATGTCAACTTGGATTTGGATGGGGATTGGAGCTGGTTCTGGAATAATACCGATTTTTCATATAGTGAAGCTCAGCTTTGAGGAGGGGTCTGCATTTTTCGAAGCATGGGAGCATGGGAGCATGCAATTTTGTAATGGAAGCTCATCTTGAGCGCCGACTCCATGAATTGATGCGATGCCCCAAAATACATGGGCCTTTTGTTAGAGGGCTTAAATGGAAACGTACAGAGTCACTGCTCAAACACCATTTTGTGGCAAAGTTCCAAGTCATACAGAAGGCGTTTTCATAGAGAACTTTAGATAGGCCTGTGTAAGAGTCACTGCTCAAAAGCTAAGTCAAACAAACATAAACATGCTCAATCGTTGAATCAAACCAGTGTATATCTTTCACTCATGTGTTGAAGGTTCATCAGCAGAATATGTGACACGCGTGACTCAATTCCCAAGATGTGTTTGCTTCTGCAGTAGATGTTCGAGCAACCTTAATGGATCTTTGCGTTAGCCTGTATGTATACTCTAGCCCCTATGGCTAGTCTTGTGGCTTGGAAGGGTTAATCAAGCATAATGCAATGTTTGTGACAGGCTGACAGCTCCCTAGAACTTTCATCATAGAAGTTAACCAGAGCTTTGAAATTGGGACATTATATGTAGAGGTAAGCATTACTAGACTGAGGATAGACTGGGTGAAGCTGAGAATCAATTCTTTGCTGGTAACATGCTAGTTTGAATAAACGTAACATACATCGAAGTGAGCCCATATATCTGACTGACCAAGGTCGCTCTTTGACCTAGCCCCAAGAGTACATACATAGCTAATGTCAACGTGCTCTGCTGTAAAGCGGTGTAGGCCTAAGGTGGCACTGATCCAATGATCCACCGATCCACAGCGTTGTTTGCATTTTCCTGACACCGCACCCCCAGTATGCTATCCTCTCTTTGAGGCATGCAATCAATTTAGCTCTTCACTCCAGCAATCTTCCCGGGTTCCTCTCTTGAATTGCCCTTCTCCGCCATCTCAGACAGCCGTAGTATCTTCTGCATGGCGGTCGTATCTCTTACTGTATCCCATCCATTGATCATTTCCCTCCCCACAATCACATCATCTCCATGAGTCGTGAGCGCATTCTAGCGTATAGGGATCTGATTATTTGAAGAGCACACCATTTCATTGGCATAGGCACGATATCGGCTCAAGAGATCAGTGTCGTACATCTCTGGTTGGACGGCGAAGCTGAAGTGCGCAGTAAGGGCGTGTGTCTGGACCAAGTTTTCTGATGGCATGGTTAGCAGCCGATTTGAAAGTTGCGTAGTGAGGCGTTGCTTACGACGACGATGTTTGCGGGGTAGTTCTACCGAGATGAGCTGCTCATCGTCCGCTCCTTCGAATGGAAGGTTGTCCAGAATGTCATTGCCCCAGATGGCAAGTAGATTGACATTCGTCCTGTCGTATCGCATGTTCCAGATGCCGTCCTCACCGATGTAGTATTTATGCAGCTGATCGTTCTCGAGATTTTCCAGCAGGGAATAGTGCTGCTGGGCACCAATGGCCCATCTTTTCCAACCCTGGCCGTCAGGTAGATATTCTGTGTGTGCAATGGGGGTTTCAGGGAGGAGTGATTCGTCTCGTAGCGGCAGCCATCGGTGATTGGCGTATGGTGCGGCGCCTATTGAGCCTACAGGTGCATGTTCTGCAGCACCACTCTTTTCTGTATTTGGAAAGTCCTCGACTTTGCCTCCTATTTCAAGCTTATAGGTCGGCAAGGCGGACGCCCTCCACGCTTTAGGTCCGTATGCATCTTTGTTGGGCTGGAAAGGAGGTTCAGGTTCAGGGAGATATGAGTGGACGGCGCCAAGCCGATATTGCACCCATCCTAGTGTTGCGGAGTTTATGAGGGCTGCTATGACGGCGAAGGCTTCAGGGTGGTCCATCAAGGTGTGGACGAGGGTGGGGACAGCATTTGGGCTCATCCAGACCTGTAACGTTTCACGTCAGGGCAATCTCTGGCTGGGTAGAAACATGTGACTGACCAGATCGTCGTCCAATTTGACGTACATGTGGTCATACTCAATGGTCTCATTGTATATCCTGTTGAAGTCCTGAATGACGCCGTCGCTAATGTCAACCCATTTGTAGTCCTCGACCTGCTTGACCATCTCCGAGAGCCAGCCCAGATCTTCTTCATTGTGTGTATTGATGACAAAGTGTATCTCATCCAGATAGCCTCCATGCGAGACCAGATTCTTTCGTAGGTAGCATTCGAGGATTTCTATTGTGCTTCTGCGGCCATAGAATAACAAGCCGATGATCTTAAAGCCCTCTGGCTTGGTCATGGTACCAGGACGTAGGCTCTGTATTACGGAAGAGGCAGTCGCATGCTGCACGAATCGTAGCCACACTAATCCCGACGCGATAATTGCAACCAGGACAATCCACTTGACTGAAGCTCGGGATTTCCATCGTGAGACGGTTAGTCCCTGCAGGAGGCCAGATTGTGAGGATTCTGTCATTGGAAGGCTTCGGCGAGGTGCCGATCCCTGGCGCAGGGAACCGAATGTGTTATGCTGGCTTGGAGGCTGGAGTCCCTTAAAAAGGTCCTATTGAGAACTGGTCGGCGTGTCAGCCTTGTCTCAGCAAAGCTAACACATGGTTGGCTGCGCGCTTACCGTAAGCATAGCATCTCGCATAAAGCGGCGAAGTAGGTAGTGTAGACCCTGAATCTAAGGTCCTCTGCACAGTCAGGTTGGCAGGGCTGGATGAATCACTGCTGCCAGAGACTCTGATGATGGACATGAAGAAAGGTGAGGCAGCCATGGTGAGAATTCACGGAGCTGAGAAGTTGCCAAGAGTCAAATCCTACTGGGCCAGGAGCGAAGTGTAGCAATATTAGGCGTGCCAGAGAAATCCAGGGGTGAAGAAATCAGGCGATTGGACAGAAATTGCTCATGTAAGCTTAGTCATCAGCCAAATGTTAGATTTCTCGCCCGGGTACCCCCAACCCGCTGCCATCAACACGGGATAACGCCAACAAAATTGACGAGCGATCTCGTTGAAGCTTTAAGTTTCAAACATGAGGCTCCGTTTCTATTTCTCTTTCTCTTCAAAAATCGATAAAGTCCATCTTTGATACAAAATTCAAAACACATTTGAAGGGAAGGGAGAAGTTGTGAATAGCGACAACAACGGGTTGCCTGAGAATATGATGGGCGCTAAAGAGCCTGAATTTGAATACTGGAACAATGTGGGGTCAGCCCAGAACGCCGGGCAGAACTCGAGGCTCAAGCAGCAAACGCACCCAATGCAGAGAACGCAGAGGCATCGAAGGGAATAGCAACAGACGTCTGGAACGTAAAGGGGATGATTTGGATAGTGCTACCGCTTAACCAAGTGATCCGACCGTCGTGCCGACAGGTACATTTTGAGCCATTGGAGCGCCGAACACTGGTCACGGGCACTTATCCCTGGAGCCAAAGAAAGAGACTCCATCATCTGGTCACATTGGGCCTGAATGGCATACAAAGTGTTTGGAAGTTATAAAATCACACGTGGCTAATCCTTATGATAGCTAGCTACTCATTCAGTGTGCTGCTACTCTGCTTTTGATCCTTCGATTCCTTTCCGTAACCGCCCGTATTCTCCCACGCCTCCTCGCTATTCTGCCGCGTTGTCCATGATCCTCCCTTGGAACTCTCTGCACTCTCGCTGCTCACACCCTCGCTCGACCCTGGCCGCTCTGCATGCCATATCGTCTCGGGTTGTTTGATGCCCTTAGTATATGCATATCCATCTCTTCTCCGTCTTCTTGTGAAACGAGTCTTTTGGGCCTTTCTTTGGGCCTTCCATCACCATCCCATCCCTCCCAAATTGTACCTCCGTCATCGCATTGTTAGTGTTGCCATTTTCTAGCACGCTCAAAGTGTGCGATTCTTTAAGAGTGTAAGAGTGTCGCCGCTAACCCTTGGGTACAGCGGCGTTGAGGACGGGGAGCGATGCCGCGGTGATGGCGAAGAACATGTCTGTTGTGGTCCAAGAGTACTGCACTTTGAAGGCATACATGATGTCCGGGTTACCTTGCGCGATGATGATTGGCCGGATGATGGCGCCAATACAGGAAAGAGCGCCGATGGAGAAGAGAAAGGCGAGGCGGAGCTTTTTCATTGTTGACATCTGCATTTGGTAGAGGACGATAAGCGGGACTGACAGGAGGGCGAAGTCGAAAATGATGTGGATGCAGGTGAGGGCGATGTTTAGGTAGTTCGTCTCGAAGCACTTGGCCGGTTTCGAGAATTTGCCAGCCTCGATGATGGAGAAGTGGTTGAAGGGGAGGCATTCAAAGAGGTTTATGGATAGGGCGAGGATTACGTAGCCGACGAGCAGGAAGAGAAAGATGTTGTGCGCTACCATCCAGCGTTTGGAGGTTAAGCCGGTTAGGCGCCAGTTGAAGAGGGAGATGGATATTTTAATCAAGCCGACAGTCACCCAGAAAATCAATTGGCACATGCTTGCCATCTGGCGGAATTAGGTGAGCGGCTCATCGCGTGGCTAGAGATCTGAACGGATGTGAGAGCTTACTTTGTAGAACCAATAGACTTCCCATATATGTGATATCATATATGCGTTGCCCAAGTTCCGCCTTTGACTACAATCACGATGGCAAGAGAGAAGCAGGAAACCACGCCAAAGGCTGCAGGTATGATAACATAATCATCATACCCTATCTTTAGATCTTTCCGGAAATATCGCAGGGAGAGTCGTGTGCTGGTTATGAGTAGGACCAGGAATATTACCACGCAGGCGCTGTCAATAATGGCAGGTCCTCTCGACTGGTAGGGAAGGTTACCCGGTGGGGCATGAATAGGAAGAGGGAACCCATTCGCTGGGTTAAAGGCACCATCTGGTAACCCAATTATACGGGCAAACTCGCGGGCGATGTACCAATCATTGACGTTGTTGACAAGCTGGCCAAATAGTGCTAAGGCTGCCGTGGTTGAGAGGTTGGCGGGTGGGTTGGCGTATGGATTTGGCCCGTCCATGATGGCCGTAAGTGGTGCAGAGTAATGCTTATAACGATGAGTGGGCTCTTCAATAGCCCAGTATGGGGTGAAAAAGGTGATGTATCAATCAACGGCCTCCAAGTGCCCAAAATTCCCCGATGATAAGATCAGCATGCATTATCGAAGGACACAGACGACGATGATATAGATTCGGAGAATTGTTTAGAGGTTCGTGGGTAAGGAAAAGGCATGCGCTTTGGGCATGCCAATGGACGGCCAGTGTTGGGCCCTTCAGCCGTGATCCTGCTATTATAGTATATCGGCCATGCAATTGTTGTTATACTTTACCCCAAGTTCCCCGGACGGGCACCAGACGGGGCGGCTAGAAAAGACAAATTGATTAACAACAGAGATCGAAGAAGAAAGGGCGATGTCTGCTGTGCTTCAAAAATTATAGCATCGACCTTTTTCAAATGACATTTGCTGGCAACTTTGTTCGTATAGAACTGAAGATCGATTCGGAAGTTCAAGAACCAACGAAGCTGAATTGGTTGAGAAAGTATCGTGGTTACAAAGTGATATGATTGTTAACTTTAAGGTGAAAGCCCAAAGATAAAGTTCAGCATCCGAAATGGTCTGAAATTGCTCGGGCGAGTATGCCATGTGGCAAAAACAAGTCCTGGATCGATCATTCTAAGATTATTGAGGCTCTGAGACAAAGCTAGCGATTGCCGACCAAATTCCCCGCAAATTGCTGCAAGGCGTGCGCACGGTTCGCGGTTCGTCCCATCGGTGTCGCAGCCGTGGCTTGAAGCAAGCCAGGGTTGTATGGGAATCCGGGGAGTTAGGGTGAGTAGGGGAAAAGGTTTGCCGGTGCTGGGCTTGGTCAGGTACGATTCTATAGCTTAATCGGTGGGCATTTCGGGTGCTTCCGCTGATGGTGCGTAGCGATTGAACGCTGTGACATTTTCGGACCTGTAAAAATATATCCTTGCAACCAATTGCTCCTCCGATACTACGGTTAGTATGGTTAGCTCAGGAGACTCAATTTCGCCTCTCGGCTCGTTGTGTGTTTGTGTCTCTGGCATGGCTTTCCCACTTGACTGCCAGCGGTGATGGTCGTGCGGCTAGGAATCGCTGAATAGGATCACCAGGTCTCGGAAATAAACCGAGGAATACCATGGTCAATCAGGCCATCCCAGTCAGGGTTAAAGAGCAAGACAAGGCTTCTTTCACTCAGCTTTGTAACAAACAATTACGTAAACCATTACGTATTGTCTTCCCTAGGCAATTTGGAATGGTATGAGCTGAGAGCCTGGAGGCGAAACTTGGTAGTCCGTTCGCCTTTTTGTTTTCACTCGGGTCAGATTAGATCCATTGCCTTATCAAAGGTCCCACAATCTCTTATAGCACGTTTAGATTTTATTCTTTTCGACTTAAAGATGGGTTGTTGCCTTCCGCACGGACCAAGGCGAACACAACCTCTTCTCTTGCTCATACAATGTATAACGCAGCACATTTGCAGAACCTCAAGTATCAGAACACCCTTAATGGCGCTGTGAGAAACGCCGCCTGGCTTTGTAGATGCTAACCTTCATTTATAATATGGGGAGATACATTAATAGGCGCAACCTGCCTCAAGGTCTTTCGAAAATTAGCATTTGTCATAGGTCTCCTGGGCATTTGGGTTTGTTTCTAATGAAAAACTCCGGCCCTTGACAACCACAACCAAATTTATTCCAGGGTCTTGCGGGAATCTAGCGTCGATGAAATCTGGTCCAGGACGTGCGGCTTGGGCGATCCCGCTGCCGAGAAAGCATGAATCTGTACTACCTACGTGTCTCAACGTAATACAATGGCGGCTGACCTTGGCAGACTTGGAAGCAGGACTTCTTCGTAGCTCCCAAGGGCCTTTGCGACCTCCGGCTAAGGTCAAGGGATCTCAAGGATGAGGTCAGCCCGAACTCTCAGACCCTTTACGCTGCATACATACAAGTCACGTTGAGAGCTGTTTGGACAATACTGGTGTGGTGACCAGCAAGTATCCTTGGCCCCTTCTTATTACCACAACCGTAGGGCCACAGATCAACGCAGTAGCTATATCTCGATTCTTAGAAATGATAATCAATTTTAATCAATGCATCTAACACACTATGATGTCTCATGGCGCTTGGCTAATTTGATGACAGCTTTTCAGGTCCCTGGAGCAGATTCCCTTCAGAGCATATTTTGATTGCCCAAGTTGGCAACACTACCCTTACACCCTCGACACGTCTATGATGGACAAAGAGTACAAATAGGAAGCACCGCTTTCCACTACAATCGAATGTCAGGGAAGATAGAATCCATGACCTCCGGCCAGGTTCCACCGCTTCAACATCATCCTCTCAAGCACACACGAAACGCTCCTTATTCGCATTGGCGTCAAGCTTACTCCGAATCAAAGTTCTTGCACTGCTCTTTTTGGAACTCGGCGATGAAGAATGATTGAAAAGCACTACGTTCGCTCTCGTTGAAGATTCGGAAGATCAGAAATGGGATTGAGAGTTGCTCGTGAGACAGCTGGCTCATGCTGATGTCTTTGCTCATCGCTCTTACGATAAGCAACAGTCGTTGGGTTTCAAAATTGAAGAAGGCCCCGACGGTTGCTAGACGAAATGTGCGTCGGTAATATGGTGAAACCAAGTATTGATGATACAGACGAAAGAAGTACTGATGAGCTGATGCGTTGGTATATGCTTTCTCCTGTATTAAGTTGACACCGAGACTACATATCAAATAGCTAAGACGAGCTTGGGCTGATAGCTGTCTCTGGAGGGATCATTTAGTGGTTATTTCAACTTCGCCAATCGAGGAAACACCGCTAACATCAATCTTCGATACACTTGATAGCACAATGCCGGCCCCAGCTACAGCCTTATGGTCAGCATTCCATATCTTGTTATGATTTAGTGAGAGAATACCAGCTCCTTCCTCACACCCTATTGCAGGCTTCACGCCCCTTGTCTTATTTGAAGTCCAGAATGCCGGTTCCTCACCTTGCTACGTCACCACTGTCCCAGCTGCCTCGACATATAGAGGAATGAGAAGTTGGGATCTGAACATCTTGAACTCACAGAGCGTATATGCATTTGGTTCCAGAGAATCAGACTTTTGGTATCTTCGCAGTCAACATTTTTCCATCATTGGGAGCATCACTATGATTGAGGTGCAGCAGCTTCCATGACAGACGATTTAAAATTTTTATTCTCGTGTCTACATCCCTGCAGCTGAAAAGCCGCCCCATATTCGCCAAGAATTAAAGATACTAAATGCAACGCCTCAACCGTTGGATCCGCTTGTTTACTTGGCAGGGTGTGATCTGTATTTGCCCCTCTTTCAGGCAAACATCGACAGCTGTCTCATTCCCTGTCATCTCACTGCCTCCAACTTTGTCCAGAGGCTGGCGAACATTGCCTACCCCCGCCGCAACTCCTAATCCAAAGTTCATTTGTCCACCAACGTCCACGACATCTCCCCTCGCGGCCATCCACCTTAACCGCCAGCAAAACTGTACCACTCCCCACGCAAAATACCAGACTCATGCCTCTCCACCTACGCAAAATACAAACGCAAAGTACGATGCCCCTCTTCCAGCCTATCTTTGTGACCGCGCGCTCCCTAGGCCGCATGGTCGGCATCAACATCTCCAACGGACCCGGTAATCGCAATTGCACGAATACCACAGGGAAATGCAATCGCGACTGCACAAATTGCACGAACTGCTTCGATCGCCGCGGTTGTACCAGTTGTACCAACTGCGCGGGCTGTAGGAACTGTGTTGATTGCGTAGATTGTACTGATTGTCGTGATTGTCAGGGACAGAAGGATGCTAGAGGGTCAAAGAATGCATCGGCTTGAGGAGGGGTTGGAGGGAGCTTCGGGTTACCTGGAATGTGTGTTGTTGGTGAGGACCTTGAAGATTCAACGCTGAAAACCTGATCATTATCTCCATCTCTTAGGTCAGAGAGCCAAAAGCATGGACTGTTCGCGGATTTCTGAGTCTTTTATATGTTTCGAGCAAGCTACGACCCGTTTCTTCTCGCCTTATCAATCTGTATCCTGGCTGATGGAAAGTGGGAGCGATGCTCGTCCCACCTACAGATGTTATTTCTCGTTTCCCAAACACTTCGCGGTGTAAGACTTCCAGCTACAACAATAGCAGCGTGGCATCTGTAGGCTCAAATGCCAATGATGATATTGAACATGCAGCCAACACAAGAGTACTTGAGCTTGCCTTTTTTGCCAAGCTTTTTCTTGCCCCCGAAGTGGCCAATATTACACGGGAGGCGGATGAAACAACGATCTACACAGCCGAGATGAGGCCAATTCCCTTTCCACCATAGGACTATATGAAACGGTGCCGTTGGCCATGTTTCGGCCTCAGCTTGTTCGCCAGAGGCGGACTGACGATTGGTCTGTGCTACCTGCGTAACTCGACATTTGTTCTCTTCATCCTGCCAATTGGAAAAGTGAACATCTTTGTATTAAGGGTTTGTGAACAGGCGTGGTTGTAATGAATGACCTTGATCCAATTTGATGTTCCATAATAAATGATCAGGCGAGTGAGGTTTAAGGCAAATGGCCACAAGTTCAACCGGAAGTATCGAATACGATACCCAAACAATGGCAAAGTATTGAGGTGACGAGCTAAAATTGATCTTGTGACACGTTTTCCTATTCATAGATGCCGTAGTCCCATCCAGGAAGACAGCGGCCTCTTCACTCTTCGCAACTGAAATATCATCATGACGACGTCGTAGTATTTATTGTAAATAGCACATGTTGTGACTTCCCCAGCCTGTGTTTTCAACACTTCTCCTCTTCCAACACTTCTTCTCTTCCCATAGTATTTCTCTTCTATACAGTACCACTTGTCTTGGAGCCTTGGACTGGTCTCCCATCATGAATAACATCGTCAACATACTGCTGCTGGTCAGCTGTGCATACATCGCAACTGCGGCCACCGATGCTCGCTCTCCCACATCTCTCCCGTCCTCACGATCATCGTCCGCCTCGCAAGCCACAAACCTACAAGCATCAAGCCCTTTGAAATCGCGTTCCACCAGCACCACTAACGCAGAATACCTGTCGTACGCCCAGACTGCTTTTGAGGTTTTACAGAACACGTGGTACAACCAGAGTACTGGTCTATGGGACAACCAATGGTGGAACAGCGCCAACGCGCTGACAACACTTGTCGAACTCAGCGGCTTGGACCCGTCAATCGACAGTACCGCACAGGTGGTGTATAGCAATATGTACGCTCAGGCCGCGATCTGGAACCTGCACAACTTCGGCGGAGTCGACAGCTTCATCAACTCGTACTACGACGACGAAGGGTGGTGGGCACTGGCCTGGATCAAGGTGTACGACCAAACTCAGAATCAAATATATCTTCAGGCCGCCATTGATATCTTCGATGACATGACCACCGGCTGGGGTGCCCACATTTGTGGCGGACTGTTATGGGAGAAAGGGAACAAGAATAATAGCGTTATTTCCGACGAGCTTTTTCTCAGTGTGGCCGCTCACCTCGCCAATCGACTCGAGGGTACCGACAAGCAGGCAGGGCTCAAATGGGCATTGATGGAATGGGACTGGTTTTCGCAGAGTGGACTCATCAACCCGGATTACCTCGTCATGGACAGCCTCAATTACAATTACAGCTGCGAGCCTACTACCCTTCCGTTGACATACAACCAAGGCGTCACCTTGGGCTCGCTAGCCGCCCTCAATGAAGCAGCACCAAACAATGTTTATCTTACCATAGCGAAGGCAATCGCTAATGCAACGATCAACACCCTTGTGGACTCGAACGGCATTTTGAAGGAATTCTGTTGCGACAAGGATTTAGACTGGGTGCAGTTCAAGGGCATCTTCATGCGGAACCTTCTGTGTTTGCAGTATGCGTCTCCGGAAAATGCGTTTCAGGCTTTCATTGAAAAGAATACGGACTCTATATGGCGGAATGCTCAGAATGGGAATAACGAGACTGGGAGCGCTTGGCACGTACCATTCAATACGGCCAGTGTTCAGGCGCAAAGTTCGGCTCTCGATTGTTTGGTGGCTGCAGTGGCTGTGTCAATGTGATCAGGACAGGGGCTGAACAGGGGTGTACCATGCACTATAGCATGCGTTTGGTATGGAACTGCCATTGTAAATTCAACACCAACTAGCCTTAGATTTGCTACTTTGCCAGTTCCAAAGCTCATGACATCAGCTGAACTCCAAGCTCGGCTCAGCTTTCAACACTGGTGTCGAAACCCTTCTGTCGCCTCTCAGGTTTTGACCTCCGAGTATCAGCGAGTTCCCGCGTGACCGTCATCAAAGCCTGAATACTCTGACATCACCATTACTGCGCTTCTCCCCCGGGAAGGGTGGTGGCCGCACCATACGCCTCGACCTCGAATTTCACCATATTCTCAGCCTAAATATCCCCGCAAACGCCACAGGGGTACTCTTTCTTTGGAGGCTTTGCCTTCTATACCGGGGCAAAGTATGTCGTATTCCTACTATGGAATATTCTGTTGGAAGACATGAGATCGCGCCTCTTAGACAGTCTTCTCCCGATTGCTAAAATCACACAACCACTCTGTAATGCTGAGCATCTTCTCCACGGTTACAGCCACTTACTTCCTTGAGAACTTCACGGGATTATACCATATCCTGACTCTCAAGTTTTTTGGATCATTGAGACCACACTCCCAAACGAAGATATCCGCAGGCTTATCCACCTTGTACTCAACATCCAACAACAACCTAAGAGGGGAGTTCGCCGGAGCATTTGGTTGAGGCGCACTGTTATCCTGCTGCCACTGGAAAAATTCACGATGTGCTTACAGCCTCAAAAATCGATCTCTGAGACTTAAACTCTTGGGGAAATTCTGTGGCAAGTGCTGGTACTTAATGAGCTCGCGCTGCTGCAACCCTAGAAGACGGAGCTTCTGCCCCGCTTTTATCTCCCTGTCGACTCTCACCGCATCCACTGTGGTTGAAAGCGTCGGTCCTGCAATGGCCCATGGTTCTGGGAGGAGGCGTGCCAGAGGCTCGTCGATGAATGGCCACTCTCTCCCAGCTAGATGGTTGAATCAAATTGCGTGGCTGCGGCCAGTCATATGAGTGTTGAATATGGCAATTGCGGCTTTGGCAATGAGGGCAGCACGGACGCCGAATTTGCTGCGAAGGCTTGGGAGGCTGGGTAGATGTCTGGTATGGAGATATTGAGCGCTGTAATATCCATCTCCTTCTACTGGTTCTTGTTTGGTTGCTTCTTGGTGAAGACTTGCTTGTATGAGGAGGCTAGAAGAGCATGCAGCATCACCGCACAAATTCCGAGTCGTGTTTTGCCGAATGCCGAGGGAAGAACTTTCGTCCTTGCTTGGCTTCAGGCTGACTTGGGCGTTCTGGAGGCCCTTCTTCATATTCCCTAGCATTGGCCCATTCTTTCCAATCTTTACAGTGATGTCTTTTCTGTTGCCTAAAGGTGGTCACAATGCGCCAGACGATGCACCGATCCCACGCAAGCGCTTTGAGTGAAAATCCACAACTCTCTGAGAAGGCGGCGACTCCTTGTATTGAGAGTAGGCATTCGCAAATGACTTGAAGGAGACCTTTGGTGATACATTGCCGCCTTGGATCAAAGGTGCTACGTCTTTGCTCCAGGCGATGAAATAGACGCCGTCGAAAACTGTGTGATTCACCAACACAGCAAAGCTCATAGTGTTCGTTTCCGCTACTTTGGCAATGACGATCCGGAGAAGGAGGCCTCGCGGTAGCTCACATACCCTAGCATCGCTGATGCTTTGGCGTTGATAAACCACAATGAGGTCTGAGTCAGGCATGTGAGACAGAGACCTCGGGCGAGCTCGAACGTGCGCTATAGCATTTACAACATCGAATAGTCTGTTGACCCCGTGAATTATATCCAAATTTGCCCATATGCGTGTCGTAGTTAGCTGTTTATGCTCCGAGTATGTCCGATGAGAGAGGTCTGGAAAATCGTTACCGTTCGGGGGGAGTCGGATGTTCCTAATTCGGGCATGCAGGAACATTTCGGATGGTGGTATTCGATTCTAAAGATGGACTGCAGAGCATGTTATTTCGTAGTTTATATTCTAGCTTTGGGGATGCGAATATTTCTCTCCAAGGAAGAGCAGCCCATGACTGCAACTTCGTAGCCCACCTTTAATGCGAAAACGCGGTTTGCGATCTTGTTCGATGATTCCCATGTGTGGGTTCTATAAACCTTGGAAGTCAGTACAAAGCCTATCTGGCTTTTCGAGAAGCCGCCAATTCCATTCGAGTGATCATACATTTGAATGACTTCTAGTCGGTCCCCGATAGTTTTTTCCACAGGAAAGGTTGGCAGTGATGGGGATCAATATGCCATTGTGAAGGAGTGTTGAGCCTGATTGGTTTAGTCGGCTATGTTAGCATAGCGAATGAACGCCTCGGCTATCCGACTTCTCGCAACATCATGGACCCCGACGAATTCATCCTCACACCTCAGGTCTACCATGACCTACATTGCTTGGTGAGCCATCCCACTCAGAAAGCCTTTGTCCCTCACTCCTAAGCCGGTTTTACGTGCAGAAAATGGTCCGAGATTTGTTCTGGAAAGCTGTGACTCGCACACTGATCCTTGACGAAGACATGGAGATACTCACACCTCACTACGACTAGTACGTACTCAAGCTGCTCATTAGTACCTGAAGCCCTGAGATACCCAAGCTCACATATTATAGTTGTATTGACAATCTGCGCCAATCGCTGACTTGCTATGCCGATCTGTCGCGATGCAATGGCACTGGAACCATCGAAAGCAGTGCCATCAGCCGGATTGGGATGTACCACGACAGTGCCGTGATTGGGATGCTGTTCAAGGATGGGCTGGAGCAAGAAATACCACGGGCATGGTGCCAATCCACCGGCCGAACAAGACGGAGGTCGAACAAAGGTTGATGCATTTGGAATTAGAGGGACTGCCGGTTCCTTGATAGTCCTTGTCTGGAGAGAGTAGATATTTGATTTTAAGGGCTGTATTCTATCAGTATGGTTGTGTGCAGCAATGTTGCTAGTGTTCTGTTGTCTCCATTTAGATATCAAGATAAGAACGACGTTTTCATTTCGTGCTAGTATGTGTAACGGCTCCCACGTTGGCCTACTTCACAATGGACCTCCCCGTATGTCCATTGCCGGCTCCCGCGACATAGTTTTGTTTTGGCAGCAACCATCCATCGAGGGAATCTTACGAGCGCAGCTTTTCTTCATCATTACCTGCCCATCCGTCAATTCACCACTTCTTAGAATTGCCCTTTAGCACGGATCCTACTCGTAGACAGTTTTCGTCCTTTCAACCCTATTCCTGAGACCTGTCCTTCGGCTTAAGTTCTGCTCATAGACTAACGTTTGCTTACTATATCATATTCGTGGCACTTCCATACTGGTAGAGACTGTAGTTCGAAGTCTTGTGTTTCGGCTTGAAATTCTTCCAGCAGCAACGGTTGGTGTAACGAAATTCCCCACCGAGAGACCCACTTTGGATGACTCTGAGACCTTTCGCCAAGCTTACTATTTCTCGAAGACTATTCTGAGCTTTTCAAGCAGCGAGATAACTCCCGGGCGTTGGACTTGGAGGGAAGAGTGTGGCTTTGCAACGCGTAGATGCAATGGAAGCTGGGAATGCTGCTGAATCAGCAAATATCTTGGCGAATATCTGCTGCGGCTCAATCCACTCTCCTCAGCCCTCAACCTCGCTAGCCTCCAATGCCCTATTTGCTTCTATAGCTTTCAGCCGGTCATCTTCTGTGCCATCAGGCGTGTTGGATGTTCTCTTTGATAGGTCATATGATACAATCTGATGCCGTTGCAAAGCGAATGTTTGACGACAGAGCTCTGCACCCGTTTTGTATCATGGATGGAGTATGTTCATATTAAGCGTTTGCCTTGCCGCTGAGCTTACGTTTGCTTGTCTTTTGTATATGCGTGTCCTGGGGTTTCAAGCGCTTCCCATGCTTGTTGATGCGCATACGCGCTGCTGCGGCTCGAGACCTCTTCGGCCGAAAGTAGAGCCAGGCGACTCACTCATGTATAAAGCATCCATTGCGGTGCACCGCCATACTGGTAGATTTTGCAACTCGAGAATAATTCGACAACCGAAAATGCAGTCCCACTCATTGATTTCGTTTCTTATCATCTCGTGTTCTTTCTATCCGGTCTCATTTACGGCCTCGGTACAAAGCGCATCTATCGGAACAATCACAAACCATACCATATCCCAAGCGCTCAACCCTATTCCGTCAAATGGAAGCACGCTCACCGAAGAAGATGAATGGCCACTTAAGGATGGATACTGGCTGCAACTGGACACAGCGAGGGATTTGCATCTGCCTGAGAAAAATATTATGGCCGTACTCCCACGGGCTGAGAAGACACTTGGCAAGAAACCACACAGCGGCAAGATCACAGGAATAGCTGAGTTTGGGCCTGACGGAACGGACCCTTACAATGAAGCCGTCTTTGTCATCATGCCAGCCTTTGGAAATGAGCTTACATGGGGTGACGCGGTCAATGTTGTCGTGGGCCTTATCGAGTGGTATGGGGCAAGACAGCTGTATGTCACCACTTATTTCTGGCTCAAAGATCAAGCCACTGGTCGCGGCGCGATAGGATATGGCGCTATGAAACGCAGATGGCAACCATTTCCTCCCGACTATAACGCGAATGTTTCAATATCATAGTAAAATGGAGTTGTATGTTGACATAGGCTCCGGTCTCTTATTTACCATTTCCAAAGGCAGGGACTCAACCGTGTTGCTTGAAAGATTCAGCGGCAAAGATATGGCTGTTTGGGGTAAGAAGCTGTTGTTGATTGTGGGTCATTGGCTAGATACATCTAAGACTTGGAAGCAGTGCTGGGAAAGACATGTGTTGAGGGTTGAAAGCTTAGATTATTGCGATGAGGATTGGTTTTCTATCAAAGGGCGAGAGGCACCTGCTGTATACTCAAGTTAAGATTTAATCCGCGAGAACAATTGCAAGAAACTCTCATGGAATCAAAATTGCACCGTCCCATTTTCATTCGATGCTTGCTTAGTACACTGAGAAGTAACATGAGATATTCGACATACGGTTAACTTCTATCAGCAGCTAGTTTGCTTTCTTTCAACAGCTATCACTTACCAAGTAACTAATGCTGTTCGTCACTCTTCATCGTCTTCCATCACCCCTCTGAATCGTTTCAACACGACCCGAACATCATCGAGTTTTGCCTTCAAACTCTCGAGCTCTTCTGCCTCCTCCGTCATCTTCTTCGCAGCAATGTCCATCATGTCGTCTCTAAAGTCCTCATCCTTGTCCATCAGCCCCTTCCAGTCCTTGTCCCTCACTGTCTCACGAACATCACGCTTGCAAGCCTCCACCGCAATATTTTTGTAGGCCGCGATCGCTTGATGGCGTTGTTGAATAGATATCTTCGATGAGTCGGAGTGGAATCCTCATGGAATGACGGCCAGTGAGCCTTGGCCATCGGTGCAAACTTTTGAATAGCCAAAGATTTCAAGTCTGGCATGTCGTACTTCTCCGCCAGCGCATACATCTCGTATTGTCGACTAGCTTCTTGTCCGCGTTCAACATGCGTGGATTTCCGACGTTGTAGTTGCCGGAGTAAACCCAGCGAAGTATCCTCACCACGGAATGTAATATGCCTCGAGAGTGATAACGCCCTCTATTGCTTCCTAAACCAAGTCAGCACGCATAAAGTGATTACCATTCGGGAGCGTGAGATGTTACCTTGAATATCCCTCCCTCAAGCATGCTTGCAAATACTGGCGATCGAGCGCACAGGACTGAGCGATGCACCTGGTAATCTGAAGATTCTGACCAACAAACCTTGAGATCCGTTGCTGCTCCCCCGCGTACGTGGAATGTCGTGTGCTGTAAGCACCGGTGACCCAAGTTTCTCTGCCGTCATTTTTTCCATTATGTTTAGAGAGTGTACGATTGGTAATGGGGGTGAATCTGTTGATTGGAGGACTGAGTGGTTGACGATGTTGATCTGGAAGTGTGGAAAGGTCGTGGAGGTCGAAGGATCTGCCAGCAGATTTATTACAGCTGAAGTAGACACATTGCTTGTTGGGACTGCCGTACTAGGTAACGCCCGTCGACAAATTATACAATACTTGAAGCACCAACCAATCCAGATCGTCCGCCAGCTCCACTAAACACTATGCAGGAGTGTTACCAAGCAGAACGAGTCATCCTTTGAGCCGCAATCACTGTCTTTATATATACTGGAGGGCTCCTGAACGCATGGGAACATGGTCGACTAGAAACTTCTGCGTTAATTGAAGCTGATATGGGTGGTGATTGACGAATATAAAAGTGGAAACAGCATGTTCTTTCTTCTCATATGCGCCTTCCAATGCTTGTGATTGCATGTCTAACCAGCAGTACATAACATTTGCAAGGCCATCTGATACTCGTAGATTATCAAGGCTCTAAAATTTGAATGAAAAAGGCTGAGTCCGGTCATGCGAGAGATGAAGCATAAAGTCGAATGTCAAATATGAGAAGAAACAACTAATGTTTTTAAATACAAGTGCCAGCCTGCCACAGAACATAGGGCCAGGCTTTTCAGCGGCGCTCACTGCTTAAATTGGTGGCTTCATCCGGCTAGGAGAAGGCTCGATCTAGGTGAAGACGCCTCGCTCCCCGAGAAGCAGTGGCTGATCATCATCCATGAAAGTTGGAAAGGGGAGTAGGATGGCGTCTTGTTTTAAGCGTGAATCAACATTATCGCGCAAACAATGGTACGAGTCAAACAACGATAAATAGAACTTGATTCATTGTCCTCCGCATAGGCTGAATATGTGGGTTCCACCAGCAAACGGTCCCCTAGCAAGACGTTTAGTCTCTGAATGCTGTTGCAAGTGTTAGGTTAGCTCTGTAGGTGAGCGCTGCTAGTTTGAGCACAAGTTCAGCTCTACATAGTCAACTCGAAGCTCGTGTGGCTTCAAAAGGCATTCAAATGGACAATCTTCACGCTTTCACGCCTGCAGAGCCTTGCTTTTTTTTTGGGCTACATACGACGAATGGGGCACATCATGTGCTAGAATATGTGGCATACCCGGTTACTGACCAGCCTCGGATATCTCATCGAGCTCTGGCTTGTCAGAGCGTAGGTTCTTTCGAAATTCTTTCTTTAATTAGCAGTCTTTTGGCCTTTGACAACAGTAAGAAGCACATTGTCTAGTATGATTTCGTTTCCGGACCTCTTGAATAAAAAGAGAATGTAAACATCAAAGGGTTTAGTAGCCCGCGCCAGAGCAAAAAGCGCAATCTCCGCTCGAAAATTTCTTTCATCCCCTACTCTCAGCATTGCGTTCAGTCGAGACACGGCACAGTTCATTGTTCGGCTTTCGCAAGTAGAGTGTCCGCAATGATCGATTTTGACAGCGCATGTCATTTCTCTGGAGAGTGTCGCTTCTTGATTACAACTTCAGAAGCCAAATTGTGGCTGGGGGCATTTTCTCTACCCTCAAATGCAGTCTCACAAGCATGAATTGGCTGCCATGCGCCCGGATCTACTCAATATAGCTAGATTGGTTATGGGAAGCCTCGCTATGGGCCAATCCGTGCTTATTGTGACCGGTTGAAAGGCTTCAAGGCGATATTTCATCCATACCAACATGCTCGACTAAGGTAGTTCGTGGTGTATGAGCCATTACCAAATATAGCCATATGTGAGAAGGTTTGCGAGTGCTCCTTTCTTCTTGGGTTACGCAACCTATCTGTTTCGAAAACATTGCAGAACAAGTGGAGTTCTGATGAAAGAAATTAATTGATACAGTGTTGAGAGTCCACTTTTAACAATCAGCCACGCCTGGCCTCGAAGAGACGATATTTACCTAATCGCAACATACCCTTCTCTCACTTCTCTCTCACTGATAATTGCTAGACTTCGATTATCACGTTTTGATCACTGGGACTGAATCGGCGCTGAGGGACGGTTGTAAAATGGAGAAATGGGAGGGCTGGGTTACATGGCCGGTCATGTCATGCGGGGATGGATTTTATTTTTCATCTTCAGCAAGCCAGACAATTTGCTATCCTCAACCTATACGATTCACGCAGCGCAACCCCAGATTACGTTTGAGCATAGTTGAACACATCCTACGTCCAGATTTGGACTGACAACAAAACTAGGAAATTGAGCATAACTGGTGTAAACTTGGCCGATTACGAAAGCAGCTCACAGCTTTCTGTGACAGCCTCAAGAATTTGTGAAGTGGGCTTTCAGAGATAACTACGTGCATGTGTGGACTTGGGGGGCCATGCTATCCTTCGCACTGTGACACCAAAGGACTGATTAAGCGAGCTGGTGGCAGCTTCGGTCACTTGATTGGCTTCTATGGAGGACAAGCCCAGTATCAGCAGGTTTGATGCTTGTAGAACGACAAAAAATCCAGCTGCTGACAGCTTGTGTAGCCTTCTCGGCAACGTTCTTGCGAATACTCGATTGTTGATTCATGGTTTATTTCATCTCGCAAACGTCCTCTGTCCTTCTCTCATACAATGAAGCGCGAGACTGAAAAAGATAACAAGCTTCCACCAAAGTGTTGTCTTGACCACCCGGCTTCAAGCAATAGATGACATGCCTTTTCTAAAGTCAGTATCCCCTGCACGGCTAAGCACCTCATTTTAGGGGCTGACTTCTTGGCGTCTCTAAGTCGCAACTTTTATAACAGGAAAACTCAACGCGTATCTTGCGAAATTCTTTTAAACTTATAGGTACTATTCCTTAGATGTTTATGAGTTTTCAGAATCAACAAGATTGAAACTTTTTTGTATAGTAGCCGTGCAGGGGATACCTTTATTCAAACTAATTTAACCCAAGCTAACTTAAGCAGCACATTCAAGGATCTTGAAAACCAAGTATTCGGCGATCACAACCAATACAGCAGTCATGTTGGTAGAAAAGATGACAAACGGAAAAGAAGCGGTCTCGGCTGGGGCATCTCAAACAATACCAATGACAAATACCCCTTGTTCTTCACAGTCGGCCCCCAATTCAAGACAACTTCGAGGAAGATAGGGGGCGAGGAAGAAAGTGAGGAACATCGAGGATCATAAGGCTGGGGTTTCCACACAGTATCAAACCAGGCTCCGAGAGGGTCGATGCGGAACACCCTCGCGAGTCTGAAGGCTCGCGCAGAAGAACTCGCGAAAGATGGAACGGAGGAGCTGAACAGCAGCATGATCAACGGAATGAAGCTAGACCGCAGACACCGTGAAAAGTCAAAACTCAGTTCGCCATCTACGTGGAGCTAGCTTGACATGAGCTCGATCGAATAATCTGGCGAGACTGGAGAGGTCGGAAAACCAGCAAGGGAAATGGACATTGAGTCTGAGGGTTCAAAGGCCTTATCATCTGGATCTTACAGCACAGTTGAGAGTAGACAAAGATGCCTCTTTCTCATATGTCATCTATTCTTCTTGTGCAGTCAGTATGTACCATTGCGCAGTCAGGCTTGAACACAGCGGACCCAACAAAGTCGACCCCATATTCGTCGGAGGTTGATGACTTGTGTGACCCTTACCAGTACGACTCTCCATTTTGTACTGCCGTGTCAGCTGCAGGGGAAGGAGTTTCGGCAAGCGCGGAGACTTTATCAAGTGACACCGATAGCTACAAGCTCTCGATCAAACTGGGGACCACCCTCCCGTCTTTATGAGTCTCTAAATGAAGGTTTCATTTTCAGAACGGAATAATGTTTAGCTCCGACGCAGTGAGAGCCTTGTGGGGTCTTGACATCACATTAAAATATTTTTTTTCTTTTTCTTTTAGCTTTGGAGTAGACATGAGTCGTTTTAAAATTTGAACATGTTTCGACTGATGCTTGAGATATGATTGGAGCGCTTGTATAACTAACATTTATATGCTTAGTAAGCATATTGTAGATCCGCATCGATCCATGTCGTCATTGTGAAACCAACAACGCGGTAGCTGCTCCTTGCCAGCCATTGGTCTCAACGGGATCGTGTAAGACCACAGTGCAGCATCTTCCGTCTAACACAGAGCTGAAGCATCAACAACTGCCACGAGTGGTCGGAAGAAACTGAAGTCCCTCTGTGATTGAGACTTAGGTCTGCAGATATAAGACCGGTATGGAGCAAGAAGTGGACGTCTTGGTCTGTGGCGGCGGACCCGTTGGCCTGCTGACCGCCTATTGCCTTGCACGCTATGGTGTCTCAACATATGTCGTGGAACAACATGAGAGAGCAAAGCAAACCATGTACGGACGAGCAGCCATGATAGCACCTCGAACGCTAGAAATGCTTGACCAGCTAGATTTAACAGATGCGTTAGGACAGATAGGTTTTGTGGTTCGAGGACAAGTTTCATACAAAGACGGGGTCCGGACTGAGAGCAAGACTGCGGCATCTTCGAATATCACCGATACTTTCTTCGACTATCTTCTTCTCTGCAGGCAACGGTATACAGAAGATGTCATACGTGAGGGGTACGAGAAATACAGTAAGAAAGGCGTTAAATACGGCGCACGGCTGGTGGATTTCTCGCTCGAAAACTCGAAGGTCAGATCAACAATCGAGACCCAAGAAAGTGGCCAACTGACCATACGGAGCAAGTACATAGTCGGCGCAGATGGCGGACGCTCGAAAGTGCGTGAGTTAGCCGGCATCTTACTCGAAGGAGAACATATCAATCGCCATTGGATTCGCATCGACGGTATTGTGGAGACCAATATGCCAGAGGCACGAAGAGGCATTTGCGGAATTCAATCAGCAAGCCACGGCTCCATCCTCTGGGCATGTCTTGATCACGGAGCAACGCGGGTCGGATTTGCGCTTCCAAGAAAGCTTTGGGAAGAGCGTGGCGAAAGCATTACTCGAGAAGATGTTATTGAAGAAGCCAAAAAGGCATTGCAGCCATTTACTCTCAAATTCAAGACCGTGGACTGGTGGACCGTATATTCAGTAGGCCAACGCCTGGCAGCCAAGTACAGGGTCAACGATTGCGTTTTCATCTCTGGCGATGCAGCACACACGCATTCTTCGGGTGCAGCCCAAGGGATGAATACAGGGCTGCACGACGCCGTAAATCTTTCGTGGAAGCTAGCTGGGTATCTCAATGGCTGGCTTTCCGAAGATGTGCTAGAGACTTATGCCACTGAACGTCGACCGATTGCACAACGCATCATCGAGCAAGACAAGATCATCTCGGTAGTAACTGGAGGGGAAATACCGGAGCAGTTCAAGGATGATCCTGACGCAGACCCGAACAAAATATTGACTCAGACGTATGAGGCAAATGCCTCGTTAAACACTGGACTAGGGATCTCTTATCCTCAAGGGAGTCTACTTGTCGCTTCTTTGAAGTCGGATGAGGTCCTGAAGGTAGTGCCTGGACAGCGAGCTCCGGATGTTCTCTTGCAAAAACCCGGGATCCGTATACCGCTGCGGCTGCAATCTTTATTCAAATTCAAGGGAAAATTCACCCTCCTTTCATTTTGCGGAGACCCCGATAAGACTCGATCATCCGTTAAGGAATGGCAACAATTCTTCGATAGTCCAGATAGCTTCAAAAATTACTCAGCTGATGTGTTCCAGTATATTACCATCGTAGCCGGCAGCAACGAGTCTGGGTCTCCTGATGAGCACCTCGGAGTCCCTAGCTTGGGAAATACCTTTTATGATGTCGACGGCTCTGCGCATAAGAGATACGGCATTCCAACCGAGAAAGGTGCCGTCATCGTTATGAGACCCGATGGAATGATCGGGACTGTATGCAATCTGATGGATGGCAAAGAGGCGTCTAGATATTTTGCGCAATTTGTTATTGCAAGGAAAGAGAAGAGTATTGATATCCATAACGACGACAAGCAAGGAGCGGTATTAGCCGCAGGCGAGATATCGTTAGCGACTGACAACGGCCCACAATGGACGTGAAGAGCGCACCACCAATTCATGTTGCACACTAAAATTCGTATTTGTTTAGGAATAATGCTATGGTGGACATAGGAGACACTTAATCTACCTTAGTTGATTGTAGATATCTGCAGTATGCATTGCATTCTAGTGAAGCAGTCGAGAAACATATGAAATCAGCCTACAGGTGAATATGCTGGCTGTTGCCTTTTCACGATCCTCTCTTAACATCACTGCTTCGTCTGCCAAGCTGGCAATAACTCCGTGTTCGCATATCTTCGTGAACGGTACATTCCTTGGTCTATTAGCTGCGATCTCTTCACTCACAAGAATCGCCTCCATCTCCCTAGCTTCGGTTCCTACCCATGATTTAACAGGGTCATCATGGTTTTCATGTGCCCAGACTCCATCATCTGGGATAAGCGAGGTGTGTGAGATATCGTTCATAAAATGAACAGCGCGGTGATATGAGCAGAGGCCCAGCTCTAATTTCTGGAGGTCTTCAATTTATGGAAGCGTCTTCAGGAATACTTCACAGATAGAATTTTTGTGATGGTAATAGTCCCCGAGGCTCAGTGCTTTTAAAGAGGTTGGTAGCGAGCCGTTTCGTTCGGCTAGCTTTCTGCTCCACTCTGCCAGAAATATTGCAAGCGGCGAAATATCATCCGAGTCTCCAAGGGTCAACAAAGAATTATCACGGGGTATATGACTCACCCAGATGGCGGCACAGGTTTCCAACTCAGTCACGCTAAGACCGATGATGTCCTCTATCAAGAATGTGCTCTCAATCCTTGCCAGACGGCCAACTCGCAATACTCGAAGGTTTCGAAAGCCACGGAGGTTATAGAAGCCCAACATCACGTCGGACCCGTATGTTGGAGATAACTAGCGCTCGACGTCGACGTCTATAGCGTGCGTAAAGTATCAATCGCTTACCCTTAGGCCCAAATACTCCAATTGATTGAAACACCTGAGTTGACGCATCATTTCTTGATATAAAGATCCATCGAATATACATGCTATGATCGTGGGCACCGAATGTATAAGATCGCGCATTGCGAACTGAATGGACCTCGGCGTAGCGTCCGCTCTTCCGGGTCTCTTTTTGACGTCGACATGAAGATGCTTGACAAGCTCATTGGGATTGCGTCTCAGTGCAGGAGGCGAGATTCTCCTCAATGACTCGATATTGCCCGGATGTCCGTGAGTTCCGCCTCCGAGAATCTGAAGTTTTCCATTTATATTCTCTCCACGTAGTCTAGGTAGGCTTCAAGTTTCGGGAATGGACTCGATATATTGCTGACCGGCTCTTCTGTGTGGACAGGTCCGAGTGATCGATGACGAAGCACTGGAGATTATAGGGTAGGTTAGACTAGATTTTGAGGTCGAGAAGAATTTGATCCTGGCATCATTGCGAGAGTGCAACGATTCTATGACGGCTGAGGTTTTCGGTACCGGGGAGGAAATTGGAGAGTGTGAGCCGCATGAACAATCTAAGGTACCAGGCTTGTTGATATAGGAATGAAGATTACGGAGCCAGATGCGACCTGTCTATGGCTAGCTTGGAACACTCCTTCCATATCAATAGTGTCGATGAGATGTGTTGTAGGCCTGAGTAAGGCATTTTCGACGCTACTATCGTACCACGTCTGACCATCCGGAATGTTATATTAGTGCATTGTGCTTGCTTTTGTTGAAGCTGAAAAATGCCGATATTGTCTTTGTGTGAGTTATGTAGGCTCCTTAGGTAACAAAGTGTGTTACCTAGAGATCGGGTGTTATCTATGAATAAACAATGGGTTTCAAAGCTCGGAATTGCTGTACAAGACTTGTTGATCTCTTCGTGAGAAATTAAGAGTCTTAGATGGGTTGGGTAGCCGTGACTGCAATGAGTATAGATCTTTAAAGAGGCGGGCAAAAGTGGAAGTTTTGTTCTGATACTTCGCTAAAATAGTTGAGGGTAAAGAGGTTTAACGAGAAGCTGCCTTACTCTGCTCCCTGCGGGAATGTTGAGATGCGTTTGGAGGTGCACTTGACTAGCGGGGCGATCCATCTTCTCAATAGACTCTGGATGGTACCCTAGATATTACCTTCGTAAAAGTGCCTGTTGCCTTCATGACATGAAGTCCTGACGTAGAGATGGTGGCTAAGATGCCATGTTGCGACCATATAGTGATGTAGAAAAAGATTACCCGGAGAGTAATATTGAGTGGTTCAGATGAGTATGCAGGCTTAAAAACCTCTGGAAAAGTCTCTCTGTTCGCATTTTCGCCAATCAGGCACCAGAAGGACAGGCTTTCTGATGCTGTCTACATGAAAAGCTACCTCGAAGGATCTTCGGTGCATTGCATTAGTAATCCAGTGCACTGTTCCTAATGGCGAGACATGAGATTCCGAACTCCTTGGCCTGAACATGGAGGTTTTCGATGGATCTCCTTGAATACTTCCGCGTTAGCAATGCGTCAGCAACGAGTCTAGTTCTAGGAGAAGTGTGGACAGACCGGCAACATTTTCAGCTTACCTACGGCTTTCGAGCCAATATATAACATCCTCTGAACCTAGTCTACATTATGTTTTTCAGATGGGCATGATTCTAGCGCACGTTGGCAATCGGCGAAATCACATTGGATAAAATGATACACACGTTACCAGCGCTCTCGCATTTCGAACATATAATTATTTCTGGGCAGAAGTAGTGAATGGATGCGAGGATCGACAACTGAGCACGAAGAAACCAGAAATGCAAGTCGAACTTATGCTCGGCGATATGTAACATAAAAGCCAGGAATCCTCGATTGGCGTGGCGAGGCTGCGTGCACGGGATGTGACGAAAGTAATCTTTGAACTGGGTGTCCAACGTTGTCAATGCAAGCTTATACGACCAATACCTATCTTTGGAATGATGAGAACTGTGCTTACTTTTGACTAGTTGCCTTATTAACTGACGACCGTTGGAGGCCCAATCACGATAAAAGGGGATGAGGCGTGCTAAGAAGGGACCCGAGCATTCCTTAGGGAGCTTGATCATAGGAACCCAATGAAATTCGCGAAAAGGGGAGGTAACACTCCCGGCAGCCATACGGGCTTGGTTCGGTAAGACTGGAGGGTAGAGTTGCAATTTTGGAGGTACCAATGTATAAATTGTCGTGGCACTGTGGAAGAGAATGCAAGTTTGGCGGAGAGAGATTCTTCTATGTCGGCGGCCGAAGATGAACTTTGTAGTTCGAGTACTCAATGTTGAAAAGAATTCCTTCTATGCACAGAAGATATTAATGATTCTACCGTCTGAAAAGCTGAAGAGTCTTGTTAGTGTGCCGGAAGTATCTACATCGAGGCCACAGACTCTGTTCCGGTCTTCTCCAGATTCAAAAACTGACCTCTGAAGGCTAAAGAACTTTGTTAAGCTCCCCTTGGGTATGGCTACCTTTCAATTCTAGCATCGTGGATTTGACCACTCCTCCAACTATCATAACAAGATGAGTCGGGGTCCGGGACGTCATCTCCGAGTGTTATGACCATATTCTCTTCCTCATCGCTGATGACGACCTCGTCTCTCTTTCGGCTTCCTCAAGACAACACTGAGCGCAATTCCAGAGAGATTAAACTCCCCTCTCAGCCCCAAGGGAGCAGTCCACAGATGTTTGTCATTGGATCTCCCTTCGCATGCTTTATCTGCTCCTCAATGGTGATTCGTCTCAATTCACGAAACTCATCCTTTGCGACAGCTATTTCCCGAAGCCATGAATATTTCTAGTCCTCCACATCATAATTGTTATGTTCGAATTGCTCCCATTGCTCTTTGAGAGAGACATTGTCCAGTAAATCCCACCCGAACTCGAAATTTATCTAAGAAGCGTCAGCAATAGCCATGGTTTTACTGGCTTCAATTACGCTCGTTAAACTCTTGTAGGGTAGCCGGAAAGAGTTTGAAGACACCATTTCTTGGAGGATCCGGTCCCTTGACATGAAAAAGGCATTTCTCCGGCACGTTCAGATTTCGCAGAGCTTTGAATTGGCTCAAGTCCAATCGAGAGCCATCATGATAAGGCGATTCAGTGTCTATGCACTCACCTATCATCAGCCTGACCAAGGTGTCCTGAATCGGCCTGAGACCGCTTGCGGCACGAGCACGCGAGATTGGGGAGTTCATCCTCTTGTTGAAGAAACGTGCGCCGGTGATTTCTTCGTGTCCCGGGATTTTACATTAGAGGACTTGCAAGGCTGTAGTCTGCTCTACCAGCTGTGCTAGCATTTCTGCTGGCACGTGGAAAAAGCCATTTAGATCTAAAGTCAACAAGTGCGTTGCTTTTCGTTGTGTTCTGCCAACCAACGCCTCGTTCTTGGCATGGACGTTCAGAGCATTGACTTGAATATTGTCGACGTTTTCTAGTTGCATGAATTGGAGGGTATCGTTGATGGTCGTGCATTGATCGTATAATGTCACAGTGCACAGCAGCGGCATAGAATTGACCTCGAGGAATCCTAGGTTGAAGTGATGGCATTCAGCATTACCTCCCTCGAGTTCCAGGGAATGTAGACTGGGAAGCTTCGCAAGAAGCTCCTTTGCCCGGTGACTGTTTTCCCTAGCCATCCTTTCATTCTCATCTCTCTATCCTAGTCGCAAATGGTGGACTAGAGGCCCAATGTTTGGTCGTTTCTGAATGCTGCGCTGGAACAGCTCCAACTTCCTCAAAGAGGACGAACCCGGCCATGCTCTCCTCAGATCGACATCGCGACAGATGTATGGCCTCGTAAGGATGTTGAGGCGGCAGTTGGCGAGTGCTAGCGCATAAAGAGATTCTTCGCCGTGGATATGTGGGAAGACTCGGTGAAGAATGTCGTCAGGCAAGTCGCTGATTTGCATCTTATCGGCCATGGGGACTAGGATATCTATATAGCCAATATGAGAGACCGGTAGGGGATTGAAACCCTCGACTGGGGTATTCGGCCCGTTGGTAACGCGTAATCTCCTCCCACGCCGACTTCCGAGGCGCTCTCTTTTGCTATCTCAAAATATCGCATAAGTGTATTCAATTCGATTTAGTGATTATCAGAGTGGAAGCTAAGCTATCATCAGATATGGTTTTACGGATATTACTCAGGGCGATAGCATTGAAACTAATTGCAAACATGTAGCGCTACATTCAACGACGCCAAACATTCAAATCTCACTATTCTTCCGATAGCAAATGCTCCAACGAGCCCAAGTCTCTTGGATGTTCACGTCACGTTGATGTGCTTGAAAATGCACGCTTCACTTTGTTAGGGAGCGTAACATCGCGGACCAGCTTTCCCGCTTTGGCCTTTACTGGGTCCGAGTCGAGTCTGAACTTTAGATCGGCGAGTATAGCCATCAAACTGAAATATGCACAGGTATCCGAGTTTCTAATAGCTTCAGCCACAGTAAGCTGTTGGATGTTCATCTATCTGTAGCTCATGTCGCCCCTTACGTCATCCTCTATTCATCAGTCAGTCAGAAGAGGCTCTACTCTGGGGCCACAGCACATTTAGTCATACTTTCGTACTTAGTGTTGAAGTCTTCTGTGTGTGTAAACTTCTGAAGTCAGCTCCAAATCTCACACCAATGACGAGAGTAGCTTACCTCATGTAGAAGTGTTACACTTGCTATGGAATCGAAGACGCCATGGTCTGACAGCGTAGAAAAGTCCTGGTTTGGAGGGAACTTGAGTATTGATCTCTTCGGAGTATTGATCACTAAATTACAGAGCTTACAGATTGGATTCTTAGCCACTACACGAACGTTTTTCATCAATCAGAGCGGTGAACTCACTGGTTCTTCCCTGGGGCAGGGCCATCATCTTGTTCGATGTATGTTTCGCCCAAAGTGTACATCTTCCCAAGCTTTTTCAGGTCCTTACACCCTTAGTCTCTGGATGCCTTCGTATGTGATTCAGGTTACCCACCCATTCCTGATCCGCTCCAAGAGTCCTTTTAGAGTTTGGATTCTGATCGTCCTCTACGTCAGGCACTAAGGTTCATCGTTATCCTGGCTCTTCATCATCGTCATCTCAGTATACTCGTACATCCGAGGCCTTTCGATCGCCGATGAGCTTTGCACATGCCACGCCGCTCTCGACAACTACATGATGGTGAGCAATTTTGGTATCATGAGGAATGGGCAACTCACGGTCAACTTCCTCAAAGGTCGTCGTATCTGACCTGGGTTGCATGAATAGACGCTGAAATACAGCTGCTTGGTTGGTATCGGCCTGATTGTTAAGTCTCACACTAGCTCTTGTAGCCATCAGTTTGAACTCGGTATCGGTGCGCTTAAGATCATCAGGCCCGAACGCCCTATTGCATGTTTGATCGTACCAGTATGTTAGAGCTTGACAAGGCTTTAAAAAGGATCAGTGCAATTGCCAAGCAGTACTGGAAAAGAATAAACGGGAGCATGACTGTAGCGCTGCTGGATGCGGTCGACAGGTCGTAGTATCGATTGATATTGAAGACGGAAACTTGGGCAGGTGAGCGAATCCAGTGTAGAATTAGGGGCAAATTTCGCTTCGAGCGACGGTCTTTTTAAGCAATAACTCTCTATGCGTAATGGAATACATCGTAGCTCCAATTCGCCATATGCTGTTGTTCTTTTATCAGGACACATAACAAGAAGACCATAGTGGGTGACTACTGATGTACGGGCAAGCGAGTTGTAAAGGAAGAGGCTGTACTCACGTAAGCTGTGACCCTCTAGGCTAATGAGTCTTGAGACAATACCCGGAACAACGTGTGAAACTCACGAGTTGTACTAGAGCCTTGGTTCTAGCTGAAATACCTTCAAAGCTGACAGACTGCAAGTTAGTCATGATACAGTGCAAACAAAGTGCGTTTGTGGATGCTGATTTTCGGTTTTCTTTTGACGGTGGTATCCAAGCACCGCTGGCTCAACTTCGACAAGACAGTCTCAGGGGTATGTCCACTTTGTCAAGACTGCACCGCTATGTCAGTGAGTCACTTGAACGTCAACGATGGCCACTACTTCCCACGTTCCTGATAGTTGACGTTTCAAAAGATCCTGCTTTACAGTGATCCCTCTAGCAAAACGTCCATCCACACCACTCCTGTGTCCAATTATTAAAAGCCGTCTAAGACTATCTCTGAGATCGAGACACGTATTTCAAGTAGGGAATGTCGGCCAAACGTAGCACGACACGAGCACGGCATTTATTGTGGACAGTAACTTGAGGCTCGGCATCAGACCACGGCGAACCCGCTACGCCGAGCGCAAGGAGCCAGTATATTGATGAAGTGAGTCCTGTCGTGGGACTAAGCTCACGTGGCATCGCTGTGTCATAAGGGTGGACATGATCGTGCACTACCAGGAGGATTTCAGCCGCAACCAGCCCTGGTGCCAAGACTCCGCTGGCCGCCGCTTACTGTTGACCGTACATACAAAAAGTCGAAAACTCGGGTGCAACACCAACAAGGCGCTACCGAGTGGGGCACCGTTGGTGGGGTGATGCTTCTCCACCCTCCGTATGGCCGAATTCTTCCACGTCGCCGTCGCTGTCGCTAGAGAAGATATAAGAACTCTATAGAGAAATTTGCAGAGACTAAATTGCAACTGCGCCGTCCTTCGAATACACTCAAATTTTGGTGCAAAAGGAGGACATCCAAGTAACTATTTTCTGCCTATTGCGCTTTGAAACCTGTATAAGCAAATCGCTAACCATTTATCTCTTCTTCAGACGCCTATAACTACTCCTACAGATAAATCTATATATCCTCCCTACCTCTCCCTCTCTTCCCTGATCCAGGATACCCGGCGGACAGCCCCGCAAGAGCTTAGAAGCATATAAAGATGAGATTCTTCAATAGGTGCAAGACGATATCAAAATCGACACCATTCCTAAGATGTCTCAATACTGTATATCCTGGCGCTGACGTCAGAAAGACTACGCTGAAGAAGCATCTGAAAGAATGGGAAGCCTATAAGTACGATAAGATCGATTGGTCGCTGGTGACCGTCGCCTACATTAAGGACCTTTTCTATAGACGTATCTATAAAGATGATAAGATACTGGCTATGCTGGCGCGGGATAGGAAGGGTAAGACGAAGAAGGGCAAGAACATGAGACCTCGAGACCTTAGCATCTGCTTACATTAAAACCCTCCGCAATAAGTAGATAGCAGGGCTGGACGATTTTATGCAACGACATGTCTGCTAGAAAGACGCTTCTCTAAGTTCTCTGAAGCTACTATAAGCTGTTGAAGAAACTCCGCGATCTAACGTTCCTAAGCAGTATAAGCGTCATACGTCGAAATTGTCAATAGACAACCCACCGCGGAAGATACAAATTTCAACTCGGGCAAAAAGACGAGCTGAGCAGGATTCTTCAACAAAATCCTAGGGGTTGGCGGTGGTGATATAGCTTATAGTACGTAACACTAAGTACACTGCCTTTATTGGTGAAGCTAAGAGGCGTACCGAGCAGCAGGGCTAGTCGCTAAATGACCTCGTCGTCGCCGCATCGAGAATTCAATATTCTCACTATTTTGATCCACAAGCATATTCAACATATTTGACTATCTGTATTTAAAGCTTTCTCTTGGAGGTACATCATATCGAACTTTCTGTTGCAATCCGTTGCTTGATTGCTTTCTATGCGATTCCAGAAGCTTGTTGCTAGCCGTTCTTTGTCTGTTTTGACCATATATGGGGCCCTGGGGGCCCCCATTAGCTAGATATCCTTCCTAGCCTATTGCCACATTGTAACACTTTCTCTCACCAAAATACCACCAAAATCAGGTAACCCCAAAGTACCTACAAGATCACTGATCTCTCGCAATATTCCTATATAGCCATCCTACATAGTCACTCATTCAAACATCAACAACATCATTCAAACACCAACAACATCATTCAAACATCAACAACATCATTCAAACATCAAAAACATCATTCTCACTGTCTCCGACTGCTTGATTTCCACCAGTCACACGTCTCACCTTCCGCTCCGCCCGCCAGCGTCGTCCCATTGGTCCCAGCCACCGACGTCGCCGGCCAGGGACCCCCACCGCATACCGCATACTCACCGGCGCCGCATGCCACATACGCCACCAAGCCGCGTCCCAGGCCCAGTCCAAATTTTTTTTTGCAACTGGACCTGGGTACGCATTAGCAAGCAATCAATCAAACAAGCCAATAAGCAAATAAGCGCATAATTATATAGTCAGCAGAATTTTTTTTGTCTTCAGCGCAGCGCTCAGCGTTACCACAATATTATTATTCATATAGCAGATTCGAACCCAGGAGCTTTTGCCACTGACATTTGCGTCGCGATTCTGCCGCTAAACTACAGCACTCATTAGATGTCGGAGCAGTATTTGAACATACATGGATTTGTCGACGGTTGCCACCGATGGCTTCAGCTCTGCGCCATCGCCACCTACGTACCTGAGACTCCACCAGAGCCACCTACGCACAAGAAGCAACTACAGATAGAGCTATAGGGTGTCTGGGCAGCGCGTTGTAGACGTAGACATGTAAATATGCAAATATGCATGCAAATTTGGCGGTGCTCGGCAGACTTGGCCGAGTTTTCGACTTTTTGTATGTACGGTCAACAGTACCGCAGCTAGCGTTTAAACATTGCGACCAACAGGAGAAATAGACGCACCCCACACGCACGAGCTTGGAACGCACCTCGCTGCCAGCATCTTCCCGCTGCACTGAAGCAACGAGAATATCAATTCGTGAAACATCAACAGCTGCTATTCTGGCAAGAACTGTCCAGGATTTTGCCCAGGCTTTGAGCCAGGTCATTGCCGCTGGCAAGGCAGCCACAGGAAGTTTGCTAAACAACGATGCCCTTGTCACAGTTGCTACCCTTATCACCTGGATAGTCTATGAAGAAGCGTTTGTCCAATTTTCCCGGATACGCCAACTCCGACGCAATTTGTAATTCCAGCCAGCGACATCACAACAACATCCATTATAGAGTCCTCAACCTTTCCTCCAGACGATTGAAGGCCATACTGCTTGAACTGTGGCGGTAATGCCGGCAACTTCAACTGCAAAGGAGTCCCCACCAACAACAATCAATGGCAAGGATGCCCATCATATGACAAACCACCTTTGCCGAACAGGCTTTTCCCAAATCAGCAGGCATTCCTCGATGCACAAAATGCTCTTAATGACCTTGGAACCCTACCTCGATGAAAATGGCGATCAGCAAAACACGGCTGAAGCTTAATAAAGCTGAAGCAAACCTGTGGCCATGATGAGGGCTGTTTCATCGTTTAGGCATCCAGTGTCCCGCAGGATCTTCTCTCTGGATCGGCGAGCTGAAGGATTCGAAGGAATGACCATCGCGGGGCAAAGAATCGGACCCAACCACATCTGAATTTGGGACTCGATCATAACACCATTTCCCTCCGGCGGCAGGCGCAGACTTGTTTATCTCATGATAAGGTCGCCCACTTACACCTGCAGCGACCCTTTCTCAGTGATAGATCGATAGCAAGTTACATTTCCTAGCTCTTCACTACCATAATAGGCTCAATTGGCATGGCTTCTCAGGAGACGGAGGTTTCAGCTCTTATCGACACCCTCCGAGACTCCTTGCCGCAAAAGGGTTCCGATGGATCGTACAATCGTGAGCAGCTAAAGGACGTTGCTGAGCGATTGAGCATTGCGCTTGAGACACCTGGCGAGACTTGTCAGCGAGTAACCTACTATGTAGGACTTCTCAGTACCCAGACAAATTAGAAAGGCGTCACTAATCCAGTGCCATCCTCTTTCAGCCTCTCCGGACCACCATCGTCCGCATCGCAACTCGATTAAACATCCTCAACATCCTCATCGACAGCAATGGCCCAATCAGCGGCAAAGAGCTCTCGCACAAAGTGGGTGCCGATCACTTACTCCTCATCCGGCTCATGAGGTTCCTCGTAGCTATGCATGTCGTTGGAGAAGCTGGTGTAGACAGCTACGTAGCGACTACCATCACCAGGCACCTAACGATCCCGAAACTGGAGGCGGGTACCAAGCACACCTACGATATCGTCTGCATGGCTGCGAAGCAGCTGGACCCCTTTTTGGCCAAGACGGGGTATAAGAACCCCAATGATCCTAAGCACTGCGCTTTTCAAGACGCGTTTCATACCGAGGAAAACCTGTTCGAGTGGTTCCCAAAGCATCCTGAGTATCTTAACAACTTCAACCTGTACATGACGGGTCAGCGAGACGGGCGTGCTAATTGGATTGATTTTTTCCCGCTGGAGGAGCAGCTTGCGAAGGGGTTTGAGGGAGGGGATGATGCTGTCATGCTTGTTGACATCGGCGGCGCACGTGGCCACGAAGTAGAGAACATCAAGAATAGGTATCCTCATCTGCCTGGGAGATTCATACTTCAAGACTTGCCGGAAACGGTCAAGCAGGCTCTTCCTGTCAAGGGCATGGAAGCTATGGAGCACGATTTCTTCACGCCGCAGCCGATCAAGGGTAAGACTTCACTACCGAAATTCCAATAACCGCCTTCGAGCTGATTGAGGTCTCCTAGGAGCACGAGCATACTACCTCCGCAACATAATGCACGACTGGCCAGACTCGAAATGCCAACAAATCCTCTCCCAGACAAAAGCAGCAATGAAACCCGGCTATTCGAAAATTATCCTCAACGAGCTCGTTCTCCCCGACAAAGGAATGAGTCTGACAGCAGCGCAACTTGACATCACCATGATGACAGTCTTGGCTGCCACAGAGCGAACGGAAAGGTAGTGGCGAGAACTGATCGACTCTGTGGGCTTGAGGATTGAGAAGATTTGGACGAAGGTGGAGGAGGAGGAGGAGAGTATTATTGAGTTGGTTCCGAAATAGTCGTGGAATGATGGTGGAGAGAGCGTGAACTGGTGACGTGTCTGAGGTTCTATTTCGTTCTGTCGGTTGTACATAGACGTATAAGGTAGCTAGAAAGGAGATTTTGAAGTGGAATATTACTGAACATGAAGAATTCTGATGACAGAAATTCATTCACGCCTTGCGATCATCTGAAACTAGATCCGGCTTTTCTCCTGCTTTCATTCCTACCCAGCATCGTGCTTAATTCCACCGCACGTCCCGAAGCAGGAGTCAAAGGTGTAAGTACCATAGACATCTTGGTGAAACTGAAGCACTTTCAATACACCCCACTTCCGGCTCATCGCTATCTATTGCTTGGTACCAAGAATTGCTCATGATAAGAAATAACAGGTCATGCCATTGGCTGAGAATAGGGTTCATGTATTTGGATAGGCTTTCTGCCCCAATATGAATCAATGAATAGAAGACGCGTTGCCGGGAGTCAATCATTGATTGGTGGTATTCTAAACCTGTGGATAGTCATAGGTTGCTCAGTTGCCAAGTCCATCGAAAATGGTGGGAGGTTGATTAAGAATCTGCTGGCTAAATCTGCGAAGAAGTGATACAAATAACTCATCACATAATTTCCATATCATGTTTCTCAAGGATCATTCAGAGGAGAGACAATTCAGCACCCTACAGTTTCGACATCATGATCAGCTGCGAATGATATGGGATCGAACGAATTTGGCAATCTGATAACACTTCCTTCACAGACCATCCTCACAAACTCATTATTACAAATATCGCGCCCATTGCCACCGCCCCCTCATGGCAACACGAAGCCTAGTGAGTCACCCCGACCCAGATTCACATAGAGAATCGACACATCAGACCGCCAACACCGACGAATAGCATGGACTATCTATCTTTGCACAGGACAGTAGTAGGTTTCAAATATACTGCTCATTGAACATAAGGGCCCTAAACTCCTAACTTTGGAGACCAACTTCCTCTGGACGACCAGGTTTCCTCATACTATCGATATAGATAAATCCACACCTGCAGGACGCTTATCAGTCCGCCCGCGCGAGATTTGAGACGAGATGTATGGGTACCTTATCGGCAAGACATTCAGAGGCTTCTACTCGCCCAATCTATTCAAGCCCAGGGAAGATGTCTACCTATATTCCTTAAAAGAGCCATCGCCGCGCAAGATCGATCTTGCCATCCTTTGGACATCAAAACTCATCAGCCAGGAGGGCATGTCGGTGCTAAACTCCCGCGCACTCTTCTTGTTTCGCTACGATGTGTCTTCCGTTCCCGACGAGTTTGAACATCCAAGCGAATCCTTGACCGATCGTATAATGAACGTGGAGATCATCTACAAGCTGATATTCAGTGCCTATGACTTTGATGATGAAGAGTTAGAGGAACCGTTTCTTAGTTCAGATGATCTATATAAGGCAAATGCTCGTCCAATCAATCTCTTCAGAGACTCCGATGTGCCAAGAGACAACATCCGCGTCGAACTGAGATACTGCACTGAGAGCACTGCCAAGATCATATCATCACCCCTGTTTGATGCAATGAAAGAATTTACCATTTCCAGAATGTGGTTCTGGAACTCACAGACTCTTGCTATATAGATGAGTTCACGCTTAAGGATATCGTAGAGTTTTTCGCTAGTAGAGGGGGCGAGAAGGTGTATAGAAAGTTCGGTATCTTGTTGAAAGCGATGAGTCAGGCATTCGAGCCCTCTCTAGGGCCCAGTGTGATGAAATTTGGCACAAGCGATTATTGCGAACCTCATGGGAGTCGTCGTATCACCTTCCATCCTCGCCATTACCTGGCTAAATCCAAAGCGACAGCAAAAAATACACCAAGCACAGATGAAAGCTTATCAGCGGAAAATGCACCAGTGCAAGGATCAATAAGCCAGCCAGAAGCTCACGCTCGCACGAATGTTTCCGGAACATGCCATTGCTGTCTCCAATAGCGGCACTGGTCCACAAATCGACGCCTACTCGCCACAGAAAGAGAATTATAGAACGAATGTTCTAAGAAATTAGCATTCTTGACGACACCTATATGATGTGATACTCTTCAACAGGTCAGAGCTCTGCTCTAACAAATTACATACATTTAGAATGCTTGCTCCAGCTTTTGTAGCTAGCTGTAAAGCTGAATTCATTTTCCAAACTTGTGAATATGATAGCAAGTAGTAAGTCCAGAGTGCACGATCTTGCACGCGATGGTTAGATTGATGAAACGTTTTACAATTATAAAACAGAGGCTCTGGCCTCCTTGGCCCTATTTAAGTGTTTGGTCGCTGCAATATGACTGAATCGGCATGGGTTCCGCCAGAATAACTATCTCGATGAGTTTCAAAAGAATCTACTGAGTCTCAAATCGTCTGAATGCCAACCCCGTCTTGCTTCCTCCCCTCTACAAAGACAACAGGTGGCGTGTAGAACTTCCTCCCATGAACCACATAGATCACAATCGCCACGAGAATGACACCTGCCCATACTAGAGGCGCCCAATTCGCCGTACTCGTTGTCACAGGCACTTGATTGGGAAAGCAGCAGAAGATTATCACAAATCCCGAATAGACGAATGCGAAGCCGTTGATAGGAAGACCCAGACTGCCTAAGCTCCATCGTGCTGGAGGCAACGGCTCTTTGAGGACCCGCTTACGGAGGACACAGCCGATCGAGATCATATAGGTTGTGAGTAGGGCTAGGAGATTGAGGGATACAACAATGTTAAAACCGGTGGTTGAGCCGAGATTAATGAGGCATATGATACCTGCGACCACGGATGTAAGGTAAACAGCGTTATCTGGGACGTTGCGTTTGTAGTTCATCTATGGATGTTCGTCAGCAAGGCGGGATCGATGGTAACCGGTAATATGATTTACCCGCGAGATCCACCTTGAGAAGGGAAAGCCTTTGTCTCGTGAGAACGCCCAAGTCTCGCGGGACGTAGTAGCCAGCGCGGTCACGTTACCGGAGAAGATCAACAAGAAGAGGATGATGGACAGCAGCAGTGCTACACCAATTGATCCAGTGTTGTTGAAGAGATCCAAGTAGGGTGCAGGAGAATTGATCTCCGTGTTGAGGTCGCCAATACAAAATAGCATCGTGATAAGAATGATAATTCCCATGAAGAGGTTGAGGAGGTAGCTCCACCACATGCATCGTGGTACAATGAGGGAAGCGTCTTCGACCTCTTCGGCTGCCGCCAACGTAAGTATGTCTGTATTGAAAGTTGACCAAGTTGCTACTACTCACAGATATGCACAGCACTATCAGATCCTGGGCAAAAATTAGCGGAGTTCATTTTGGCGACTACGACACAAATCTCACCAAGGTTACAGTAGAGCACCGTCACTTGGGCCACTAGACATGAAGTCCCAGTATTGCTCCAGCCTCCGTTGTTGATAACCTCAGTAAACACCGCGTGAGCCGAATTCTTCGGCGCAAGCACCCAGAGGGCAATCAATATCACGATGAAGCCCCCGATATGCCCAAACAGGGAGATAGTCTCGAGCATTGGCAGTGCTTTTGCACCCCATATGTTGACTACGATCATCAAAGCCAAGAAGGCAAGCATAATGAGCGTATATTGCCAGTTCGGGAATGCAAAGCTCGAATTGGTAACATTTATCATGCTTTCAACAAGCGTGGTGACGACGAAGACACCACTAGCTACACTTGATAGCCATCCTAGCGTCGACATCCAGCCTACGGACCACTCACTGAGCTTAAATTTATGTTACATGCAAGGTTTGAAAGAGTGCTTACCCGCTGTATAGCTCGCAATCTTTTGGTACTCTGGAGGTGCGAATTCGCTGACCCAGTGATATTGGCCGCCACTCGTAGGAGCCCTGCACATCTCACGAATTACAAAAGGGTGCAATGCCGGTGGAGCGCGCCAGCGGAGCAGAGGCATCGAGTGGTACCCACATCGATTCCATTTCGGCCAAAGATGCAACGACGGTAGAGTAGCAAATGACAGTGCCGATGAAGACCCAGAAGAGGCCTCCAAAGCCGCCATTGAGCAAGCCCACACTCAGAGATCTGCACAGCTTGTGAGTCATGGTGCTGAAAAGATGTGAGGACCATTGATCCCCTTATCGTGGACATACACCAGTAAAAATTCCCAAGTAGCCATATAAATTGAGATAAAGCCGAGTGTTGAAAGGAAGCTGAAGTTTCGCTGCCTTCTGGTGAGCTCACTGGTCACATCTGGATGTGTCCATGGAGATTTTACTTTGAACTCCTGCTTCTTCCCCAGGCGGCGCATATCAGAGACATCGTTGATGGTATCCCTCAAGCCTATCTCAGACGCTTCGATGGATTGGGAAGGTGCTCCCTTCTCTGAATTGGCATTATACGGAGAATCCTCCTGTTCTGTCTTTGTGTCATCATGGACTTGCTTGTGAGAAGCCATACTGCTCTTGATTCACTTGACAGAAAATTGGACACAGAATAAGACTCAAAATAGCATGGGAACAGACACGGGAAAGAGAGATCTCGGAGACACTCGCAGTGCACCATCGGTTAGGTGCATTACAAGCGTGGGGGGTAGCCCGGCACTATTGGTGGGCTCATGGAACCCTGCATAATGTCAATGTAGGGTGCCATGATAAGATCAAATCTAGATCATGGGATTTATTCTAATATGAAGCCGGTCACTAAAGATGAGAAGTCAAACAGGAGGGATGGTGAAGAAAAAGGAAGAGAAAAGAAAGGGCGAAGAAACAAAGGTGCGGGCCGTCACGTTTCTAAGGTTTGGTGACTAATCACCACAAACGGCTAGCGCATTCGATGAACGTCATCACGCTTTTCGTCTGACTCCAATCTTCTGCTGCCTTGTGGCTGAGATGGACTTCATGAAAGTGAAATGGCATCCCAACAGCTGACTCCAACTCAAGCACATGCTCTGTTCGACATCCTAACGCACCATGAATCCTACGCAGAAATCCAAGCCTTGAAGGAAGCCAAGACCATCGCCACTTTTGGCGCGCCCGTGGAACCGGAAAATCGGGATGCCTCCTCTTCACCACTAATTGAGGTTCTTCTCCAAAGATTCATTCTTGTCTTGCCAGGTATTCGAGATGTCACGCCAGAATTCTGGACTCGCAATATCAAAGGTCTGGCGACAGCACTGGACGATGTCAACCTCAGCGAGAGCTATGATAAAGGTTCGATTGGCATCCGCAAGACGCTGTCTACGGCAATTGCGGCCATGGTCGAGTATGTTTCGCGGGGAACTCTAGGAGGCTATCCAAAAGCCGAGCCCCAAGGAGACCGACAATATGATACCTCTAAACCTGATGATGTAATTGCTGCTTGGGACGACTTCCTGCAGCAGATCATCTACGGGGACATGTTGAACAAAATGTTCGCAAACGCTGCAGAGACGGACCAGCTTTCAGATCATGAGCCTGTGGTGCAGGCTGCCCATGAATATGCTATCGTGATGTGTGAGCCCCAACATGTTCCGATCCACCTCATAGGGGCAAATTTAAAAAGCCCTGCAGGGTCTAATGCGTTGTAGACTAGCTTCATTCCTTCACTACACACTGATCACCTCCCCTCGAGGGCAATCAATACTTCCTCTAGTGACAAGAGCTCACAATCTGGCGCCGTACTTTCTCATCAGGCAGACCCTGAAGGTTGGCAATGCAGCTTCTATGCTGAGTGGTATGGTTAAGTTGGTATTAGCGAAAATGAATATGAGTACAGTTACGACCTGGTTTGGCGGCCAAGGATCAGATGCAGGCATGAATCTGCTACAACAGTAATCTACAACTTGCACTCGCGAGCCATCTTCTATGGCTGACTAGAGCCTAGGATTATATCTACCATTTTGAGCTCAGACAGCAGTGAACTAAAAAAGCGGGCTGTTACAATTGAGAAAGACAAAGAAGCGCCCAGTAAGGAGATATTAGATAAGCTGAGAGCCTACGGTGCCATGCAGGCCGAAGAGCAGCGCAAATGCAGAACCGAGAGCGGTATGTAGAAAGCAATCCATATACCGTAGTAACCCATACCCCAACGCCAATACTGACTGTCCCTTCCAGAAGTCATGCCAAAATCAATCGTCAATGCCATTCTCTCGCAATCAACGAATCCTGAGAGTCTGTCCAAGAAGCAGCACAAGCTAGCCTTGGATTATCTCGCCATACAACTAGCCATCCGAGATCGAGAGCAACTGATTAACGTCCTCTGCAACCACCAGCCTGACCTTCTCACATTATCCATCCGAAAAATGGTCGGCGCGTACGAACCAATCATCCGCGCCCTTCACCAGGCCTACGATTTGAGTGGTGGTATCTCCGACCTCGAGGCGTTCATGACTGATTTCATCAATATCTCGAAGGTCGAAACCAAAAACGGACAATGCAAAGCTCCTTCAGTCGAAGACTATGTCAATTTACTTCATAAGCACCAGAGGAGCTCGCATCGATTCGTCCATCAAGTACTCAAGAACGGCAAAGAGCTATCCCAATGGTATCATGAATACGCTGATCATGCTGCAAAGCAGTACAGGCAAGAGATTACGCAAAAGAGTACCGACGAAGAACATCCGGGCAATGCCGCCGCAGGTGATTTCTCTCCACAACTCCAGTCTCTGATCTCAGCGCTCTCAGAAGAAGACAAGTCTCGTGTACTTCAAGAAGTCGACAAGCACACCGCATATCTCTCCTCCCTCACGGAAACCTCCAATACAAGAATGAAGACAGTCGTCCGCCACATCTCAGAGGACAAGTCAGAAACATCCGTTGGACCAGGCATGTACCTATCTAGATGGCAGACACTGATGGATGAAACACCCATCACTCCTGCTACCCCTGAAGGGCTCGTGAGACACGGCAAGGATGATAGTGTCAAAGATGCAACGAGGGTTGATACCGATGGTGCAAAGAAAGGCACTGCGGAAACTGTTGCAGAGGTCGAGGATCCGCAGCGCACGCCGCCTGATGTGAGCAGTACGGTGCGGTTACTTGTTCCTGGGTTTCGTGATGCATTGAGAAGTCTTGGCGTAAATTAGAAGCTGATGAGTTGTTCGTGGGAGATCCGACCAGATCATGAGGGATTAAGTGTATCTCATTGGCACATGAGTAAACGCTTAGCAGCATTTTGTGGGAATTAGGAGCGGAACATAGCGATACGTTATATTGGCCTTAAGCCGAACCAGAGTTTTCCGTCTAGCAGGATTTTGGTATTGCTCCACCTCAGCTTCTTTCCTAGGCATTTGTGACACTGTCCTTGCTCCACCTTGAGGCAACGCATTCACACGCTGCTCCAATACTTCCTGCAACATCCTGTGTGCCATCCGCTCGAAGGCAAATGGTTCATTCTTCACACCAATCCCCCAAAATGTCTTGCATTCTCCCGGTCCCACTCGCGTAGGAACTGTCATTCTTCCGCTCAACATTGGAGGACAGATCGTTAATCCAGGTTCATCGCTGACAGATAACCCTCTTTTTTAATTCTCATTGATAGACTCCAGCAGGCTCTCATGGAACCAAGATTATATACTGCAAAGTGTGACAAGAGCATTGTTTATTCAGGTAGTCTTTCACTAGGCTCGTTTGTCGAAGATCGAGATATCTTTGAGAGGTCCAGCTGGTCTCTGACTTGGTTCCTTTTGATATGAGGAGTACATGGCCGAAAGATGTCATTGTGCCGGGCGCGAGGTCGTAGAAATCTCAAAAATGCTGATATCATGGTGATTTTCAAAACCACCAAAGTCTCCGAATCCTTTGATCAGGTTGCCATAGATGAGACGTATGTTTCGTAGTCCAAGTTGCAAGGAGGAACACTCATTCGGTCGCCGCCTCTTCATCGATGCGCATTGCTTCAGGCCCTCTTAACCCCTCGCGGCGTCTTTCTAACAAACCTACAAAACTGACCGAAAGATATGCATGAGCTCCAGCAGCGTTGATCACTTCGCCTGTTATCTCTGCTGTCGGGTCCGCGTTGAGTAGCAATGATTCAAGCATGCTAGCAACATAGTAGCGGTTATTTTTGGGCCTTTCGCATGTTTGATAGCCGTTTCAAGCATGTCTTCTAGCCGATCCTCTGGGTTGTTGGCTACCTGTAGTAAAAGCTCGGTTGTGATGTGAAGCGGCTTATCTTGCCAGAACAAGATGTACGACGCCTCGCGACTATATGCTTGAGCAACTTCTTCAAGCATGCCCACACTAATAGCATAGGTCTTGACGTCATGCAGAAGTTTGCTGATAATTCTGTCTGTTCCTCCTGGATCTGCGTGTACTAGCATGACCATCATCCTCAGCTTCAATTCTGTCATGTCAGCCCTTGCCACGAACCAAGATACAAGTTCGTTGTAAAGTGACCTATGATCATCTCCTTTGGCAGCTTCGGCAGTGGCCAAGAGCTGTACCCCGAAATTTTCGTCGTCTTGCCACCGAAAGCCTTTGTAGGTGGAAGTTCGAGACTTATCAGATTTATCCGCCTGTCTCAAAATCTCCTTTATGAGGGTTTAATGGCCGTTATCGTAGTATCTAAAGGGTCATAGTCTCTGACAGCTGTTAGGATATACTCGTTCTCTTCGCTGTCTCGCATCAAGCGTTTCTTGAATATGTCCATGATGGCCCCCTTATCATTGTCGGTTATTGCTATCTCGTCGAGCATGTTGAGCCTGAATCGAAATTCATCATCGCGGTCTAACAACATTTCTGTCATCTTATTCTGCTTCTCGCTAAAAGCCCTCGACACCATCTCATGAGAGAGTTCAGTGCTAAAGAGCAGGACCTCCAGTATCTCTGGCGTAGCGTCGTTGTCAATCGCCCAATACAAAAGTTTGTCGACATCGTGAATGGGCAGGCATGCCTGTAAGAGACTTTCTAAGAGACTGGCTGTTTTAGTGACTTTAAAAATTGCTTTTCTGACCAGGTACTCTGTAATATCACACGCGCGTCTCAAATGAGAACGATTGTAATCTCTAGCTCGATTTCGGTCTCTAGAGCCCAATCTAAAAGCTTATGGGTAGCCTTGAACGAGGAGTCATGCTCTAATTACCTCTCTAGAGGACGTGGCGTAGCTCTAGGAGTAGTGAGAAATTTCTTGATCCAATCCTCCATGATCTCGAACGTGCTTGCTGAAATTATGGCGCGCGTGATATCAGGCCTGCCACATTTATCTAAAGTTCATTCCAAGAGGTGAGGAGTTATCTCAAAAGAGCGACTGTGCTTCAAAAACAAAGCCAAAAGGGTCGAGGTGTATGGACCGAGAATTACGTCCTTTATCAGTGTCTCTTCAATCTCGGACCTCGGTAGGCAGGTCAAGATTGTCTTCACGAATGCCTCATCTAGAGATGCTGATAATGCTCTCTGCATCCTCATGATTCATCAATGAGTTTACGACTTGATCAGCATTCGACTTGTTACCTAGTGCCACTTCCATGATCTCTGTTGATATCTGAATAGCAGGATATTTGGCGAGGATTTTGGTGAGGACCCTTGGGACTTGCGAGCCCTCCTTGGTCACCAAGTGTTTAACCACCTCTTGTGTGACATGTGCATCACGCCCAAGACAGACGTCTTTTAGGAGCTTCGCATTTTTGCATAGAGTGACTGCTTCAGGAAATCCAAACAGATCTTGGATCTCGCCTACTCGAGACTCTAACAACGCCAAGGTGCTTTTTCGAAGATGTCTGTTGGCTAGTGTTGCTTTGATGACCCCTTTCGTCATTGATACAGTGTTCTGCAGAGATTCTAAAGCCCCGTGATCTTCTAGACCTTCGATTCCCGTCATTATTGCAGAGTCAATGCTCCCACTCCTCCCTTGGAGCTCCGACACGATCTCCGGCCATGAGCTACACGCCCAGTGAATAAAATCATCTGGGATGGCGGTCCTACTGCTGTGTCGAAGCATGAGCTCGTAGATATCATGATCACCTCCAATGTGGCTATAACCGAGTCTTTGAGTGAGTCCATAGTCATGCCTACCTTCAATGTAGTTACGGCCCAATCTCCTTATGATATGAAACGCAGAATCTCTATCATTCTCCAGCTCATGTTTTAGCAGCTGCATAATTAGAATGTGCTAGGAGGCGATTTTTGCCCGGTTCGAAACCTTGCTGCCGGACAGAGTTGAATAGCGACGACCATGGACACCGAGCGATTTCTGGAAACCCAAATGTACATGCCATGATGAAATGGATAACCTGTTCAGAACTTAGGATCCGCTGAAGGTGCCCTTGAGTTGTTTTATCTGGCATTGATGTGATCCACAAATTGAAGAGAGAGATCTTTCCTCCTTCGTCCAACAAGAAGACTTGGAGAATCAGCTGAAGTGGGCTGTTAGCTCTAGCTGTCTCTGCGGCGCTACAGTGTACCATGACATAGTGCACCGATTAAGCGCTGAAAGCAGGTAAAATTGGCAACCTGGTCTTTGGCGGCGGTAGTAACGCTCCCTGCAATACCCCTAGAGATCTCAGCATCCACAATGGATGCATGTGCGTTGACATCAGCCCCTGTCGATACAATTCTGCTAAGCAATGCATCTAGATTCTCTTTTGAGACGAGTGCGCCTTTCAATATGCGCGAGCCAGACTTTTCTTCGAAGTAGTGCTTGGCCTTCGCCAGATACTTCAGTATCACCTCGTAAAACGCAGTGAGCGCATCGTTCAGCTTGCCAACAACACTGGAAACAGGACTTCTGAGGTAGATATTCTCAAAGATCGCATAATGGTCAATCGTATAGGCTATTATCTCAAGCCCCTCTATCATGAAGGAGAATTTCTCGATGTCGCCCACTGCAACCTGGAGCAGGAATCGAACACCAGCCCAGGGGAGCGCCGCGTGTACTGGGTCATACTACATCGCGGTGTCACCAATCTGTTTGAACCTTTGGACCCACCTGACGAGCTTTCCAAGCACATCTCGGACTATGAAGTTCTCGCCTTTGCCATTTTTGCGTTTGAAGTGCCATTGCGTGCTGATACATTATTCTTCGGCTATCTTCACGGCTTCCAGGAGGTTTGTGACTACGGTCAGCTTGTCGGAGTCGTAAAAGTCGATAGTTCTTCGTTCATACTCGGTCAGCTTACTCAGAGCAAGAGCCCACAGGTCCTCTCCTCGAGTCTTATCGTTAACTTGAACCATGATCTGGCAGTAAGCTATAACTCGCTCCTCAGGCAGCAGTCTCAGCCTTATCGAAGAATGTCTCCATATGCTAGTATTTCAAGTTGAAGCTGAAGGCTTTGCAAGCCTTCTTAGTATGACAGCTTGACTTGGTCGCCTTCCAAGCTCTGCATAGATGTTGATGAAGAAGCAGGAAGATAGAAATTATGCGCTGGAGAAAAGCCTAGGCGGACGCTAAACGCGGGGCGAGTGCTACCCGAAACTACCAATGAAAGCAATCAACGCTAAAAGATAGCGTGGGCCAGGCTTCAGCCAATAACAGCGCGTCATCAGATCGCGCTAGTTTGGGGACATTTTAGGAATTCACGACGCTTTACTTTTCGACATACCTACTTGCTGCACGAGCCCTAGCAGTCTCCTACCTTAATCCGCTGACTCCACAGCACACTCAAGAAGTAACTCCCCTAACAACCTCCTTCTCCCCCTTAGCCAACTGCTCCGGCGTCAACATCCCCAACGCAACCAAAAGATGCGCAAACCCATCCTTGCCCGTCTCCAACTCCGGAACAGTGCCCCACTCCTCAATCATTTTTTGCTGCAAATCATAGGCCTTGAACCGTTCCAAGAAATTCCACACGCCGCGGTAGGCGCTCTCGATAGAACCTACGATCCATGCGTGGTTCGCCTAGGAGAGAGGTTAGTAGATTAGGGGGGAGATTGGGGGGGGGGGAGAGTATGTACGGACGAAGCTTCCCCGACGATATGGAAGCGTGAGTCCGCAGCTGGGCGAACGAGATGCGGGTACAGCGAGCGGAATTGGCCGGGACCGAATAAAGCGAAGGCGCCGGAGGAGAAGTCATCCATTGCCCAGTCAAAACCCTACATATATCACTTAGCTCGCAAAGGCAGTAAACGAGCTGGAGTGACTAACATGATGGGTGATATAAGAACCCTTGATCATGGCGTAAACTTCCTCGAAGCTGGAACCAGTAGAATGAAGACGAGCCAGATTGTAGAGCAGCAGACCCTTCAGCTCGTCTTCTCCGCGAGGGGAGTCCAGGTTGACAAGGGAGCCGATGCGGGTGGCGTCTTGTGACCACTTGTACCGTGAGTAGATGTTTTATTACTTCTGGACTGCGAAGCTTACCGTGTATGTACACAAGAGTACGGCAGGCTCATCGAGTTTGTCATGGATGTTGTAGGACGGGTAGACACTGAAATTACCCGTTAGACCCACGGGGAGAGACATGCTTCGAGCTCAGGAGAACAGGTGCTTACCACACACGAATAGGTAGGTCAGTATTAGCCACTCCGCCCTCAGTAATACCGAACTTAGAAATCCACCAAGGATTATCGAACTTAATAGCCACCTTAGTAGAACTATCATAATGAAGCGTTCTCATAGCAATCTTGACCGTTGAGCTGAGCTCCAGATCAGTAGTATCCACGCGCTGAAGGCAAGCCAGGGTGGTCGTATTGATGATCGTGGCATAACGCCTAGGCTCCTCGTCATAGTTAGTGGTGACGACCATCATTTCCTCCGACTTAGCCTTACGGTCGAATGCCATGCGTGTGACGCGCTTGTTGTAGCGGGGCTTTGTCTTGATCATGTCGATGACGGCCTGCGTGACTAGGTTCGTCCCCCCTTCGACGGACTTCCATTCCTCTTCTTCTTCTTCGGAGTAATCGAAGGCGATGGAGTCCATGACTGCTTCTGTGAATGCCGTATCGAATAGGCCGGTAGCGCTGCAGAGTGATTAGTCTCATACAATTGGGAGTGGCATTGCAACCAAGCCTGTATGCAACAACTAGTACTTACCTGTCAGTCTCCTCCAGCCATTGGATTGTATGGAAGTCAAGACCCCTACTCGCGTGTCAGTCATTTAGCAACAAAGACATGTGTAGGTGCAAAATTATACATTTCTTGGGAAAGATATTCCCTAACAGTAAGGTCATCAAACTTCTCAAACAACTTGAATGACTCTGCATCCCCTTCCTTCAAAGCTTCTCTAAGTGGCCTGAACGCATCCTCCATAACGGTGCTTATTGTGTCAATCCTGTCATCTGGCACTGAGCCGCCATTACTTTCGCTGACCCGGAATGGATCACCCTTGGTAGGAAAGTCCCCAGCCTCATTGGGATAGACAGTAATGCCATTGTAGCTCTTTGGGGTATTTTTCCCACTTAGATGGTAGTCAATCAGAGGTACCTTGGTCCTTTTGAAAAGATCATAGGTACTACTCTGATTAGTATAGCAATACTATTTGGCGAACCTCACACTTACCGTTCCATTGGAGGCACCTTTGGAAACCTCATTGCGCCGATATCATAATAGTCATGCTTCCTAGTGGAGAAGTAGTGGGTCAGGATTCTTCCCCCAGGACGGTCGGCAGCTTCGAGGATATCATATGGGACCTCCAAATGGTCAAGTATCAAGGCCGCGTAAAGTCCTGAGATGCCTGCGCCAACGATGCAGACTTTGGTACCGGCCGGTAGGTCTTGAGACTTGTCCTCCGGTCGTGGTGGAAGTTCATCAGGTTTGAACTCACCGTCGCTTGGTGGAGTGAAGTTCTCGAAGCCGGGGAGCTTGGACAATTTGTCTTCTTTGTTGAGGCGAGTCAGGAGCTTCGCAATGCTATCTCGGACCTGTTCCTGGTCAGTAAAAGCATTTTAATATTCCGTTGAGCTTGACTGCACCATATGACGAGTAAAGCTGGCTCGGGGCCCGAGCTTCTCTTGTCCTCCCATTTTGAATCAAATTCACTGCGTCTCTTGGTAACGGAAGTATTAAAGACTCGATTATCTTTGTGTATCACAATGTGCTCAAGGCAGATTGAGCAAATATATACACATTCCATTGTATAAGCTCAGCACAAGCCAAGCCTCCCCACCTACACGCTAATGCTCGCCCGAGCATCTCCGTAGCTTCAGTCTCTGCCGATTATGCAACATGCAGGGCTTTTCTCGTGAGAAATGTGCATGCTATTGGGCGAACTAAAGCTACAGGCTCACACTCACTGGGGGAAATCCTGCGATGTTCGAGGCGGCACGAATAATATAAGCCGACCGAGGAAGTCCGCTCGCTTTTAGTTTACCTAAACGTAGATAATCAGACAAGTGGTAATACTGACAATGCACACATTGCGGGGTACATCAAACACGAGGTTGCTCATTCCTCGGGTTATAGTCCGCTTCAGCGTGCACCCCGCAAGAACCCAGAACAAAGGAAGAGACTGACCCGAACCTACCAACGTGGCACGACAGCACACGCACAAGATCGAACGACTCGTATCTCTGCGCTTGAAGAGAATTCACGCAACATACAACTGTGCAACGCTGTTAATGGTTTGAATGAGCTGGATTTAGACGCAAACCGGTCCAACTACGAGATTTTAGTGGTTAGGTGGGCTGGTTTGAAAGTCAAACCACCTCAACCATTAAAACCAGTAGTCACTAATGGTTTTTAATGGTTCGAGGGGCGGAGGAGCGGAAAGGAGCCGCAACGCACCAAAATTGGGTGGCTTTTAGCTTAAATTCGCTCCGACTTTCTTCGGGCAGCTAAAAGTTGAAAATGCGGGGTCAGAGTGGTCTATTATTGATGAGGAATAAGATAAGTCAGAAATTGAGTGTTTTAAGAAAAAATCTCGGACGAGGCTTGGATTTCTGTGGGTAAACCCCGGGTATAGGGCTAGGGCTACTAACGCTATTAGGTTACACGCTAACCCGATATAGCTACAAAATCTACTCCTTCAGGGCTTGGCGGTTTAGATGGTTTAAACCACCTACTATATAAAGCAAACGGACTAAACCGGAACCATTAAACGTATCTAAGAGCCTAGTGGGGGTAGTATTTTAGCGGCGGCGAGAGTGTTAAGCGGTAACAGCGAGGGCAAGAGCTCCGCTTATAGGGGCAAAAGCAACACTATGCCAAGAACTTCAATTTTGCCCATTTAGGAACAATTCTGACTACAGGTGGTGGAAAAAGCCGACTTTGGTCAGATTTTAGTGTGTGCGCGCGTCAAATCGATAACTAAAACCGCGCTACAACAGGGTTTTCGGATTTACGATAAGAGGTTTGATGCTGGGGTGTGATGCTAGGGGTCGATGCTGCAGTGTTGTGATGTTAGGGTTTGATGTGGGATTCTTGGTATTGAGGCTTTGGTGCTAGACTTTGGTGCTGAGGCATGATGCTAGGGTTGCTACTAGAATGCTAGGGTACGATGCTAGAACCAAGATGCAAGTGACTCTCGCGCAAAGTTTGCATGTTATTGTCACAAAAAGTGTGCATGCACGAAGACACGAAAAGGCCGTAATTAGAAGACTCTTTTAGTCCTCTGTCGCTTGCTCCGCCTCAAGGACACCTCCGTATCCATTTCAACTTCGTCGTCCTCCAAGGAAACAGCATCCATATCTTCTGCTACCGTCACAGAAGAAGCGCCTTCGCCGTCTTCAGAGTCATCGTCAACTACCACAGGCGCGATCGGCCCTCCCTCCGACTCTAATTTTGTCCTAATTGCCGCCAGCAACTTCTTTAACCAGTCCTTCCGCGTCAGCGAGATCCAATCCAGAACATTGTTAATATCGTGCCTCAATTTCTTCAGTTGCTCGTCGTCCAACAGGGCGTACGTGCTCACACGGTGCATATGGAACCTCGTCTGCCCGTCCTCTATGACCTCAGCCCAATGAATAAAAAGCTTAGCGCAGGAAGGGACCAAAGCTATCGAAAAAACGTAGCTTTTTAGATCGGCGCCTGGTGTATCAATGGAAGCACCAGATGCTTTAAGTAGCCCCCGCGTTGCGTTCACCAGGGCAGCACCACCTCTCGCACATTGACATTCCACTAATTCTATTATACCTGCGGTCTTGGCTTCAACGATTAAACCGGGGTGCCAGATGCCTCTTGAGATGCCTGCTTCCGAGAGAAATAAAGAGTTGATAGCCATCTCGTCCTGCGTGAAGGCGAGCTCGTCCAGACCATACACCACATCAGGCTTAGGATTCTTGATACGGTCACAACTGTTGAGTAGTCTAGCCATCAGTTTGTTACGCGAGGTATCGACCAGTGGTATGGACCCTTTTTGAAATTCCTTGTTCCAATTATCGTCAAGATTGTCGACTTCCCAAGCCTTTTTTTCCCAGGTCTCCCATACAAGATCTGTGTCGTCATCCTGAACCTCCCGGTCTTCCTTTATCAGTTTGCTCCAGACCTTCTTCAGGAAGGTATCCTCATTTCTTGTACTATACTTTTCCAAGTTCTTCCCCAGTCGCTCAACAGAGTCCGCCTTCATTGCGGAGTGTCGATCACCCTTAACTAACTCTTTTGCGAGCTCTAGGACCTCCGGGTATTCCTTTTTGGCCTTCACATCCCCTATTGGCATGTCGTTTCTCTTAAGAAGCTCGCGTAGTTTGAGCTGTTTACTCGCGGACGAAACACTTGTCTTGGAGGTCCCGCTGGTTGTGCGTTTGGTCCCGGAAATAGGTAGCGTCTGAGGATCCATACCACGGTTGAACAGACGGAGATTGTGTCTGGTTAGAGGTAGAGGATGACTGGTAGGAGCGAGAGCTTGAGAGTTGGAGCTTGTGGGCGGTGAGATGCGGGAGGGGTCGAGTAGAGAGAGAGATGCACACTGTACCAAAGCCGGTCAGCAAGACATGGTGAGGAGCAAATTATCTACCTCCTTCTCGAACGCACCTGATATGATTCCGAGGCCTTAGGCTTCCTTGCCTTCGTTCCTGGACGGCGGCTCTTCCTCCCGGTTGCGGGCTCCTGTTCTGTGGCTCGAGGAGCAGTCGGTTTTGTTCTGACTGAGGTGGTACGCATGGTGGAGTTGAGGCGGGATTCTCGAGAATCGTCAAGAGGATGGATGGTGGCTGGGAGGTGGTCGACCTGAGAAAGGCTAGTTAGTATACGGCTTGCAAAGACACGTTGTCTGGAGGCAGTGGGCGGAACTTGGTACCTCGGCTGAGATACCACGCTTTCTCTTCCTTGCCATTACATATGCATATCTTGATATGCTGGAAGGGTTGCATAGAGCCTGTGCTTGAGGGTAGTCGTGACGCGACAGGCGGGGGCGCTTGGGGACTTCAGGCACGACCCAGCAGCTCGGAAGAGTGTAGGAAGCTTGAGCTGAGGCAGTAGATGATCTGATAGTATGGATCTAATGTAGTTGTAAAGGTTTTGAAGGTTTGGGTTGAGGGAATTGTAGGTGACACTGGGTGAGATTGTTGAGATAGATGTTCTGCATGCGGGGATTTTTAGCCCTAACCCTAAGACCGAGATCTCAGTCACTCAACCAATACTCTAACACCCTTACTCCCCGGTTTTGGATGCGCAGCAAGGAAATCACTCCAACACTCCACATCTGCGCTCGTCGTCTCCCACAGCTTGAACCTGAATCTCCTAACCACAGCCGCCAGCCCCATGAAGATCTCACCATAAGCCAAATGCATACCCACACAAATGCGATGCCCTTTTCCAAAACTCATCATGTACCTGCTCAGCAATTTCTGACCGTCAGGACCTTTTGGGTCATCGAGCCAGCGAGAAGGATTATAGGTGCGGCTGTCGGGAAAGACGTTTTCATCGTGGGCAATACTGTAAATGGACATGCTGATTTCAGTGTTGCGGGGGAGAACGTAACCACTGTAGTGCGTGGTTTGAGTGCGGGACACTCGAGGGGTACGTTGGGTTATACCATAGGAGAGGCGAAGAGCTTCTTCTATACAAGCACTCAGGTAGGGCAATCGTTGGAGCTCAGCCAAGGATGGCGGATTCGTAATCTCGGGAATTGCGGTGTTGAGTTCGGCGCGTAAACGATCGAAGATAGTAGGGTTGTTGTATATGTGAAAGCACGCGAGTGTCAAGACGGTGTTTATCGTCTCGAGCCCGGCTCCCACTACGCTTATTGCTTCATGTTGCAGACGAAGCTCGGAGAGCTGTTCGGGCGGCAGATCTGACTGGAGGATGGCATGGAAAACAGTGTCGTGCGAGGTCTGTTTCTCGTCGGCATCGAATCTACTGTTCAGGACGCCGATGATCTGGCTTCTCATTTTCTGGAATCATGTCAGCGGGAAAGAGCCCTAATCCATCAGATCTCAATGAACTGACGTTGTTGAAGTCGATCACGGATTTCATTTGAGGCTGCAAAAAGCCTACTACGGAATCGGGAAGAGTTTGGAATAACGTTGATAGCCATGGAAATTGAGTTACAACATGCACACCCTTCTGGAGGTCCTTAACAGCTTTGGGGAAGGTCGTCTTGAAATCAGATGCGTCAATGAAATGATACGATCGCTCAAAGCAATATCCAACGACAGTATCTGACGAGAGGCAGCCGAAAGCATCGTTCAAGACGAGCACGCGCTCTTTGCCCGCGTACTCGTTTGCTATGCGACTGCATAACCTATCGATGTGACCCTGGATGATCGGGGCCTGCTGCGCAACCTTTCGTGGTGAGAAGAAGGGATTCAGTGCGGCTCGTCTCATTCTATGGAGGCCATGATCGGTTGTTGAGAAAGCAGCTTCCGAATTATTGAAGCGATACTTTAGTCGTTCGAGCTTGTCATAAGGTTTCCTGTAGAATTCTTCGTAATATTCGGTATCTTGAATATGGACCTCGGAGGGACTGATGCGGACAATTGGACCTTATTGTGGTCAGACAGGCTTGATGTACGGCATCGATAAAAGAAGACGAAGATAAGCGCATGCAAGAGGGTGGAAAATACCATATTCTTCATGCAATTTCAGATACTGGAACAAGAATTGTCCTCCGCCATTTTTGAAAACATCGAAATAAGTCTCATACCACTGAGTCAACGCCGCTAGTTTTGGTCCAGGAATTTTGGCTTTGGCAAGAGGACTCAAGTATAGACGCCAGAGCGCTAGAACAGCGGCATACAGAGCTAATCCTCCCAAGAGAATTGAGATGAGTGCAGAGCGTGACTCGGGAGCCGAAAACACGGCAGAAAGGCGTTCGAGCATAGCCATAGCTGCTGAGAACCTTGCCTTGCAACTATCGTATATGGGATGATGTCGAAACGATGGAAGGATTAGGGACGAGAACCAAGGGCATGGTGATTGGCCTAAGTATTCGCAGTGCTTCTCGTGCTATCACGCTTAGATAAGAATCCTTCGCGTGGCCCCCTCCCCCACCTTTTCCTCGCCTCGGCTTATACCATTTTAAAGTTGGCACTTTCAACTAAGCCTCCAAATGGTAATAGTGGCAAAGCTGCGTTATCGCAACAGGTGTTTTCAATTGGATCATGTCGCTATCTCAAATTCATCACCAATAGCACTACTGCCGGTGTTGCAACGTGTTCCTGCTAGTGTAGCAACTACGTTTTTATAGGTTCTCATCCGCATCCGCGCGCCCAGGCGTCCTGCTGATGCCTGCCGCCCGCATAATACCCTTAAAAAGTTACCAACAAGGTCGTTGTCACGCAATGCTACAGTCTTTTCAAGTGCCTTGGCCTCGGTAGCCAACGAGCGAACTGCGATTATGTTCGTGGACGAGTTGGCGATGAAACGACTGCTGTCAGCTATCTCGGCGTCCAATTCTCCACCTGGGTCAACTAGTCACCTGCCCTGCGTCATGCAAGCCATGTAATTCCAAATGTCGAAGGCTTGGCAATTCTGCTCAATGTGGGTCTGACCGCAGCTGTTTTGAATAAAGTTGCCTATCTAAAGGGATTCGAAGAAATGCAGGCTCATATCTCTAAACTTTACCCCAACCACTTTCAGCGCATCATAGTGTAAAATATACCGTCCATGGTTTCCCATGGTCCATGATCATCTTAGCGCCGAATGAGCCGATGGCATACTCCCCTTTTCTTCACTACCAAGCAAATTCCCCACCATCGAAATCCTTGAAGTGCCCGAGGTCTTTCCGCGCGTGGCGATATCGATCGCCATGACCAAGCCATCTACGCTGTCCTTGGTGGTTGTAGTGGCTTCTTTCAAGCCCAAGACAGCTGCGCCTTGGTTCCTAAGCTCAGTTTGTACAAATCTGTAATCACGAGTAGTGTTGTTAGCCTTCCATGTATCCTAAAGATTGAAAGAGAGATGGCGCGAATTATAGAAGTAACACCTACCCAGGATCAACAGCAAAGGCAATCAACTACTCGCGCTCGAAGTGAATCTTTCTCGTCAAAGAATTAACCATAGCTTTGCTGGCCCAATACACTGCCATAGGATAACGGCGTTGCTCCATAGCCCCAATGCTCTCAATCGGCGAGCTCACGGTCACGAACTTCCCCGGGCCGTGAGTCACCTTCTTGAGCAGCGGTAAAGTCGCTTGGAAAAGCAGCAACGATCCAATAGCGTTGACATCGACGTGGTCTTTGACATCGTCGATCTTGACGCTTGCCATAGGACCGAATGCTTTCCAATCAGAGATCCCCGCTTTGGCGATGACGTTGTCCAGGGAGGTAATGTTGTGTTTGGTTTGGAGGACTTCCACTGCGGTTGCAGCGTCGGTTCTGGAGGAACTCGTTCAATTGACTTATTGAGAGATAGTTCAAAGAGCTGTGAGAGGCTGTTGGAGGAAAGGTAGAGATATCCTCGGTCAGCTGTTTCATAGCCCACAATCCACATTCATTTCCGATGAGGTCGTCCGACGCGCTAATTAATTGCCGATGACCAACCTCATGCGAGTGTCCGGCGGAGATCTAGAATAAAGAGTAAAGCACGAGCTGAATGCAACAGGAGCAGGACAAAGAAGGAGTAGGATGCCTGGAACTTGAGACTTGAAACCTTACCCCTCTGCATTAGCATGCTCTGAAGTGTCAGCTTCCATCTATGTACGTGCTTGATTTCAAAGCAACACTATTCATGTATCTCACGAGGCTGCTCCGAAGATGGTGGTTGTTGATGTCGCAGTCGAGAATCCTTCAGTCTCGCCTTGGCACCAATTGAGCAGTATTGAAGAATGTGTGGTAACGTCGCAGCCTGTAGATTGTAGATAGCCTCAGCGATCGACGGGATACTCATCGGGCGAAATGCGGAGTTGGTCAACTCGGAATCCTTCGCATCCCATCAGATAGGAACTTGATTTCAAAGCAGTGGTTAAACGCAGCGTACTGATTCATGTAGTGGACGAGATTAATGTGTGTCTACTAAAAATGCTCTTTTAAAACTGTGGCGTAGAGTTGGTATTTTGCCTGGCATCAGCACGCTCAGTCTGCACCAACCTCCACACGCAAGAGCTTATCGAGCAAATTTGCAGCTGTCTTTAGGGTCCGCGAAGCCCTCCCATGAGCACAGGAGCGTAACAATGCAAATCTCTGGCGTGCCGTGAGAAGCCCGCGCATAAGAGTCAGACAAACGTCACCGCCAGCTACTCCGGCCGTTGTACATCACCGAAGTAGATTTGACAGCTGATAGCATGCCTTGTAACTTTCACCACCTTTCTCATCTTATAGTTCCGTTCAAACCACCCTAGACAAAGAAGCAAACGAGCTTCTGGCAAGCCAGAATACTGTCGGCACTGGTTCAAAGCATGGCCAAGTCCACGATATCTTTGAAAATTCGAAGTTCCTCCTCCTGGGCTCGTTCACTGTATCCTCTGCTCGCCAATATGCCTCCTCTTTCATGAAACAGCATCGTTGTCTTCCACCATCTTGCAGTTACGCCTCCTCATCTGCTTTGGCTTTCAACACGTCCAAGTCCCTACACGATTGCCTCCAGCTAGCGTAGGCTCGGAATGATGAGGGAAAAGTGCGAAATGTTGTCACAGTTGTGGATCGATAAACCCCCTCTTTGCTCGTTGAAACATGCGCAGGCTCATGTTGTAGAGGCCGGTCGTGGTTTGGAGAAGACCCATACAGTATGTGTGCAGTCTGGACGAGGGAGACTTTGGACCGAAGGCGGAGCTCTGTTGGAGAACGGTGCTCGGCTAGGCGCGTCTGGGTTTGAGGTGCGAAGTGAAGAGGGCGGGTGGGGCTTGCCATCAAAGAAGGCTGAGTAGATGCGTGCGTGACAGCCTAGTCTATTTGCATGTTGACTTGGCAAATTATCAGTCCTAGATATTAATGCGTACCTTGCCGTCAGGAGTTCCCGGCGGTTTCTTCTGGGTCAGCCACCATTTCGACTAGGGCCCGGGAGACTCGAGCATTGCACGTTCATCTTCAACAGTCAGGCGCTCAGCAGATTTGCGAGTAGCAGCAAACATGATAATTCAGACTAGGGTTGCTCAGTACATGGAGATGAGGGTTGGAGAGGCGGACGCGGAAATGCAATCCTCAGCACTTTGTCTTGCTTTGGTCTTAGGCTCATGATGGAGCATCGGGAAGCCCAAAAGATCCTAGCGTTTACCATCTCCTAGCTCCACTTGAGAACCTCCTCGCCATTGCTAGCAATGTCCGTATGGCTTCGTGATAGCAATAGCCGCCAACTTTCCCCAATGCCCAGACCTGCCAGGTCTCTACGGTGTCCGTCACGGTCTAAGGCTAATTTCGATTAACAGCAGACTGTTGGACCGTTTGTCTTGCCTTTGGCTTAGTACTGTCGGAGAGGACTTAACAGAAGTGGCACATGTTTCAAGGAGGCTCGGGAGCGAAGAACAAAGCTCGCGATGCGTATTTTTACTTGAGCTTGTGTACTCGTACCTGTCTTAAGCAAAACGCGTCCGAGGTCTAGCAACTCAAGCGCTGAGAGTTGGGATCTTCGCGGTGACATGTTACTCTCCTGGTAGCTCAGTCTGGAGAACAGATTGGAAGCTGGTGTAAACGATCCGATCCCTGAAAGATTTGTTGAACGCGCTTCGAGTTGGTAATCCTTTTGTCTAGAGTCATCTCGTGGGCAAGCCCCGCACCTAATATGTTGGGTGCGCAATCAGCGCTTGCCCAATTATAGACACCTGTACCACCTCAATGCAGAGTAGCTTCAACAAGGACAACTCCGTCCAAAAGTGGAAGCTGTGAGAAATTGCCCCGCCTGGGCACATGTTTGGTTGACGTGACGAGAACGTCTCAGAACAAAGACAATCCCTAATGTTTTTATACGCTGTCTTGACGATTCATGCCATCGAATATGCCTATCTAAACACACTATCTTCATTCTAGAAATACCCAAATCATGGCTCATACATCCTCGTGGATAACGATTTCTACACGGTGATCCCATTCCATATATAGTCAGGAACCATCAGTTTAACCTAAGGAGCAAATTCGCAACGAGATCTAGCCCTTCCCGAGCCTAATGTTCCCGGATCAGCTCGACCTTCAAGCGTGTAGTCAGGAAGACGCTGAAACTCTTCATGGCGCTCGTTCCTTGAAGCTTTACCAAAGCCGTAGGAATTGTAGGTGATGATTTCGGAACTCTTTGCTCTTTGGGTACCGAATAGTCTCGAGAATAAGGTTGACGGGAGCAGGCTCTGTACTAAGGGCTTAATGTGGGCAAACATGCACTTACGACTGCCACGTTCATTTCAACGGTGCTCCACACTGCAGTGCCATAAGCGGTCCCTAGGCTATATTGACATAATCGACTTCGCCGTTTACTCAAGGTGAAAAACTTACACGTAGTGTCTTTCTCATTGAGACTGAGGAGAAAATGGAGCCGAACAGAGCCAGCAACTATCACACTATAACATTCAGTCCAGCACTGTCGCCTGTTCGGAAGGAAATACTTATAAGTCTCTAAGCAAAAACATGCTAGAAATAGTAACTTTGGACTTCTGAGGGAGCTGTAGATCCCGAACCCTGCTCATAGGCAGGCATAGAATTGCAATATCCCCGAGGGTATTGAGTGAGGAATTCGCGATGAAGAAGGCTCTGTTGATTATGCACTTGGGCGGAGGCATCAATGTTATGTTCCAGAAGCTACGAACAGGTCGACAGCTGAAAATAGCTACGAGCAGGACCGCAATACCCCAAGCCAGCGTGAAAGCGCCTATGATGTAGGTGTATGTTTTGAAGGGTTTATCTGGAAAGATTGATTGATAGAGGAAGAGGATCGAAATCTTGATCAGTGAAAGTGAGATTTTGTACACGATCTCCGCGGCATAGAAGGTGTATTGATTGTTAACAGGGAGTTTTGATATCAGGGGTAGATTATACCTTAAGGAATTTCTCCAGGTTCGAGGGGTTTGTCATCATTACTACCTCAACATGTTTACCAAGGCCCAATTTGGCATCTATAGTCATTTAGTATGGAGCGGATGTCGAAGTGTATCATCAAATAAAGACTTACCCCATACAGCAAGACCACACGCAGTCCATGCACCGAGCAGATCGAGAACGACCAAGTAGTCTGAGATTTTGAAATCTTGCTTCTGTAACTTTCTTGACACCAGACGACCGGTTAGCATCAAGCCAGCTAGAAATGCGCAAGATACGGTAGGCCTGATAGCTTCTGGGCCTCGATTGTTACTCAAATTACCACCATGTGGTATTTTAGTAGACACGATGGCTTTAGTCGAACTAATTCATATCAAGCATAAAATTTATGGGCAATGGTCTGAACAACTTCCACGGTGATTCCAAGAATATGAAACGTAGGAAATGGAACAGAAATCAGGCAATGGCGCAAAAGGTCAGCTTTGATGCAAGTACTAAAGTTAGGGAAGGGTTCTATGGCGCAAGTCACCGAGTTGTAATTCAGCTTCAGACTCACATGTCGTACTATTCCAAGGACCAGCGGCATCTGCCACCATTAGGATTTGGAATGGGGACGAAACGGGCCAACCGCTTTGAAGCTCCATCCTGAAGGATTTGCTCCGCAGTCGAGCACAGCATCCTTAAGGAAGATCACAACCTTAACAAAGAACCTAAAGGACACATGGCTACTACATCTCGCTAAAGAAACCGGCTCTGGAGTCGCTTCCATCATCCTATTCGCGTTTATGGACACTTTTACTTCATAGGTACTTGCTATTGCTGAGTTCCTCGCTGTCGATCACCATTGGCGCCTGGAATATGCCCCTAGATTAGCAACGCCGCTCTAACAAGGCCCAGGCTAAATTAGGCCACCTCAGGTTAGTATAAGTTTTGAAAGTGTCGATGTTAATGGATGACAGTATGAATTATTGGTCTCAGAGTCGACAGCACGTCTGTCCAGCTACTCAATCAAAGAAATGGCGCTGTAGACCAGAACAGAGGGATGGTTATCCTCTACGACCCGAGGGCGGCGAACGAACAAACCAGTTTTGAATCCTCCTCAATGCCGAAGGATTCAGGATTCACTCCTGAATCTGAATTTCAAGAATGCTAAAAGCATCGAAAGAGAGTGCGTGCCTGCCACACTGCCACGCGAGGTTGTTACGCTCCTAGGCCTGTGATAGTCGTCACTCTTTCGATCCTACCCATTGAAAGGATGAACAGATTAAGCTGTGCGCAATAACAGGATCCGAAAATACGCCATGCCTGCGCTTTTGCTTTCCTACTCAGGCTCATAACCCACCGCTGCTTCTCTCCTCAGTATACGTGCCGAATTGACAGCTTGAAGCAAGCTTCTTCCCTCGCAAGAAAAATTTCGATGATCTTTGTCTGCACAAAAACGATGAACTAAGACAATTGTTAGTCAGCAGATATGTTAGGTCATTTTGGGGTACATCAGAGCAGCTAGGGAAGAGGCTAGAGCGGTGCTCAGCCTTAGCTGAGTGTGACCTACATTAGACTTGCGACATCATGCATAAAACCAAAGGCTAAATTCCACGTTGAAACAATCCTTCGTGCTGTTGATCATAGTTAAAGTTGTACTTGTGGAGCCTGAGCCATCGGAGGCCTTCCCGCATCTACCGGAAATCTCACAACCTGATTGGTGGCATCTGATAGCTTTGCCTTGCAGAACAAGTCTAGACACAGCCACGTTCGTGTCAACAAGCGAGACCGTGAAATATCCGAACGGCTCTTCCACTCTTCGAACCTGACAGAGGTCCGCCTCTTACACCAACATCATACCATCGACTGTGACGTGCCGATACTGTGCAGAGTTCCCTATAAGCTCGATACCTGGTAGGGACTATAAGCATCAACCTAATATCAAAGCATTTAAGCAGTCTGCGAACGACGGATGTGGCTTGTATAATCTTTAGAGGAGAGTTTACTCAGGTGCGATGACGTTGCGAATGGCCTAATTGCAGACGAAGAGGATACATATATATGGATTCAAGATTACAACGATGGCGAAGAAACAGCTAGAATCACGCACTGGGGCAAGAAGCTCCAAAATTTCTTTGGTCCCAATCACCAGGAGAGAACATTTGCAGAAACGGCGCTCTAGAATTGGTTACTGGTGATGGTTCGTCTCAGTAATGGAATTCGGGAGCAAATTCCTAAGCCTTGTAGATGACCTTCGTCGGTATACATGAATGGACGAGCTACTGAACGCAGCCTCAGCCCTGACGGTTCCTGAGGGAAGATCAGAAGATGCTTGCAGCAGTGTGTTTCTCGTAAAGCCTGTAAAATTGCCAGTGTCTGCTGTGATGTTGGCGCGCGTTATTGATGTCGGGTCCTCTGGTGGATCTCAGGCGCCATTGGTCAAGACAAAGCAAGATATTGGCGTATACGTAACTTTGAGTTACTGCTAGGACCCTTCGCAACCTGTGGTTACGACTCGTAAGTACTTTGACTATAAGCGCGCAATTTTCCTTCACAAGCTTACCTAGACGTTTCAAGATGTAGTATCAATCTCAAGTGAGGTTGGATTTCAGTACTTATGGATTGATATTGCGATTCCATATGGCTCGCCCGCATGCCGAATAGCGTGTTTACCACGGTGTAGAGCAGATTCATCTTATGAAGTCTTGCAAACGAAATTCGTTGAGCCGTTAACAATACCTGATCTCTGAAAACAAAATACCACAAAACACTTAAGCAGGCAAGATATTGCCTTGGACCCAGAAAAAGAGACATGCCTGACAAGAAACCAAAACCGAAAGAGACTTAGGACTTAGCTCGTACAGAGATCAAAGACCCTCCGCAATGTCTATTTGGCTGCGCATTGATAGCTTGTGATGTTGTCGTGTTTGTTGCACCTGCCGAAGAGGTTGCAGACAAGCACGACAACATCAAACATCACAAGTATCAAAAATCGAGATCTGCTTCCCGTCTCATGAGCACTCAAACTTGACCACTTCATATATCATTGCCATAGTGCTGGATACCATTCATGCTTTTATAGTCCACAGCGTTGGAGAGGGGTATTCCGGCCAGTCTAGCATGAGCAGATTTGCGCGTGTTTCATCATTATAGCAGGAACTCCACAATTTATTGTCTCTGTTCAAGGATATTTCAGGAATGGAAAGCGGTTGTAGAACCTGAAAAGGCGTTGTGGAACCAGGGGGAAAATGCTCAAACTTGCTCACGCCAACGCTAACGTTTCCCGAAGTGTCATATGGAACAATGGTTCAACACCATTTCCACCACAAAATGAGCAAGTTTGAGCGTGATATCAACCAACGGTCTAGACGCACCGAATACCCACCGGCCATGCGTATATGAGCCACCGCGCAAATAGATTCATGCCGCAGATTTATTGCCCCAAACCATCATCCGCATCTCTAAACCAACATATCTAAACCCGTAGCGGCATATGCTAAGCACCTGTAGGAAGCAAAAACAAGATCCTACCGAACTTTAGCAACCTCGATCTCAAACACGATGTGTGGTCCCGGACTCTGGGCCGATCGCCCCTCCAAATACAGTGCTGTAGCCATCATCCATGGCGCTTTATCCTCACAAAATATTCAGCTGCTCTTCCGCAATCCCACCGACTCTAGCACGGCATATACAATCGTGACTTGCAAGTCGGGAGAAGCGCAATGTTGCAGTCAGCTGATGGTGGATTTCGTCTTACAGATTCAGTAAGCAATTACCCCCACTGTGGGTCTTCTAGTCTCAAGGCAAGCGAGATAACTAATTTGTATCTAGTCAACATGGCGACCTTACCGTCTCGAAAGAAAACGCAGCCACTCCGCCAATGCTTCACACAATACGAGATCAGATCGGGAACGAAGCCGAATTGGGCGAGCGGCTAGATCTCTTCGCGGGGGAAAACGGTGTCATTGGTCGTATGGTGTCCGTTGTGAGCGGAAGAGAGAAGATTGGGGACGGCATAATTGGGTGGAATTAGCGGCGAAGGTCCTGTTAAATTGCGTGAAGTGCGAGCGCTTTGCTTTGAGCTAATAATGTCGCTAAGTTGTGCTAAGAAATGCATCTATAATGATCAGACTCTGCTCCGCTATCGCTACCTATTAAGGGTATGTTTATCGTCTACACGTCATGTCTTCATCCCACTGCTCCCAAGGCCTTCAGATTCAGCTATGCACAGCAAGCGGCAGTGTCGGATAAGGCACTAGTGGAGGTAGCCAGGGTCAGCGAGCATTTCGAACTGGTTTAGGATGACAATTACCCATTATTTGCAGCTCCAAAGCCATCCCAGGAGAAAAGGAAGAAGCCAAGGAAGGCACCAATAAAAATACAAATAAGAATATATCCATTGTAGTACATGGCCAAAAGCATAATCATGTAGGCAACGGCAAATTGCAGCGTGTGCATCAGAGCGCGAACAGTCTGCTGAGTGATGTTTGGGAGGTTGTCGGACTCTCTCGATGGTAGCGACTTTGCCCAGTCTTGGAGCAATGTGACAGCTGAGTGAGGCGGTTCTTCAAGATCTGATGAATGATTTCCAGATTTTGAATTGCGCTGTTGATTCTCGCGGGCAGTAAGCCGGTCGTACTCGCGTTGGAGTCGACGTAGAAATTCGAGAAGCAGTACCAGACAGATGATACCGATGCAGGAACCGATGAACATGGCGCTTGAAGTGATGTGCCATGATGTCGAGAGAAAGCACGCATCAAGTGTGTACCAGTTCCAGAACATCTAAGGCCAAGGGTTAACGCCCTGAAGAAATAGACTGCTTGGATGTAGGAGATTGCGAACTGATGATTTGCAGTCTGTGGATCCGCCCATGTCCATGCCTGGCATAACCGTAATTATCTTCGTCATTGTGCTTGGTGTTGCTTGACTTGTGGTGCTCATTGCAGTCGCCGTAGCTATTGCGGCCGTTGTCGTGGTCGTGGTCGTGGATGCCATTTTGATCGCTCTGGGGAGTTGGTAATGCCGTGAAAAGCAACAGATTCAATCATACGTAGTCTTTTTTCACCATTTGTAAGGATATCTAAGAAAAAACTTTCCCGAGAAGACAATGGAATGCTTTCATGAAGTAAAGTGAAGCACAGGAGGGGTTTTTGGGTCGCAAGGGCGGATGATGGAGACGTAAGGTTCCGTCAGCGTAGCAGTTTTTTCGTGGGATGATCTGGGTTTTACCGTGTTGCAGCAGAAATCGCTTTTATCAACACGCGTCAGCAGGCCCCCGAGAGATTAAATGTGGTTCGCTGGCCGAGAATGGTTGTAGTTCCTTTGTTGGTGCGGGCAGATTTGAGCAAGTTTTCGGCCACACCCGGGACTTGGCTGCATCACATTTACCTTCCAATCCACTCTGTCTGAGCATGTTTTCCAGCACCGAGTTTGTTCCCAGACGGCTTTTAGTGCCCTATTTCCTGCTCCCTTCTACCTCGATGGAAGACTGGCCCCTAGCTTGCCCGAATTCCGGCCATATCATCCAAGGACATTGCTGCTCATCGTCGAAGAACGCTTACCCAATGGCGCCCTTCTAAGATAACGTGTTTCATAACATAACGTAGTGAATGTAACGATCTTCGCTAGTGAAGTTGGCTCGGGACAATCAAACTTGCGTTTAGGTATGTGTATATTCTAGCACTGCTTCGAGTCAGACGACGAAATACTTGTGGGATGAACCATGAGCACGCAGAATATCATACCTCTTCATTAGACCTCAGGATATCCTGTCGATGAGACTGGCCCCAAGCTTTCAACAAAAATTAGACGTCAACAATATGCAACATAAATCAACAGAAGCAGCTCCTGCTATTAGGCAAATCTGTAACTCAATGTGTACTATAAGCTGATCCACATTCAAAAATCACCATCAATCTATTCAACGAATCACACAGGCCATCGCAAGCACTTTATGAACAACCCACCCTTCGTCCTGTCATATGACCTTCACATATCCCACCTCAACCAACTTCTCAACATCCAAATTCATATTCGCAACCTTACTACCAGTATTACTCCTCAGCCATAGGAACATAGCCAGCGCAAGCCTCCTAGCCCAGCCTCTCGCATTCCTCGCCTCAGTAATACGCATCTGTTCCTTGCCCACAATATGGACGACTTGGTCCTCGTAGGCGGCCTGAAGGTTTGCAAGACTCTCGCGGACGACAGTTTGCTGGGCACGATGGTCATTTGGCACGAAAGCTGCAGCAGCGTGAGTGGGCGGGGTAATAGATGACGACGCAGACTCATCCGAGCTAGTCTCTAGAGGAGCACTGCCAGGTTCGACGCCTTCTCGGATGATGAAGTCACGTAGATTCTCGTAGATGAGGAGACCGAGGTTGCCTGTCATGATGTCATCCGCATAGCCGTGACGAATGGTGACACGGTATATGTTCTGCAGCGCCATTCCTGGGCCGGCGAGCGGGAAACAGCGCGAGACGCTGAATCTGTCTTCAGGCGCTACCATTGGGCAGGAGAGTGGTCGAATATGGAAGAAGACGACTACTGCTGGTGCGGCTTGGAATTTCTGTAGGAAGTGCACGAAGACGGTGGGAGTCCCGTTAGGGCTACCGGTCTTGTCGAAGAAGACGCCGATACCACGAAGGCGGGATACAGGAGCTCCACCCAACGCTGGTGTAAGGCGTAGGATGGGGATGCTACATTCTCTCTCCTGCTCGGTATGCCGTTCAGTAAGCAAGTGCGAAGGTGTAACACGGTCTTCGCCTTCGGCACGCCACTGGTTCTCCTTTCCGTAACGCCAGAGGACGAAGATGCTCGACAGGAGGACTGCAAGACATAGAGTGAACCAAGCTCCGTCCGGCACTTTCGTCAAAGCAGAAGACAAGTAAACGCCGTCTAGTAAGCCGAAGACTAGGAAACCGGCTAGGACGATAAGGATTGGTAGACGCCAAATTATGAGGGCTACCAGAGAGACCAGTGATGTTGTGATGAAGGTGACCAAGATGACACACACGCCGTAAGCCTCTCCAAGCTTGGTGGTCTGTCGAAAGGAAGGTCAGTCCCTGGAAATGCGACTAGGAGGACAGAGGAACATACATTGCTATATGCAGCAGTCACACAAATCGTACCAATCATGAGAAGCCAATTGACCCAGGGAATATAGATCTGTCCGTGGAAGACCTTTGATGTGTGCTTGACTTTGATTTGCGGGAAGTATGACAGCTTGATAATTTGTGAGAGAAGCTGTATTTGAATTAGGTAACCATCATGTAAAGCCCCAATGATGGTATTCTTACCTGGAACGTAGCTGTAATCATCGTCTGACTTGCGACGATGGACGCCAAGATGGCAACGACCAAGCTAGGATAGAACATTCCTGGTGGAACTGAATTGAAGAACGGGTTGGAGTAGGCCCCCTTGTTTGAGCTGATGTATGCTGCTTGGCCGATGTACTAGATTATTTTATGAGCGAGATGAACTCAATGTTATTAGGTATAAGAATACGAACCGCTAATAAGAGGCAAGGGAAGGCGAAACACAGCCATGAAAGCTGAATGGCACTGTATGGCGATTTATCTTACGTGCAAAAAGCTGGGCCAGAGAAGAGAACTCACCTTCTAGTAAATGCACCAAGGTCGGCAAATAGAGCTTCAACGCCTGTAAAGGCAAGCAGAATACCTCCAAGTGATCTCCATCCTTCGGTCTTATTCCGTACCATGTAATCTCCGGCATAGTAGGGGGAGAAGGCCTTCAAGACTGTATGGTCAAAGTGAACCAGATTCTGAGATCGTCAGCCAAGCAAAATACATACGAAGTTCGGGGTTGATGACTCACGTAAATACCAAAGCCAAGGTTGAAGGAGAGCCAGATGATGACGATTGGAGCGAAGAGGGTGCCAATCTTCGAGGTACCCAGAGGCTGGATCAGGAACAGTAGAATGAGAATGCCACAGGTTGACCCGACGATGGTAGATTTGGTGATGTTCGGCTGGACAACTTGCAATCTATTCTATCAGTTAGCAAACGATACTTGCGAGTCACAAAAGAGATTCCCAGAGGCGGACCCGCTGCATGAGCTTTCGGTTTGCTACGGGGTCCCGGTACTATGGGATCGGAATTACCAAAAAGAAGGAATGCACTTACCCTTGAATAGCGCCTAGGACAGATTGAGCGGGTGTGAGGACACCATCTACGTATTGGTCAGCATCTAAGTCCTTCATGGGATGCCCAGGGAGGCATACCAGACATGACCAAGGACACTCCAAGCACACCGACAATCTTCAACAACAGTTTCAGCAAACCACTGCGTTCCAGAATTGATCTCGCCGCCTTGCTGCCCATTTTCAGGTCTGATGTTCTGACTCTTTCTATTTTGATCGATCTCTCCTCACGGGGGTCACGACGGACGATATTAGCCTAAGTTGCCAGTCAGTCGAGCTCAGCCCGGGCGGTGACATAAGAGCACGTACATAGCGCGAAAGCAGCGAGTAAACAGCGAACGTTCCGCCTTCGCCCTCATCATCGGCTCTCAAGACGATCAATATATACTTAACGCTGACCATAAGCGTAAGAGTCCAGATGATGAGGGATAGAGCGCCGAAGAGATCGTCATGGCTGGGTTCCGAGCTAAAGGTAGAGGAGTAGACGTAGAGCGGACTGGTACCGATGTCCCCGTAGATAACGCCAATAGATTGATAGGCTAGCCTGTAAAGCCTTGTTAGCACAGGCCTCAGACCTGCTCTGGGCGTTGGGTAGCATGCCATAGTAGGTATCTACCGGAAAAATTCTAGCGATTGGTCAGCTCTGTACTCAAGTCCACGACGCGTAAGAATGTCTGACCTGTTTCTTCTTGAGGTCTCTTTCATCTCCGTCGTCATATCCTATTTCCTTCTCTGTCACACTTTGTCGACGCTTGGCAGCATAAATACCACCAGCATTCGAGGGGGCGCGACCGACAGCCTCATCCGCGATCTGGACGTGATTCGAAGAAATCTGTGTGATAGCTTCGTCTACTACATGGAACTTGCCCGTCTCTGTAGACATTGGAGGGAGCGTATTCATTGGTGTAGCTTTGGCCAGCCGGACGATTTTCAAGTGCAGAAATCGTACGAGAGATGATGGAAGACGAGCAATAAAAACAACTGGAATTTATTGAGCGGGCGAGAGTAACCTTACACCTCGCAAACAGGGTCCAGTCTTTGTCCTGACCCACCGCAACCACCATCACTTTAGTGGCGCCCATCGTATTTGCTACTTTCCTGACGATAAGCTGACTACGCCCCCCTGATCAGCACGTATCAAGGTTAATGCGAGACCCTAGGATCTTAACACATGCCTAGACTAGGCTAAATTGTGGTCATGGTACATGGCCGCACGGTTCGCACGAGGGTGAGTGGGGAATTGGCACATCCCGTATGGTCGGTTAAATCCCGCACCCATCGCTAAACTGCAACCTGCACACCCCCACTTCCCGACTGAAATGCTTCAAATGACCTAGTTGCTCGCGTAATAGTGCTAGGACGCGGTATGCAATCGAGATCTGCGACGATGCAGGTCACAGTTTTTCGATCGCATAGAATTGAGCATGTTCTTTGATGGGAGCTGACCGCGACCGACAATCGTGGCATTTTATGCCGCTAATGCGCAAAAGCTTGTTTTCAGCGGGAAGACTAACGAAGACGGGAGATGGCGGGCCGTTGCGACTAAAGAGGAGGCAAGAACGATCTCAAAGGAGGCTGAAACGACTCCAAAGGAGGGCAACTCGACTCCAAAGGAGGCAACTCCCCTATCCCCATTCCCATTCCCATCCCCATCCCGCTGAAGGTCCGAGCTTCTGCTAACTAACGAAGGGACCGACGAAAACCGATGATCTCAGCCGATCAGCTGACCAATCGCAAGCTCTCATAGGCGACTTATTGATTCGGGCAAACAGACATGGCGCCACTATTGCACCACCTTGGAAGCCGTGGATATCCAGCACAATCCGTGGGGAAGCGAAAGGGTCCATCTGTTGGCCAACATTGAGAGTAGAGCATGGAATTTTGATGGCGATTCCTGAAGGATTGAGCCATGCAAAGCAACCCATGTTTCGTCTGCCACGAATCCCACCGAAGCATCGTAAAGTAAATTATGGAGCGCTTTTTGGGAACGGATTTTGGGAACGGGTTGCTCGGCTGCTATGTCTACATTTATTGCTGACCGCATGAGGGGCCGTGTAGGAAGACAATCAATTTATTGCAAAAGTCAAAAGTTAAAACCTTGCTTATGGTGCTAATCTCATTTCTAAAGTAAATCGTGGAGATATTACACTCACCTCTAAAAACTCAGAACGTATGTCCATATCCAAATCTCGGCCGCCAATGATAATTGGTCCAGCCCACAACGCCTGTTTTGTTCGCCTACTCATCCTTCACAGCAGCTTGAATGACCAGAACGCTGGCTTTTATGTTACCCGTGATCATGGCTTCAGCGAAACCCCCAAGGCTTTGCCTCAGATCACCTTCCGTACCATGATAACCAGCATTGGCAGTTTGCTTTCCATGGTGTCTGCCTACGACAACAAGGTCTCCGGCATTCTTTTGAGAGACATCGACCTCCGCTCTAGCTTGCTCGACAATAACTTGTAGCGGCTGAGTGGTTTCGATAGTGTTGAAGAGAATACGAGATTGTAAATCGCTAGACAGCGAGTCGGCCATGGCTGCAAAGAAGGCTTGATCTTGGCTACTGAGTATTTCTTGCGAGCTTGTAGTGACAACCATTTGACCATCTTTGGTGACAGTTCTGTCAGACGATGTTATCTCATCCGATTGACTGATCGTGTCGGCTCCCTTTATGTGAATGATAGTAGCTGTGACATTCGGATTCTTCGCCAGCCTCAGGACGAAACGTAGAGCAATCTGGTCATCCATGCCTCCAATAAATGGGAAGAAGATATGATGGCTTCGATCCATAAGCGGCGCGGTTGCATGTATCGGAGCGCCTCTAAGACTCAGATTCGTGGGCACACGATGCAGGGATTGCAACTCTTCCCTAGGAAGCGCACCAAAACCATTATTGACCAATATCGCTGCGTTGCACGGAGTACTATCAAGAAATTTGATGACGAAGTAATTATATGAAGCATTGCTGAAAGCGCTCTGCGTCGACTCATTCATGTCGGCTGTAACCGCCTCGGAGAAGCTACCAGTCTCGCTCCAAGGGACCAAGATCATATCCGACTTGCGGTCGGATGCCCGTTCGCCCAAGACCTCGGAATATGATCCCTCGGGGACAAGCTGCACCTCGCCAGAAACGGCGACGTTGTTGAGTTGGCCGAAGGTGTGAAAAGCATTGACCACAGGATCTCTGGTGGAGAGCTCGTCGACTTCTGAGTCTTTCATGACAGACGAGAGACGTTCTGTGAGCTCCAGCATCCGCAGGCCGTGGACTTCAAGGGGTCGCTTATGGGAAGACGGGTTTCTAAGAGCCGCATCGTTTGTATCCGCTGCTGCGACCTTGCCATTTTTCGTAGGATGGACCTTGGTGACCGAGGCGCGCGACTGCTCCCCACCTAGCAATGCCACGAAAGTAAAGAGGCTGGGCAGACTGTCCAAACGGAGGCTCACCAGGAGCCTCTTGATCTCACTGTGCTCCTTCTCAGATGCGGATCCACTTTCATCGCCGAAGGTATCTTCTGGTGCCAGTCGACCACCATCCCAATCAATTTCTCCACGTTTCCATGCAGCGAGCTTTTTCTGGTACCATGGTGGGAAAAGTACCGAAGTTAGAGGTGTAGTGGCGAAAGTTGTGACCAAGGCCATGACGACAAAAATGGTGAAGGTTCGCTGGCTGAGGATCTTGGCTTGAAGCCCAATATTCTAGATAGATTAGCAGCATGCCCTTGTAAACTAAAGGTAAGGAATTACCAGCACGATCAACTCAACCAAGCCCTTGCAGCTCATCAAAACACCGATTGTGAAACTTTCTCTCCAAACCAGCTTGTTCATCCGAGCAGCGAGTGTCCCACCAGCCAATTTCCCAATGAAGGCTACAGCGATAACGCCAATAACGTATGCCCATGTGATACCAGTATTGAGAAGACCAAGGTTGGTGCTCAGTCCGGAGAGTGCAAAGTAGAGAGGGAGGAAGAAAACGGCGACAAGATCTTCAATCTTCTCTGTAAGTTTTATTGCAAACCCTCCTTGGTGTGGACAGATCAATCCCATGAGGAATGCCCCAAAGATTGGGTGGACTCCGATGATACCTGTGAAGAAGGCCGAGCCAAAGGCCATGAGGACTGTCAAGGCCACCACTGACTGGGTTGGGCCATTGTGGAGACTTCCGGTGCGTCTCAAGATCCACATGAAAGCTGGCCGAATGGCGTACACAAGGAAGAATATGTAAGCGACGCAAGCGAGGAGAACATATAGTGCTGTGATTCCAGAGCCTGCATTGACGAGCGCAACGCACAACGCGAGGAGGATCCAGCCAACCACATCGTTACCAACGCCAGCCGACAGTACGACAATGCCCACCTGAGTTTGTAGAAGCTTAAGCTCTGTCAAGATTCTGCACAGCACTGGGAATGCCTGCGCTTGATCAGCATTGAGTGTTTCTCTCGCAGAGGCGTTTCGCCTACCGTGATAGCCATGGCGACACCAACAAAGAGCGCATATGTCCCAAAGCTGATTGGCACCAGGCCTGAATCTTCTCGAAATTGATGGTAAAGACCATATGCAATGCCCCAGCCTAGTCCAAAGGGAAGAGCCATGCCAGCCGCTCCGACACTGAGGGCTATTCTCCAGTTCGATACGAGAAGCCGCAAGTCTACCTCGAGTCCGACCAGGAAGAGGAATAGGATGAGGCCGACGTTGGCGGCCATTGTGAGTGTAGGCATGGAGGCGGCGGGGAATATAGCATCTGTGAAGCCTGGAATGCGTCCAAACACGGAGGGACCTAGTAGTATACCACCAATGACCTCTGCAATAACTCTTGGCTGTCGTATTTTGGACAGAGGGAAATGGAGGAGGCGGCAGAAGATGATGATGATGCCAGCCTGTAGCACTCGGTTTTCAGCCAGTGATGCATAGAAAGGGAAAGAAAAGTGATAAGAGGTAGCATACCTGTATGATAAAGACGATAATGGGGTTCTTGGGATCATATTTAGATGGGTTTGCCCCCTGGAGGATACCTCCTTGACCAGGTGCTCTGACGGCCATGGCGATTGAAGGCTTCGTGAATGATCCTACTCAATGCTTGAGAATGGATTGGATTGCAGAATGGGTGCTGAAGAGGCAGACAGCCTGACTGGTTTGGAGGAATGTAAGCATTTCTAAATCAGGGTCGCCCCACGTTCGTAGTCAGCTGTGGGGAATGGCGGCTGATGTGTCTTATTATCATCATGGCTTGCGGGCTAGAAGTGTCAGCAGACTCGGTACCAAATCTCACTAGTAGAGGAATAGCGAGTTGTGAAGGAACAAAGGCGGCAGTGTGACCGCTCCTTCGCAGCTCCAGACGACAAGAACACGCGAGTTCTAGACCTCTTGGCACTCTCGGCAATCATTGCCTTAGGGTCACCGATTGGTTCATGAGAAGCTCCAGCCTATCTATCTACCTGCACATAGGCATCCTCCAGTCACATCTTTTCAAGTCGAGTCTACTTATCCATGCAAGTTGGGAGCCTCTGGTTTCACGGATGGCAAGGATGGCTACGGAATAGCAGATCCGGACCTTTTGCCGCCATCGGAATCAAGATTCCATTCTCATCTCTATAGTACGAGACCAGATGTGCAATCTACTTATGATGGAAGAACTGAAAATGGTCGAAGCCCGGCTGTCCTATGCAAAATTGTGTCAAGAACTACAATTTGAATACCGAGCACCTCCAAACCGCCTCCGCCCTCGGCTGTGCAATCTCTACCGATGCCTATCCCGTCCTTTACAGATACAGCACCACTCAATGGCTTTTTTGCAATGCATCGTTGAGGTCATCGACCATTGCCGATCGCCTTTCTTTCCGCCCTGTCATGAAGAATTTCTTTGGACGAGAAATGTGGTTTTTTTCATGTTCTATTTGGTCTTAAGGTAGCATGCAACTTTCACGTGCATGTATTGCGTGTAGGCTACGATGTAATTATGGCGAGCGCTACTGTCTCCTCCACCTACCAGCCTTGTCTAAGCCACCGCACTGCTCAATTGTCAGATCTCAACAGCATCGAATGGAGAAGATTGAACCTGTTTAGGCGCTAAATTGTCTAATGACAGTCACGGTTTCATCAAACTCCCTCTAAGAGATAACTGCCATCGCTACTTGAGTCTAGTACGCCTAGGTGACGGGCCCTCTTGTCCGCTCAGAGTTCGCTGCAAGCTGAGTGACTCGTGGCGATCACATGCGAGCGGAAGGCAAAGCATGGAGGCCATTTGAAATAGGGCATCAGGATATGCGCACTCTGACCTTATCAAGTGAATCAGCACTTCGCCTTGATTTCACTTAAAAAAATTCGACTGACATCTCCAAGTACGTTGTTCTCGTTCATAGGCTTGAATGACTATTAATAGGCGTTTGATACTGGTGGATCATCCATGGCCCCTCAAACCCCAGAAACATGATTTTACCTGCAAGACGTGACGTGACATTCGTTTGTTCCAGAGTGGAACTTTGTAGTTTGGCAACCACCGCACATCCCATTTGCGAATAAGCGCCTCAATTCGGATGGCACTACTACGCAGATGTCTCAAATAGCAAAGATGTATATCATTCATCAGTGCACTTGCTTTAGGGATACTCGCTCTCGTGACTCTCACAGCGTTAGCATTATGTGGTGGAATCTCTGGTGGTGCCCCTTGCACTAAGCCTAAAGCGGTTAGCGTAGTATTCACGCACGAAAAGTGTATTTACTTTCTGCACGCGACTCCATAGAGTTAGCAATAGCATGCAATGAACATGGTTCTTCTCATATGAACTTATTAGCAAGCACATATGCTAAAGCACAGCACTCTCAGGTTTTGTCTCATCGTAATGGACCTTCTTAAAGCCTTCCAGTACGCTGTCCTGCTCGACCTCTCCACCTCTGCTTTCTCGGCAGTCGCTCCTACGCCAATTTCATCATTACCAAGCGTCCCGTTCCCTTTCTCCAGCGTACTACAAAATACATTAACAAGTATCACCGGGTTACCAACTGTCTTACCCCGAACTATCACGCCGTCGTGTGCACCACAAAACACATCGACAGTAATTGATGACACGTCCCCGAAGTAAAACCCTCTTTCTGTACTCGAATGAGATACGGCTCCATCATCCTGTTTAACAATGCACAAATCACTGACTTCTTTGTAAGTGAGGTTACCTCCAGCCCCCTTCATCCAGCGAATCCCTGAGAGTTCCACGTCCGTCAGCTTCAACTACTACAAACGATCAATACCATGGCGTGACGTAATCGAATGCCTTGCGATTGCAGAATCCGTGGCGGAGGCATTCCCATATGGCACACCTATTCGAGGAGATCAACTACAGTATACTCATGGGGCTGTGAGACTTACACTTATTTCAAACAGCCAGATGACATGGAACACGTGGATAGTTGCCATATGGGCTATGAGAACTTATTTCTTAAACTACCAATTTGTGGAGCTGGCATTCGGGGCCCAGGAAAGCGGCAGTGAAACAGGCAAAGGGTTCCCGGAGTTGGTCTCTACATCCCAGCCTATGAACAGCTTGCCAACTATGGTCGTCCGGAGCATCTTCTCCTCTACAGTACGAAGCATGTCGTCAAGTATCAGCGACTTGCTAACTGTCTTATTCCCAAGCCCCGCGTCTTCCAGTACAGTGCAAAACAAATCGACAAGATTCAACGACACGATCTCTTCATCCTCAAAGTAAGTGTATCTTGTTATCTTCATACAAAACGTATAAATGACAAGCTTTCTTTCAGCGTGCTATCTCCCAGCCCGTTCCATCTGCAAATACCTGGAACAGACGTATCTATCAGCTTCTCCAGTTATGGTAGGGCACTATCAGGACTCGATGCAAGGCAATGTGTTTCAGCAGCTATCGATGAGGCGCTAAGGCAGCTTTTTTCAAGACATCGTGATGAGCCTATCCTGACTCTGCTCCGTTATAATTCTGGAAATGCGAATTTTGTGCTTTACCCAACCCCTCAACTGAAGTGGGTTACTTGGGGGATGGCCATAAATGGTATAAGGACGTTTATGCTTGCGTATGACCCTGTGGAATTGATCCTTGGTATCAAGAAGGGTGATGCCGATGTGGGAGTTGGAATTCTGGGTTTGACATCTCCATCCCAACCGCCCGATAACTTGCCAGCTGTTGCACTCCCGAGCCTCACATCCCGCGAACTCCAGAATTCTTCGACAAGTATCAACAGGACAATCTTTTTATCCTCCTCGAAGTAAACATACCTCTCTTGCGACCTCAAAGGCAGCACCTAGAAGCTGACCTGGCTCCCTTTCAGTGCGCTACCTCCAGGACCCTGCTTCGAACTGCAAGTACCCGGGACCAATGTATTTGTTAGCTTCCGCAATTACGGTCCGACCCTGCCGATAATCGATTTATACCAAAGTATTACAATAGCCATGAACGAGGCCTCCTGGCAAATTCACTCAGCTCATGGTGACGTTGCAATTGGGACAGTGCTCCATTACAACCCCGGCAGTGTAAGACTCCAACTTCGCCCATTTCAGATGACTTGGGCCTTATGGGCGATAGCCATGAGAGGCATGAAGTTGTTCATCTTCGATTACGAGCCTGCGGCGCTGAATTTCGGGGTAACATATCGTGGTTATGGAATTGGGTTTGGACTATTGACTTCTACGTCCCAGCCCATCGAAATTATGCTAGCTATTGCTGTTCCGAGCCTTACGTCTCGCGCACTATAGAACACATCGATTAGTTTCAACAGCACAAGTTCTTCGTCCTCAAAGTAAGTAAGCATCTCTTACTACCTCATTAATAGTATACAAAAATCTGACGACCCTTCAGCATACTTCCTCCAGACCCATTCGTGCTGCCAACCTGGGCGACCAACATGTTCGTCACCGTCTCAAATTACGGCAGGGCACTAACTCGTCGGAGCGCATCACTATGCCTAGCCATAGCCGGCGCAGAGGCGCGTCTTCGCATTGAGCACGTTCCTCCTCACACACCCATCGGACAGACTGAGGTGCATTACTACGACACAGATGCAGAACTCCTACTTTGTCCGACGCGGGGAATGACGTGGGACACGTGGGAGGGCGGAATATAAGGTTTACTATTAGTTTTACTCCAGTACGACGCTGTGGAATTGTTTTTCAAGATCCTGCTAAATGGCGTTGAAGTCGGATTTGGGGTCGTGCGTCTGCGCCTGCGTCTTGAGTCTCGACTCGTCGCCGAATCGCCAGCACTTATTTCCCGTACACAGCAAAACACATCGGTACTTATCACCAACACGACCTTGTCGCCTACGAAGTAAGTGCAGCTTTCTTACCACCTTGTAACGAGCGCGAAAAAGCCAACTTTCTTCTAGTGTCAGCTACCAACCCTCCAGGCCCCACCGACCTGCAAATACTAGGGACAGATATCTTAATCCACTTCTCGAATTACGGCAGGTCACTACCAAAGAGGAACACAGACCCTTGTCTCCAAGAAGCCATCAATAAGGCTGCTACGTGTGGTATCGATGAAGAGCCTGTCGAGACTGGCGTCTTTTACTTTTTCGTGAATGTAAATCTTGTGCTTCGCCAAAGTCGCCGGCTGACGTGCTATGTATGGTTATGTGATTTATTCAATATAGTGAGGTTTATTCGAGATTTCGAAGCCATGGAAGTTGGGTTTTCACGATAAAAGAAGGTGATGTTGACACGGCGGCTGGGTACCTAGAATACGTTTATCCTCTCGTGTTATTCAGCTTGGTAAAGAACATGAGTTCTTGAAGAGGTTCAAAGCTATACCACAACAGGTAAATTCTTAGACTTTACGCTTTCGATTGCTGCATTTCCTATCTCATCTCGCCTCAACTAGGACTCTCAGGTTTATAAAGCTGCGATACACGAAGTCTCAGCTTTTGCTTCGTCACGTAGTCTAGCGCATGATTCTCATGATTCGTGAACGGAAGCGAAATGGGTGAATGGGTTTTCCAGATTATTGAGTACATGATAAAGCTCATCTAGTCTCTGTTGAAGAAACAACAGACACACTCCGGTAGAGCGAGCTTTCTACCTCTGTTGAAGAGGAGCTCATAAAAGCAAATTGCCAATAGGTAACGACTGTGTTTGCAAGCCCAGACACAATCTGGTTTGCGAGCGCGAGGATTCCACTAGTGAAAGCACAAGAAAGCAACGCTACCACTCACCAAAGACCATGGGGGGAGCGGATTCCACTATGTCAGAAGTTAGAAGCCATCTCTCACATCACGATACAGCAACAATTCGAGTTCATCGTAGCTCAGGCAAGACTCTCCAGAGCTAGGAGGGCTTAGGGAGCCTTTCAGGGCCGTCATTAGAGAGCTTCAAAGCGGCCTTGAAGCCGAGGTATAGCTTACCTCCTCAAATCGAAGATCCGCTACGATACAAACGCCTCGCGTGACGAAGTTCATTGGGGATTTCGAGATGGGAGACAAGCTATGCCTTGAGGACGAGGTCGCTTTCAAGCTCTCAAAGGACGGCGCTAGAAAATCTCCTAAGGCCCTCCTAGTACCGCCTGGACATTGAAGATCACATTAACTCGCATAGCGTTCCACAATCGAGGGGAGGGGGAAGGGGGGATACGTTACTGAGTAGCCGATCCCTGCCCATGCCTCAAGAGGGGACCAAGCCCGGGTGGTCATAACTCCTTTGACAGCCTCAAGGCCGCCGTCGAGCCACACACCTCCAATGATTGCTTCCAGAGTAGCAGTCATAACAGCAGTGGGGACCCAGCCGGCCTGCGAATTGTTGAGGCAGACAAAAGTGTCAAGTCCGTGGAGTCAAGCCACTATGTTGAGGTTCGCATTGACAGGAATGCTCTGCAGGATAGCGGACACTCGCCCTTAAACCTGTCAACAGCAGGACGTCATTGTAGAGGAGCAATTTGATTGCTTCGAGTATCTATACCGCCATACCAATCATGCAAAAGTGCGACGTTGAGAACAGCGTCTCCGAGCATGGCCAAGCGTTTATTGCCATCAGCAAAACGACGCATTCCAGCCGAATTGGCGCCAGAGTCGGCAGCTTGGAGCGCCTCCCAAAGGACGAGAGGATCGTTGAATCGGTATCCGATTATGTTCTCGACACCTTGAACCTTCGTAGCTTGCGTTGTCGCCATGCTAGAGGTTTGCTGGGTGCTTGCAATCGGGAGCCTAAGCAAACGATTCGTCTTGTCACTAAGGATGTTGTCGATGGAGATGAGGAAATACTGGATTAAATTGATGAAGGTTCGATTATTTACACAGATGTCGTTCCAGTGCTGGTTGATATAAGATCTGTGACTTGGAACGGGGATTTCCTTGGAAGGTTGGGGCTGATGTCCTGCGATGAAGACTTTTATTGACAGGACAATATTGGCAATGAGGCAAGGTGAAAAACCAAGCTACTACCTTTGAACTTCATTAATTTGGCTCCTCTCTATCAAAAAGCAGGCCACCGATCCAATTTTTGAAGGATAAAGACAGGTAGAAGGAGTTGACAAAGTAATAGTTTGTAAATTCTTGACTATTGAGATTTCTCAGTAGCTGAGTGGACCAGGATAAATATGTAGATGCACTGGTTATATTTGGTGTTGAAAGGCCATGCTCTCTTCTGCAGCAACCTTGGAACTGTATACTATTCACAAAGCATCAGATCGAAGTTGCTGTATGCATATGCGTCTATCTCCAGATCCCGTTGGTTCAAGGTTGATAATGGTGCACCAACTATTAACGCACTATCGGTTTTAAACCGTTCGTTTGCCCTTTTCTCCTTAATAGTTGGTGCAGTTTGAGGTCTCCAGTAGTTGGTTTTAAACAGGTTAAATAACAAACCAACTGGTTAAACTATTGGTGCAGAGGATTTGGTGGAGTAAATGATGGCTCCGAAGGCAGTTAGCGTATTACTTATTTGGGCCTATTTATAGGGCCCTCCACCAAAAATCTTCAACATCGAATTTTAAATTCGGATTCATCAACAATGGACCTATATATAAGCCTGATGCACAGGGGTATTAATTAGGATATTTATAAACCCCGGAGGGTGTTTCTATATACTTATTTTATGATATCGCTGTCGCATATCTCGTCGGCGCTGTTGGACGATACACCGCATTTTGACTTCAAATCCATTTAAAATCCTTGAGGAAATTCGACCTGAGCTCGAGCAATTTCCCACCTGAATTTGGTGGGATGCGGCTCCTTTTCAACATGCCCGACCTCAAACCGTTTGATTTTCAAACTACACCACCTAACGCTAAAAGAACGTAGTTGGTGCAGTTTGCCTTTCAAACTGCACCATCTGCACCATTAACAACCTTGTGTTGGTTGATGAGGATGAGGAGGTCTTGGCTGCTTATCTCGGCCCTCTCCCTTTTTGCATGGACATTCTGGCAATCACGTATTCAATTAAGTCAAGAGCCCAGATCTCACTTTAGCCGCAAGACGTGACTGTTGGTCCAAGGTGAGACCAGGCAATTTGGCAAACACTGCCTATTCAACACGCGCTGATGTTGCTGGCGAATCTAGGTGTTCAGGTTGGAAGCTGGTTGGTACAGGGCTCGTGGAGCTGGGATTGGAGTATTTGGGTGGATCTGAAAATCTGTGTTAATGGGTGGTCTGGTAGTTGGACTTCTAGTTAAGTACATGGGATTCGGTTGGCGGGAGGTCTGGTTACATGTAGGATCATCTCTTTCAAACGGTTGTTGTGACGGAAGGCTGTCGATGGCGTTCTCATACACGAATGCTGTGAAAGTTCCCGCAGCTCGTCATCATATTGCCTCTGCCAAAGCTCTATTTCTAACGCCCGCAACGATCCGTTCCATTACCTAAAGGAGCAGGTGGCATTCAAGAAGATCCAATGAATTTATGCACGCCGTTGACTTCACCCAGAACAATACCGATTTCTCCAGGTTTTGTTTATCTCCATGACGCATGACTTGCAGAAGGAGCCCAATGTAACCCTCCTTCAAACCCAGCATGCATTTCTCCGTCCCAAAGAAGAAATAGGTTGCCATCAGATATCTTGACGCAACATTCGCCGGGTAAGCCAAAAAAACGCATAAGACGAGGATTCTTGGAACATTATTTGCATAACTCCTAGAGGCTCTCGCACTTTGATTTCCAAAAGACTCTTTCCATGTACAGGTGATGTTTTATCCAATTCCCGCGTGTCAACGTCCATGCCTCCACCAAAACTGCACTCTTACAGAATCAAAGCATACCCATGCAGCGTTACTGGATTAAGGCATGGCTCGTATGGAGTGAACCACAGAGAAGAATGCTGATGATTTTTACCAAGTACAAGTCACGTCAATAAGGGAGGAGGATTTTGCCCTAGACTTGGCACCTGAGGTGGAATGTCGGTTTTTTTGTGAGCGTGCGAAGGTTTTGAAGAGCTCCTCAGCAGCCAGAGCCTTCATCGAGGGAATATGTGCGTCCACAAAGGATGACTTTGAGGTTTCGGGGGTGAGATGAGGTGAATTGGGTGGAACGCGTTGTTTAACGTCTAGGTTCAAAGTCGACTGTGGAGGATTAGGGTTGCGGGTAGGCTTCGATGAGTGTCGGACAACTTGTGGAGAATATCGAGGTGACAAGGCTTGATCGGAGAGACGAGTCTGCTGGGGTGGTGGTAGGTGGTGATCACAACGTCAGGTCGCTAACCGGTACAAACAGCATCGAAAGTTACGCAGTGCAGGACGGTAGAGGGATCGCCTTACAGCGCTGTCGATCCTGCGTTGGACTAAATACTGAAGCTTTTTGCTTGAGTGGCGATCCTGGAAGAGTCGCTGTTCAGAGTCCTGTTCGAGCGCCGTCTCATGGCGAATGGTCTCATCCAATGGGGTTCCTTAGGAACTGCATCATAATGCGCGCTCGCATGAGTCGTTCTATGCTTTCGGCCTCTTGCAGTCACATCGGCTGTCGACCTCGAATTCTTCCAGGTTCATCGAAGTCTAAAATATCACCAAGGGAATCTAGCGTTCAGTCTCCTCGGTGGCCCGCCTCTTGTCCTCCTCCTCAACCTGCAAAATCGCCTCCAGCGGAATCGTCTTCAAATCATGCCGCTTAGCCGAGAACCTTCTCAGATCCTCTTTCTTAGGAAAGACATGCATATGCAAATGTCCCACCGAATTATCGGGCCAAGCATGAAAAGCAAATTGAAAGTCCTTCGGCTCAAGCTGCTTAAAATCCTCGGCCAGAGAATCAAAATCCTTCTTCAACGTCGGCAAGAGCTTCTGAAAGATCTCAAGAGTGCTTTGTTTACGCTCGAGCTTGGCGTTCTGGTCGTCGAATGCTGACTGAGTGCGCCTGATTAGTTTTGGACTTCCGTGCTCGGTTTCCCAAAAGCAGATGAAATGATGCTTCATCTCTTTTAACCGCCTACAGTCGTCCGCCGTAGCCTCGGGATCAACAACGTTGAAAATGCGTGTCTTAGAGATCACTAGCGTGTGGCCAAAGGCTTGGCCTTCCGGGGTATTGACTCCGGGTTCGAACTTAGAGTCGTACCATTGTGGGTACTGCCGGCTGTCGTAAGTAGCCAGATTACCGATTATATACGAGTCTTGAGACTCGCTAAGGATCATAGATGGCTTGTTGTGTAATTCGAATTCCTATAAAGATCGTGAGATTATAGCAATACTCTGCTGAGTAGATGTACTTACGGTAAACCATGTATCTGACTTTACGAAAGGCTTCATCCCATCAAGTGCCTTATTGATCATACTGGTTGGAATCAATCCAGAGCCTCTGTGTAAGCAAACGCATAGTCAGTCAATCTGCGCATCTCCTTCAGACTAGAGCTCATCCTCCGATCATTTACAGGGAAAGTTCAATCTCCAAGGCCCAAGGGTTTCAAGGGAAATCATGTACTTACAGCTTCTCATAGTCAAAACTACTGTTCTTCTCTTTCCACTGTTTGAGCTCTTCCATGAGCTGAGGATCGTTCCTGGAGTCGTCGCGCCTCCAGCGATATCGGTCTTTCCGAGCCTGAAATGCCCGGGAGTCTTCAACTATCCCCTCTACCCCCCTACCGGCATTCAAAGCATACGCCATAGCGCAAATAACAAGTACCACGGCCCCAACGACTGCAAGGCTCATGTTGCCCTTCCAAAACTCCGAGGGCGCACTGAGATCCGACCTTCTGGGACAGAGCAACCAACCGAGTAGCGGGCAGGTGAGTAGTAATAAGAAGAAGTCAATAGCTAGAAGACTCAGCGAGTCGAGTTTTAAGATGTCGGTTAGAGCTTGCTGTAGAGGCTGCGTTGAAGCATTGGTGTGACTGCTTGACATAATGGCCTTTTAGTCCAGGCTCCCATCACTTCCATGCGCCAGATCAGACTTGAGGCCGTCCGCCGCGTTCAGTGACCTTCTTTGAGTGAAAACGGCCCTAACTCTTTGAATGCGATGTCTTTTGTGATGGGTAGACGTCACATGCCGGTTGCGGTGTTCAAGCGATCAAGCCTTTGGATAAGCTTTGGAGATCTTATGGACCAGAGCGTGTTGCCTGTACAACGACCTATATTGATAAGAATGAGTTGCACAAATATTGGCAAAGTCTTTCTTATGATGTTTTATGATGCTGAGTGATCGCAGAGTGTAAGGGTGCTTAGGGCGACGGTGTTACCTTAAGGTAAGCTAAGGCGGGTGTCTTTTATCGTGGGGCTTGGAAGCCGCCCTGCAGGGATCCTAAGAAATAAGGCTGAACTTTACTGCACTCAGCCACAATCAGGCCACGCTAACAGAGTGCAGTAAATGCTAGTAGTAAAATGACTGCAGCTTCACCTTGTAGCCTTACACTTAGCAGCTTTTTAATGAACTGAGATGTTGAGATGTTGTAGCCCTTCTAAAATACACACTTATGGATATCACGTGACCCTTTTGAGACTAGGCCTTGTGACACAAATTCCCTCCGCTGAAAACGCTCCCAGAGATCCGATTAATGCGCACATGATACAGATCTTGCCAGCACTGTCATGCTAGACAGAGACTAGTCGTCCATTGCATCCTCTTCGCTCTCGGCTTCACTCTCTTCCGCATCTTCACCATCAAAGTCGGCATCAGCTACAGCCTCTTCATCGTCATCTCCTTCAGCATCAACGTCCTCCATTACATCATTACCCTCAGCATCTTTTTCATCATCAGGCACCTTATTCTCATTAGCTGTAACAGGCTGGTCATCCTCTTTCTCGGCCTCCTCGTCCTCTTCAGAGTCAGCGTCCTTGGGTGTCTGAGGTGGTTCATTCACAGGCCCGCCGAGCCTTGTCCTTCGCGCGGCAGCCGTTTTCCCTGCACTCTTTCCTGGCCCAGGTTTTCCTTTGCCTTTACCTAAGCCTGTACCGCTTCGTCTCATGCTAGGTGTAGTATTAGGGGTGTTCGCGCCATTGACTCCGGACTTTCTCGGACCACCTCTCCAGCCACCACGGCGGCGGGCAGTCGTGCCAGGGATCGGAGGAAAGACTTCGTAGCGGATGGGAGGAATAGCGGGTGTATTCAGTGTACCATTCACTCTGGATGGCGAAGTTGAAGCTAGATTGGCGGGTGTAGTAAAGGATAGCTGACGGATGATAGGGGTACTTCCTTCGAGTTGGGATATGGCCGGATCGATGTCATCGATGTCTTGAGATTGGGATTGCTTAGAAGAATCGCTCACATTGCCGTTGACTCGGGGTTGGTTACCATCGCCTTCGGTCGTTCCCCTGTCTTTAGCCTCGATACCCTCGGCAGCCAGGGCATTTGCCTTAGCCGTTTGTTGGACCCCTTCCTCTGGAGCGACCTGCTTCTCGTCCTCGTCGTCTTCTCTTGGCGCTACGGTTGGTAAGGGTGGGGCAGTCTCGTAATGGGCGAGGTTGCTCCGACCCATGATGTATGGTGTCCATACCAGAGAATCCGGATTGAGGGTCACATATCGTTTAGCTTCCCACTCATCGATGCACTGGTTGAAGTAGTCATAATCCAGTCGTAAGGCGTACGCTTTGGTAACAGGGTCCCGGACCAGCGCTCGTAGTCCTTCCAGGGCGGCAATAATGTCATCGGGCGTCATTCCTGTCCGGTCAGACAGCTCCAGGACACTCAGCGGTCCCTTTTGATCAAGTAATTCGTAAGAGAGGACAAGTCGCCAGTAGTTGCGATAGGATACCAGGCCCATGTCAGAGAGAGGCTTTTCCGGTGACCCAGTCTTGCCTTCAACGCGTGTAAGGAGATAGGAGAAGCTGATGAGGAGATTTCCGTAACCTTTCCGTTGGTGTGTTGGAAGGGTAAGGATACATGATACATTGTTCTGGCTGCTGGGCCGCTTCTCCTTGGAAAAGTAGCCGACAAAGTGACAGCCAAATTCGTCATATTCGGTCATGACATAGAAGAGGAATGGTTCGACGTCATAATAAAGGGTCTTGGATCCCAGGAAGAGTTTGGCGAGAAGACAGAGGTTCTGGCAGTATACTGGATTCTTGCGACCATCAACTTCGAAAACCGATATCGAACCATCTCGGTAGATTTCGTCTCCCGGTGGATGCTTTGCAGGGCATTTGAGCTTGTGTCGCCATGCTACAAAGTCGGAGTTCATGTATTTGAGGCAAAATTCACAGATGTATAGCACTCGATTTCGGCTGTACTCTTCCGGATAAGGCGCGGCGTACCAAGTCTCAATTTCGAAGCCACCAAAGTTGACACATTTGATCTTGCTGGGAGGGCCAGCTAGTTTCTGCGTTCGAGCTTTGGTTTCGCCTTCAGCTTCAGAATTTGCAACTTTCAATTTCCAGTCCTCTTCAGCCTTTTGGCGAGCCTCGTTGAAGCGCACTCGATCAGCTTGTAAGGGCAGTGTTTTTGAAGTGTCTGCGTCGGCTTCCAACAGTACCCCGCCATAAGGTTTGGATTTCAATTCATCGTTCTCGCGCTCATGGAAAGCATAGAACGGAGTCGCATATTGCCCGGAAAATGAGGGCACTGGACGCTCACGATCTCTCTGGATTTCGACTGTAGACTCACGCGGCCGTGGTCGTTTCTTCTTGGGCTTTGGTTTTGGTAAGGAAGCAAGCTTGGCCCGCTCCAAACGAATGGACAGGATTATGCTGTCCATGCTTTGCTCGATGATTGTCGCAAATCCATGATCTGAGAGATCGGATTTACGTTTCTTCGAAGATCTCGAAGGCCGTGACTTTCGAGTTGAGGTGCTTTCAGCTTCGAGGTCTTCATCATCGGCTTCTGCAATGTCCCCATCTGCGCCACCGCGAATAATGCCTGCTGCTTTCAATTCAGCCGCTAAGGCACTGTGAACACTATCATTCCTTGGCCGCTTCTTTGGTTCATCTCGCTGTTCAGATGAAGCTTTTCGTTTTCGTAATGATCGCGAGCCATCCAGCGGATCATCGTCGAGGATAAGATTGTTGAAAACGGAATGCGAGCCTGGCCGTGATCCGCCACGTGGTGCAGGCAGTAAGTCTCTAGTGAATTTAGTTGCTGAAGACCGTCTACGCGAGACTACTTCTTCTGGGGTTGACGGTTCAAGAGCATTCTCAACGCAGTCGAGACATCTCCATTTGGTGGGATCTAAACAATGTTAGTCAATTTGATCAAAGTTATTAGAAAATTCAAGGCTCAAGCGTACCATCGTTTGGCTTAAGAGAGTTGGCGTCTCGGGCACATTGCCGATGGGCTGCAGGACACTCGGTTAGTCTGGAGTTTCAGGGACAATCGGGAGATCAACATAAAGCTTGTAATCTTTATCAAAATATTTCTTTCACTTACAATTATCTCCACAAACAGCACACGACATATATTCCTCAAAATCTTCGCTTGGGTCGTGTTCTTCGTCTTGTTCACAAAATCTAAAAATAAATTAGTCTGACTTGTGCCACTATCATGTTCTTTCAACTTACACGCAATTATTGCGAGTTGCAACCACGGAGGCATTGTCTGCATTGCTCCCACCCTCCTCCCAGGTACCTGCAGCCACAGATTCTTCTTCGCTAGAACTCTTGTCTGAGTCATCATCATCTTCTGCGGCACTGTTGTCTTCCGCATCTGACACCGGCTCGGCTACGTCTTCATCGCTTTCCGCAGCCTTGACGCTTTTCCTAGTCCTTGAGACACGCACTGTAGTGTCCTCGTCGTCCTCATCCTCCTCTTCCTCGTCACTATCCGCCTCCACCTCAGCATCTGAGCATTCTGCGTCCTCTTCCTGGTCCTCTGCAGGTGTTTCCTCAGCCACTACTTCCTCTTCTTCGATTTCCTCTCCCTCTGCGTCTATGTCGTCGCTGTCCTCCATCTGGTATGCTGCAGCTTGTGTCCTAGCTTGCAAGGGAGGTGCCAACGCAGTCATGGACATCACAGCTGTTGCCACCAGCTTTGTGGTGGCTTGACCACATTAACACAGTCTCATAACATTGATAACGGCCGTAGATCGTATGCTAGTGATGAAAGAGGCTTGCGAGGGTGGCCCTGGTCTTGCTCGGGGCTGGAGCGGAAACTTTGAGCCTTGTAGGAGCGCGGTCGTCTTTTTGATTCGGCAAAGCTGATTACCAGGGGTTCGAGGGTGTTATAGTATCGGTGGAGGATATGGAAGTACACGTTAAAGCAGTTGTAGGATCTTGTGTGAGACTTGGTGATGGCCGGTACGGCGGTGCCTCAGTCGCAACGGTCGCGCAAAATCTTGGTCGCTGCTCGCACTTTGGGGCAACTTCGCGATTCAGTTTGGCCAAGTACCCTTTGCGACGCGTGAATGAAGCTCTGAATGGCCTTAAAGATGATGGTAGACTAGAGACAGTCACTTCGATACTTGGTGCAAGATGAGGTCCCAGCCAGGCGAGGATCCTTGCTGACTAATAGAATACCGCGGCAAACTTTACTTCACCACCGAGATGCAACCCCACGAATTCAACTCCCCAACCGGCACCCACCATTAAATCTCACATGCGATAAATCATAGAGACACATTGCGGGGTCTTGTGAGGCTCCAAAGTCAATCACTACATCCATTGGCCTGCTCAAAGCAGCCACCGACAGCATGGGTGTCCCGTTCGAAGCTCTCATTCCCTATGCGATCATGCTTGGTGTACGCGGACCCTTTCTCCTCCCAAAAGCAAGGCACTGACATCTTTGCCAGATGTTCGGGCTCACTGGAGCGGGCCTTTCCAAAATAAGACACATGCAAAACGGAGGAAAGAGAGCTAGACATTCGATAGACCAATGGGACCGACAGAGTGCGCATACACCCGTTGATGGACTTGAGAAACATCATTGACTGATATGGTTGCAGTGATGGACCGAGACAGAAGATTGACAGGATATTTACGAGGGCAGACGGATAACGTGACGGCACCACCAGGCTTCGAGCTGAACAATCCGTGGAGGGTGAGCTTCCCATCCCTACTTGTACTCCATTTCCTCTCTGTTCCGTTCGCTCGCTACTACATTCTCCCTATTTGGATTTTATTGATTTTCCGTGAGCAGACCGAGAAACGCATCTGCTAGGCCATACCTTTAACTCAGCACTACATATAAATCATTCCATCATCAACCGTTACTCTTCACCCATGCAGTTCAGTGACCATCCCCCTGATCCCTGCCTTCTCGTCCTCCCCTAGCCGAATGCCAAACCACTCCTTCAAAGCCTCCACCCTCTCTGTCTCGTTCGCACAAGTCATGACATGCTCCGTCTCCCCTCTCTTCCTCCTCTTCACATCTGCACCCACCAACATCAATGTCCCCACCACCTCTCCCTCCTCCAAATTCATCTTAACTACAGCAATTCGATAGGTGAACCAACTGTTTCGACTCTGGCTAGTCTGGAAATTCATGATTTCGTAATCCTGCGGGAGGAATTCAAGCTCAGTGAAGCAATACATCGGTAGCCACGGAGATTGGGGATCATTGCGGTGCTGGAAGATCCATAACTTCTGGTTTGGATCAGTGTTCTCGGGGATGTTGTCGTATATAAGCCGGACTTCTGCTGGTGGGATATTCTGGGTATGGGAATGCTCGGCGTCGAGGAGCATTGGCTGTACGGGACCATTGCCGCCGAACCCAACGTCGAGCATGTATTTCTTGCCGTCGGCGAGGGTCACGATGTTGACCATATGTGACCTATTTCTCTCAACGTACACATTACAGCCAAGAGAACGAAATAAACTTACCAGCCGAAGAAGCCCTCTGCAGGAGTGCCACTTGCAGCTACGGCCACGCGTGCACCAGCACTATGTAGTGTAAACCCCAGACTTCGTAGAATAGTGCCAAAGAAGCAGTTATTTTCCATGCAGTAGCCACCTCTATTGTCTTTCTCCACAATCTTGGCGTACAAGTGGTCAGGATTGAGGGAAATTGTATGGTGAGACGAGTAGTGTAATTGCAGATTCTCAAAGGGAGCAGTAGCTAGCTGGTGCCTTTGCAATTGGGTGAGAAAATTGAATGCATCTTTGGGATTCTGGTGGAGGGATGAGGTGTGCGATAGTTCTTGGAGGGTTTTGGGTAAAGAGATGTGGGAGAAGTAATTCGAGATTTGCTCCGTGGAGTATGAGGGTCGTTGGGAGGGAGAGGTTTTGCTCATGATTACAACGAGTGCAAAGTATACGTCGAAGATAACTCTAAGAGAAGAAGGATATCGAAAAAACTAGTACTTAGCAGTTGAGGTCATGGAAGACCGGGATGAGCGGAAACAGCTATACTGAGAGGCAGTGAAAACTTTTGATTCGAGTGTGCATTACCTCGCTACATCAAAAAATGCAGCCCCAATCGACCACGAGACAGTGGCTTGCAATGCCAACTTCTACTTGCCCATTGCAGGTAAATGTAAGCGAGACAGGAACCGATGTCTGCTCGGTGGCATGAAGGCCAAGACTAGACCAGCTTAAGAAACCGGTAGTTGGATTTTCTACTACCACATACATAGTATACACTTGGACCTATCTACAAACGCAATTGAAGGGTAGCTTTTTCACTCTTCTCCCTCTCCATCTTCATCTCCACCCTCTTCGTCTCCGCCTTCCTCCTCTTCCTCATCGTCCTCTCCCTCGTCCTTAGCCACTATTTTCGCTCTCTTCTCCCTCTCCTCCGCCTCCATAGCCTCCAATTGAGAGTCTCTTAGCGCCTTCACCCTATCAGCTGGGCTAGGAAGCCTGTTGATCTGATCTGCAATTTGACCTCTGCCAATCAAGCTAGCCACGATACTTGCTCCCACCACGAACGTCAAGACGAATCGATAAGTCGAGTACCAATGAGGAGCCCAGCCTCTGACCACAGCCCTGGAATCGGCAAAGTATAGGAAAGTAAAAGCAGTAAATTGGGCGATCAGGGCGTATTCCACGGGCAGTAGGATAGTGGGCCACGCTACCGCAGGGGCAATGACTCCGTAAGCGTATCGTGGGTAACCATGCACGCCTCCGTATTTAGCCCATTCCAGTCCCCAATGAATAGCACCCAAGAAGGAGAGAATCTGCGCCGGTCAGCATACAGTTCAGATGCTCGTTTGAGCGTCCAAAGACTCACCACAGCGCCATAGCCGACTTGTAAAGGCTCGATGATATAAAGAAGCTGCTCGGCGGTATGTTGAGAGAATAAGAAGGCTGATCCGGTTGCGGACGTGTGGTTGATGTCGAAAGCTAGGTAGACGGTGGAAAGAGAGGTTGCAAGGTAGGGCAGTACCCCTGCCATGCCAATGACGAGAGCTTCCCGGGGTACTGCATCGAGAGCAAAGGTCTCTTTGATAGTTTTCTAGCCACCCTTGCGTTAGCAAGAAACCTCACCATCCAACCTCGAACGACCTACGAGATCCGCTTTGACTCCCGCCAGCATGTCCTCATCTTTCTCTCCCTCCTCGACACCCTTCTCATGGAAGACCTGATGAACACTAGATGTGGTAGAGACTTCTTCCGGGTTTGGCTCGAGCTTCTCGTGCACTACTGCCTCCTCATGCTTTTTGTCGATGTGGTCGTAAGGTGTTCCTGGTTTTGTTGCATAGCGTTGCAGGGACGTGCTGAGAGGTTTCCGAAGAGCCAATGCCAAGGTTGATGGCTTTTGAAGGCTGAGCTTATTCGATACATGTGGTCTCAGACCATGAACACGGGCGAGTGTAGCTGTAGTGCGGCTGGTGGAGGAAGAGACATAGCGGAGGGACGACCGAGTGATTGAGGCAGCATGCCCCGATCGAAGCATGGTGCCAGTTGAACTCAGAGAGAAGCAACTTGGCTCTCCCGTCTCAATTTACTCAGTACCACTTCTCAATGGGTTGTGGGTGGTGTGTTGTGGGTGGTTGAGAAGAAGCGTGGGGATGTAACGGTCGCTGCCCAGCTCGTCAAAGCTTCGAATGCCAAGCCTCTGTTTCGGCGCTAAGCGACGTCATAAGAATACGCTTCCAACGGCTATTTACTTGTGGGAGAGCCTTTTGACTCGTCTTATTCCTCTCACAATTGCCTAGAGAGCTGGGGCAACAGTTGATCATACAGTCACATGCGTTACGAAAAAGCAAGAGCGACGAGCATCTATCAATTTCTAAGAGCAGGTACGAGAGGCAAAGGATCCGGGGCAGAGAACCAAGTTTTGGCGACTGGATCTCCACCTCCGATTCTCTATCTTCGGCTACAAAGCTATGACTGTGACACGTTTCACACATCCAGCGAGCTGACCCTCTCAGTACTCAAAAGACCTTACTAGGCTCACAGCAAGCATCGTGATCATCGTTGTCACTTGCTTAGCCGCCCCCATCATGATTTCTGAAGGCAGCGCCTGAATTCTTCGAAAGAAACGGCCACGAATACCTCCCCAACATTCTGCAAATCTTACAATACCCTACGTTTGCCCTCCCGGCCAGGGTAAAGGCCTAATACCGCCGCCATGCTTGAAGGTCTTGTTGCAAACCTGCTCAACAGGTTCTTGGGCATGTACGTCAAGAATTTCGATCCTAAACAGCTCAATATCGGGATATGGAATGGAGATGTCAAGCTGCGCAATCTGGAGCTGCGACGGGAAGCTTTGGACCAACTTCATCTCCCTGTCAATGTCGTCGAAGGCCATCTGGGCCAGCTGACTATGTCAATACCCTGGACCAACCTGAGGGGCAAACCCGTGAGAGTCAACATCGAGGACGTATTCCTTCTTGCCGCCCCAAAGGAGGATACCGAATACAACGAGGAAGAGGAGGCAAAACGGGCCAACGATGTGAAGCTTGAGAAGCTGGAGAACGCTGAGCTGCTGAAGTCGAGGAACACAGAAGGCCTAAGTGAAGAAGAGCAACAGAAGAGCCAAAGCTTCACGGAAAGTGTGACTACCGCGATCGTTGACAATCTCCAGGTCAGCATCAAGAACATTCACATTCGCTATGAGGACTCCATCGCAGCACCAGGTCATCCGTTCGCTTTGGGCTTGACGCTGCAGGAGTTCAGCGCAGTGAGCACGGACAAAGACTGGAGGCCAAGCTACATACAATCCACATCTGGCACCACCAACAAGCTGGCGGTCTTGAATGCACTGGCTTTCTATTGGAATACAGATGACACGTTGTTTGGTACTGGCAAAGGAGAGGAAGTTGGTGTAGAGGCCCAAGGTGTGGGTCATGAGGACATGATTGAGAAGTTCCGAAAAGCTACCGAGGAAGGCGAGAATCATCAATACATGTTGAAGCCAGTAAGCGGTCGAGCGGCGGTCGAAATAGACAAGACAGGAAAAACCGACAAGCCAAAGATCAAAGCACGACTGCTTTTTAACGAGCTTGGATTTGTGCTGGACGACGAGCAATACCGTGACGCTCTCATGATGGTAGATCTGTTCCATTACTTCATCCGTCACCAAGAATACAAGAAGTTCCAGCCGAAGAGTACACCAAAGGAAGACCCCAAGGCCTGGCTGAGATTTGCGTTCCGATCTGTCTACATCAAAATTCAAGAGCGAAATCGAAGGAACTCATGGGATTACATCAGGGAGAGGCGAGATGACCGCATTCGCTACATTGAATTTTTCAAGAAGAAAAAGAAGGAAGAGAAGATGGAGCCTACTGAAACGGAGGAGCTGACCAACCTGGAGAAAAAGCTCAGCTACGAAGACCTCCGCTTTTGGCGTTCTCTTGCGCGAAACCAACTTCGCAAAGAGAATGCTGGTGTCAAGAAGCCTCCTCCCAAGCAAACCTGGACTCAATGGGCTTGGGGCAAGAAGCCTGAAGATGAACACAAGGAAGACGATGCTACGATGACCGAGGAGCAACGGAAAGAGCTCTATGCTGCCATAGACTGGGACGAGAAGAGAGCGATTTCGGAAAGCGTTGATCTCCCTCGAGAAAGCGTCAAGCTCCAAATTGAATCCTCTCTTCGTTCAGGGAGCTTTACCCTTAAACGAGACCCACACGGTAAAGCCAACGAGATTCTAAGCTTGATGTTCGACAACTTCCAGGCCAAAGCGCTACAGCGACCAGACTCGTTCTTGGCCGAGATCAGTCTCGGAGGCATGCGGATCAACGATGGAACGACAGAAGGCAGCCTGTTTCCTCAGATTGTCAACTTCAAAGACCCTACTGCTGGAAGTGTGAAAGGCTCGATCGAAGACGTTGCCGCAGAGGATGCCAATCCCAATCACCAGGAGGAGAAGGCGAAAGCCACCCAGGATGCGCTGTTCCACTTGGTATTCGAGCAAAATCCGCTTGATGGAAGCGCAGATTCTGCGTTGACGATGAAGCTCAAGAGTATCGAAGTTATCTACAACCCACATTTCATTGTGGAAGTGGCAAATTTCTTCAAACCCCCGGAGAGGCACATGGAATCTATTGCGGCTCTGCTAGACACAGCAGGCGCGACGGTGGAGGGCATTAGACAGCAAACGAGAGCTGGACTGGAATTTGCGCTTGAAGAACATAAGACACTCAATGCAAATCTCGATATTCAGGCTCCTCTCATCATCATACCGGAAAGCATCACCAAAGAGAGCGCTCTATGTCTGATCGTTGATGCTGGACATGTCAGCCTCAACAGCGAGCTTGTAGACAAAGACACCATGCGAGACATTCAATCGAAGCAGAAGAAACAGTACAGTGATGAAGACTTTAAGCAACTCGAGGGACTTATGTACGACAAGTTCTTATTGAAGCTCGATTCGACCCAACTTCTAATCGGACCGGGTATACAAGCTACTAAAGATCAATTGAATGCCAAAGATGATCCCAAGAACCTCCACATCATTGATAGAATCAACATGGATTTCACTCTTGAGACTTCAATCATTCCCAAAGCTTCGGATCTCACCAAAACGCGTATCTCAGGCCATCTGCCTATTCTGCATGCTTCCATTTCAGACCAGAAGTATAAGGACTTGATGAAGTTGATAGATATAGCCATACCCAAATTCGATAGTGATGAATCACTTGACGGTCGGACGAAGGCACCTACAAAGGACACTAAGGTCTCGTCCACGGAGAAGTCTAGAGCACAGGAAGTCATGGGCAGAGAGCGTTCCAAGTCTGTCTCAGCAGATCAGCACGACCTTGAGGTCGAGGACGAGTCTGAGGATGAGAGCGAGAAGTCTGTCACGACCAAAAAAGGTGCCGAGATTGAAGAGATAAACCTCCATCAGCGGAACTTTGAGTTCAAGTTCACAGTGGACAAACTGCAAGGTTCTCTCTACCGTTCAGATCCTGACAACCGGAAGCCGGACCAACTCCTAGTCGAGCTCGTAGCTCAACATTTCCATCTCGACTTCTACCTGAGGCCATACGACATGGTTGCGGAGGTTTTGTTGAAGTCATTGAATGTGGATGACCACATTGATGAAGACCCTAGCCCAGAATTCAAGCAGATCGTCTCAAGCCGCGGCTTTGGTGTTGAGGAGGAGAAGGATCTTTTCAACTTAAAATTTGTCAAAGTCAACAATGACTCTCCAGAGTTTGATTCTACATACGAAGGCATCGCAACGCATCTTGACGTCTCAATATCGACGATAAATTTGGTGGTGACGCGGAAAACGCTGCTGACACTGTTGGACTTTGTCCTTATCACGTTTGCAAGTCCTGATGATTCGGCCCCAGCTCAGAAGACTATCGAGGACACAGAAGGATCATATCTCAAGAACACTGAAGAACCAACACCACAATTAACATCGAGGTCGGACAAAATCCGCATCAAAATTGACCTCGAGAGTGTTGCATTAATCTTGAACAATGATGGGATACGCCTGGCCACGCTCACCCTTAACACAGCCAATATTGGTCTCTTCCTGAGTGGAGGCTCTATGCGAGTTGGAGCCCGACTAGGAAATCTGTCATTGGTAGACGACATCAATCAAGGCGCATCAGCGGATTCTCCGCTTCGTCAATTGGTTGCCATTCAAGGCCAAGAGCTTGCCGACTTCAAGTACGAGACTTTCGATGCAAAGAGCCATGACTATCCAGGTTATGACTCAAAAATCTATCTCAGGTCTGGATCTATCAAGGTCAATTTTCTTGAGGAGCCCTTCCGCAAGATCATCAACTTTCTAGTCAAATTTGGCAAAATGCAAGCCATCTTTAACGCCGCTAGGGAGGCGGCGGCGAACCGCGCCAGCCAGATGCAAGAAAGCACTAGCAAGATGCACTTCGATGTACTGATCAAGACTCCAATCCTTGTCTTTCCTCGAGTGATGGTAGCAGACAGATCCCGTGATCTATTGACTGCTTTTCTGGGCGAGATTTATGCCAGCAATGAATTTGTTAAATTTGGCTCTGTCGAAGGCAATAAAATATCTGCTGGAATCAGAAATGTTCGGTTGACTTCCGACTTGCACTACGACAATGATCAATCTGAAGAGCTTGAGATGATTGATGAGGTAGACCTCGACTTCACGGTCACCACTGCGGAGCATCAGCCAGATTCGAAGCGCCCAGACATGGAGGTCGAAGGCAAAATGTCTCTAATCAACCTGCGTGTAGCTCAACCCGAATTGAAATTCCTCATGGAGCTTTCCAAGACCGTTCCAAATGCTTTCACAGCTGATCCTGAAGATCAGACAGAGGAGGAAGTTATGGAAGAGCCTCCCAAATCGACGGCAGACCCGGCAAGGAAGCTCACAGAAAGGTCTATCGGAGATGACAAGGAGCCCGAACTAACCACCTATCAAGGACCAGAACTAGAGTCTAGCGCTGAGACATGGACGAAGCTTGATTTCGTCTTTGATGCACCGAGAATATCTCTGGAGCTGATTCTGGCCAAGGAGGGCGAGCCCATCGGAGATGTTGAAGCCGCTAGTCTCTCTAAATTTGCATTGAATGACACCAAGGTCAAAGTGCGCATGAAGACCGATGACTCCCTTGAATCGGAGCTATTGATCAATTCGTTCACGATCAAGGATAGCAGGAAACGTGAGACGAACAAGTTCAGAAAGATCATGTCTTTGATCAACGATGACGTGAAGCAGCAGTTCATGGCCAGTGTGACCATGTCGGGTGGAAAAGACAAGCACATGATTGCCATGCTCACCATCGACAGCCCGCGTATCATCATGGCTATAGATTACCTATTAGCAGTGCAAGCTTTTGCGAACAGTGCATTCCCATCGGAGGAACCGATGGAGATCGAAGACGCCTCCCAAGAGGCCGTCTTGGGCAATGACACTGATAGTGCTGTTAGCACCCCTGTAGATCGTAATGGAGAGGATGCTCAAGGGAAGCCCGAAGCTGAACCTGCTCAGGAGAGCTCAATGAGCATGTCATTCCGTATCAACGTCGTGGACGCACAGGTGATTTTGATTGCTAACCCAACGATCTCCAACTCGGAAGCTATTGTGCTTGGAACAAAGCAGGTCCTCGTGTCTCAACAAAATGCTTCTACGCTTCAGATCACCAAAGTTGGCATGTTCCTATGCCGCATGGACAAATTCGAAACAAGTCGATTACGAATACTCGATGACTTTTCTATAACAATGTCCATGGACAGCCGCTCTCAAGGGAAGAAGTCTTCACTGACGACCATTTCGGTCGAAGTTGAGCCGCTAGTCTTGCGACTTTCTCTTCGCGATATCCTGCTTGCATTGCAGATTGTCAACAAAGCGTCTGAGATGTCAAATAACATCAGCGGCGGTGACAAAACGGAAGACACGGAGCCTACGAAAATTAAACAGATCACTGGTACCACAGCAGCGTCAACCAAGCGCAAGTCGATAGCTGGCAAGCCAACATCAACTGCAGCTAAAAGAACTTCTAAATCCATACAGCCTAACAGGCCGTCAGAGAAGCCTTCCAAAGCACCTCAGAGCTCAATCGTAATGAAGAGGGAAGAAATGAATGCTACGATTGACGGCATCAGAGTAATTCTCATTGGGGATCTCCACGAATTGCCTCTACTGGACTGGAGCGTCAAAAAGTTCAATGTAGACGTCCGAGATTGGTCAAATTCAATGACTGGGGACACCAGCTTTGACACTTACATGAACGTCTACAACTTCTCTAAGTCTGCGTGGGAACCTTTGATAGAGCCGTGGCAACTGGGCTTCCATGTCAATAAAAATACAGATCCCGACTGTCTTACCATTGAGGTCTACTCTCATAAGATGATGGAGCTCACCGTAACCTCGGCGACCATTGCCCTCGCGTCCAAGTCTGCACAATTCTTGTCTACCGATGAAGATGTACTTTCAAAGCCACGCGGGGCAGATGCCCCTTACAGGATTCGCAACTACACTGGTTTTGACCTTAGCGTCTGGGCTGCTGCGCGTGAAGAGGACCAAGGGTCTGCCGCAAAACTCAGCGATGGCGAGGAGGCTCCATGGCGTTTTGAGGACCCCACGACAATGCGAGAGAACCTTTCGCCAGAGGGAAACGCTGGGATCATTGGTCTCAAGCTTGAGGGTAGCGGCTTCGATAGTGTCGAGCGCATTGGCGTCAATCGAGAAGGCGAGATACTGTACAATCTGAAGCCCAGGAAAGATAATGTCCTTCATCGGTTGTTAGTCGAGGTCAAACTTGGCAGCGACAATGTCAAGTACATTACCTTCCGGTCTCCCTTGCTCGTCGAAAACAAAACGCAGATACCGGTAGAGATAGGTGTCTTTAGCCCAGAGGAAGGACATCTACTCAAGATAGAGAAGATACCTCCCGGTGAAGCACGGCCAGCTCCAATCGGCGCCGCTTTCATGCATTCATTGGTCGTGAGACCTGATCAGGGCTTCGGGTACTCTTGGTCAAACGAAAGGCTGTTCTGGAAAGACCTTCTCAAGCGACCTACAAGAACGATAACATGCCGGGGTGAAAACAACGATGAGTCACCTCCATTCTACTTCCAGATGAATGCTTCATACGACAAGAATGATCCAATGACCAAGGTGTATCCCTACATGAGGATTAAACTTCATGCACCTATCGAGCTCCAAAACCTATTGCCATATGACTTCAAGTACCGCATTTATGACAAGAACACCAAGAAGCACTGGACGAACTTCCTGAGGAAGGGTGGTGTCAGCCCAGTTCATGTGGTTGAATTATCACACCTGCTGCTCCTGAGCGTTGACATGCAGGATACTGTCTTCAAACAAAGCGAATTCGCCGTGGTAAACTCAAACACACAGGAAGATTTCCGCCGAGAAAACACTTTGGCAGTAAAAGATCCTCAAGACATACAGCTGAACCTCAAGCTTCATTACTTCAACGTACCCGATAGTGGTGGTGCTTTCAAAGTCTCGGTCTACTGTCCGTACCTCGTCCTCAACAAGACAGGTTTAGACATCAATCTACAAAGCAAGTCCATGTTCTCATCAGCCAAGTCAGCTGCTGGTCAAGGTGTGCGCATGGATTCGGACCGAGGATCTAAAAAGGCGCTTCCTTACATGTTCTCTTACCCGAATGATGACCACAAGAATCGTGCCAACATCAAAGTCGGCGAGTCCACATGGAGCAAGCCGCAGAGTCTTGACGCTATTGGTAGTGCGTTTGCCGTAGTCTTGCCATCAGCGAACGCAAAGTCTGAATTGCACGTCGGGATCTCAGTAGCTGAGGGCGAAGGAAAATACAATCTAACCAAAGTCGTCACCGTTGCACCTCGATTTATACTGAAGAACAAATTGAAGGAGCAGATCAACATCCGGGAACCCGGATCTTCCAACGTCATGAAGTTGAAGCATGGAGAGCTACTGCCACTCCATTTTCTCCGGCAAGCACCAGAAAAGCAACTATGTCTCTGTTTTGATGGGGTGAACAACCAATGGTCTTCGCCTTTCAACATTGCAATTGTGGGGACTGTCCATGTCAAGCTTGCCAAAGCCGGACAAAGGCAGCATCTTATCCGCGTTGAAGTGATCATGGAGGCAGCAACGATCTTCCTTCACGTAAGCATCGAAACCAAGCACTGGCCCTTCTCGATGCGAAACGAAAGCGATCTCGAATACATGTTCTACCAGACAAATCCCAATCTCGAGGAAGACGAAGAAGACAAGGGGACTGGTTGGAAGCCTATTCGGTACCGCCTACCCGCCAAGAGCATCATGCCATATGCCTGGGACTATCCTGCTGCAAAGAACAAAGAGCTTATTGTATCGTGTAATGGCAAGGAAAGACGTGTCAAACTCGCTGAAATTGGCAACTTGGTTCCATGGAAAGTCCCAGGGGCCCAGGGCAAGCAGCCACGTATCGTCAATCTCAACATAGTCGCCGAAGGTCCTACGCAGACGTTGGTGCTCTCGAAGTACAGACCGTCGGAAAGTATGTACAAGCAGAAATCCGGGTCAGCTCAAGCGTCACAAGCCACCGGCTTCGAAGTCAAGGAGATGGAGTCAGATGTCACGTTCAAGGCTCAGCTCCGTCTTGCTGGTATAGGCCTTTCTCTGGTCAATATGCAGCTAAAGGAGCTGTTGTATTTTACACTACGTGAAATTGAACTCAAATACGGTGACTCCCAGCTGTATCAGACTTTGAACTCTACCATAAAATGGATTCAGATCGACAATCAGCTCTACGGTGGGATTTTCCCCATTCTGCTGTATCCCAGCGTTGTGCCAAAGACTGGGAAGGAAATGGAAGCACATCCCATCTTCCATGCGATGGTCACTCGGGTCAAGGACGACTCGTATGGTGTTATGTATATCAAATACTTCACGCTACTCCTGCAGCAGATGACGCTCGAACTCGACGAAGACTTCATCTTTACCATGCTGGAATTTGCCAAGGTTCCCGGAGCTTCATGGTCTGAGGAATCCGAGGGTAAACTTTGCGATGAGAGCTTGGATATACCGGAGCCCCAACAAGAAGAACAAGGCCAAGACATTTACTTTGAGTTCTTGCACCTGCAGCCCATGCAACTGGATCTGTCATTCGTCCGGACGGAGCGCATCAATGCTGAAGACACGGCTACCTCATCCAATCCTTTGATGTTCTTCGTCAATATCATGACAATGTCCGTTGGCAATGTCAACGACGCCCCTCTGAGATTTAACGCTCTGATGTTGGAAAATGCTCGAATCTCAATCCCAGCTTTACTGGCTAGCGTCCAGAGCCATTACACTCAGGAATCCATTCGACAAATGCACATTATCCTTGGCTCGGCAGACTTCTTGGGCAATCCGGTCGGTCTCTTCAATAATGTCAGTTCCGGCGTTGCCGATATCTTCTATGAGCCATACCAAGGGTTGGTGATGACCGATAGGCCACAAGAGCTCGGTATAGGCATCGCAAAAGGTGCTTCGAGCTTTGTCAAGAAGTCTGTCTTTGGATTCTCCGACAGTATGGCCAAGTTCACGGGCAGTATGTCAAAGGGTCTTGCGGCCGCAACGCTTGACAAGGAGTATCAAGATCAGCGGCGGATGTCGAAGTCAAGGAATCGACCAAAACATGCGCTGTACGGCGTCACGTCCGGTGGCAACGCTTTCGCTACCAGTATCGCGAGTGGCATTGGTGGCCTAGCACGTCACCCGCTGCAAGGTGCGGAGAAAGAGGGTGTGCAAGGTTTTGTGAAGGGTGTTGGCAAGGGTTTCCTTGGGCTGGCCACCAAGCCAGCCATTGGGGCGTTTGACCTTGCTTCAAGTAAGTGTATCAACATCAAACCTTGCACAGACATTTGCTAACCAATTCACTAGACATGGCTGAAGGTGTTCGCAACACCACGACAGTCTTCGATCAAGAGGGCCTCGACCGCGTGCGACTGACCCGCTTTATCGGTATGGATGGTATCGTCCGCCCGTATGCCCAACGCGAAGCTCTTGGCCAATTCTGGCTCAAGACCCTCGACGACGGCAAATACTTCCATGAAGATTACATTGCGCATCTGGAACTCCAAGGCAAAGACCTTATGGTCATGCTCACCTATAACCGCATCATGCTCGTTAAGACCAAGAAGTTGAAGAGCGAATGGGATATCAAGTTGAATGACATACAGACGATCAGCAAGGAAAGGACCGGCATGAACGTTACGCTGAAAGGAGGAACGAATGGACCGTTCATTCCTGTGAGCGAGGAGAGCTCGAGGAATTGGTTGTATAAGCAGATTGGGATTGCTGTTAATGCTTTCAATGACAAGTATAATGCGAAAGGATAAGGGTTGAGACGATGGATGGGAAAACGGCAGAATGTGTTTGCTAAGCGTATTTTCAGCGTGCTTTTGCTTAACATAGCGTGGCATTTGTTTTTGTCATGTTGTATGAGCATGAGTACCAGGTATGTATCCAACTTTCTAGCGTTTCAATTGATGTTTAATTGCCTCAAGCCCTCACGGAGTCATGCACTGCGGCAAAGGGGCAAGCAACAAGCAATGAATCACATCGTCACTCCCTCAACTTTCTATACCATGTTCTATTCCTCTTCTATCTGCTCCACCGTAAGTAGTTTCCTCTCACAGAAGCTTAAGTCGGTACCATGGCTCTTGCAGCAGACTCAAACTCCCGGGCCCCGGCCCCCGTCATCTCCTCAGTCTGTCGCCCTCCCTTGTGGCCTTTTGGAGAGCTTTTTCAAAGCGACAAGCATCATGAAGCGCTCTCTGCCTCAATCACGGGCAATGGAACACTAGCAACCTCAGTGTAAACCTGATCCACCACCTCATCCCCCTCCACAATCTTCTTAGCACCCATCTCACAAATAGCAACTTTCTCGATCCTGAAACCCTTCGCCCATTCAAAGTCCTTGTATTTCTCAATCAATTCCCTAGCATCAAGTTTCCCACTGCCCTTTCCCCATCGCTTTTTCCCACTCTTTGCTTCGCGCGCATATATTGTGTTGACGATTGTGGCATGCAATTTCATCTGCCTGTCCTCAGGAACGAGAAACCCTGCATCGATGAAGGCTTGTCGAAGGGTGGCGCAAAATGGTAGTAGAGGTGCTGCGGAGTCTGTTGGCGCAGTGTAGAGAGACGATGTTCTGGTTGGTGATTGCATGGCGTGGAGACCGGAGAGTGTTACCGTCGATAAAGGCGCAGGAATAGAGTCGTTACAGGTACGAAGGAGGCCGGTGATGTCGAATTCTCGTAGCATTGTGCAAGCTGCATCGAGGCGTTCTGGTGTTAGGAGACTCATGACCCCAAGGGTCAAGTGGAGGGCGCCGACGGGCCTGATGGCTTTCGGGGGCAACTGCGCTTCACCAGCCTCATTGGGGGCGGTGACTTCGGAGGTGAAACGTTGGAGGGCAGCTTGAAATTGTGGTCTCGAGGTTGCTGTAACGAGAGGCAGGCAGAGAAAGTGCGTTAATTGAGGTTTTGGAGGCATGGCAGGACTGTTCAATAATCACAAGTGTGTAGAGGTCTTTTCTGAGAATTAGGGAGGAAGTTGCCACTTCTGAGCTAGTACCCGAGGTCAAGATTGGTGTCAAGTAGGCTGATTGATGGTGGAAAGAAGCTGGAGATTGAGGAAAAGAAGCTCTCTAAATTTGGAATTTACCAGGGCATCAACACCTGAGGTGCTGGGAGGCTTGACATCCTTGAGAACATGAGGCTGGTCGTAGCCTGCCATGATCGGCAACAGCAAGGGCATGACACATATGACACATCGAAGTGGTGTTGAGGGACGCAGCACGCTCGAGTCTTCTCCACGATTACTAGCTTCGTAAATAATACATAGAATACAGCCAAGCGCGCGGCAGTAAACATACTTTATCACCGGAAGATTGGAAAAGAACTGAAAGACCTGCCCTTCAGCTTTGATCCGGGCTAGTACAACTGCTCTTTGTTGCTTGCATGTTTCTGCGTTGATTGGACTAGCAGATATGCCGCGTGGGGTCAACATGACCTCACCGTACATGCAAGGCTGACGCCCGGCTGTGCAGACGTTCTCTCCAGCCCCTAGGGAGCTAGAGCAAAAAATGTCCAATTGTTTATGGTACCTAGAGATTGAAGCAACGCGAAGCCAATGTAACTGCTACTCTATATCTACCCAGCCTTATGCTTGACTTCACCTTCCAACTGCACGAACACACCTGTCAGTGTTTGTTGTTGTAGCTGACAGTGCCTGCGATGCCTTTCTCCAACCAATTCGCCCTCTCTCTGGAGATAACTCGTCTCGTCCCAATGAGACTTGTAGAGAGCAAAACGTATGAGACAGTTATGAGCCTAGCAAGGGACCTCCAGAATTCAGGCTCGGACATAGTCATTGAAGAAGACCTAGCCGATGTCTTTGGGCGGAATCGGATCTCGTCCAAATTTGCGTCATCCTTCACCACTGTCATCAAGCAAAGCGGTACCACAATACATCCTTTGTGCGAAGGCATAAGTCTTGTTGGCGGCGTTGGGCCTACAGTTGGTCGTGCTTTCAAGCACACACCCTACTTTTCGACTATTGTCCAGCTATCTCTGCTCACCTGGGTAGCACCAACAGTCTTCGTTGCTTCAGCCATCACGAATGCTCTACAGAAACGGCTCGAAGGTGCCTCTGAAGAAGATCAGATTAGAGCAGCACCCACTCAAGAAGGAGTCTCCGGAGTCATCATTGCAATACATGAGCAAACATCCTCCTTCGATTGGAGTAATCTCATACGAGCTGTCGCAAATGTTCTACCTGGTATTGATGTAGCCGCATCCATGCGTCCACCTCCTGCAGTAGTACTTCAGGGCCTCATGAGCATGTTCCCTATTGTTCAAAACCTTCCTGCCGACAGGGTGATCTACATAAGATGTTGCACTGGTGTGTGCACTATCGTGGTATGGGCGCATCTGCTCCTCGATCTAACGGTCCTCGTCAAGTCCGATCATGGGCAAAAGGCTTTTGGCACTGGAGATGAACAGGTGCTCATTGAGCTAATCGACCAGAGTATGCAAGCAGAGTCCTCCGTCTCATTACTTGATTCGTCGCAGGAAGAGCTCTTCCGCATTGTCCCAGATATATGGGAGGACCAGTATCCATCAATTTACCTCAAGTGGCCAACACGAGGGTTTGCAAAATCGACATTTGGTGAACTGTGTTCGAGAAAGTTTCCATTGTCTACTGAGAATACACGGCAAGCCATCATTGAGAATATGCTGAGCATCACTGCCTCAATTGCGGCAATTGTATGTGATCATTTAGTGGTCGATCGTCTCGGCACACGTGCGCTGAATGAGGATGATCTTCGTTTGACTGTTCCAACACACCGACTGCTCGAGTCCGCACGGTTACTTTTCGATAACCCTGGACTTCGTGAACCTGATCTGCTGGCGTACAAGCAAGATTACTTGCTCCAGCCACTGAATGAGGACCTCCCTCCGCCGGCCTGTCTAGTTACCGTGCTACGGCCTTTGTCGGAATCGGGCAGAAGGAAGGCTTGGAAAGACTTCAGGTTGGCTATAAGCCAGCTCAGCCTATACCTGGTAGCTTTTGCACATGTACATGACTTATCAGCTTGTGGCGAGATCCCGCTGGAAGATCACGAAGTTGACATTATGCATCATGGGCTACTCAAGCAACTGCGTTCTTGGGATGGGCACAAAAAGTTACATGTCGATGAAAGTTGCTGGTTTGATGTCTTCTCTTACCTTCTGAGGGAACGAGGACCTAAAGACGAGGACCCGCATACAAAAGCACAGCCACCTTCGCTAAACGCTCTAATTAGTGGCCGAGGTTGGAGTGCCTATATCAGTACAATTGGCTTCGATGATCCGTGTTCGATAGGGGTTGGCAGAATCACGATCACGAAAGGAGTTCCGAACCGAAATGGGGTCTCTAGACGGGGAGTCATGGATGGCCCCACCAATAATTGGATCGACTACACACAAACTTGGAACGCGGTCGAAAATGCTGGCGAATGGGCCAAACTCCGTTGCGCAGATGATATAGAATTTGGACGACCACGCTGTGGAGAATGGAAGCAATTGTTCATGTTCACACTCCAGGTGCAGGGAAGGCTAGAAAAAGAAAATCGTGGACATTTCGGGTTCCGCATGATGCACAGAGCCATTTGGCGAAGCGCAAAGTCAGAAGCTTGTGAGCATCCTATGGATCTTAACAAAGAAGTGCGCTTGCCACCGGGCTGCAAGACCATGAACAACATCTGTACTGGGGGCTATGACGCATCGTATCCCAAGTTGACTATCTGCCTAACAGCCCATTGCTCCGCTGCGAGATGGAGAGCAGTCTGCGAGTCGAGTGCGTTAAGCTTGCAGCCTGATGACGAAGCATATGGAGCTCGTATCTTTCTACGAGGGGCTGACTGCTGTTTTTCCTGTGCGATCGACCAGGTTGCGACACAGCCTGGTAACTGGATCATCATTCTTTAAGCTGCATGGACACGTTGGAGGACTATAAGGGTTGAGCTTGCGTGTAAAGCTGGCATTTCTACAATGGATTCAAAACCATCTCTATGGCACACAATAAAAGCATTTCACAGTCCTGATTAGTTTCCAGGGATGTTTCATTCGAGATTGTCTGATAAAAGCCTCATCCTGTATGCCGCATTAATTCCATCTATCCACTCCTGTCGCCAAAGTATGTCGCGCTTCTGACGCTTCACCCCATCCAGATCCCATTATCCGCTGATTGGATGTAGTGTCGCGTGAGGACGTAAAAGTCTATCAGCGATCTCAAATACCCTCCTACATACATGAATATTCAGAAATCTACATCTTCACGTCTCCTCAAGTTCTCGTTATCCCTACATCTTATTAAGTGTGCTACGATGCACGTATATCTCGTTTCCCTAGTCGCTATTTCTCTGCGTCTGCTTTCTGCGACGTCATCCGCTATACCGTCCGCTCTACCTTCAACACCTCAGCCACAAGACCTCTCCCTCATATCCACATCGAACACCAGTATCACCATCCCCGACGATCCAATTGCAACAGAGCTCCCCACACGCGTCAAATGCTTCGACCCAGGAACCGAGCGCGTCCAACCCGTCGACACAGACCACTGCCGCATGGCGATCGAGCTAATCCTCCACGAACCAGCAGGCGTCATGAAAAAACAACGGTTCGGGCACAAACAGAACCCGCCAAACCCGGACATGTACGAAGTGCCTTCCGCCTGGCGCGTGAATCGCTGTTATATCTTGCTCACATCGCAGGACGAGTCGGCGGTGGATGAATTCAGGCTTGTGGATGTTGCTGAAAGCGCGGAGCTGATTATGAGGGATTGCGTGACTTTCTCGAAGAAGAGGTTAGGTGGGGTGGCTACGCTGGGGCTGAAAACTTTCTTTGTGACTGTGGATGGGCCTCCGGATTTTGCTGGGGAGGCGGGTGGGAATAGGACGGTACCGGTGCTGAGTGGTGGTACTAATGGTTCTGGGGTTGATGTGGACTCGAGTTTGGCGAGTCGGCAGGTGTTCGCAGAATGAAATGAGTAAATCAGAGATACAAATTACTGATTGCACCTCAAAGTTTTTATTTTCGAGACCCAACATATATTTGATCCACATGCATCTTTAAACATGGAAAGGGGCATACCCCACAGGCAAGGGAAAATCTCATCCTCTCTCTTACGCTTGAGAGTGGCCGTAGACTGTTCGACTGGCCAACTATCATGTCCAAAATTTCTTGCCCTTGCGATGGCTTCCTGAGGAGTGCCTCCTGAATGTTCAGCGATGGTATCGCTCACATCCTCTGAGGCACCTGCGCGCCTCTACCCGATTGCTCCACGTCGAGTCTCCTCCGCTTATCATCGTTGCTGGTCGTGACAGCAGAAGATGGTGCTTGGCGCTGTTGACTGGCGTTTTGAGATGCCGCTACGCTGCTGATGCGTATTGCGCCCCTCCTGAGACGATTAAGAGCATCGATATACACGCCCTGTCTCCACCCAAAGTGATTGTGGCACCACCGACATGCAGTGAAATCACAATGCTCGCAATGCACGATGTACTTAATGCCATGACGCCAATCACAGACCAAGTATTTCCCTGGCTCGGATGGAGAGTGCGGCTCGTAAAAGAAGTTGTTATGATCGCAGTCAACCCTTAACACCTGCTGCACTTCTCTTATGAGCACGGCCGGTGGTCGATCATCCACAACTTGACGCTGCTCAATGCGGCGAGCGGCACGAATTTCGAGGGCACGGTTGGCTCGTTCGGCGATGCGAGGCTCGTCGTCATAATCTCCACAGGACTTGCACCTCTGCGAGGTTGTACCGCATCCATAGCAGAACTCGGCGGTACAACGACATCTGTCAAGGGTTAGCTGGTAATAACAAAAGCTGGAGACTTAGTAAGACTTACTTCATATGGTGACAGCCGTGATTGAGGGACACCATGCCCCCACACTGGTAGCAAGCTTGCCAACCCTCCTCTCTGGCCAGGGCTTGGAATGTCTTCTGGTCTTGAGCTAGCTTGCACTCGTGAACGTGGCTAGATTTTTTGGCATGCTACCTCTGCACTGAGTACAAGTGAACTTGTGAAATAGCGCGCATTGGGCTCGGAAACCATCGATGTTTTCTATGGGAATCCTGACTGCACGCTTTTCAATTGCACAGTATAGTCCTATGGCGTTCTTGATCTCAGCTTGTCGCTTCTTGTATCGATCGAAAAGAGGCGCGGAGACCTTGTCAGCGACCGTTTGGAGGGACAGGAATGTCTCACAGCACTTCGGTGGAAAGTTTCCGTAACTCCCGAGACTTGCTTCGACGAATTGTTGAAAACATTCCTGGCAGTATAAATATTGACAGGAAGCTTTCACGAAATCGCTGAGTAGTGAGGTGTTTCCGCAGCTTATGCAATCTCCTTTCAATGGTGCTGTGTCTGCAGCCGCAGAGATCAAAGTAATACATTCTAGCCAGCGTGGCGAAGTCTTGCCTGGAAAGTAACGGCATCGAAGCCCGCGTCGATCTGAAGCTGTGTCCGCTGGATTTGAGAGATCGCTGGATCAATCGCGCCAGAAGCTTCCAGCTCGTCAAGGTCACGCAGCTGTAATGCGATGGCTAACGCAGCAGACCCGTTGTCAAGGTCCATCGTGGCTTCTCTCACGGGATGCTGATTGAGACCTACAGCCTACACTAGAATCAGCATCGTTAAATTAGAGAGCTGGGCCGTGCTCGTCATCGCCAAAATAAAATGCAATGAGGGCGAACTTCAAAAATTGGTAACTCAACAACGATTCAAGCTGGGCTGAAACTTTTGGCTGCAAAAGCTGCTCTCCTAGTCGGGCTGAAGAGCTTCCTCACAGGAAGTTTTGCGATCAAGCCAGTCGTTATGGGAAATTATTGGAGCCGAGTCACTATATATCAAAAGTCTAGATTTTCGAACAGAGATGATGAGGCGAAAGGGAAATATCCTCAATACATAAGGTAAAGATCAATTCAACTCAAGTATAAACGCGATCTCTGCGGTGAGTAAGCAATGATTCCTTGTACAAGACCGTCAACTGCTGGAGGGATAGACGGTGGTGTATGTGGGAAGATTGTTCATTTCCAGGTGGATTGAAAAGGCAAAAGGTGATGTGAAGTGAAGAAGCCCGGGTGTACATGACCTCATTTAGAAACATCAGACTAGCACAATCAAATATTACGCCACGCGGGATACGAGAGGATCGAAAGTGGCGACGAGTATAAGCACCTGGTGAGGGGTCGAAGTGAAGCATAGAAGTCGGTACTTATGTATTCATTGCGCGTGCAGCCTGCTGCATAGAAAGATTGAAGACGTTCATGATCTCGTCACTACCACCACCAGCGTTGAGACCGTCCTTCGAGACAGCGAGCCATTGTAGCTAGACTGTTCCCACTGCCCCTCCGAATAACCAGGAGAAGCCGCGACCTGTCCCGCCTCATCGATTACCCCATGACAGATGATTATATGATGTCCTAGTGCGCATCAGGGTCCCGATAGAACTGCTTGAGTACCCTCTCCACCTCCTTATAGTCCGCCTTAACTACCTTGACTGTATCTCGTATCAGACTCAGGAATTTCCGATCATCATAATGCGTAGGATTGCCGTTCTCGTCTTTCCTCGCTCCAAAGTGCTGGATCTTCTCGCACGAGTCTTTAACCTTAGTCAGGCCCAGCGTGGCGGACGAGCCTTTCAGAAAATGGCCGAGAGCGGAGAGCGTTGCGAGATCGTTTTTTTCTCTGAGAATGAAAAGGGCATTAGACAGGTGTTGTGAGGCGCAAAGGAGGGGTTAAGAAAGGAAATGTGGATGATGAACTTACAGAGCGGAATCCATTTCCTTGAATGTTTTGTCTGCCTGCTCGAAGAAACCGTATACGATGCTCTTGGAGAACTCCCTCTCCTCCTCATCGTCGTCCATCTCTAGTATCTGCTCGAAGGTCAAAGCGTCGATTGAATCCCCAAGGTCTGGTAGACCTATAGATCCATTCTCCGACTAGTAGCATCGAGTCAGCAAATGAGTCGATCGTTGCAGAAACGCTGGTGTCACAGGTTGGACAGAGGACGTACTTCAGCCATTTTACCAAATTGTGTCCTTTGTAGATGTGCAGTATTGGTTCCCGGTAGACTCCTTCCGAGGTGTTGGAGTGTGAGATGGTGATATTTACCCGGTTGTCAAGCGGGGTCGGTAGAAACGGGGGGCTGGAATGGAGTGATCTTGTTGGACGCCAGGAAAAGGACGGGATAGCCGTTGAGCGAAGTGTATTTGTACTGTGACGCGAAGAGGGTGTGGTGGGGTGGAGGAGTCACGGGTGCAGGACAGGGCTGCGCGGAGTCAGCAACTAAGGTCATCAGCGCAAATGGGGTGGGCTTTACAGACAGAGGGACAGACTATGGATGATCTGGCAATGGCTTCTCAAGAGCTGTGTATGTACACAACGGTTAAAGAAAGTTAATGGAGGGAGCCGGTGGGGCGTGTTGGATCAGAGTTGGAGGTGTGGGATAGCCAATGCGGGAAGCTCTTGAAAGCTTGCCTGCAAAAGCTAAGAGGGAGGTTATAATGTAGGTCTAGGATAGATCTTGCAGCATGCAGGGAGCTGATGGGTAGATATAAGTAAAGGGTCCATGGTGATTAGAAGGCAAACTAAGTGGGGAATTTTAGGTAAGTCAGCATGCCCGCAGTTGAGAATGATGCGAGAGGCCACACTAGAAGAATCCGCTTCGCATACACTTCGCTGAGCAGGGATGAGATCATATTGCTGGGAGAAACATCGGGGAATTTCTTCATTGGCTGGGTAGAACTGGATGGCTTCCGGATCTACGATGAGTGGTTGATAGTTCCTCCAAGCCCGAGTCAGCAATGCGAAAAATAATCAACTCATCCATTATCAATATCTTTTGATCAGGCGTCCCGTCAGCGGCTACTATTTTGTCTCCGAGGGGTTCCATGACCACGCAGGATTAATTGCATATACGACCACTGCTCCACTGGCTTCGAGACTATCGCCCATTACAACTACAAACGAAGAAGAAAGCGAAATCACTTCAACCGTGTGGATAACGGGCAGTGTGCGTAATTACTCGCTCTAGAGTTCCCCAAGGACGTCACTTATGACGCCGACGTGCAGCAAGGCACGAGGATCCCCGCCCGAGTGAGCCTTATGTTTAATTCGACCTGGTCTAGAACTCTTGTCTTTCGTGATCATGATTCCTTTCCATCCTCCCTATGCATTAGCTCTCATCTCACTCTCTGAACAGGCAACATTGGCGTGAGCGGTGTGGTCGTATATTAATCCAACGGCTGATGGCTGACATTAACCTCCGGCTTGGTCTCATCCGAATCCCATCAGAGCTGTCGACCTCATCACCTTTTCAGCTCACAAGCTATGTTAACGGCTTGTGGTCAGGCTCTGTCTCGTATAATGGCCTAAGCGTCCGCACTGCTGCAGGGCCATGTCGATCATTAAGAAGCCTTTCTCGCGATATCTCACCAAACCAGGGTTTAAAATCAGTCCAGCGACGAGCCAAATGTGGATAGCGCTGTGATTGGCCCATACTCGGTACCCCTAATGCACGACCGAGTCCGAAGACAGACGCATCCCGGGTGTTTTAGCCTGGATCTCAACGTCAGTAGCGGAAACAACGACTATTATGCTTTAGTTGTCCGAGGTGGACCCCAATGTGGATACCCGTGGACTAGGATTGGGTCGTGATATAGATGCGCTTTTGGAATGATCCAAGACCCTGATCACAGCAAAACCAACATCGCTCCAGATTCATGCTGGATAGGTACGTAAAGCCATCCATGCAAAGAACAACAATCTATCCGGGCTCGTACGAGATGGGCTGCCACGTGGGTATCCGGCGCGCATACCCATTAATACAGATGGATCTTGATATGCATTGGCTCTACTGAAAGACCGGGCCAGTACCAGCGTGAAAAATCCCGATCCAAATTTTTAATCGACAAAACAAGAAGTAGAAGATACGTCCCAACAATTATACTCCGGGGAACAAACGAGCCTTCTGTGGATCCTGGTAACGGATAGACTGAAACGCCTACTGATTTGTTCAGGTGAGGACCAATGAACGTGACAAAGTATGACTGAGATAGTAGGAATATAGGTCACACCTTCATTCGCCTAGATGTATAGCAGTAATCGCGGAGTCAATGACATAGTCAAGGAAGCCATTTTACAATCGGAAGGGTAACGACTCATGACCAACAAGCCCATCTCCCCAAAGAGTGATCCTTTGATAGTTCACTGTCGTTGTTGTTTCTTATTTGAGTGAAATGCACCAGTATGCCAGAATTTCGAGGTTGAGCCTCCTATCGGATTGCTGGTTCCACTGAACATCAAGCATTGCTGCTATCACGTCATTATTCATTGGACTTGTAGACCAGTGTAGCCGCCATCTAAAGCAGTTGATTTTGGGGAAATTATGACCGGAAGTGAAAGGTTGGACCTAAAGATCGAGAAGCAGACATTCCAACCCAGCTATTCAGTGGGCAGTGGCTCTCAAAAAAAAATTGGACAGGACGGAGAAAAGTAGACATGGACCGAGTAAGATTTAGATCTGCGATGTTAGAATAGTACAACCATTTGTCACTCATGTCACATCAGATAGATGTCACATCAGATAGAGGTCACATCAGATAGAAGTCACATCAGATAGAAGTCACCAATTTAGGTGATTTTAGCAGCCGATGGTATGACGAAGCCCAGAGTTAGGACAGAGGAGGCTAGGAAAATAAGTGGCAGATTTCGTTCCATCCAATCTACCTATCTAAGATACACCTTTCCTGACGCTAGATGCAACGACACGCCTCAACATGAGGGACATAGAACATCTGAAGTACAATGACTGGTGGGAGGGGGACGGCAAAGCGATAGGCTGTAGCGTCTAGCTGGTGACCTTGTGGATGGCCTCTGCAAGACGCTTCACGTTGCCAGTCGTGATACCAGCAACGGATATTCTGCCGTCTTTGGTGGCATAGACTGAGTGCTACTAACCGTTACTATGCTTGTGGGACTGAAAGTGTTGGGATAGAACGTACCTCTTTAGCTAGCTGATCCATTTGCTCGGGCTTCAATCCAGTATATGCGAACATGCCAATCTAGACAAATTAGCTTTGGGACCCCGGACTATGTCTCAAGTAATCGTACCTGCGAAGTGATATGGCTCCAGTCATGCTTGCTACCCAAAGCCTCGAGGTTCTCCTTCAGCAGAGCGCGCATGCTTATAATGCGCTCAGCCATCCCCTTAACCTCTTTAAGCCATTGTTGGTTGAGCTCAGGGTTGTTCAAGATCTCCGACGCGATACGGGCACCGTGGACCGGAGGGTTCGAGTATAGTGGTCGGACGAGGATCTTAAGCTGAGAATCCACGCGCTTCTTCTCTTCGGCCGACTCGCAGCAAATGGAAAATGCTCCAACACGCTCGCCATAAAGACCCTAGTTGTTGTCAGTGAGAAGAAAGAGGACATGACTTGGCGAACGAACCATGTTCTTGGCGAAACTCTGAGCGAGACAGAATTGGTGGCCCTCGGATTGGAAGAGTCTGACTGGGAAGGCGTCCCCTTCGGTATCGCCGCTAGCAAAGCCTTGGTATGCCATATCGAAGAACGGGTAGTGCTTCTTCTCCTTCATGACATCACTGATCTGCTTCCATTGCTCTCGGGAAGGATCAATGCCAGTAGGGTTATGAGCGCAGGCGTGCAGAAGAACAATGCTGCCCTCAGGTGCAGCCTTCAGGTCTTCCACCATACCATCAAAGTCCAAACCAATTGTATTCTTATTGTAGTATCTATACTTCACCACCTCAAGTCCAGAGTCCTTGAATACGGCATTATGATTTGCCCAGCTGGGTGTTGGTATGAAGATCTTCTTGCTCGAAGGGTAAAACCGTGCGAGGAATTCGCCTCCTATCCGGAGAGCGCCAGTGCCAGAGATGGATTGGGTGATGGCAATACGGTCGTTCTTAATGGCGTTGGAGCCAGAGCCGTATGCTAGAACAGCTGCAGCTTTTGTGAAAGCAGGGACACCTGTGATTCCAGCGTATTCCTTGTCGAGGTTCGATTCGACGACCTTCTTTTCGGCAGTCTTCACGGAGGGTAGGACGTAAGGCTTTCCCTTGTCATCGCCTAGACAGTATTAGATACGGCCTGCAGCTGCATACATAGCAACTCACGGTATGCTCCTACGCCCAAATTGATCTTCTCTTGGAAGCTGTCTGCTTTGAAAGCTTCGGTGATACCTGGGAGGCTATGTCAGACCCTGCGAGCTGAAGCATTGGAGACATATCCTACCCAAGATGGCCTTTGTAACGGTGACGGGTCAGCGTGGTTTGTTTTTGTCGCATCGATAGCTTCTACTTACATCCTAGAAGCTTGTCAGCTAAAGCATTTCTGGCAATGGGTCAATAGACGTACCGGAGGACCTTGGGGGACATTGGCCCATGTGGAGGCTTGTCTCGCTACTAAGGTCTTGGGCAACGCATTTCGCAAAGCGGCGTGCCGTACAGCTACTCGGCAGGTAGACAGCATGCTGGGCGAGATATTGGTGTGATGAGAGAAGGGAATAAAAATACAATGAGGGTGGGTAGAGAGAAATGCGGTATTTGTGTTTTTATCAATCGGCAAAGAATCCTCCAGCTTCCAACATCCACATGACAGGGGTTCAAAGTCTCGCGGGAGCTAAAAGCGGAAGTGCTAACCGCTTCCAATTTCCTTTCCTAAATAACTGCTTGGCTATTTTGCACGCACCCGACGAACATCTTCTTCAACAAGCCAGACATTGCTCACCTGCCTACAATTCGATTCTATATACAGCTTGTAAGCAGGAATCGAGCCTGGCGACCGACGTACACAGTGATTCAAAGAGAGTGTCGTCTCCGGCAGCAGTCCACGACGCCCCTGAAGAAACTGTCGCTCACGGGGGCTTTGAAGGCCTCTGGCCTCCTGCTCAACTTCGTCAACGCACGCCGATGACTCCAGGCCACAATCTATCCGCCCATCATGCATTTCGCCTTACCCCCTCGAAAAACATCCCAACCTCCCCCATACGCAAGAGCATCTCGGTCGTCTCCTATACGACGGAAACAACTTCAGATTGGCGGACTGATAGCATGCGGTATTCTGGTATTAATATATCTCTCTGCGTACCTATTTTCATCTGGCTCGGAGCACATACCGTCAGGGACGCCTGAAATAGTGGTGGTGACTGTGCTGGATGAGGCCACTATGAGCAATGAGTATAAGGAAAGGATAAAGGAGAACAGGTTATATTATGCGAAGAAGCAAGGTATGTGATATGAGTCACGTATGACTGCCAATGCATCTGACAAAAGGCGTGAACAGGCTATGCCACTTTCTTCCCAGAAGTGGCTGACTACGATATTGGCACCTCTCCAAGGAGCTGGGCAGTGGTGCCAGCGCTGCGACACGCCATGACTAAATACCCGAAATCTACATTCTTCTACCTCCTCTCGCCACACAGCCTAATTATGAACCCATCGATATCTCTCAAATCACATGTTCTGGATCCGAAGCGCCTCGAGTCCTTGATGATCAGGGATAAGCCAGTCGTTCCACCAGACAGTGTTATCAGGACCTTTTCGCATCTGAAGGGCGACAAGGTTGATCTGATACTCACACAAGATAACGAAGGTCTCTGCCAAGGGAGCTTCTTAATAAGGAGGGGTGAATGGGCGAAGTTCTTCCTGGACACATGGTTCGACCCACTCTACCGCAGCTACAATTTCCAAAAAGCCGAGGGACACGCATTGGTATGTCTTGCTTATCTCACAAGGGCGCCTTTTTGCCAATTGGGACTGACAAACTACCTCTAGGAACACGTCGTTCAATGGCACCCCACCATCCTGACAAAACTAGCCCTTGTCCCACAACATCTCCTCAATTCCTACGGCGTTGATATCCCCAGCCGCGGTGGCAGAGACGTCATGCATAAAGAGGGCGAATTCGTCGTTCGGCTCGTAGCCTGTGAGCTAGACACAAGTCGATACTGCGAAAAGGAGTTTGACCAATATTACCAGCAATGGAAGGCAAGGCTAAATAAGGGGAGCATATGATGAACAGTTGTCGTTAGTGCCATTCTCTTCTTTCGCCTCATCATCAGCTATCTTGGGCTGTTACAATTTCAGGGTATTACTGTACCATACTTCGGCCGGTTTTTGGAGCTTGGAGCTTCGACTGGCTTCCTCTGAAGACCTCTTATGATGGATATCTAGATGAGAGGATAATGCCCTTAATGGGATGATGGAATATGTTCAAATACATCTATTAGATACTGATTGCTTGATATGGTTATACAGCAGTATTACTTCTCTTCTCATTTCGCGGATATGAAGAAAAGAAAAGAGGCGTTTGCTCTTCCCGCTTTGTCAAATCCGCCTGTTTTCACGCCTATCGAGTGTCAGTTTGGGGAGCTCGCGAGAATTGCATTTTGCCGGTGAACTTCGAACAATCAATACTTGCGTTTCAGAATCAGAGAAGTAACGTTTGCCTCGTACAAGTGAGAGAACAGCCGAGCATCCACAGCATCAAATGACCTCGATGATAATAACACGAAGCAACAGTAAAACACACAAGTCGAGGGCCAGCCAACGGAATTTTCGTCAGCATATGCTCTACCAGCACGTTCTAATTAATCTAATACAATCTAAAGCTTTTAAAGCCTCCAAAGTGTTCGAGCCGACGCCCCTGTCTCGCATCTCGACGTCCAAGAGCTTGCAAAAAGCCTGTGCCTCCTCACATACACCCCCGTCTCAGTATCTCAGTGCACGGATTCCCGCGAGATTTCTACTTCCACTTGTGCCTCTCAGGCTCCTGGCCTGACTTCGGCGTAATACGTTGACGAGGCGGATCTGCCGAATGAGCTGCTTAACCGTCGGCTGGATGATGGGGAGGAACTCACACTAGTTGAGTTCAACAGAAGATCAGTCTCCCTGATATGGATGGTACATGGTATTTCCAGGCTAATCTCATCGATCCTTGGACTAAGGTCTCGGAGTCTTTCTGGAAGATGGGCGGGAGCGAGGAGTACATCTTTGAGCCCGAACGAGGTACAGCACCTTCACACCTCCCCTCCAATCTTCTCACGTCTCAAGCTAGCAAAAGCCCTCTGCATAGCCGGCCTCACATCTTTCGCCAGCGGCATATCCTCATCCGGTCGCATGAAAAAGACGTACCTCAAAATTAGCCTCGTAGGATCAGTAATAATATGGGTCCCCCTTGCAGGGTCTGTGATGATATGCGTCCCTTCCCAGCCGGGTTTCTCCCCCACAAGCTCACACCCCAGCAGAACGCGAAGTCCGCGCGTGGCACTGCCCTTCCACCGGGAACTTCTTGCCTTTTCTTTCGAGAAGAACTCCCCTGGGGGCTCAGCAGGGGGATCTAATCGCCAAGCCTCGCCGTCCATGCCGGCGGGAGGGGCGAATGGCACTGTCGCTGGGGGAAATCTTCTTCGTGTTGTTACATTCGCTTTCCTAGCAAAGCTCCATGCATATGCAGGCTCGTCGGCAGTGTATATACCGTCTCCGTGGTAGGCACCGACGCGTTGTAGTGGAGTGCCACTGCAGACAAGTAGACCCTGACATATGATGGCATGTAGGCGGTCAAATGTGGTGCCATGGAATAGGACATCGCTGGTTTCGCCTCGCCTCACATGCAAATTGAATGCTTTCTCGAGCTCGGGTGTCGTGTTTGCCAGTAGAAATTGGTGATTAGGGAAACCTTGGATAAGGTATTCGTCAGTCGCAGGAATGAGAAAGCCGCGATAGCTGTTACACGCCCAAACGAGAAGGTCCGCCATTGAGTCTGGCCTGGATGTGAACCTTGTCAGGCATTTGCTCAGTGTACATGGCGCATTAGAGCCACGAATGCTTTCTTCTATGTGCTGTCGGAGGTCGGCGATTCGCGGGACTTCATGGAGCAATTCAAGGACCGCATGGCCAGAGTCGATGGGGCAATCGGTCAGTAGATCGAGTTCACTACACCAAACGGTTGAATGGATCATCGAAAGTAAAAGGTCTACAACAGTGGGGGATTGCCAGGCACCGACCAAGTGCACCATATGCGTCGCCTTCCTAAATGTCTTCACGCACCCTGAGTCTTGACAAACCGTAGAGCGCAGCAGAGGGGTCCGGCCTCGCCCACAGATCATACAGGCCCGTGCTAGGTGGGTAAGATTGGAGGCTAATAAAGAATAAGAGCTAGCCACGGAAACGAAGTCCTCGCGTAGATGTCGCCAGAGTATAAGGGAAAGCTGGAATGCGTAGCGAACCGTTGTGTATATGTAAAACGATCCTTCGGGCGTCTCTTCACCAGTCATCATCAACCATGGACTATAGTCCTTGAAGCTCGAAGCTGGACGGACGTAAAATCCGGAGACTAGGTCTTTCTTGGCAAGATTGATATGTACCACGACATTTTGAACTACGTCCTCGCCCATAGCAGGTCGGATAGCAAGTCGTTGCAGTATTGTCAGGGTTGTCAGCGGGAACTTCAGCTGAAGTTCATTTTCGCCAACCTTTGCAATTACCTTTACAAGTGTTGGAGGAAGAGTTCTAACCGTTTCTTCAGCGGCTGACCTAGTTTGAATTGAGAGCTTCCGAAGCAACCTCGAGACTTTCATAACTCGTGGTGGAGAGTAGGCAAGTGGAGGCGATGAAATGATTTGATCGTAATTTGTCTCAGAATAGCCACTGAGTGGCACCACGGATGGGAGCAAGTCCCCCAAATTTTGGCTATTAGGCTCTCGAATGTCTTCCCTTAGTTTACCTTGCGGTAAGTCATCGTTCACCAGAGACTTGATATGACTTATTATCTTGTCTCGGTTAGCTTTGATGTCATCCATTAAGATACCTTCAGCTAGAAGTCTTGTTTTCAGAAACTCCCAGGCATCGTCTTCATGAGTGTCAATTTGCGAAATGATCGAAGTGCTTGATGCCAGAGACACAGAACTCTGTCGTCGCCGTCCTTCCCCATGGACTACTTGAGCGTATATCCGATTGAGCTTCTTCTCTATCCGTACAGCCTTCGTTTCGATGTTTGCGACTACCGGAGCCTGCAAGCTGAGTAGGAACATGCTGATCATGGAAACATTGAAATTCAACTTGCTCCGAAAAGAATCGAGATCGCTTGATCCGACTTGGTAAGCATCCCAAATTCGAATAAGCTCGCCCCGTGCATCGCTCTTCAGACTACTATGCTTATCGATGAAAGCCTGTACATCCTTTATCGTCATTTTGCAATTTTGAACGATCTCAAAAAGTTCGGTCATCCTATTGGAGCCTCTCCTGTTCAACAGAGACCTAGGATCCTCTGCATCTTGAGATAGCTTGCCGATTGCGCATCTTAAAGATTCTGTCTCTCTGCAAAGCTCCTGGTAGTCTGCCGGCCCATCTTTGCACGCCTCATAGACGCCTTTCGCGGTTTTTAGAACGGTGAGAAAATCGATTACACCGAAACCGAAGGACATAGCAGCGAGTTGGTTCGGGGCACTCCCCTAAGCAGTCCCTTTTAGAATCCGACCTGCTAGGTTTTTGCGGTGTCTTAGCACTCAAATATCACTGGAAGTTGCTGTTCTGAGCTCCTGAATATACTTTCACCCAGGCCCCCCGCTTAAAGATCCCAGCTTTGATACCTTTTGAGCTGTAATTGAAACTAGAGACCGTACATTCTGGACTCTTAGGGAGCGAGCATTCAACAAAAGCCTGGCCTAATCCCCAGTGAAGCTTATAATATCAACTCACAAGCTCCAAAAACCCGACCAAGTTGTTTGGTGGCTTGCCTACGAACGGGGACTGCTAGGGGACTGCCCCGAGCCAACTCATGTAGCCGCAGATAGACGTGGTGAGCGAAGGCGGAGGAACGTAGCCGGAGCAGGGACCAAGGGTCGCGAGGCTACAAGAAAAAAGTTGGAATTTGCAGGCCGGCGAAAGCAAGCAAAGGCCGAACGTTTCGCAATGGTGGCCCATAAGGCGCTGCGCCGGGCTGATCTCGCGCGACGCAGTGAACTGTAGGAGCTAAACGAATTTGAGCTGCCACTGTCTGATGTCGCTGGCTGAGGTTCAAGGGCGCCGCAATAGGCGATGATGTGGTGTCTTCATGCTTTGATATCACTCTGAAAGCTACCGTCATGGATGGGTGTGTGGAAGCTTTGCCAAGAGGCTAGAGTCATCGAGAGATACGCAGCCGGTGCATGCATCTTGTGTAGAAACCTAGGTATGCCATAGGCCGCAGTAATGTGGATCAAATGGCGCTAATGCAGTCATCGAAAACCGATCTGTATGATTGGACGATAAGGCTGTTTGCGGGGTAGTAGTCCCGAAGAGGCTGCTTAATGTTGTCTCAAATGTAAACTAAACCTCCAGGTCGAAAGGTCCACAGACACGAGGATTGCACTATTGAGTGCCAAGAAGCTCGTCCTACCATCAGTTACACCGTTTGTCGGCCGGAATCATGGCCTTTAAAGAGCCTGCTGGTTACGCTAGCCGGACGCACATATTTTAGCTGAGGTTTATATGACAGTGGCTCGATTGCGGATGATCTAAGATCTTAACATTCCTAGAGTGTCAATCAAACATCCTATCCCATGCTTGTGAAGAAGATATCTTCGCACAGCTACTCCTCGTTGTCCTCCTTGCTTCACATCCTATGCCGTTCCCGATCTCAGACTGATAAACACACTCTGCATAGCCGGCCTCACATCCTGCGCCCGTGGCATCGACGCATTCGGCGCCATCATAAAGATATACCTCACAATGAGCCTGGTCGGATCTGTAATGACATGAATACCGCTATTCCCACCCGGCTTCGCCCCCGCGAGCTCACACCCCAGCATGACGCGAGGATTTCGGAAACAACTGTTCTTCCAGCCAGAACTCGACCCTGACACCGTAGTCGCAAAGTTCCATGAGACACTCGGCTCATCCGCCATATAGATGCCACTTCCTTGAGCTGCCCCATGGCGCTGGAGCGGAGTGCCACTACACACGCGCAGACCTTGGCACAGAATTGCGTGTAGGCGATCGAGGGAGGTACCGTGGAAAAGAACGTTGAACGTAGTTTGTGCCGCTCTTGCATGCGCAGCGAACGCTGTTTCGAGATCCGGTGATGCGTTGGCTAGTAGAAATTGGTGAACACCGAAGCTTGGGATACGAAATTGGCCAGTTGCAGCAGTGAGGAATCCGCGGTAGCTATTGCAGGCCCAGATGAGCATATTGGCCAGCTCGGAAGAGTAGCTAGTCAGAGATCTGCTCAAGTCGAAGCCTACCTTGTATGTAGAGATGTCAGAAGTGAGGTGCCTTTGGAGTTCCACAATGGTTGGAAGACGAGCGAGCATGTTAATGACCGTCGTGGGATTGGTGGTAGGGCAACCCGGTAGAAGATCCATCTTGCCGGAAAGGGCCGTCGCGTGAGCCATAGTAAGCAAGAGGTCTGCGACTGTCGGATCATGCCAGATTTCTTGCAGGAGGATCTCACAACTCACGCCCCAGAACACGGTTTTACAAGTGGGATTTTGACAGAACGTAGAGCGTCTTAGAACAACCTGGCCCCCTCCACAGACTACGCAGCTCCGTGCCAAATCAGCTAGGTGAGAAGCTATGAAAGCATGTGTTTTCTCCAGAGATAGGAAGCCATTGCGTAGATGCCGCCACAGGATACACGATAGCTGATACGCGCCACGATTTGGCCTGCCATAACAGTATTGTTTTACAGGTGGGTATCGACCCTTGGAGAGGATCCAAGGAGTATGCTTATGGGTATTAGATAGACCCTTTGAGTCGTTTGAAAGGTGGACGCAGAACTCGCTGGGTAACTTTCTCTGGTCGAATTTGAGACGTACCAGGAAACTTTGAGAGTCCCCTACAGCTATCGCAAGATGTTGCAGTTTTGTCAGATTCGCGATAGGGAACTGCAACTCCACTTCGTTGTCGGCGACTCTTTCGACCACATCGGTGAGTGCTGAAGGGAGGCTTGCAAGCATGTCGTCGAAGGGCGATGATGCTTCAATCTTAAGTTTTGAGAGCAACCTTGAGACGCCGTTCGGGTCGACAGCCATGAGAGACAATCGCAAACTCTCCAAACGCTGAGTCTCGGCTAGCAACTCCTCGAATCTCTCATCGAGATAATCAGCAGCCACCTCGAAACTTTCTGCAGCTGCATCACCATTGGCATCAAGGTTTAGGCCACAATACCCGGCTAGAGATTTAAGTGCGCTGCGATCCAACTCTTCCAACTCCGGAATTTGTAACAAGACCCCTGTTAGAACTTCAGCAAATTGAGGCGAGCCTTGTCGACATATTTTCAGCAAGCTCACGCAGGCTTCGGCGCCCTCCGGATTTGTCTTGGAAACAATCAACAAGGCTTCTTCGATCTCGCCTGCATTGCATCCGGAGCTTTTCAGCCTTGCTATTATGACTTCCATCGCCCTCTGGCGCTGATTTCCTTGGGTTTCCTTCATGAGTCTCAGTATCTGCGCGAGATTGTCGCTGTCGGGGCTCCTCGGGCCTTTCAAAAGGCACTGCATCCAGCCTCCATGGCCTATGGCCTGTTCCAAGCGCGTAAGTGTAGGTAAGTATCCGGCAAGGTGTTGGCTCCATGCGTGTAAGTCTGGATTGAGTAGTGGGGGCGAGAACCACTCCATCTTATCAGGAAATATAGACCTAATATCATGAAGCCACTTCAGCCATGTCTCTGCTGACAGGGTTTTCAATACTTGGTCGACCATTTGTTCTCCATGTTTCTCAAACCCGCGGTACAACAGCATACGCCAGCATCCCACGATCTCAGGTCTGGGTTCAGATGCTAGAAATCCGACGAGGTTGACAAACGAGGTATCCAATCTTTCGGTACAGTCTTTGAGCATAGTCAAGATAGCAGCAACTAATTCCTCTGGGAGTGCCACGATTTGGGCCAAGCGCTGACATCGGAGTTGCGGGTCGGGGACGGGGTATTGTGCAATTCGCAGGGCGAGGTCCCGACGATTACCATCTGGGTATCGCTGCCACAAATTTAGCAGAGAGTTGACCAGGATTATTGACTGGTCGTCAACCCTGCAATTTGGGATGAGCCAAGCCTTGCAGTAGGCGTCTATCTGGCTAGAAAGAGGATTGGCAGTCAGGGGTGATGCACCCTGTGTATAGATACGTAGAGCTTGCAATATTTCCATGACCTCAAGCGAGGGGCCATTGATGATGAAGTTGATGTAGTTCCTGAGAGAAGTGTCAAGTACAGGCAGCATCCATGGAGCATTCTGAAACTGTTTGCCAAAGATCAAAAGGTCTCTTTCTGTCCCGTCCCAAGGCCTAGCAGCTTCCAATTGCGCGCGAAGCCTGGATTGCCTTTGGTTAATATAGTTTGTGACACTGTTAACAAGGTACGGTGCCAGGGATTCACGCAATTTGTGAGTGCGAATGTTGTTCAGAGCAGACAGCAGTTGTCCGATTCCAGCTATTTGCGTGGCACTTTCCTGATGAGGTCTCGTATAGAGGTTTAACACCACAGTGACAAGCGGTTCCGTGATGAAATAGACACCTTCCAAGATCTGTAAGACCTCATGGCTGATCGTTTTACCCACACAAAGATGCGCAAGCAAAGCCGTAAAGTCACGACTACCGGAGCAAGCGGCATCGATTGCGCTCGACAAACGATCGATAATGCCTCGTGCCTCATTTGTGATGCCACCTTTGAGCTCGATGTGGATGTTCCCCCAATCAAGCGCATTAGGAGTTAAACCTGAGTCTTGAGAAATCAAGCCATCACCCAGTGTTGCTTGCCCATTGCTCGTAAAATCTGGTCCGTCCAATGCGAGCAGATCACGTAGAGGGTCGCGTCGATTGATTGCCGCCTCCTCCAGAAATCGCAACCGTTTCAGGTCAGGTCGCCATGCCACCCAGGCTCGCCAAGTTGAGAAGTGGCTGTCTAGCAACGGAAATGGCCCAAAACCGGCGTTCGAAGGATTAAGAGACCTCGCTGAGATTGCTGATAGCCATCCGGCAGCTTCATGAGCATCTACCCACCTATTGTCGAGTCTCAAGGTCTCTAATAGCGCTGCGAAATCCTGGCAAACGGTGCGTGCAAGCGTAGTGATGTGGTTGCGCAACAGCGAATCGGCAGTCACGCCATTTGTCAAGTGTGTGACAATCCTCCATAGCTGTTCCCCAAGGGTCTGTTCGGAGACTGTGCTTACTGATTGGGCTATGAGCTCGCCGGCCCAGTTGGCCTCGGATTGGCTAGCTGCTTCTGGTTTGACATGATTAGCAGCCACAATAGCCTGTAGGTAAGAGGCAAGGCCGAAGTAGCTGCCAGGGTCGACGTAGAGATCTGCGGTAAGCAGTCTTCTCACGTTTTGCGATGATATAGCATGAGCGCAAGCTGCAATTGCAACTTCCTTTGCGGTATGCTTCTCTATCAGAGCCAACAGGCGCTCGTCGAGTTGTTCCGGTGTGAGCTTCCCTTTCTTTTTCACATATATTTCCGTGTGTTTTTGCAACTGAGTCCATGGAAATTCCACGTCCGTGGGTTGTGCAGTGCCTGCGGTGGCAGCAACATTTCGATGCCAATTATCGTCATCTTGGCTGGCAGAACGTTTCGTTGACAGACCAAAAGGCATGGATTCACGAGTATCAGAGGCTCAGACTAGGAGAGGTGTTGAGAACGCATGCCAGCAAAGGCTTAGTTGAACACGACTGTTCAAAAGACCATGTCGCCAGGGTCGTAGCCTATGTTCCAGGAGGTAGTTGGTCGAAACACGTCCCGATGTGTAGACCTAGCAACTCGACTCGACACGCTATCGTCCCGATGGTTGTTTTGAAGAGGAGGAACTGGTCTCGTAAAAGGTACTCCAGACGCAAATCGACGTGGCGGGGTAAAGCAGGCAAACAGCGAGATTTGACAATTGGGGCTATATCCTAGCCTGGATACTAGTACAAAGTCCAGGCTTTTGCAAAATTGGAGCGGTGTTGATGCTATTGGGCGATAAGGCCGGCGGCCCGGTGACTCCGGCAAGGCTGTAAACTTAAAGCAGAGAAAATGTCTTGAACAAGGCACGATCCGGCCAATACTACAACGCCACGAGCAGGTGGCTTGTAGCAACTCGCCTAACTCTGATCATCAGGTTGATTTACTTGTCAGAAAACGGTTAGGACAATAACATGAGCGCGTAGAACCTGCAAGTTCCATTCATTTTCTTCGAACACCTTGGTGTTGAGTAGTCTACGACTCCAGCACAAGTCATCTCGACATCTTTACTGTAGCGATGGCTCTCATAGGGGAACAGAGCTCATCCAAAGGGTATGGCACGTCCTCGATGGCTCCCGGGTGGGCCTCTTACTTCTCTTCGGCCACCGGTCCCAAGAACAATCCTAACTCCTCGGCCTCTGTCTCCTCAGCCTCATTCTTGGACTACCTGAAAGGCCACGCCACATTCGAAAGCGACGAGAGCGATGAGGACATCCCCCGTGTCAAGAACGCATCTGCACGAGCGCCTCCGGGCGCTTGGCCGTCAAATAAGACCAAAAAATCCTATACGCCGCCCTCTTCCTCCGACGGTGAGTACACCGACGATGACGATGTCTCCTCGGCTGCCAACATGAAACATTTTACCTATCCAATGCCCGACATAGAGCTCATCGGCGAGCTGCTCGGGCACATCGAGCGAAGCCCGCCGGCCCTAGGGGCTCGCGAGCTATTGATGCAGCAGTATGCGACGTACGGGTGGTTCGAGGCTGCTGGGGACCTGGCGCAAGAAGTCCTAGAGCTTGATCCAATGAACGGGGCCGCAAAGGCATGTTTAGATCACCTTCTGGGGACAGCTGCCGGCAAGGGGAAGGGGAAGGGGAAGGGGAAAGAGAGAGAGAACACGAAAAAGGAAAGGCAAATGAAAGCCAATGGCAAAGCAAAGAGTAAGACAGGGAAGGGTGGGAGACGGCGGACACAAGCGGGGGGTGCTGCGGCGTGGCAGCCCACTCTGACCCCAATCGCCTCTCCGGAATCTGCCCTCCGGAAGCTTGAAGAAGGTTACAAAGCCATGCTGGAAAATGCTAAGCTTCTTCACCGCGAGGCAAAGCTGCTGCATGATCTAAAAGGAATGCGGGCGCTGGACCGCGAGGGACATATCTTAGACCTAGCTGCATTGGCGCAAGGCAAGGTGACTAGTGTCATAAGGCCAAAACAGCTGGGAAGTATCAAAACCATTGCGAAGGCAATTATGACGGAGAATACAGGCGGCAGTGAAGCGCGCATAGACATCGCTTTCAAGGATCTCGAGGAGATGATGAGGTGGCTAAGAAGGTCGGATGAAGGCAAAGCAGCGAGATCTGACGATCGCGACGCTCTCCGCGATGCACTGGTCAAGCGTGTGAGAGCCTTGAAAGGTTTGCTACCGAGCGATCTGCAGGTGCTCGCGGATAAGGCATTGATGCATGCTGAACACGAACTTCTTCAGCGAACTTATGTCAACACGGAGACCATGTACGGCGACGAGGTGTCTGACATCCCAAGAGAAAATTTCTTCGTCAGTGAGGACGGGTATGCGTGGGATATGGAGGAGCTGGCCCAAGCGATTACCAGTGGTGGGGGTGTCATGAGAAACCCGCTCAGCAAGCTAATGTTCACGCCGGCCGACGTAGGGTATATTGTGCAGCACCCTCAAGGCAAAGGGCTAGCAGCTTTGCAGGTCGCTCAGAGCAAGCTCAAAAAGGGTGTGCGGCCGAAGACAATCGACGAGCTTGATAGACTGGCAAAAGTTTTACTGGCAGACCAGACCGAAGACCAGGCCCCTAGTCGTCACGCTGTAGACGCGTTTGCAGCATACCTCGCAACCCTGCCTAGAGCTGAGCAGAAGGCTATCGACGGCTTGAGAGTGCCGGCAAAGGACAGCCATACAGGGATGGAATTTGATACGACGATTGGTGAGGCTGTGAAAGACGCACAGGGAAACAGGGTCTGCAGCCATAAGATCGGCGACTTCTTAAGTCAAGCTGCAAAGCACTTGAGGAAGTAGTTGGAATCTACAAGATCCGTAACAGATCAGCAAGCTCTACGAAAATTTAGATATGTAGACAAGTCATGGTTTTGCTCGAACCTCATAGCTCGACGAGCTTTGGCAAAGCCTTGGAATATGACGTCCTCAGTAGCCCCTTCCACCGAGCTCACCCAAGGGAGCTCAGGCTTCCAAGGCACTGATTGTTTTGAGATCTGTCGACCGGAAGATTGACACCATGTAGATTTCTCCGTAGAGAGAGTGGCTCCTTGACGTCGAGTTGCCAGTAATCGACCGAGTGACACCTAGACCCGAAGGCAAGGGCCTCAAGATTGCTGGCACAGATCTGATGTGGAAAGGGAAAAAAGTCGCGAGCGATAAGAAATTTTATATTCGAGTAGACATGCCGAAGTTTTTCCGGCGCTAGGCGTTTGCATTGTAATCGCGGCCTCACCCTTTGACAACCTTTGAGTCACTGTTGACTTTTCCTTCATTTGAGTCTTTACATGATATTCCCTCCTCGTCATCTACTCGATTGGTATTTATCTCCATCTGCATCCTATCACAAAGAATCCAGCATTCGCCATGGACTCAATCGAAGAAGTTAACAGAGTCCGCGCATCTCTCGGACTGCTCCTCCTACCAGTCCCTGGCGGTGGACCTCATTTCAAAAGCTCAAAGGACGCTGGTATCTCGTCGGAGGACGAAGAGCAAGGAAGTACACTAGAATCAAGGCAAGCACAAGGGTACGACAACTGGAAAAAGCTGCAGAGTGAAGCAGATGCTAAAGCACAACGAGAAGCGAATCTTGAGAAGATCAAGAAAGCTCGAGATACCGCCAAGAAGTATAGCAAACTAGAAGGCAAAGGTCTGGGCGATGCTGATGATGCGGGTGATCTGGATACGAAGACTTGGTTGCTGCAGCAGAAGAAGCGAAGGAAGAAGCTTGAGAAGGAGAGGTTGGCGAAGTTGGAGAAGGAGCTTGCTGAGCGAGAGACTGCGCCCGAGTACACTGCCGAAGACCTTGCTGGGGTGAAGGTTGCTCATGAGCTGGAAGATTTCGAGGGTGGCGAGGAGCAGGTTCTGACGCTCAAGGACACAACGATCGATCAGAACGAAGACGAAGGTGACGAACTCGAGAATCTGGATTTGAAAGAGCGGGAAGCCTTGAATGACAGGCTGAGCCTGAAAAAGAAGAAGCCAGTGTATGACCCGCATGCCGAAGATGAAGAATGTGGGTCCAAGATATTGAAACATTATGACGAAACGATCGATGGCAAGAAACGGAAACGATTCACGTTGGACGGACAAGGGGCATCGCTAGAACAGCGTGAGGCGATGAAACAGGCTGTGGGAGAGAGGCTGAAAGCCAAGGCGATCAGTCTTGATATCCTTACAGAAGACGTGCCGGCATCAGACTATGCAGAGGTTTTAGAAGCCAAAATCAAGAAGCCCAAAAAGAAGAAAGCCAAGACTACCAGGCAAAAGGCTGCTGATGAGGATGACACATTCCCCCTAGAAGCCAGCAATGGTGCTCAAGCCAATGGCGATACGATGGATGTTGATTCCGGCAATGGACAACCACAAGGGGCAACGCCGAAACCTACGGAGACAAGTTCCTTCGTCGATGACGACGACCTGCAGGCGTCCCTGGCAATCCAGCGACGAGCGGCACTGAAAAAGAGGAAAAGGACTAAACCGGAGGACATCGCTCGGCAGCTACGAGAAGAAGCAGCTACACCTGGAGCTGAAGAAGAGGCCAAGCCAGAAGAAGGCGGCATGGTCATCGACGAGACCACCGAATTTGTCGCCAATCTACAACGGTCTAGAGAAGAAGAGAAGGCTCGTGCCCAATCTGCAAGACCTCGCGGCGAGACACGTCTTAAGAAAGAGACGTCACCCGACGATGAGGAGGCAGATGTCGATATGGACCGCCCATACAACGATATCGAAGATGGCGAAGACCTTGGAGCACGCATCAAACGCGAAACATCCACACCTGCTACACCCGGCATGACTGGCACTGGTCTAGAAGAGGAAGCCACACTAAACAACGGCCTTGGTGCAACTCTATCGATGTTATCACAACGTGGTCTCATAAAACAAAACACCGATCAAGACATAAATGCCATTCACCGCCAACGCGACCGCTTCCTCACAGAAAAGCAGAAGCGGGAAGCAGCCGTCGAAGCCAAGGCCCGGCAGCAACGAGAGCGCGACCGGAATACCGGTAAACTTGATCGCATGTCTCAACGAGAAAGAGAAGAATATGCGCGTCAAGAGAACAAGGCCCGCGACCAGATGGAGTCACGGCAAATGACGGACATTTTCAATCGCGAATATAAGCCGGATGTGCAGCTCAAGTATGTTGATGAGTATGGACGCAGCATGAATCAGAAAGAAGCATTCAAGCATTTAAGCCACCAGTTCCATGGGAAGGGCAGCGGTAAGCAGAAGACTGAGAAGCATCTGAAGAAGATTGAGGATGAGAAGAAGAGGGAGGCGCAAAGCGCGCTGGATAGCAGCCAGGCTACTGGGATGAATAATGCTATGGGCGCTACAGCGAAGAAGAACAGGCAAGCTGGAGTACGGCTGGCTTAATGAGGGCAGTGAAGTCTTGACCCCTGGCGTCTTGTAGTTTTAATCCATTAGACACAGCCTCGGTAGTGCGGCCTGTTGATAATCTTCAGCCTAATCCGAGCAAATTCTGCGTCAGCATGTCATTGTGCCCCACCAGTTCTGATGCCAAGTATACATGGCTTTACAGCATTTGGGGTCAGAAGCTGCGGGGAAAGGCGTGCCTTGACTACTTCACGAGATGTATCATGGCCGCAGCTTCCGTAAAACCTTTTCAACAGGATGTAAGGGACCTTGTAGTGGCCAGGTCCACCGGCTTTACAATCCTCGCTGATTGTGAAACACCCCAATCAGAGTGAGTCTGAAGTCTGATTTGCATTGAATTTGAGACAACGATTCTATTAATGCTCCTCCCATACGGTCCACCTCGAATGCTGATTGGAATATTCTGAGAGCAGCATCATCTTTGTACATGGACTCCAAGGTCATCCTCGCAACACCTGGATCTACACATCTCTCTCCTCTTCACGCAAGCCCAAGGCCGCGACCGAGAAGAACAGACTGAGCATAGGAAAGCGGGTCGGCGCTGCGTTCGGGCGTGTACATAAGCAGGAGCCCACATATAATGACCGAACCACAGAGCCTGGCAATGAAGTGTATTGGCCACAGGATCTTCTCCCTCAAGACTTTCCTGACCTCCGGGTGATTACATATTGATACGACTCGCACGTTACACATTGGTTCAAAGGACCTGCCATGCAGCTTGACATCTTCTCCTACGGAGAAAGTCTACTTAACGGGATCGAAGCTCGCCGCAGAGCGTCACCTGATCGCCCATTGATCTTCATTGTTCATAGTCTGGGAGCATTGTTAGTCAAAGACGTACTAAGACGGGCAAGGACTGCAATGAACGATCGTTTTAAAGCAATCTATCATTCGACGATCTCCTGGGGACCCCACATCGAGGAGGAAGCCATGTCAATTTGGGCTTGACTGTCCGCAAAATCGCCGCCTGCAGCGGCTTTGATGCGAATGACAAAACGCTCCGTGATCTGAGGTTTGACTCCAGCACAGCAAAGCTTCTGCGAGAAGAGTTTGTTACGATTCTCGAAGAAAAACGCCATATTATATATGCATTCCAAGAAACAATAGGTCTTTCCGGCTTTGGACCACTTTCAGGGAAGGTAGTGGATGATAGCTCATCTACACTCGACTATGCACTCGAGCAGAAAGACTTTATTCGGAACAACCATGTTGACATGTGCCGCTTCTCTGGTTTGAGCGACGATGGTTACTAGAAGATCAAATTAGCTATGTCGCGCTGTCTCGCAAAGGATGAAGATCGAGATCAGTCATGTACGTGCGCGCAAAGCTGCTTGAGCCTCCTTTTCGGTTGCTCTGCTCAATCCTGCACTCTTGTCTAACAGTATGATGCAGTGTCTATAGGTCAATTGAGTAGCGAAAACTAATGTCAGTGTACATGCAGTCTCGGCAATTCGATCGCTAATCCACAATGCCAGGTATCCTAGTCAGCCTCCACCAACCAGAGGCGCAAGATCGGTTTGACCAAGTAGACCAAGCATATAGAACTACGTTTGAATGGCTGTTGGATCCGAACGAAACGCGCTTCATCAAATGGCTTGGAACCGGACAAGGTATCTTCTGGATTTCCGGGAAACCAGGTTCAGGTAAACTGAAACTTATGAAATACGCAGCAACAGACCCTTGTACGTTCGAGAACCTGCTTGCAAATGACCCACGCAATCGCTGGATTTGGGCAGAATTCTTCTTCAGCGAGCGTGGCAAGAAACCCAAGAAGACGCTCGAGGGTTTGCTTTGTAGAATTTTGTTTGAGCTTCTTAGTAAAGAGACAAGATTGATCGAATTCGTTGCAGATGTCATTCAAGACGACACAGGTATACAGGAACTATGGTCATTGATTTCTCTCGAAGCAGCGCTATTGAGTATCATAGAGCAGAAGAAAAGACTGCGGTCAACGTATCCTTGTTTATCGATGCGCTTGACGAGCACGGCGAAGACTACCCACGGGACACACTGGCGCTTGTTAGAGACGCTACAGAAACTTACGAGCAGTACGAATGGCATTATCGTCAAGGTCTTGGTCTGTGTCTCGAGTCGGCCTGGGAATCTCTTCGAGGACTATTTTCAAGACTATCCGGGATTTCACATATATGGACTCACGCAAAATGACCTGCAGCTTTATGTACACGGCCGGATCAATACGTATCTGGCCTCTAGGGAGGACCTTTTGTCTGACGACGACTCTATAATATCTATAAACAAGACCAAGGACGAAGTCATAAGAAGGGCCCAGGGCGTCTTCCTGTGGGTCAGACTAGTGATGACAGACCTTATCGAAGCACTCATAGATGGCGACAGCCCGGGTCAATTGTCCCAGAACTTGTCTTTCAATTCCTAGAGATGGGGATCTCCGGGATTTTTACCAACGCATCCTGGTAAGAATGGAACACAGCCACATCCGCGAAGCATTTGCAATGCTTCAAATCGCGTTGGCGACCCTTACGCCATTGTCAAATGAAGAGTTCTTCCAAGCTGTACAGTACACCTGCGCGGGGCCTCAGGGTTTCGATGTCAAACCGCCCACCCATCCAGAAATGGAGCGGCGGCTATTCAGCCGGTGCAGAGGATTGCTCGAGATTCGAACAGTGACACATTTGCCCAATTCGAGTGGCAAGGTGGTACAATTTCTGCATCAGCCGGTGAAGGATTTTCTCACGACTTCAAGCAGCTTTGAGACCATTCGCGCCAAGGCGAATTTTGACCCTTCTGACAACGGCCATGTCTTCCTCATTAAGTTCCGAGATGGCCAGCAGCTATTGGCCTTCAAAAATCTGTCGCTCATACATGCGACTGAAGCTCTCGCTGACCTCCGATGGTCCGAAATGTTTTATCAAGCGAGAATGGCAGAGGAAACCACAAACAGTGCATGCACAACAGCAGTCGATGCTCTTTCAGACATTGTGGATGCTCACGAGCTGGCCTCCGTCTACCTGCTCTTCGAAAATTGAGACTGTCCTTAGCATTGGAGGCCTTGCTTTCTTGCTATAGCGATCCAAGCAGGATTGGTTCTATACGTAGAGCATGCCTGGGCAAGGCGCACTAACCTCAGGAGTTATCCGGGAAAGCCATTGCTCCATTACGCCGTGGTACTGGACCAAGCTTGGATGTGTGGACGTGTAACTAGCCCGTACATCAGGAGCGCAGCGATGGTGGAATTACTTTTACGCTTGGGTGTGGACATCGAGCAAGAATTCGAAGGCATGTCCGCCTTGGGTTGGCCCTTGCAGCAATGCATAATCGAATAGGATTTTTCCCCCGGTTCGGGCATCATTTCCAATCAACGGACCAATCTTGAAATGTCTTGTGAAAGCGGGAGCTAACCCAAATGCAGCACTACAATACGCGCATCTACCCCCGAAGTTCAACAGGCCTCTAATGACCCCCAAGGCTGAAGGGGCTGAAATTACACTCCTGCAGCTGGCTATATACGAGGGAGACTGCGACTTAGTGCGGATGCTCCTCGATCATGGAGCTGACATAAAACCGCTCAATACGCAAGACTGGGAATACCTAGGTCAAGATAGGCTCATGAACCAATCTGATTATGCAGTACCATAACACGGTAGAGGACGAGTGACAAGGCGAGGATCCACAGGTGTAACATTACATGTACAGTGGCAACGGTCTATATAACACGATTACCTAGTGAAAATTTTCCCCCGCATCCTCCCCCAAGCCTCCTTTAACGAAGTCTTTAAGATGGCACCATCCGTGTTAACCCTGTTCACCTTGATTCCCAGCTCCTCCAACTCTTCTTTGCTAAGCCCACTTGATGGCTTCTGAGCTTCTGCCGCTTCTCGTGCAGTGCCCTCGACGTCTATGACCTCCCCTTCGCCCCTGTCAGCAGCCTCAATCTCCTCCACAATATTCCCACTAACTCTCTCAACCTCTTCAACCACACCAGGATCCCCCAACAAAGACTCCTCCTCGGGCTTCCCAACCACAACCTTCTCCTCCACCCACCCCTCCGCCGGCAACCCCAACCTAACTCTCTCCGTCCTAAACCTCTCCTTCACCTTCCCCGTATTCATCACCATCCACCTCAACCTCCACCCCTCCAATCCCAACTCCTTAATCCGCGCCGGCTTATCACCCAATAAATACTCATCCAACCCCCCAACCTTATCAATAGTCCTCAACACCCTCGCCTGGACCTTAACCTGGACAAACTTCCCCATAGCATCGCTCCAAAGCCGTTTCTTATGAATATTAGGATGCCATGAGCGGCGGGTTTTGATTTCGTTTTTGGAGGAGACTTTGTTGCCGAATTGGATTGTGCTGCCGCCGTAGAGACCGGAGTCGGATTGTTTGTAGTGCAGGGCTGGGCCGTAGGGGTAAGGGGGCATGCGGTTGCGGTAGAGTTGGGCGGCGGGTTTGGGGGTGAGGGGGTGGGAGGAGAAGGCGCGGAGAAGATTTAGGCTTGGGGGTTTGGGGGGTGCCATTGCTGTGGTGGGTAGTAGGAAGTAGACGCCGGTTGGAGAAAATGCGGAGTTGAAGCTCTCGCAGATATAGTCCTACGGGAGATAACGTCGCAGCGGAGCAGTGGAGGACGATAGCTACGGGCGATGTATATATGCGGAGAAAGGCATCCTTAAATCCAGGACAGCAGCATAAGTGATGTAAGTAAGGAGCGTGTTAAATATGTAGACAGTTGCAGTCCTCGGTTTGCCTAACAGAGGAATTTAGCTTTCAGCCCTATCAAAAAGATTCCAGACCAGAAGCTCTCAACCATCTAACCTACACTCTGCATGCTGCACAAACACACTATCTCGCCCCAATGACCTCCCTCCCAGACCGCCCGCCCCCCTCCACAACCTCTTACGTCGTCGCAACCGCCATCGTTGCCATCTCAATCGGCTATTTCATCGGGCAAGCCTCGTCTCTAGGTCTTTTCTCCTCCGGTAAATCCAAGTCCAAATCAGGTAGCGGTAAAAGTTGGCCGAATAGCTACGATGTCACTATTCACCCCGACAGCTCGGATGAGGAGCTCATGACGCGGTTACGGGGGCCAGGTGGAAAGGAAGTAAAAGATTCGGAAAACGAGGAGGAAGAGAGTGAGGATGAAGATGAAGAGAAAGGGGAATTGAAGGCCTTCGAGGGGAACAAGGAGGAGTGTAAACTTGTGCTGGTTGTGAGGACGGATTTGGGTATGGGCAAAGGTATGACAGAACTCCTCAGGAAGCTTCGAAGCAGCTTCAATGAATCCTAAAGCCAAAGCTAATCCACGTATTCCAGGCAAAATAGCAGCCCAATGCTCCCACGCAACCCTAGCATGCTACAAACACCTCCTCTCCCACGCTCCCTCCTCTCCTCTTCTAAAAAACTGGGAATCACTCGGCCAAGCGAAAATAGCTTTACAGGTTCCGTCCGAAGAAGAAATGCAGATGCTGCAAGCACAAGCCATAAGTCTGGGATTATGCGCGCAGGTCATTCATGATGCAGGAAGGACACAGATAGCGAGTGGGAGTGCGACGGTGCTGGGTGTAGGGCCGGGACCGAAGAGTGTGATTGATAAGGTTACTGGGCATTTGAAGTTGTTGTAGGCACAAGAAAGGGTGGTACGATATGCAGAGTGACCAGGCAGGCACGTTATCTGCAATAGCAGGAGATCTCAAGCTCAGAGGGTTTCACCATTTGGGCCCCGTCAAGGAAGCAAGTGTTTGGAGCCAACGCGTGCAGGCGAATGTATCACTTCAATGCGGTTTGAAGCATTATTGCTCGTCCAGTGCCGAAATTCGACTCCACATCAAATGGATGTTGCCTCCGTTCAGCAGAGCTGCGAACGCACATGTGCACATCTCAAAATGCGTGGTCCGAAGGAGGGAAGAAGCAAGATCAGCCTCCGAATGAAAGCTCCAGCGCAGGATGAAAGCGATGCTTCAAGAACAGACGTATATGGCCGGAGAGCGTCTGGAAATCCAAGGCAGTAGTCACTGGTCCGGGGACCCCAATGCTTTGAAGAGCTGCGGAACTCGATGATTTCGGCACCATCAATGTCTCAGATAACCAAGAATATATACACCAAGAACGTATACATTTCATAAAGCGCTGTGATGACTAGAATCGCTAACCGCGCTAGCGGATGCAACACCGATTGATGCAATGATATCAAAGACAGATCTCCCAACATACCAGGGCCAAGCTTAAATACATATCCACCTTACTTCTTGAAAGCGGCAACCACATCTTCTCTTCTCCACTCGACCTCTAGAGTTCCCTCATAAACTTCTCTGACCACTTTGCTGACTCTCTCTCCAATGTCCAGATACCTTGCCTCACACTCCTTGCACACCTTCGTGACAAGGTCCCTACTCAAGCCAGCGGTGTCATCACCCTCACCGAAATGCTTCTCCACTCTCTTCTTCAGCGTTTCGATGCCTCGTCTGATCTCTTTCGCGTCATAGTTTGAGAGGATCTTCTTGAACGTGCTGCGTGAGTGGGAGGCACGAGTTGCAATGGTGGCAGGGGAGCCAGGGTTGTTGTGTATGAGTGATTCGGTGGATTCAAGGAAGTCGAGGAGTTTACCGAGAGGTCGCCGTATTACAGCGTCGAGGTAAAGCTCCATGTGCTCACTCATCTCAGCCCTGGCGCGGAAGTTCCAGTCTTCCAGGATGAGGTTGTTCCGGACGATTACCTCCTCGATGTAGTGGTTCATGTTTTCGATGAGCAGGATGTGGTAGTTCAGGGCTTCCTTGTCTTCAGGGTCGCCTCCAGTTTGAGTTGCTGTAGGACTTTCTTTGGCAATGAACTTCAAGCTTTCGAACATGGCCTTGTTCATTCGGCCGTAGGCATCGTTAACTAGGGCACGTACTGGAAGATGGTCGAGAGACCGGGTAGGGGGAAGCATATTCTCGAGGGCAGTAGAGAAGTTGGGGAAGGTCTTCATGAAAGCAATGACGCCTTTGCGCTTCTTAATCTTGACCTTGGTGTCTTCGATGCCGCGGATTTGCTCTTCGACGAAACGGGTGAATTGTGTTGCGAGGCGGTCGTGGACCTTTGTTACGGCTTGAGAGAGGAATTCTTGGTTAGTTTCTTCCACCTCGGAGAGCTGGGATTCCAGGGCAAAGAGTACGCCGACTCCGTTCAAAGCGTCCTGTTTGATAGCCCAGTCCACGAGGCTCTGTAGATCGTTTGGCCAGAAGGAATAGATATCCTCCATCACTCCCAGGACCTTCTTCGCCATATTCCGATCAGGATCAAAGGGTTTCTTGACGATCAAGTCTCCGCCCCTTCTCTGTTCAGGGTCTGTGGCAATCGCCTCGATGAAGTCTCGTGTATCCAGCGAGGAGGCATGGAAAAGGTCAACAACGAAGTTCTGCTCCACGAACATGACACGGGCCATCTCGCTTAGAGCGCCCGCAAAGGCTTCGTATGCGGTCACCTTGCCGTCGTTCGGCTTATCACCGCTTGATATCCGACTCGATCCATCCGTTCGCACAGTCTTGGCTCGTTTCACGGTTAACTTGCGTCCAACGAGGCTCTCAGGCTCCTTCTCTTGGGTCGTGAACAAGACGTCTTGTTCATCTCCCGCTGGCTTTCTGGTTATTCGTTTCCAGGCAAACATGTTGTCTCTGAACTCATCCTGATAAGGCCTCTTGGCATATCCTTCATACATTCGTAACAGATCATCCCACTCAGGCGGTTCTATCTCCCGTGCGAAGAGTATCAAGGGGGAATACATCCACAGATCCTGCTTCGGACGATCATGTAAGTGGTGGTCGAGTTTTGTAGGGTTTGCTGAAGCTTTGTTGTTTCGGTTCTTCTCCAAAGCGTCCAGAGTTTCTGCCTCCATATCTCGGAACTTGACTGACATGTACTGCTTCAAGCGTTGGATGAAGTCAACACTCTTCTGGCGGTATCCTTCTCTCTTTTCGCGCACGGCGTGCATCGAGCTGAGTTCACTGCCGCCATGTCCAGTACTGTTACTTCGATCGAGGCTCGCTTGATCAGCCGTTGTCGGCCTGTTATCATTATGGCGGAGCTTTGGATCGATCGTCAACATTGCGCTGTAGAGCTGTGCGAGAGTGCCTTCCACTTCTTGGATACCCCGAGTCTTCGTAAGAGAAGCGTCGTTCAGGACCTGGAGTTGTGAAGCAGAGATTGATATGGTATCCAACAGATTCTTAAGCTCTGTTTGAAGTAGCTTCTGGTTAGCCGTCTGCACTTGAAGACCCTGTGACTGAGCCTCGATATAGGCCACGTCTTCGCTGAGTGTCTACCTGATGTTAGTAGAGTGATTTTAGAACCCAACGTAAGAATTAACGTACCCCAAGTTCAACGTTATACAAGGTAAGCAAGCCATCTAGTGCTTCGCATTCCGCTATCACTCGGTCCATCATGTCGCTTACTGCCACAGCTCGATCGTCGTTGTTCTCAACAGTCCCTAGCCAGCTGCCGGCTTCGACCCGAGCAAGCTCTTTGCGTATGCCTGTCTCGAGATCTTCAAAAGTTATTCTTTCGTTGCTCTCCTCTCCCCAGCCGAAGTCGTTGAGTGCAGCCTCAATCTCAAAAGTCCGGCCTTCCAAAAGACTCGGATTGATGCCCAAGGCTTTAGCGTATTTGGCTGAATGGTCGGATCGACGCTTCTTCCGACGTTCGTCTAAATCTTTGTCTGGTATTGGTGGTGGCTTTTCTGCTGGGACGGCTTTTTGGATGGGAGGCTCTGGAGATGCGGGCGTAACAGGTTTCGCAGGGGAGGTGGTGACATTGATCACTGGTACATCCTTCTTAGTCTCAGGCGTAGAAGGCCGATTGTCCTGCGATTGCTTTGGGGTACCGGGCCTACTGTCTTCCTGGCTCATTGCTTTGAGGAGAGAAGGAGCTTGGAATACACCAGTAATCCCATCACCACTTGCGGTGTTATCATCTTGAGGGTTTTCTGCTGCAGCCCCCGCCCGTGGTTTGAAGGCGTTATAGGCTGTCGCTGCCCTTCGAAACTTTGAAGCGACTTCTGTAGTGGATTTTTTCTTTATCATTGGGCCCAGCCCAGGCCGATGTGCCTCTTCGGTTGGTGTTTCGGGTGGAGGAGTTGGTGGAAAATTTGTAGTAGTTGCTTGAGGTGTTTTAAGCTCGTCATCGTTGGCTGTAGCTTGAGAGGATGTAACTTCTTGGGCAGACAATGGACTGGGTTGGACATCATGGCTGGAAGCTGTCGTGGGTCGTGTCTCATCTGGAAAGTGTTCGCTCGATTCGGAATGGTTTAATGAGGGTGCTCCACGTCCCCCCCGGCTAGGTTCTCTGCTTGAGGCCGAGGGATCCCGTGAGCTGCCATTTCTTCTGTCTTGCGGTCTTGTAGGGATCAATTGATCAAGTGATTTCTCACTCGAGCGAGGATTGAAATTAAAGGCTCCAAGCTGTCTGTCTGCTCCTCGATCCTGGGCAGTGAATGGATTATCTTTCACAGCAGTCCGCGGTCGTTCCTCTGGTTCCGTCGACCGCTGTTGGCCCACATTCACAGCCGAGCCACCAGCTTGGTATGTCCCGTTTGGTCTGGACCTTGACCTTTCATGGCTTGAACGGCTACTTGGTAGCGCCTGAGATTCTTGGCCGCTCCGAAAGGAGTCTGTGCTCTGAGCGGCGGCTGGTCTTCGAAACTCGGGCTGTGAGCCTTTGCTATGCAGGGCTGGGGACTCCGACCGTTTATTCCGGAGTTGAGGTTGTGATGTTCGAGGTGATGGATCGTGAACAGAGTCTGTAGAAGGGAACGCACCAGGGAGGTGAATTCGATCATTGCTATTTGCTGTTCGTAAGGGATGCGAAACGGTACTGTGGAGCTGCCGTTCTTGCGAAGGTTGGGGAGGACGCTCCTGCGAAGGGCGTTCCTGGGAAGGTCGCGGTCTTCTTTCTCGACTTGTCTCGGGTGGCGGCGCATTCGATGAGCGAGGTTCACGTATATTCGGCGGCTCCTGGCTGGGTACTCGAGGACTTGGTCCAGTAGACCCGTTGGGTTGCGCCGCTGTCTGCACATTGTTCTGTATCCCCGGAACAGCCCCAATCTGCTCCAATTCCTGAGAGCTGAAACCATGCAATTCTGGCAGCCTGCCGGCAGTATATTTCTTGTATATCTTGATCAAACTGAAGATAAAGAAGTCCTTCTCTTTAGCAGTATGCGCATTCCAGTAATATGGTTTCTGGACAGTAACAAGGAATCCCGTGGGACCTGCACGTTGCTTGTTCAGTTGCTCCTCGGGTGTATTAGGAATAGCATTGGTGAAGGACTCGATCACGGTCAAATCGTCAAGGACCCAGGTTTTCCCAATCGAAAAGGTACCATTCGCGTTCTCCCTAGCCTTGTGCATGCGCACACGCCCCGACTTTCGTACAGCAACAACAATGACCCGCGGTTTCTTGTTTTCAGAAGGCGACTCCCTTGGTGGAGGGCTCGAGGGGTATGCTGCATCCTCGTCTATTCGAATGTGTGTAATGTAGGACTCGGAAACTGATCGGTATTAGTTCAGACGTACTCTACACATATACATCGCGTAACCTACTTGACCCATCTGGTTCTTTCTTGCCGAAGCAGCTTTCGATGATGCGCTTCTTCTCGTCTTCAAATTTCTCCGCCCGGCTCATCTGCGCCCCTGAAGCATTGCGATCACTGTGAGCGGAAGCACCATTCGTCACTGACAAGGCACTACCGTTCCGCTGATCCTGAATCGGTCTTCCACCTGGTCCCAAAGGAGCTCCATTCGGAGGACCGCGCAACCGTTGCCCAGAGTTGCTGACATTCATGAAGGGCAAGAGCACGCCGCACTGGGCTCATTGACACGTAGTCGGTCTTCGTCAATGCCACATGCAGGCTTGCACTCCCCGGCAGAGCTTTTAATAATATACAGGTCAGTATGAGCGGTCGCCGAGGACTCGATCTCTAGAGGGAAGTTCCAACCCCCAGCCAAGAACTTCAAAGTCCGCTAAAAGCGGGACTCTCCGACGCACCGGTTAATTTTTTAATTCTCTTGGAAGATCTAACAGAAAATCACAGCTCACTCGATAATCGCCATGGGTACCAAGTCGAAAAAGAAAGCGCCCGTGGATATCAAGCCGGAGTATGTCTTGCCTAAAAACGCTCCGACTCAGAACAAGAAAAAGAAGAAGAACGCGCCTGATAGACCGCAACCAGAATGGATGTTCCCTCCAGACGAAGAAAATCCAGTGCTGAACCCAAAACCCAAATCAGAGGCACAGAGGAAGAAAGACGAAGCAGCCAGAGACCAAGCGATTAAATTTCTGCAATACAAATCGGTCACTGCGCCAAACAAGGCCCCGCCACCAGATATACTGCTCACTCTAGTTGGGGCTTTCTTAAGTTCCTACGGCTTCAACAGCACTTCACGCATCTACAGCACACAATTACAGTCGAGGAAGAAGCTAGACGCCTGGAAGACCCAGCTCGACACGAAGTTACCCAAAGGCTTCCCAGACCTGGTCAAGATCTACAAGGAATGGTACAAAACATATGAGGAGACAACGAAAATGGATGAGACAAGCAGTGGCAGCGATTCTGAAGACAGTTCAGATACAAAGGAAGTGAAGAGTTCAAAGAAAGCAAAGAAGCAGGCCAAGGCTGGTGCTAAGGCTAAGGAAGAGGCAGCTGCTAAAGTCAATGCGAAGGATGAGACAAGCAGTAGTGGAAGCAGTGACAGCAGTGATGACGAGAGCGAATCGGATGTTGAGATGGAGGATGCAGCGCCAGTAACAAAAACTATGAAGAAGAACAAGAAAGCATCAAAAGCAAAATCGCCGTCACCGTCAACATCCAGCTCAAGCTCTGACAGTCATGTGGATGACGAGGAAGAACCCGCTGGCGCACAACTACCTACACTTGCTGCATCGCAAAAGTCAATCGTGAATGGGGTTGTCAAGAGCTTGAAGCGAAAAGCCAGTTCCAGCGGAACATCTAGCTCTGATTCAGAGTCAGAATCTGACGAATCTTCCACCAATGATGCAAACCCTTCTCCAGTGAAGAAGGCAAAAGCCAAGACCGATAAAAAGTCAGCAACTACTACATCCGAAACCCCAGCGAGCGTTGCTCTTCCCAAGTCCTCCGCTGACTCATCTTCATCACCAGACACATCGTCGTCAGATAGTGAGTCCGCCACAGAAGACCCCAAACAAGTGACGGCCACCGAAAAAGCGGCATCCCAATCATCTTCATCCTCCGAGACCAGCTCCTCAGACAGCGAGTCCTCCGAACTCGACTTCTCCAAGCCGCCAAAGCAAACACCCACAACGAAAAAATCAAAAGCCTCCCTCAAACCTACATCCAGCGACTCCAGCGCGACGCTACAAGCCACCTCCACAGTAAACACCAGTCTATCCTCAACCTCCGCCACCACCTCTTCCTCTGACTCCGCGAATGCACCAACCACGAAGCGCAAACGCTCACCCTCTCCCACAACGCCTGCAATCTCCAAGCATCAGAAAAAGCAGAACACGCCTTTCCAGCGCGTTCCAAAAGACACCCCCATCCACCCAAAATTCGCGTCAAATGCGTACCGGAGCTATGATTATGCGGAGCGAGCTCATCAGGATCTGAGCGTTACAAAAGGAAAAGGTTTCACCAAGGAGAAGAACAAGAAGAAGAGGGGAAGCTATAGAGGTGGAGTGATCGACGTTAGCGGAGGGAAGGGTATCAAGTTTGAGGATTGATGAAACTAAGAACTGGGATTGTACTTAGAGAAGCTGTTATGGAACGTCAAAAGTTGAATAGGATGTGTGGAGACGCTTGTTCGATCGTGTTGATGCATGGCTTGCTGGAGGAATCGTCGTTCGAGCTAGATACTGTGCATCATGCATGATGTGCTGACTCTTGCTGTCAGATACAGGGCATAATCAATCAAAAGAATTCAAATGTATCATTCCATCATCATGCTAGCAATCTTTTCAATTGTTAGGAATCGCCTATGTCATTCATGTCCTTCCAATGTCATTTGGCAATGGCACGATCAAGCTCCACTCTACATCCTTCAGCACACGAAAGCACAAGCGTAAGCCTCTGTTTCTCGCTTCCAATCACCTCATTCTTCTCATTCACTGGTAATTTGATAACTGGAAAAGCCTGCAACAATTTCACCACTGTGTAGGAGACTTCCATCAGCGCAAAGTCCTGCCCTAAACAAGCTCTCGGGCCTCCATTGAAAGGGAAGTATGCCCAACCAAACGGATTCGCGTGGTCATGTCCCTCCCATCGCTCAGGACGAAACTTGTCTGCGTCTCGCCCGTAAATGTTTTTGCGCCGCGCATTGACATATTGTGAGTAGACGACAAGTTCACCGCGCCGCACGAGGATAGGTGCAAGGCCGTCCGGCCCACCACCCCGTGGTAAGATTGTGGTTTTTGTGGCTGTGCGATTGTTTAGAGGTACGGGTGGAAAGAGACGAAGACCTGGAGGGCTATGTCAGAAACGTGTTTGGCCGCTACGGAAAGGGAACAGGGTTCGTACTTTCTTTGATGACAAGAGCCAGATATGACATCTTTCTAATCTGCTCTCGGGTGGGATGCTCTTCGTCCCCAAGGACTGAGCAGATTTCCTTTCGTAATCGTTCCATTACTGAATCGTGACGAATCAAAAGCCGCCTAGAATACCAGAATTAGATATCAATACATAAGAACGTCGACTGGTTTACACACATCGTCCATGATAGACAGCAAGCTGTGGTATCTCGTCCTGCGAGCAATATATTGAGGAGCTGGTCACGAAGCATGGTATGACTGCTCGCCTCCTGCGCCAATTGATCGACGAAGCTGTCAGATGATGGCATATCACCCTCTTTCTGTGAGTCGGTGTCTCGCTCTCGGATGTAATTGTCCACGAATCGATGGACCTCAGCGCATGCACGCCTAAACTTTGGTGGCGAGTAGAAAAAGTGCCATGGAGCAAGACGAAAGCGTTTTGCTAAACCACCTTGGGCGATATCAAAGTTTTCTGCGAAGGCTCTGATTTCGGTGTCTGCGACTAGTTCTCCCTTGAGACTATAAACTGATCGGCCTAGCAATAGAGCTGTAGTGGTATCGAGAGTAAATTTAAAGAAGAGCGGCTGCAAGTCAATGACTCCCTTGGAGGCAGGCAAACATGCGAGAAGATTATCGATATGTTCGCTGAAGCTGTCTGATTTTTGGTACTGCGTCCGGACGAATTGATTGCGTAGAAGCTCTCTCGAGTGCTTCCAAGCTGGGCCTTCTTGGGTGAAGATGCCATGGCCTAGGAGTGGTGCGAAGACCTCATACCGCACACCAAATCCATAATCTATATATTCGGGTCAGCTTTAGCTCCAGTAAAGTTCATTAGCCACCGTACCTTGAAAGTTTGTGGACTGGACAACTTCCAAATTTCTTGGATCTAGGATGTGGTACGCACGGGGACCGAATAACAAATACTGAGAGAGCATATTGCGAGGCTCGTATCCATCCGCAATCGAACACAGAAATGCCAGCAGGTGCTGCTCAGCGTCGTTATGCCAAAGCTTTCTTATCCAGTCGGTGCCTAGTGGCCATCTGTTTGGGAGCTCTGGTGGAGGCAAGCAGCCATGACGAAGGCCGAAGGCGACATCTTCCTGTTTCTAGTCAATAAAATCTATGAATGGGTGAGAATGCCACCTACGCGATATTCGAGATAAATTTTGACCAATACATAAAGAGCGTATGCAAAACAAAATAGAAGTACAGTGTCAAACAATGAAGACCTCGAATAAAGCTCGGGATAAAACCTTGAAGTGTATATATATAGGTTGTGTTTCATGCTTTCAAATCCAACACAATGACATTAATGGCTCAATTCCACTCCTTGTAAGATTGACAGATTTATTTTCTATAGGCAGTAGACAAATGATTCCAGAGTCCAGCTCTGAGAGTTGGTGATCGAGGGGTAGACGACAATATCCAGGAGACGACTATATGAATCCTGCGTTGGCAGACTTTTCGAAGTAGCAGATTGCTGGACGCCGAATTTGAAGTGGCTGATCCTCCTCGGCGGCAGCAGTGTGGGGGCCACGTCTCAGACCGGGGGGAGCCAGTCGACCTTCACTCACATTCCTCTTTAAGTGCCATTTGCATCCGACCAGAGTCGCAGCGCAGAAACATCAATGCACGAATCCTGTTGCAACGATAGGTCTTACGGCCGCAATTGATTGGGAAAATAGTATGGCCGTGCATTAGTGTCGGCAGGGGTATTTTAGCAAGCATCCATTCTCTTTTGCGGCATTGTTTCTTATTGGATGTTGCACCTCCTCAAACAAGCCCCGCGCTACTTTCAACAATATCATTCGCTCTGATCGAAAGATCATCTCGCGCGTAAGCCGCATCCAGAATGTCGGGTTCCAGAGGAGGGACTCGACGTTCGAGGGTCGCCACCTCTTCGTTTCATCCCATCCCCCGGAGAACGTAGGTATTGAAATACCTGCCAAGTATTTAGATGCTCAGCCCAAAGCTTTGCGTACAATTGATCTCGGCGCACGTATTAGAGATGAATGTGGCCATTGTTGGCGTTCGCTCATGACCCATACAATGGAACATGAGTATCGGGATTTGACGAGCCGGCGATGCCTTTACACCAACTGAAACAAGCGAGTGTCAAGAGACACGGATCCGACAATGGCTCTGAGAGGCTCTTGATTGAGTAAGGTGCTCCTTGTTACGAATAAGAGGCTTTGATTAATCCTCCATTCTTCAAGTATCGTTGCGGTTCATGGTCTCGAAGAAAATTCGACGGAGGCATGGACTGACCCAGAGACAAAGATCCTGTGGCTTCGAGACCTACTTCCAGAAGCATTGAGCGTTGCTCGTGTCTTGACATTCGGATACAATGCAAGTGCCACATCATTCTATGGCGACAGATCTGCAGACCGGATCCAGCAGCATGCTCAAACACTTGTAGCTGACATGCAAGCCGATCGATCCTTGGAAGGTTGCGCAGAGCGTCCTGTCATATTCATATGCCACGGCCTCGGGGGTATACTGGTAAAGAAAGCCCTAGCTTATTCATCCACTAGGACGTCGAAATACGTGGAGCATCTACATTCCATATTCGTATCTACGTATGCTGTGTTGTTCTTTGGGACGCCGCATCATGGCATAGATAGAGGAAATTGGCCTCCCCTCGAAGGGGGCAAGAGCGACCGGGAGCGACCTTGGAAGGATAGTCAATTACTTTCAGTAATCGAGAAAGATTCGGAGACGTTGCAAGCAATAACTGACCAATTCACACCTCTCATGAAACAGTTCCACATCTTCTTCTTCTGGGAAGAGATCGAGACTCATTTTGGAGATCGAAAAGCGTTCGTAGTGGAGGAGTCATCAGCTGCTCCGATCATAGACAACACGGAACGAGCGGGTATCTATGGAGACCACTCGCAAATGATCCGTTTCTCCAGCATTCAGACGTCAAGTTATAGAACAGTGATTGAGGCTCTCGTTCGATACTGTCGCAACGCACCTCCCATTATTTCCCGTCGTTGGCAACAAGCAGGAGAAACGCTTGCTCGAGCGAGGTCAAACGAAGCCTTCGAACTGGCGGGTACTGCATTCGACATCCATAACAATAACCGACCCTTCCAATTCGAACGCAAAATCTCAGAACGACCGCGCAACAGACACTTCCGCATCCCTCAAGTTGTGAGCAGCATCTTTACAGGGCGGGAAGAGGCTTCCCAGGTGGTCGAGGAAGCGTTTTGGGGCCCGGAGGTTGAAGAGTTTCCTCATCAGCAGCGAAGATATATAATACACGGCATAGGTGGTTCGGGTAAGACGCAATTCTGCTCCAAATTCGCTCAAGATCATCGCGAGAGGTACTTTAAAGCCTGTTCCATTAATGACGACACCGTCTGACTGTCCATCTTTAGGTTTTGGGGGGTCTTCTGGATTGATGCGACTTCAACTGAAACGGCGAAAGAGTCATTCGCCAAGATTGGTAGATTGGGCGAGATGGAGGCCACTCAGAGCGCTGGTAAACACTGGCTATCCAATCTTGAGGATCCTTGGCTATTGATCATCAACAATGCCGACGAACCTAGCTTTGACCTTCCAAGCCTGTTTCCAGAGGGTGAAAGAGGGCATATTCTGGTCACTACACGAAATCCGAATTTCAGGGTCCATGGAACCGTTGGTTCCAACGAGTTTAAAGGGCTCAAGCAAAAAGATGCCTTGCTCCTCTTACTAAGAGCGGCAGATACCCCAAGACCGTGGAACTCGTCGGTCGAAAACATGGGTATCAGGATAACCGATGCTTTAGGCTGTCTAGCTTTAGCTCTCATCCAAGCTGGTGCTCTCATCCTTCAAAGACTGTGTGGAATGGGAGATTATCTGGACTTCTACAATCAGTACCGGAAAAGGGTTGCTGCCCGTCGGTCATCTACAGCTTCGAAAGAAGAGGATCAATTCACAGTATACGCCACCTGGGAGCATTCACTAGACTCGCTAGACCTTCGACACACAGAAGCAAGCACAGATGCCGGTCAATTACTTAGCATCGTCGCTTTCTTCCACTTTGAGCATATACGAGTGGATATATTTACAAGAGCCTTGGCTAATAGGACGAAGGCGACCCAGAATACGGCAAAGCCCTCGTTCTTAGCAAGGTTGTTCAATGGAATCTTTGCTCGAATACAACCTCCACCTGTACTTCCGGAATTTCTCAGACCAGGACCCTCTGAGTTGGATCCGTACCGCATAAGACGCGCACTTCACGAGCTATGTTCATTCTCGCTCATTAGCTATGATGGCAAGGACGACAGCTTTTCGCTCCATCCCGTGGTGCACTCTTGGGCTCGCGATCGTCTTGAGAGCGGTGAGCAAGCTCTTTGGGCACAAGTCGCAGTCAATGTTTTGGCTGAGTCTATTCAGCTTCCACCTAACGATGCTGGCAAAACCCACGAAGACTACCGGAGAGATATCCTTGCTCATCTGGATCTGTGCCTTCAAGCATGCCCAATCCAAATTCTAGACTATGAAGCTCTTTTTGGAGGGCTTAAATTCCCCATTGCACTCATGCTACAGCACACCTGGCTGTTTGTTTTCCGCCATCAAGCAATGACAGCAGCAAAATTTGGCTACGTCTACGCTGAGCGTGGTCGCTTCCACGAGGCTGCAGGGCTCCTAGCCAAAGTCAAAGACGCTTTAGTGCAAAGCAGAGGATATCGAAATGACATGACCATGAAAACAATGCTTGGATTGGCTGGAACATACTGGGGCTTGGGACGCTTGGAGGAGGCTGTGGTTTTGCAGAAGATTGTTGTCGATGCTCGGACACAGACTCTTGGTCTCGACCACGAAGAGACTCTGTCCGCCATGGACCAGCTCGGGCGATCTTATTGGCTCAACGGCCAATATAACGAGGCACTTGAGCTCCAGACAGTAACAGTGCAACGGGCAAAATCAAAGTTGGGCGCTACCCATGAAGCTACGCTCATGGCTATTGACAACTTAGGAGTGACATATGGTTCATGGCAGAGATTCGAAGAAAGTCGTAATATGCACCAACAGGTCCTTGTAGCAAGGAAAAAGAGCCTCGGGCCTAGTCACCTAGACACTCTCTTAGCAGTCAATAACCTTGCTATGGCATTGAACGACCTCGGAGACCTGGAAAATGCCAAGATCCTCATGACAGACGTCTACGAGCAGCGAAAAAGCAAACTTGGGAAAGAGCATCCCTGGACTTTGTGGGCGCTATGCAATCTTGCCAAAATCAACACAGCGCTAAAGCTCTTCCACGAGGCGGAAGACATGCTTATAGGAGGAGTAGAAGCCGCAAAGCGAAGCCTTGGTGATGACCACCTTGGAGTTTTGATGGGCGTAGGTGAGCTTGCGCGAGTCTATGCATTTCAAGGAAGATTCGAAGAAGCAGAAGGCCTATCAAAAGATCTGCTCCCTCGTCTCGAAAGTTCTCGCGGTCTCGACCACCCCGACACTGTATACGCTTTATTCAAGATGGCTCAATTGTATGAAATGCAGAACAGATTCGACGAAGCAATCGATGCTTGTGTTCTTGCGGAGGAAAGAGCCCAGACCAAGCTGACGGAGAGACATCCTATGACTAAAAACATCTCCTCACGACTTCAAAGGCTCAAAGAGCACAAACGGCACAACAGTGAAGACCAACAGGTCATGACTGAAAGACCGAACCCATTACATCATCGACGAATATCCCGCGAGACGGCACGAAACAATACTTGGTAACATGAAACGTATTAGCGAGGAGTCTGGAATGATTTATCGCCTAGAGTATATGTACTGGTTATATTGGACAGCTTACGAGAGGAGTTTGGTATACCCAGTCTGCAGCAGGAACATCTCCTACCAATGCTATGCACGTTTGACCTAGGTCAGTGTTCTATGTATATGGACAAAATAATCGTAGAATAGGTTCCTCGGCACTTGCAGAGAGCGAGAGGGCAGATGTTCTCCAATCATGATTCTAGCCATAGAACAGCACAGCCCAGACTGATGTAGGAGCGCGTTGCATGAATGGTTCCGAACCTACCACACCCTTACACAGCCCCCGGGGCGAGTCATTGCAGCCTTACAGGCTACAGGCGCTTAAGAGTGACCCGGCGCCACTATTTTGTTTTTGAAAGAGTCCCGCAAATAAAGTCGTTAGCAAAGCCAAGTCATGTCTAAGTCGAACAACGAACAGTCAATTGGTATTCAAGAGCTTTACAGCCCAGGATTAAATGCTGAAGTTGAGTAAGTGAAAGTCGAGTGCTTCCCAGGCGCAGAATTACGTTCCCAATTCAATTATGGAGTTGAGTGAAATGCTAATTTTTTCTGTTTCAAAAGTATTGTCGCAGTTCATGGTCTGAATGGTGATGCATATAAGACATGGACATCAGACAAATGCAAAGTCAACTGGCTGTCCGATCAGAATCTCCTGCCGAAATACCTACCGAACGCTCGGGTTCTCACCTGGGGATACAATGCGAACGTAGCATCACTCAAGGGGAGAAGTGCCTCTTCAGACCGGATACTACAGCATGCTCAGACTCTTATTGCACAGCTGCAAGCTGATAGAGAAGTGCGTGCACTTTTGGTGTCGCTTTTGATTTTGCACAAGCTGACAGGATCAGCTTGAAAACGCGTCTGAGAGGCCGATTATATTTCTTTGCCATTCGTTAGGAGGAATTATAGTCAAGAGGGTAGCAATTATCCATCGAAACAGACGCTTCCCCCAGTGCTGACAAAGTACAGGCACTCGCATACTCGATGAGTCGAACAGCAGCAAAGATTGCTCACCTACACTCCATCTATACCTGCACCTACGGCATCCTCTTCTTCGGCACCCCCCACTCCGGCTCCCGCAAAGCCCAACTCGCCGCCTCCCTCCAAAAACTCGTATCCCTCACAACCCCCAAGAAATTCCTAGAAACAGACTCCAGCCTCCTCCGCGCCCTAGAAGAAGACTCCGAAATCCTTCAGAACATCACCGATCAATTCGCACCGCTAATGACACGCTTCCATATCTTCTTTTTCTGGGAGCAAGAGCGGACAGATCTGAAGTACACCAAGGATTATATAGTCGACGAGACCAGTGCAGCCCCAATCTTGGACAACACTGAGAGATCTGGCATTGGAGCCGATCACCGGAATATGTGCAAATTCGAAACCAAAGATTCGGCAGGATTCCGGACAGTTGTTGCGGCACTGAAGCGATATACTCAGGACGCACCTAAGGTAGTCAGTACAAGGAATATTAGAGCTGGTGAAATGTTGAGTGCTCAAGGGTGGCACGAGGCGACGGAGTTGGTGCGTGGTTCCCTGCGTTGAAAGCAGAACGCTCTACTGCCGAACTCCAAGATTCTACAGGTACACTTGGGAAGGAGTATCAGCTCGGGGATCCTGCTCGGGGTTATAGAGCACTTGATGGAGTTGCGGAGGAAGCTGGTGGTTAAGTCGGTTCCAATTTTGTTGATCTAGCTGTCTAGCCGTCTAGGAAAAGCCGCCTGACTGTAGCATCTTGTATCATTAGGGTAATCCATCGACTAAAGACAATCAGACAAGTTGATGAAGTAGCCTGGCAGTGGAGCATTTCTTGACTTTGAAAGTTCGCCAGAAAGAGTCATGTTAACCAGAAGGCTAGATGAGCAATTTCCATGTCCTGGACTCTGGTTTCCCCGGTCTTCTTGTTTCTCGGTGGACTTGAACACGTGGGATATGGTGAGAGCTTGAAAGGAGCGCAGGTGGTTTGAGGGAGCCTCTCTTAAGAAGCGAATTGCCTTGACAGCTCTATATTTTAGTAGTCAGCTTAGATCGGCATAAATTACACTTCGTAGCTCACTATAATATGTTCGGATGTTCATTCTGCCCTACCACTCAGGACCCATGTGCTGCTGCTGTTCTCCTGTGCCATGGAGGGCGCCCTCAATTATCCTATATGCAGAGAAAGCGGTGCACACTGCACGGATAGTTGAAGCAAGCTCATCACAGTTGCACGCTCAAATCAATAATTGATATGTCATGCTCTATTGATAAATACTGTGTCGATCAATAACCAGGGTATAGACAATTAGGTATATATTATAAAGCAGCATCAGCATCATTTACGTACATAAAATCAGCGACACGTCAACTCAAACCGCTTCAAAATCCTCGGCTGTTCCTCTGCCTGCCCAGCTCATCCCTAAACGCATTGCTTCCTCTTCCTCCAGTAGTCGGACTGCTGACCGGGCTTCCCCAGTCCCAGTTGTCATCTCCCCCGGTCGATCCCCTATTGCGGTTTTGCAACTCCACGCCTCGAGTAGGCTCATCATGGAACGACGGGTCTCTGCGATGACCTCGACCTGTAGCTACTGCAGCGGGGGCCGCTCTTTGACCCTTTGACCTCCCGACGCCGTAGCCCCTTCCGGCCCGTTTTCTCATGCAGATGAAAGCTCCTAGACCGACGAGCGCGACGCCGAAGACGACCAGACCAATTGGGATGCCGACTTCCTCGCCAAGCTTCTTGTTGGATCCGCTGGAGGATGAGGGAGACGTGTGGGTCGTGTTGGTGGCATTACTCAACATGAAGGTAGGTCCAGTAAGTGTCTTGCCCTCTGAAACAAGGAAAAGAGTCAAGTTGGCGGGGGATCCGTGGGTTTTGTTGAGGAAGCTATGGGTCATGTTGATGATCAGGCTACCTTGGGTGTCAGGTGCGTCCTCTTTGAACACTGACGACTCGCTAGCTGTCAGTTCCTCGGAATTATCGAAGTATGAGAGCCAGATCGTGTCGGTGGAGTTAGGCTCAAAGATGGAGGTGTCCCATTGCACTGTCACCAGAGCTATTAGCCTTGGATAATATGTCGTGGAACAGAAGTGTCATACCCTCAATGCTTTTGTCGATCAAAACAATCTGACCAGGTGTAGGCTTGCAGAATGGATTCCCAAGGAAATCCCCATCCTCTGTTTTGTTCACATGGCACATGTTCGGGTCGTTGGTACCATTGAGACCACTGCCTGTGGCTGTAGCTGCGGCAGAAGCAGAGGTCAGAGAAGCTTCTTCTGCACTTTTCGTTACTGTGGTATTGGCTATGGAGGTCATAGTCGGTGCCGAGGACGCAATTGTTGCAACTACCGCGGTTGGGCCAGCTACTTCGGGGGTACCAGTCTCCGTGGCTGACTCTAGTGTAGATGTCTCCGTGGCCGCTCCGTCGGCAGCTGAAGTTGAAGTTTCTCCTACAGAAATTCCTGATCAGCTTTTGTGGACATCAGGCTGACAATGAAAGGCCTGGTGGGAGCTTCTCTCATTCAGGGGTACGAACCATCGCCCTCTTGCCTCCATTGAAGCAAACCCGCAGATGCAAAGCCGGTGTAGGACAGTAAGAATAGTACACAGAAGAGCATTGAGACCAAATTGGCACGACCGCCGTTATTCTTTCTGAATTCCATGATTGTCTGACTTTTCGAGACGTTGGGGAGCTACCGGGGGGTGTTTACTTTGGCGCAGGCCTCAAAGGACGAATCTGCCTCTTTATGTCGACGGGAAAGTTGGCACAGCCCAATTGATGCTATACTGAGGGTGGATGCGTATCGACATGAAACAGCTCAGCTCGTCCAGGCTCCGGCTGAAGGATCGTGAAAAGGAGGCTGAAGAGAGAACTGCGCCAACCGCCATGCCCTGCCAAGATTTGCTGATCCGCTAAATAACGAACGGCCGAAGCTAGCGCGGGGTTAGAGTCGATTAGCGCATGGTCCCCTGTTCGTTCAACCTTGCGAACACATCTCGGCAACTCGTCGCTTCCACTGCTCTGACACCCAACCACCAACCACATCTACGCCTCCATACAACCCTCAACTACCTTTCTTCAACCCTTACACAGCCCACCCTTACCCAAACCTCAACCACCATGCATCTCACGCACGCCCTCACCCTGGCCCTCCCCGCCCTCTGCGCAGCCCAAGCCCAAAAACCGCTCAGCGAACAAGCAGCCGCCTGGTTCGAGAAAGCAAAATCCTACATCCCCAACTCTATCCCCTCCGCCGCAAAGGACCCAGTCGGAGCCGGTGCCGCAAAGATAGCCGCCAAGAATGTCACGCCGCTGACAATGGAAAACTATGAATCTTTCCTGACACCAGACTCGAACTCTCCAAAGAGTCCGCGGGAGTATATGGTTTTTGTTTCTGGTGGGAACAAGACGTGTGGTGGGCTTTGCACGAAGTTGGAGAAGGAGTGGAATGAGACAGCTAGCTTATTCGCTGCGGATCCTACGGCGCCGCATTTGGGGTATATCAACTGCGATACCCAGGCTGTTCTCTGCGCAACATGGATGGCCAAGCCGCCTACGATCTGGCATATCCAGCGTCCCATTGCTCACGCTGATCAGTCGACACCAGCAAGTACGATATATATCAACTACCTGAACTTCACAGAGACCACGGTGGGCGATATGGTGGCTTTACATAGCGGCAAGAAGTATGAGACAGGGATGATCTACGAGGGGTATTTCAACCCCATTGATGGCCAGCTGGCTCAGCTTGGTCTGCTTAAGATCATAGGATACGTTCTATTCGGATTCAGCATGATTCCGAGCTGGGCGTTCATGTTGATTATTAGCATGGTTTCGAGGTCGGTGATGTAAGTGCCCCATTCCGGCATCTGATTTCGAGTTGGGAATCGTATGCTGACTGTTCATAGCGCAAGGAGAACCGCGCCGAACCCTGATAGGCAGCAGCAGGGTGCCAGGCCGGCAGCAGGCAGCGCTCCATTGGGAGGTGCACCACCTGCCAACGAGTAGAGGAAAGGATGGCGGGCTCGGTCCATTGAACATATTGGAGATCTTCTTTCTATGAATGTGTGAACAGTAGAGGCTTCTCAGATTTGGGTATGGAATTGCGGTAGATCGGGGAGTGGTTCAAGGTTTCTGGACGACTTTTATTCGTTCAATGTCATTTACTTTTACTTAGATATCCACGTAGTTCCATACTTGGTATAGATACCTCTCAAATCTAGATCATGACCAGGCGTGTTGTTTAATATTCATATCTTGCAATCGCCCCGATGCGATACTTCTTCGTAGGATACTGCCATGGCGAGCCTTGTGATCCAATGCCAATGCCTTCCCTCCATCTCCAGACCCTGCCTAGAGTCGTAGTGATGCTGCTCGTTCAGTCATGAGCCGTGGATCGTGCATAGTCATCAAAAGCCTTCAACAGTCGTCCCGATCCCCTTTTCCATCGCCAGCGCAACCAAGTCCTCGCCAACGCAAATATCCATCATCCCAATTCCAACACTCTTATAGATAACGTTGCCACTCATTAGCCATTTCTTCAGCCCTTTCTCTCCCTCTCCAGTGCCCATCTCAATCTCCTTCATGCTGGCTTTCTTCACCATCAACAACTCGCCGATTTCGACCAGCTGTTCGGCGGTTATGTCTGCCTGCCTGATCTCGCCCGCTTCTTTCAAGCAGGCTTCTAGACTATCGACGACGATGACTCCACCTTTGTCTGCATGCTTATGGTGATGGTGCTTGTGGTCTGGGGCAACGGCTTGGCGGAGTATGTCAGGATGGATCTCAATCATGTGTCGCCGATAGCTGCCGATTGCGGAGATGTATCGCCCTTTCTTCCGTCCTTCTGAGCTTGTGAGGTATTCGGCTGGAAATAACGGCGATGTGCTGGGCGTACACATGAAAATGACATCTGCTTTTCGTACGTGCTCTTTCAGCAACCGTTGGTACTCGCCATACTCAGAGCTCACTATACTGAACGCCAGTTTTGGGTTGGCATTGCGTAGATCCTCCCAGTCTGGTGATGTATAGAACTCATGCATGAGCGTTTTCGCGCGAGCAAAAGACCGATTGACGATGTCGACATGGTGGATCTCGCTACCCCGAATTATGAGGGCAAGGCGTATATGCCATGCCGCCTGCTTGCCAGCGCCAAAGACTGTGATTGAATGAACGTGGGAACGGCGGTTCAAGATGATGGTAGAAGCGAGGGCGGTACGGAAAGCGGTAAGTTCTTCAGCACCAAGAAAGGCGTAAGGAGTACCGCTTGAGGTGAGGAGCGTGAGGGAGCCGCTTGGTGTAGTCGTCTGAGAAGACGCCACTGACGGGTCCGCGGATTGAGAGCTGGCGATTGAAGGGGTGTAGGAGGTCGTATTGATTGTAGACTTGGAGCTCGTTGTTGAAGGTGATTGAGGGGCAGGGGACGTGCTTCGAGGAGAGTCAATGCTCAGCTTGCTGACACTGCTGCTGATGCTGTCGCTGACGCTGGGTTCCCGAGAGGGTACTGGCGCTGTAGCTAAAGTCACGATTTTAATGCCTCTGCTCGTGCTGGTACTAGCTGGCATGAACAGCGTGGTCTGGTTGTTGGCAGCTGGGACGGCGATTCGTTGGGGCTGATTGGCACTGCACCCCACCGTCGTTTCCTGCGTTCCTGTCGAGTAATCATGGAGGGCTTCTGAGAGGTTATGCTGGAGCTGGGCGATGTTATCCCGGTTGAGGGAGAGAAGCAGCGAGTGAATGTCTGCATCGGAGAGGATTGTGAGAGGCATATTATCGGCTCGATATGAGCAATCTGTATTCGATGTCTACATACTGACAACGATCCAACCAGGGAATAAAGACTCCCGGCGCACTCGCACTATTCGTCTCGCCTCTGGAAGTTAGTAATCTGTAGCAAGCGATGCTTGGGTCAGCACAGAAAGTCAAAGAATGCTATGCACAGCGCCCTGCACAGTCAGCCGGCCCATCCTCGGCTAATCTGCTATTCTAATCTACGAACGTTACCGTCAGCAAATCTCAGCCCTTGAGAATTATCTTCCATCTTTTCACCTCTTCTGCCTTGCCTCTTTATCCGTCTAGACCTCATCAATGCTCACGTTGGTAGTGAGTATGCTCCGGCTTGGCTTTCTTCAGCACTTTAGGATCGCTTACTCTGATACCGCTTCATTGGGCTCCTACGGTGACTATGTCCTCCCGGGCAGGCAGAATAATGCCGTGAGAAAGCTAGCTGCTTCGGCCTGCCCTCAGAAAGCTTTCGCAGATTCTTTCTGATGAACCGGAGCTGACTTGCTGGCGAGAGCTACATACCATCGATCTTTTGCTGATCTCCGTAGACTTCTGCTGACCTTGTGAGCCTGAGGTACCGCATCTGAGCCTAGAATACTTATAAGGCCGTCAAGAAACCCAGAGTTTGGGAAAGAAAACCAGATCCTTGCCCTCACTTTGCAAATATTGAGGCCTAGAGCAATCCTTGTGGCTGGGAAAGGTCCTTGAACGTGGCCGCTACAGCAAATCCCATGCCCATTTTGATAGAGTCCGTGAATATGGCTATTTCAGAATCTACACAAGATTCTTCCGCAGCTAAGTATAGCTGTTGGACTCTCAGAGGCCTCGTAAGCTCGAAATGGCAGGGACTGTTCCAAAAGTAATTGCCGAGAGGTGTACAAAATGTGTCATTCGCCATGAACAATTGATTAGTATTGCTAATGTGAAGCTATGCCACGGTCAAAATGATTGTGTCAAGAGTGAGATTAGTCCAATTCTAAGCCTAGTAATAACATGAAATTGTCCAAGTGTTGACACAATTAGCGTCATCACGTGGTGATGTGACGGTAAATATCCCGTCAACATCACAACTTCCCGCTTTACTCACACCTCCACAATACGTTCCTCAACTCTTTTGCCCACCCTAACCTCTCATCACTTACTCAATTAAGTCTCCATGCCATCACCAGTGTCTAGGATTGAAGCTCGCAACATGACAAAGCGTAAAGCAGCAGAGCAGAAGGTGACGCCTTGTCGACCTCGCAAGAAGCAGGCCGTGACTAAAACTAACAACTCTAAGACCAGAGCTCTGTGAGGATTACCCCGTGTTGAGCATGAAGGCGTCGAGTACGAAGGCAGGCTAATTAGCACAGTATCCGAAAGAATGCAGAGAATTCACCATTATTTCGCTTTCCATCAGAGGTTCGAGAGAAGATTCTCGTCAACATCGTTGGCGACAACCTCATCCATGTCAAGTATCTGTATGGTGATGACCTCATCGAAGCTCGTCGCGCTGAAGGTAAAGAAGTGGACGAAGTCGAGAAGTCTTGGGACTTGCTTGATATATCGGGTGTAAGGCGGAGACGTATTAGGACTGATCAAGGAGCCTTCCGTCATGGGATCTGCAGAGCAGTCCAATCCGAGCAAGATGCTTACGAGGAGATGATATCCGGTCGCGCTACCATACCAGAAGACGACTCTCCGAGGTTCTTTGTCGCCAGATGCGGAGAACGTCACAATCGCTGCGGGATGTGGCGCGAAGACCAGCTCGAAGTTCTCACCCAAGAAGAACGCAAAGCCAGGACAGTGGATCTCAACATCTTGGGCGTATGTCGTCAGCTCTACGAAGAAGCAAATCATCTCTTGTGGGCTACCAACGTTTTCTCGTTTGATGATTCAGTCTCATTCGACAAATTCCTTGGTAGCCTCAATCCAGCCCAGAAACGCAATCTCACTGGTCTTCACCTTCACACCAAGATAGGTGGCTGGAACTATAGTTATGACATGGCTTTTCTCGAGAGTTGGGCAACCGCTTTCAAGATGCCCCATATTAACATGCTGCGTGATGTTCAGACCTTGCATATCTGCTTCGAGCAACGATTCAAACGATGTTATGGACCGTCCCCTGACAGCACAGACAACAGATCCAAACGGGACCAAGACGCAGACGTCAAGCCCTTCCTACGCTTACGTGCCCTCCCTACAAAAAACGTCACAGTCGTTGTCAGCGATAACATTCATGCTATCGAGCTAGATGAAGTGACCGAGTGGAGATGGACTACCGCGCAGAAGATGGAATATGCAAAGAGTATTCGATCCCAGCTGCTAGATCCTCAGGGCGCCGAACTTGTGAGAGCTGAGGCGGAAGCCGAACAGCAGGCAATGAAGGTCAATCGCGCAGATTGGGCATGGAGAAAGGCTATACATGCTGATAAGCGGGTAATTCGGATGAAAGAGTCTGCAGCTCAGGAATCGAAGCGAATCAAACGCTACGAGGAGCTAGTGGAATCCGCACGCCAAAAGTTAGAAGAAGCTACCCACAAGGACGGCAAGGGAACAGATGAGTTGCAGACTGCGTATGAACAATCGAAGTCAACGCTTTCCTGCGTCATGGGTAGTGTGAACAGAGCCGCTGCAACCGCAGAGCATGCACGAATCAAGGCGGTTGACATAGCAGCGAAGTACCAGAGGGCAAAGGCCAGGGTCGGCAATCAAGCATTGGTGGCGAAGCTGACATCAGAGAACGAAGTCGAGACAGAGGATGACGATGACTCATATGCGGAGGAGGAGGAGACGGAGGAGACGGAGGAGCTTGAATTGATGTCGGAGGATGATTCAGCCGATGAGGTTGAAGATGCAGCTGTTCAAATGGACGACGATGAGGACACGGACAATGAATCTGAGCTGTCTGACGACTCTTCTTGAGGGTAAGCTTGAGCACTTTTCGATCGCACCCAGCTTCTTGCAATGTCATTTCGCTACACGGCAACAACAAAAGCAGCGATATCAGTATGTATCGCACTCGCAACTATGGGCGAGCTGTGCTGACACTCAGCAGATCCTCTTTTCATGGCATGCTCCCCTTCATCTTCGCCTATTCAACATGAGCTCGACTCTATCAGCAAGCTTTTCAAACCAAGACTGCTCAGATCCCCCCCATCAATAGTTACATTAGCTCGACACATGCATTTAAATCGAATCTTTTTGCACGACTCCGGCGCTGCCAGTGAGCATCAATAACCGCTACACACGTCTCAATGAATCCGTTTCACATAAACTTGGTGCTACTATTGACCGTGAACAACGGCCACATGCCTTATGATCAAGCCGGTTTACAAGACTCGGGCCCCCCATTGACTGTAAACAGTGGCTATGTGCGTTATGATCAAGCCTTTTCATGAAACTGTGTAGCTACCGTTGTGGATAAACAGCAGCCATATCCGTTCGATTTCAACCATTCTATATGACTCTGAAGCTACTATTGACCGTAAACAATGATCACATACATTTCGAAAAAGCCGATGCCGACGAACATGGTCCTAGTAATGGCCATACAGAGTGGCCACAAACCTCTGACTCAAGCCATTCCGTACCACTCCAACGCCACCAGTGGCACGAACAGCGGTCATATGCATTCCAATTGAACCATTTAAATCACTTTGAAGCTAGTGAACACGATAGACAATTGCCACATGCCTTTCAATTAAGCCATCTTGCAGGATTTTGGTGCCCTCAGTGATTACAAATATTGGCAATCTGCTTTCCCAAACAAGGCAATTCAGAGGACCCTAGTCCTACTGGTGACCATGAGCAGCGGCTACAGATGTTTCAATCAAACTATTCCACACAGCTCCAGCCCTACCAGTGACTATGAAAAACGGTTATGCGCCTTTCAATCAAGCTATTCACACCACTAAAAAGCTAGCAAATACCCTAGGGAATGGTCAAATGCCGTTCGATAACGCCATATATATGGCTCTGACCTTTGCAATGAATATTAGCATAGGCCATGTATGTTCCAATCAAGCCATATCGCAAAGTTCTGACGTTACGATAGCAACAACCAGGGGTATTTGACCAAGGAACAGCGTAGAACACGATTCATTTCATCTATCACATTGCTTCCAGCACTTGGTAGCTATGACTATCTGCGCATTCAAGCGTAAACCATCCACACAACCCACCCAACAAGCACACCACTATGCATAGAAAACTCCCCTTTCAAGAACGGTAACTATTCATTTTCACCCCCCTATCCAACCACTCCCATCGCGAATTTCCCACCTACTCGCTTCCCTCATCCATGATCTCATTCTCGATCTCCTCAATCGCATACTCATACGCCTCGTACAATCCCTTCATCTCCTCAGCCAGCTCTTGGCTCTGTTGGATAGTCTTTGCACAGAGCTCCCCCTTCTTGATTGCAGCACAGGCGAGGTTCAAAGCCTTGCTATAGACCGCCTTTTCGCGGGGATGAACGTAGAGGTTGTAGATGCGGTATTTGTCAGCGAGTTGCTTTTTCCATTTTGGGGTGGCCGGATCAGCGCGCATACGGAGCTCCTTCTCGTACGGGGTCTCTGGAGCTTCAGGATTCTTTGCCCTATCAGCTTTGACTTTAGCCAGGTTTGTCGCCGTGATGTAGTCGGTCTCTTCGGTGGCGGGGTCCTCGTTCTCTGAGGTTGTCAGTGGCGGGAATGTGTATTTCTGGACGAGGGGATGAGAGTTGGCCGCCATTGAATTAGTTCCCTTGTTCACTGGCTTGCTCGAAGTTTTCTTTCCATCGCCATAGCTGAGACCGGACTTGCTAGACTTGCTCGTAACTGCCTCCTTGTCATCGCCTCCGAGATCGAACTTTTTCTCCGAGGCCCAGCCCTTGAGCTTGCCGAAGCCGAATTCATTGTCACCCTTGTCATTAGCAACTTTGCTCTTCTTCTGGATAGTAGGATGCCCATGCGTAGCGGTGGTCTTGGACTTGACGTTGTTGTCTGGAGCTTTGCCAGTCGAGCTCTCATTCTTGGCTTTATCCTGACTATGCGTAGCCGAAGTTCCAGTCTCGTCGTGACCATCACTAATGGGACCATGACCAAGCGCAATAGCGGTCGTGACCTCTTTGGCTTGGGTAGCGGAATCTGATACGGACTCGTTGATCGGGTTAGTGATGCCGACAATAGGATCCGGGCCGTTCCCCTCTTTGACGATGAGCACCAAAAGCTCCGTGAAATCGCGTAAGTCGGCCAGCGGCTGTCCAAGCCAAGTGTTAAGGTCGTCGAAATGGGTAACGTAGTAGTTGTTGATTGGGATGCTACCCTTTAGGGTTTTGCGAACTTGTCGCACATACTTCTCAGGGCGGAGCGTTCCATTCTTTTTATCCATGTCGATGCGCTCTGTGGGTGATTAGTCTACGCGCAGTCGAAGAAGTGGTTTTGGGAGAATGAGCAACTTACTGATGGCCGGAACGGTTTGAGCTTCGAAGTACCTGCAAAGGTAGCAATAGTTTAGAACGAACGCTTGCTATGGCTGCAACATGCGAGCTCCATCAAGTTAGAACTCACTTTGCGGGTGCAGCGTATTGCTCGATGTCATTGAAGTACTGTTCAAAATCTTTCTTCACGGCTTCCAGCGGCTCGAAGACGACTCTCGTGGCTCGGTCCTTTCTATTACGGAACGCGTCTCCGTCCAAGATCAAGGCTACCTCGATGTTTTTTCTGATCGTGCTGATCGTGCCCTCCATCGCCTCATGGTTGAACGTTGTCTTGGGCATACGCCCCTCGAAAACCTGGTACATCGTGTTTCCCTCGTGGTCCATGGGAGTGTAACGGTCTGGCGATGCTGTCTCTGATCGCTCAGAGGCGGTAGCTTGGGGAGACTGCATTTTTGAGATAGTTAGAGAATTTCAGTATGAGGGTGTTTGGGAGAAGTGGTTGTTGTTGTGGGCTTGGTGAACTTACGCGAGATCAGGATTCGAAACCCTTGATTTGTTAGTATCCTGATGATGTCGTGTACCGGCAGAGTTGGTGGAGTGGCTGCTGTACCGGTTGGAAGATTTTTTATGTTTATACAAGTGAGCGAAAGGCTGCCGCGCTAAGGGCAGATATTGGGAAGTCGGCCAATTGGGAGCACAAGCAGTTTCACAGCAGCAGACTCCTCTGTACGTCTATTTTGATGCTTTGTTATTGCACTTTGTGTTACTCCCATATTTTCATATTGGCTATTGAACCAATGTCAAGGGTTGAGAACCGACTCCAGCCAGCCAAATTCCACTCCGATAGCCTTCTCCCTTTCATCGGATGTCAGGTTTTGAGCATCTGAGGGCACATTTTGACAATCGGACATAGTCTGGTACAATGCAAAAAACATGACCTCATGAAAGAGGCAGGATTATGAGGAGGGCGCTGTTGCCTTATTGCGTAAGGTGTAGCGGTTCGACACTTCCGAAATTGAATTAACTCAATCTAGCGCTACATCACCTTTTCTTTCCACCTCCCCATTTCCTTTCCAACTTTTCTTTCCAACACCAGCCCAGCGGTTCAAGAATCGAATGTCACCTACAAAACGACAACTCTCACAGTCTTCGGAAGTTTTGCACCTTCAGCTTTCACCGACGGTACGTTCTCACTCGTTTGAAGCTGATCACAACTGATTTGTTGAAGAAGCGAGCAAAGAAACAAATGGCCTCTAATCAACCCCCACGTTCCTCCACGGACCACTTTCTACTTTTCTCCTCGGCCCTCAAAACCGAAATCAAAAATGAACTCCGACAAGAGTTCAGCGAGCCGCTTGCTCAAATCCAAACACTCCTTCAAGATGCCAACGAATGCACCTCAAAAGCTGAAGCGGCTACGACGAAAGCTACCCAAACCCTCTTTGCCGCAAGCCAGACAAGTGCGGATGCACAGATTGCCATCGCCGAAGCTCAACAAACGATCATCAAAGCGAACCTCTCTCTCACGAAAGCCAACGAAACCGTGACGGAAGCCAACAGGACCATTTCTCAAGCTACCGACACAATTGTTGCCGCGAACGAAGCTTCCTCAAACGCCAAGATGCTGAATGAGGATTCTAAAAAAACAATTGTCGAAGTTCACGCTTGCCTGACAAGACTCGAGGGCCTTGTAGAACGTCTCGAGATTACCCAATCCAAGTGTAAGTTCAATCTGTTTCTTCCAGGCCTGCCCTAACCTGGTCACAGGAGCACCGAAGTGATGGGGAAGTTTGGCCGGTGATTTGGGTTGCTTTTGAGGATGGGAACTGAATATGGCGTATCGTGTCACCCGTGCTTTACAGATGCTTCTATATCCTATTGTACATTGCAGCTCAAAGATAGAGACGTAATCAAAACCTTGGCTGTCGGACCTCTGGTCGTCTCACTGCCCCGATTCACCGCTTTGATCCAGCTTTTCTGTGGCTACATTCCTCGAGGGGCAAGCTCGAGTACACCGCTTCTCTCGCACTCCGACACGAGCTGGAGCCCGCGATGCTGGTACTCGGGCGAGGTCATGCATGTGAAAAGAAGTCTAAAGGCAGGAGCGGTGAACGCGGACAAAGCCTTGGACGAGCCAATGCGTGTAGGTAGCCGTCAAAGTGTCTTCGACAGCAAACAGAACGTGGGAACATGCATATAAGGGCCTTCCGGGCAATCGAGGAAGTCCGATGATCAGGGAAGAGAGTTCAAGTTCATTGCCTTAACGAGGAGCCCTTTATCGAATTTGCGCCTGTTCGGAAAGAGCCATGACAAATCTGTCAAAGGAGTGACTTCCAGAGTGCGAAGCGAACCGGGAACACCGATAAGATGCTCGATATCTTGAAGAATCTCAAGGTCGCCGGGATCTTGTCCAAACTCGACTACCGCTGGAAGCAGAGTACTGCACGAGAGTCTGACCTCGAGCAGAAGCCACTCGGCTCGTCACATCGACTTTGTTGTCAATGCACCCGACGCAATGGTACGCTATGGTACGCTGACTTGGAACAGTAACAACGCAAATACTCGACAAAGATGGTTGACTGTGTTATCATCCTGGATATTCGCATACGATCTTCCCGTGTTCACTACGGCTCATCCACCGCCACGGTATCAGAAGATGTTGGGAATGTCTGCTTCGAGAGCTTTTATCCGGTATCGTACAACCCAAAACTTACCGAGTCGAAGCGCCTCGAGTTTAATCGACATTACCTTGAGAGTACATAAAGTCAATCGCGCCTCCCAGCCTGAGACAGCTCATAGCAAATTCTTCAATCAGCCTGGAACTCTCAAATCTTGTCCTCATTGCTTGTTTGACACAGTTACGACGTCAACATGCCTTCCCAATCCGTCATCATGAGTGCCTCGAAGTGGGAGTTCCTTCTGCGCCTTGAGCTTGATAGCAAGAATGCAGACCATCAATCAGTGTATTGGCTCATGAAGGTATGCTTCGCCGTACGCGCATGCACTCAATCCTCCCAAAGCCAAATCCTTACTTCCCAAACTCCTCAAAGGGCCCCCGGCCTCCTCCCTCCAAGTTCACGTTCTCTTTTGTTTTCCCCTCAGTTCTTATCAAAACCACCTGCGTGAACTCGATTTGCCCGAGCTCCTCCCCGGTCCTCTTTATGCACCACCCACTCCGCTGTCCCCAATAACCCCCGATCAAACACACCACTAACAATTCCCCCTCTCAGAACGAAGCCATAAACGTTTATAACTCCCAACTCCGCAATCGTAGCGCCCTCCGCCGCGAACACCGCGACGCCGAGCCCCCCTGGACCGCCAATCAATTCACCGAAGACACCTTCAACGCAGCCATCGCAACGATCGAAGCCCAAGCCTCTCCACGCACAAGGGTCTTATATGCACGCGGCAGAAACGGCAATGGGCCCAATTGGGTGATCCGCTGGATCTTGTACCATGTGTGTCGGTACCGGGATGGGCGGAACAGGAAAGCTCAGTCAAGGAACTTCCATGATGATGATGAGTTGGATGGTGGGAGTGGGGGCGCTGGTGCTGGTGCTGGTGCGGCTGGTGAGTGTTGAGACCTGAGCCAGCGACAGAGAGAGTATGTGTGGAGTGATGACTGACTGACTTTTGGGTAGGTGGAGTGGGCTCCAGCAAGAAAACAAATGCCTTCTATGATACCGCGAGGAATGGATATGTCCAGGCTCAAGTGGCTCGTTAGAAGGTGGGCGAGATGAGGGAGGCGGCGAACAAAGGGGTAATCGAGTGCGGATGGGTCACTGCGACGGCTTCAAGCATTGCATCAGGACAATCGCTGGCCCACATTGGCTACTTGGTGCCTTTGTTGGTTCGAGGAGGATTGCATGCAGACTGCGCTGTGTTTGACGCTCTTGTTCATCCTTTTGAAACGAAAACCAGGCTCTCGATTGAGAGGATTCCCTATGGCGGCACACGTGCTCTTTGGCGTTCGTCCGTTCGTTCCCCGACTCCACTCTTCGCAATGATCGCGAAAAGTATAGTTCAATAAATCACGATCGTTAGATGCGAGTAATCATACTCTTTAAATCTGAACTATGGGATTAATGACTGACGACCCTGACCCAATATAAACGCCCTCGCTGTGTGAGAATCTTATGCAAGATATTTACACTGGGTGTAATAAGATCAGTATATACGTACCGCACTTCCCACTCCCTCAATCATCATCCTCCTCGTTGCCATCCTTATCCTTCCTCTCATTCTGCTTATCCTTCCTCACCTTCGCCATAGCCTCCGTAACCTTCTCATCCTTCTCATCCTGCTTCTCATCCCAATCCACGTCATACTCGTTCGCGATCTGCTTAATCTCTCTGCGGTAATTGTTTGCTTCTTCAATTAACGCATCCCATTTCTGAATATCAAAGCCTTTGTCGGCATATAGCTTCGTTTGGCGACGGCTGATGGTCAAGTTGAGGGCTGAGCGGTAGGACACTTCGCGGTTGTGGTAGAGGAACCAGAGATAGCCGCAAATGAGGGTTGAGAGCCCGACCAGATACTTCCAGAATGGTTAGAACCTTGAACGATAGTGGAGAGAATAAATGCTTACTGTGACAGGCTCCATTGTGTCCCAGCCTAGATCGGTCTCGAATGTGAGTCGGTAGACAACGTACCAGTACGTGATCAGTGCCCCAGCGCCGCCGATAGCCACTCGCTGGGCGCCCCGATGAGCCTGCATATCGCATTCCTTCTTGGTGACTGCCAGGTCGATGATCTTGCTTGCAGTCTTCCGCAGTCGTAGTCTCAGGTAATGCGTCCTATCGTTGAATGAAGGCACAGCGATCCGGATCTCCTCAGGCGCTCCTTCGATCTCCACGGCAAATTCTTTGCCTCGAGCAGCATCACGAATAAAGTCTCCAATCTCCGTTGATGAAGACCAGCGGACGAATTTCCTAGGCCCATGCCCTTCTCCAGCTGAGGGACCTTCGTGGCCCAGGCGACTGTAGCTCTCCACCCCACCTTCACCTAGATTCCCAAACTTCAATTCTGACTTCTTGCCCAGTTTCTCCTTCTTCTCGGATTTGCCATCGAACTCCGTTCCCTTTAGATCATCCTTGTAGTCCTCATGCATGTCTTCATTTGTGTCGTCCGTCTTCTTCTTATTCGGATCAATCTCATCCTGCTGGGAATCTTCAGCCCTGAAATGGACTTCGGGTATTTTGCTCTCTCCCTTGTCATTCGTGATAGTAGGGAGCTCGGATTGTATGAGGCGCTCTAGATAGGAGAGTGGCTGGTGAGGGTGCACGAGGAGAGCCAGAGGTTCCACATCTTTCCTGTCCGAATTCTTGTCGAGTGTATTCAGGGGTACGATCAACTTGAGAAGCCGCGAGGGAGTGGTCAGGAGCTTTCCTGGTAGCAGTCAGTAGACGTAGACGCAGCAATTGAACGAGTCTAACCTTTGGTCATGGCTCCGGCAGAGCGCTGGCGCGCAACTGGGGGTGTGTCCGAGCCTTCCCGATGCCATGGTGTCCTAGCCTGCTTCTTTTCCTGCTGCTTGTCTATGGCACTTTCAAATGCTGCCTCCTGCCTCGATTGGCTGCTTGTGCAGAGGCTTCTAGTAGCTCCAATGGTTCTCGCCTTTGCCTGGAGAGTGGCAGGACTCCAGAGAGTGCAGCATGCGGTGTAGCTTGGGGCGTGACAGCCCCATGTTGAACATGTTTTGGTAGGTAGTGAGCGAATAGACCCAGATGCATGTTGCCTCTTTGGGGTCAACAATGGGCGAATTGAGAAGAGCGCCCTCGAAGCTGGGCACTGCATTTCGACCGCACACCGTTGGAGATACCGCAATCTTCTGAGTCTGAAGAACAAGACATATCCAGACAAAAAAGAGAAACAAACGGGGCAGCAGGCGCTTTCGAGCAATGCATATCAAGCTTGACGCGAATTGATCACACGAGAAACTTGGCCGAGTGCCAAGGCAAGCACGATGTCATAGGGCTGACCCCTTTCTCCCCTTTTGCTGGAAGGTGCTCTCGTCCAATCCATCATGCGGCCTAGACACTGGGTTCACACTAAGTTACTCCGTAGAGTTTGCTCTTCGGTGAAATATGAGCAGAGAGGAGAATTAATGGGCTTTCATTAAGGTCATTAAGCTTGCTGGCTAATCTCTGATGCCTCTACCACCGTAATCCATCGCTATGCTGATTGCTGAGACAGGCAAGAACGCTCACGTTGAATGATAGAAGTCCGTACCGAGGTGTCATGCTAGATGCAAAGCATATAGTACGATGGCGAAAGAATGATGATTACCCCCAACGAATAAAGAAAGATGCCACGCTCGCGCGAATGAGTTTTTTTGCTACATATTTTCTCTGCCTCCAATGAGTGGTTCTAAGGTCATAGTCGTCGTAAATCGTCTCGCTAGGCCGTGAGGATTATCTTGGGTGATGTCGTGATGTCGTCAAAGGAGGGACTTCGCTTTTGCAACCGCCGTTCCGCATTTTCAACCCGATCTCGAGCTCAGTACCGTCCTCCGCTTCGTCTCGAGACCCTGCTGCCGGCACTGAGCCTGTGGCTATCCCTGGAGGATCTGCTGCTCTCATAGCTCATCGGGCTACTGCCGCCGCTCCGGCTTCCGCTACTTCTGGAGTCGTCCGTGTAGACACTTCCCCTCTCAGTTCCAATGGCAATTGGTCGTCCTTGGATCACATCCCCGCTGGCCCGACCCTTGTGGCGGGTCGGATACATGCCGTCGCTCTTGGAGAAGTTTTGGCAAATCAGATAAGCACGCATCGCGGCATTTTCACGAGCTAGCCGTTCGCTTTCGAATGCCGTGTCTGTCTGGTACTCTCGGTTGTTGACACGTGCCACGCACACAAAGCCAGTCCTGGTGCGAAATGCTGCGTAAAGGGGCTCTGGCCATTGACGACGATGACATAGATCTAGTTATGATAAGTCAGTATTGGCGTTTCCACAGTCAGCTAGCCGTGAGCAGATCTGTCTTTCGTGCCAACACGCATTAGATCCAAAAGACGGGACAGCGATGTAGATCTTGCAATTATTATGATATTTAGAACCAATAGAGAGAATAGCGTGTCCAATCTTCCAACGGTAACGGCAGTCCAACACCAAATGGTCTCTCGTAAACTCACAAGTCCGCCACACTGTAAAAAAAGGGGTACACGGGCCGGTGACTTTCAGAAGCACTGAAAATTGAAACTTGACATTATGGGTTTCGTAACCAAGGGGAGGACTGACTGGACAAATATTCCTGATAGTACATATCGACGATGATACCGTAGGTCCAAGTCCAGAGGATGCACCAGATACCAATGCCTCAGGGCACTAGCAGAAACGCCTCTCGTGGTGTATGCTGCTGGTGGCCGTAGGAGGCGTTGATGCCCAAGGTAGCACTACGAGGTTCAAGAGATAGAGGCCGTTTCCAATCCGGTTATGGTTACTCTGGTAAAACGCCTTCTTGCAGATTCAGGTACAGAGACAGTCTAGTATGAAAAGATGCAAGTCGGAGAATTTGTATTGTGTGTAGGGAACCTGGATCTTGGGAATGCAGCCCAGCGGAAGGTTTATATCACTGCCAGATCTGTCCAAATAACGGACAGCGAAGAAGTGGAGACCCAGATGCATGGCGGGCATTGGTAGGGATTTTTGGCCTGCAGCATGCTCCATGTCTGCGGCTCAGTGACTAATTCAAGCGACGATGTGCTGGCGAACACTTTACCAGTGGAAATTATTAAGTACCGAATTGAGGAGCGATTGACCTATTAAGTGTTTACAACGGATCGGTCCAAGCAAGCGAGTTGCATTGATTGACGTGCAGATGCCGCAGAATCCTCCTGGCCGTCGCCACGCTAGGACTGCGCGTCAGTGGCGAACGAGACGCCTGGTCGGGTGACGACCCAGTTTTGTGGGAGCATCCTCGGAGAGATAGGTACCAGACCCCGCCAGACTCAGTACTAAGGTACATCCAGACAGGTTGACTCCTGCAATATTTCGGCGTTTTGACCCTCTTCTCGCCTAATGCGAGGGAGATCCGGACCAGGCGTTTTGCGTTGTCAAGGTGAAGATCCACCCCCGATTACCAGGACGGGAGCGGACAGCTAGATCAAGAGCGTTGCATAATGTCCGCGACCAACACAAGCACTGCTATCGTGGGATGGAACTTTAGCGGTCCCTTAATGGAGGCTAATCTTAAGGCTTAACCCTCGGCGGCGCTCGTTGCGCTTAATTGGCACTGGAGATTATGATCATTGGGGTATCCCATGTCCAGCTCGGGGCTGCTTTGCTATTCCAATTTGTGTTAATCGTTGAAAGGGCCCCCAAAAGCCACTGCTGACAGTAATCACGCTTTTGCTGCACCCGGGATTGGTAGGCAAGAGAAGTCGGGCGTAATTCCTTTTCGACGGTGTGTGCATGTGTGATGAGTTGGCAATGCGCTTGACGTTGCAGGGCCGCATGCGTTGGAAAATCCAGGGACGGCTACTCGACTCGGACGAACTCGAAGTGTAATTCGTAGCATAGTAGCTTCTTTTATCATCCTCTGAAGATCGAGTCTGGTCAGGTCTAAAAGCAGGCAGATCGATGGTAAGCAGCTGCGTATTATTTTCCGTCCCAATCACAGAAGCTTGTGTTGCCGCTTCTCGTTAAAGATTGTGATTTCACCTCTGATGCAATTTTTATTTTCTCGAGTTCGTCATACCTCAGGCAAATTTCTCACCAGTTCTTGCGGGCTAGAGCATAACGGCGCTTCAATAACCGAATTAGTGGGAGCTGACGGCGTACCCGTTCGTTCAAATTCATGCAGCTAAGATGCGCCTGCGTCGAGCCGTTGGTACTGCCAGCGGGCTGGTGTGGAGACTTGTTAAGCTCATTGCGCCTCAGACCATGCACGGAGGATTAAATCCAGGCCTCAGAGCGGTAGAATCCCTTGTGCATTCCAGGACTGGAGGATCTACAAAGGATGAGGAGGTGGAGGTGAAGTTAAGGTCTGACCAGGGTGGAAAGTCAATCTCCACACGTTCGGCTAATCCCGATTGGGTGCAAGATGATCGCTCTCTGCAAGATCCTATTCATGATTGGGCTACTATCTAATCAAGAAAGTTGGGTATCGAAATGACATCGGAGGAAATCCCTCAGAATCCCGTCTTCTGGCTGAACAACCCATGGCATCGCTCCACAGCCCCCCACGGGATCACATAAATGGGATGCAGCGACACTAGCATGTCTTCTGCATCAACAAGCTCCTCTTCCTCGTTCCCATCCCGTTGTGGGCTTTTCTTTGAAAAATCCCACTGAAAAGCTGAGTCTAGTGGATATCCCGCTTCCGCATTCCGCGTGCCGCTGTAATAGCTGTAGTACTGTGTAGAGCTTAAGCCTGCCAGGGTATAGCACGTGTGGTATGCATCTGGATATCTGCAGGGCCCTGCTTAGCGGTGCGTGAGCTATTGTGGGCATGCGTTACTCACGTGCTGGGCTTATCTCTCATGCCACCGTCATCCGCCTGACAGCACGATAGGATGTAGCGTGTCAATCCTTCTTGGCTATACCAGCTTCCAACTTTCGGTGTTATCGTTAACGCAGATGGCTGCGACCCCTTAATCGCTGCCTCAATCAGAGGCCAGCAGCCTCCTACCCAGTGGCTGTAGCACCCGTCCACAAGCTTGTTAGTACGACCAGAAAATCCGCCCTCTGGCGCATGCTGTCGTGAAGAAAGCCAAGAAATCAATAGTGGCAAATCTAGATACCTGGCACGTCGTGCATTAGTGACTAGCATCCTGTGTCGGAAGCCGGAAGCAACCCACTTTCGAAGCATCTCGTGCGGAGGTCCAAGAATGCAGAGACACGCAAGGGCACAGAATGCATATGCGCCATGAGCTTCGCTCTGCGGCCTTCCAGATATGCCGCCTTCGAATGTCTGACCTAGACCCATAGATAAGCTTGGTTGACGAGTCATTCATCAAGGATCATTACACCGAGATAGATATTCTGGTAGACCGTCCAGGAAAGAAGTAAAGCCATGGGCTCGTGTTGGCGCATTGGGAGGTAGCTCGAGAGGTAATGCAAGCAAGGATATGATGGTCATTGAACAGTACGCGCCACTGCAAGTGTTAGCTCGAAGGTAGATGTTCTTTTGGATCTTGGGTATCCCTGTACCGTACGTCTTCCTCTCCACCAACGCACATACTAAACCCTCCGTCGCTCTGCTTTAGTTGGCCAAGCCATCGCCATCTACGTAGAGAGGTCATGTTAGTTCTTTGATAGTCACCATGCGAGTAAGTTGCTTACAAAGCTCGACGGCCGATCATATCTAGACTCTCGCTTCCACCAACTATGGCAAGGCTCAATACAGCAGCGTAGGATGTTGCAACATGTGAAAGCTGGCCATGACCTGCTCCAAATCCCCCGCTAAGATTCTGACAGACAGACAATGTCTCCACAACCCTAGATTTTGGTTAATTTCAATAAGCCATGAAGAATTTGAGCAGACATGGGACACATAGGATTTAGAATGGCGTGCCTTTGCTGATACGTTTCTACATTACCGCCCAACAGACTGAATGCAGTCAATGACCAGTAAAGTACCCATGGCCGAACAGCATCGTATGGTATGTATCTTGCATTCTCGATGGCGTCATGCAAGAAATCGACATGACCCTCACGTTCAAGGCTTGGAACGCCATGGGCGTTGACACTGAAAAGACTTTTACCAGAGGCCAAGAGGTGTGGTAAGCATTGCTGAACTGTGTTGTCTTGTGAGATGGAAGTGTCTGTGGTCAAAGAGTCTTTTATAGGAGGTAGCGTTGTGTAAAGATCCGGAACCTGCGGCCCGCCTTGTGCTTGGTCAAATGTTGCCTCGAGACTCAATGGGTCAGTACCATCACGAGATATCAACTCCTCCTGCTCGTCCTCGCCGACAGCCGTATCTGAAGCCATGTAATTTTTACCACAGCTTGTCAAACTGCCATATCCGTCTCTCCGATGTATTTGTTTCAGTGGCGCTCTGCTTTTAGATTTGTGTATGATTTTGCGTCGTTTAGGCTTAATTTTCAAAGTGGACGGCATTATAGACCATGCTGAGACATTGCCTGCTATTGTTCTTGAAATGTCTCAAACAAACGGGATCACGGAAACGTTGTAAGTACATCATTTGAGCAAATTACCACATTGACAGAGTAGTTTAAATTACAACTACAGCACAGTGGAGTGGCGAAGGCTACCTTATCGCACTTAAGGAAAGGCGTTGCTGGTATAGATTTTCTGATGTGATTTTTCTGGACCGTGATCAGACTCAGAAGTGGGAATTGACGTCGACCAATCAGGTTTCACACATTCAGCCCTACGAACTCTCCGGAAACTGAATGTTCTCATGTAGTCTGCTTTCGTCGAGTCACACAATTCCATCATTGCCGAGTGCCGCCAGATCTCCTCTCGTGGCCTGAACGACGGCACGTTAGCAGCCTCATCCAGAATCAACCGTCCAGTGTTACGGAAAGTTCAGTCATACCCTCCCTTAGTACGGTGAAGCGCCTTTCAACGGTGAAGCTTGCTTGGGTCGGCAAAGGCCTGCATGGACAGACGAGAATCATGGCGCCCTTGACTGCCTGCATAACGCCCTTCTGATAGAGTGGAAGGTCTACTTTGAAAGGAAATATGTCATCCTGCCCGATTATACTTTATATACCAATTCCAAATATGCCCACACCGCTTAATTCTTGAGGGAGATTGCCTTGCCTCGAACATTTTCTTCACTAGCTACTTCTCCAGTGCATTTTGTCGTTCTCCAGCATCGCTGGCCTCACTTTTTCACCGCCCACTGTAGCCGCCCTCTCAGGCTGTCATCTGGAGTATTAAACCCAGCAACATCTGTACATTTTCCAACGTTTCCTATTAAGGCTTGTCCATGCATCGGCTACGGAGCCTACAGTTGTGTCAATTTTCACCGCCAATGAGAGGCCCTGAAGCGGTGTCTTGAACCACCGTTGTTGCTGGCTGCTTGATTTCAGTGGTAGGCTACATCGTAGACTTATCCGGGGCGCGGCTGTATGGTGATGTGGAAGAAGGTACTTTAGTGGTTTGTCCAGGAACGTCTATTTTCCAATTGGATCCGGGATTATTCCTTGCTTTGGAAACGAATACATGATATTAGACCCCATGCTTCACTTCATGAGGCATGAGTGAGGCACCCGGAAGCGTTGCTCGCGAGCAAAGTGAATCATGAATAACGTGGCTCGCCCCACAAAGTCGCCTTTGACAACTCTAACCACAGATACTGATTGCATAAAGAATAGGCCGCCGAGTTTCAATTAAGCGATACGTTGGTATTATAACCCAGAAAGTCAGCCATTCAGTGCTTCTTGCGAGGTTAGATGGGCTTCAAAACAGGGAGATGTCCGAATTATCTTGACACCTGCGAGGGTGATTCTCTTTAGATCTACTCCTCGTCATATGAGGGATTATTAATATTGCTCGGCTACTTCGACCACAAGTAGACATGAATCTGCTCCGATGACTCCCGCCAGCGCAATTATATCGTAAAATCTGCTTCATCTGCTTCATCTGCTTCATTTCTGTATTATGAATGACTCCATACACATCTAATACAGCTAGCGGCATGGACTTCCTTGAGTGGGCATGGTCTCGGCACAGCGCACGCCGCGAGCTCAACGATCATACAAACATCGGGCGCCACCGTCGATCGTCAGTTTTTAGCGGGACAAGTACCACGGTTGATTGGTGGTCTCGAGGCGCACCAGATGGTTTTGGGCAAGCTGGGGGTCATCCCTGTTCGACTAGCCTTAGTGCTTATTCCCCACCTCAAAATGCCCAGACACGCCCTATCAGTCCTGCGGGAGGCGTGCTAGGTGCTTCCACCTTCACCGCTCCGTATCACCATCACTCGTCAGATTCTGCTCCCCTCCCCTCACGATCCCGATCTAACACTACCCTACTAGTCCCTTGTGAGAGCTGACACCGCCCCTCCAATGGCTTCGATGTCTTCTTCATCTCCTCCTTCGCGACAATCCTATTGATTACATCTTCCGTCAGGCCAACTCAAGTCAACCGGCCATGGATGGAAATCTCTCTTCTGAGGGTCTGGCGGGGTTCGACTATGATCCACGAAATCCGCAATACCCATATGGTCGAGTCACATATCCCATTCCCATGGCAGGAGATGCTTCGCGACGAAGTGCCAGCACTATCAAGCGGTCAACTACTCCACTTCAAATTCCATCATATGACCAACCGATAAGCCAACTGTCTCAACAACAGCCTCAGGCACAGGCTTATATACCAGACTGGCGGCTCGAGCGACAGGCGCAATCCCAACTTGGGTATCAATTCGACGGGTCATATCCTTCAGATCCTACCTACACCCAACAGTATCTCGCCGCAGGATATACCATACCGTATCAGACGTCGCCTACTGACTATGTGTCTACTCAAGGCCAATACGACTCGACCTTGCCCGTAGGTGGATCATACGTCCCAATGACAAGCCATTTGGATGGTGGCATGCCTTTCGATTTCCAAGACTTCTCCAATGAACTCCTCTACCCCTTTGGGAATGGCCTGCCTAACATGACTTTGGCCCAGCAAAATCTGAGCAATTCGCCTACGGACACTTCTCTCGAGGCTCGGTCACTTTCGAGCAGTGATAATGGCTGGATCGACCTACCCCGCCATTCATTTGAAGGAGCAGGATCGTACCAAGCCCCGCAGTTCAGTGCTATATTCAACCCCGAAGAAACACTACACGGACGGACATTTTCCGATTCTTCGTGCTCCGATGTCGAGCAACAGTCGCGTCATTCTTGGAGCAGCTGGGTGGACGTTCCACATGCTATCGGTTCTCCCAGTAGTGACAGCATGGGGGAAATGGACCTCCGGGAGTTTCGCCAGGATCGTACTGACCAAGGTTCGCTATCGCCCTACATAAAGCAGGAGAAACAGCCGCAGCCAAACCTCTCACCAATTTCGACATCGTCCGGGGTGAAGCCCCTAAGAATCAAAACGTCTTCCTCTCCACAGCGCTCGCCAACTTCAACAGGGCGAGTTTCTCCTCCAGGAAAACGACAGCCGAAGAAGAATCCCAATAGCAAGACCACTAAACCAACGACAAGACGTCCACCTCCACTTCCCAAGGTCGATACAGAGAAGCGGATAGGGAAAAGAACAGGCCCTCTTCGGCCCGACCAGAGGAAGCAAGCCGGTGAAATTCGAAAGTTGGGAGCTTGTCTCCGCTGCAAATTCCTGAAAAAGACGGTGAGATCCCTCGCGGCTTATGTATGAGTCATTGCTTATGTTCAACACAGTGTGACAAAGGAGAACCATGTTGGGGTTGTCAACCGTCTCATGCTCGCCTTTGGCAGGTTCCCTGTACCAGAATCGATATCAAGGACATCGCATATTTCATGAACGATTGGAGGGCCGATTGCGAGCGCCACGTCAGCCTTGAAATGTCCGTGAAGAACATCAGAGGCTACTCAAATGTCGAGCGGACGCTGTTCATTACCCACGGGTATGGTCACATGTTACCCGTTCAAGCTCGTGAGGTGTACGTCCGTGATGAAAGATGCTTTGGCTTGGACTGGGTGGAGACAATTCAGGAGGTCCCTACCGAGCACTCCGTCAACACCGCAAAGCTAGTTTCTGGCAACGACGGAATTAACAAAAAGTTCCTCGACGAATACCTTGATCGACATATTGACGGCGGCTTCGAGATGTTTGTCGATGAGTACTTTGAGGGTACACCGTTCCTAACCCAGATGCTCAAGACAGCGTATAGATACTGGCAACGCGACAGGACACCAGTGATCAGGAAATGCATGAAACTACTCCTTGCTTACAACCTTACACAACATGTCACTATGGTGGAGGGCATCCCTGATGAGGAAGGCTTCTTGGGCAAGATAGACGACCCGACCTCGAAGTTCTATGGACGGACTGTTGCTCCCATGATGATCAACTTCGAGATCAAATGTGCTATGGCCGACATGTGGCGAGAACTGCAGAAAGAAATACTGGAAGAGTTATCAACGTTGTATTCACGTTTCTACGGAGGAAAGGACAAGTCCAGACTTTGGCCAACTATATTCATGGTCTCTTCGATCTTGCTCGCTGTATGGGAAGAGATGCAATTCGACTGCCATTATCGCGTCCCGGTAAGTTCCATGCTATCTACTTGCTTGCAGTCGCTGACCCAGAACAGGATGAGGAGGTTGTCTACAGGTTCTGCAACGACATGGAAGCCACACCGGTTGGCGTTATCGTCGGTCTGTTCTCCACCATTTCCTGCAAGAACCCCTCCTTCCAGGAATGGTCTACTTCCAAACACCACACCGTGTGCAACTCCAATCCCGCGGTTTGTGACGCCATGGAAGAAATCCGCCATCATGTAACGAGTCACGGTAAGTTGGCTTTGCATCTTCCCCACCTGTTAGTTGATTCTGACTCGATTGGATAGACAAATATTTACGATCCCGATGTGAGACGTCCTTTGACCGAGATGACTTTGACTCGTTAGCGGGCAAATTCACCTCCCAGCTCGTTATCCGGGCTTCTGCATGCTAGAATACCACGATACCTATGATTTATGACCTGAGGCCCGGTGCTCCCTCACGGCAAGCAACCGACATATTTCATGATTTTTGAGTTACCATTTCTTAGTGACTAATGCTTCATACTTCCTGCGTCTATATCTACCTTTCTTCACGAAGTAACGTGACATTCCGACAGCATAGCGGTCTTCTCATGACATGCGATCTACTTCTGATCTACACGGATTATGATCATGGGCATATGGAATGAAAAGCAAAATCTATCCATCATTTATCACGTGTTTCTTTCAGCGACACAGCGATCCCTCCTGTTTCATAGCTTCACGGGCACTCGCTTGCAGGAGGGATATAAAGTAGCATAGAAACAAATAAAGATTTCCTGATCTCCAGGCTACTTAGGGTCAAGGCAACCACTCATCAACACCTGGTTAAGGAAGATTGAGATATCGTTTGGTGTTACACGTCCAGGCTCAGGCATTGGCTTTCTCGTAATTTGTCTCACATCTTGCAGTTCAACGACCGCACAGTGTGTTACATCCAGAACCTCTCTCACGGCAAAGTCTTCATCATAGCGGTCACAAGACAGGGAAATAAAACTTTTGAATAAGACCTTCGAATTACAACCAATTGTGAAAGCAGCGTGATAGGGCGCTTAATGAGGAAAGTGTAACCGGCTCATCGGAACATTCTAGGCCATTCTTGCCACTTCCAGCCGCTTTATCATTCTCCTGCCACTAGCTCAGAGGCTGTGTCATCCGCCCATCCGCCTCTTCCTACAAAAGCGCACCTTCCGCAACCTATCCTCCTCTCTCGCAAAACGTCGTCTTCCACCAACACGAACCATCAAACGCATCTATAACTCCATCCACATACACTACCACACTCACTCACAACTACACATCGAAATCTACCATCATGCAAATCTTCGTCAAGACCCGTAAGTTGACCCCGCTTTTGGCTGCTGCCTCACCGACTCGTTACACCTACTAACACCTCATCTCTCAGTCACGGGGAAGACCATCACCCTCGAGGTTGAGTCCTCGGACACCATCGACAACGTAAAGGCAAAGATCCAGGATAAGGAAGGAATTCCACCTGATCAGCAGCGTCTCATTTTCGCTGGAAAGCAGCTTGAAGACGGCCGCACTCTGTCGGACTACAACATCCAAAAGGAATCAACTCTCCATTTGGTCCTCCGTCTCCGCGGCGGAATGCAAATCTGTAAGTCTTATCACTTCAATACTAAATTCTAGTGTGACTAACACCACTCTCAGTCGTCAAGACCCTCACTGGCAAGACCATCACCCTTGAGGTGGAGTCTTCTGATACCATTGACAATGTGAAGGCCAAGATCCAGGACAAGGAAGGCATTCCTCCCGATCAACAGCGTCTGATCTTCGCTGGCAAGCAGCTCGAAGACGGCCGCACCTTGTCCGACTATAACATCCAGAAAGAATCCACTCTCCATCTCGTCCTCCGCCTCCGTGGCGGTATGCAAATCTTCGTCAAGACTCTCACCGGCAAGACCATCACACTCGAAGTCGAATCATCAGACACAATCGACAACGTCAAAGCTAAGATCCAAGACAAGGAAGGCATCCCACCGGACCAGCAGCGATTGATCTTCGCAGGCAAGCAATTAGAAGATGGCCGTACACTGTCAGACTACAACATCCAGAAGGAATCTACACTACATCTCGTCCTACGGCTGCGTGGCGGTATGTCAGGAAAGACGATTACTTTGGAGGTTGAGAGCTCAGACACAATTGACAACGTCTAGGCAAAGATTCAAGACAAGGAGGGTATCCCACCAGACCAACCACGCTTGATCTTTGCTGGTAAGCAGTTGGAGGATGGGCGTACGCTTTCTGACTACAACATTCAGAAGGAGAGCACCTTGCACTTGGTGCTCAGACTTCGTGATAGTCAATAGGCGGTAGTGGGCTCCTTCACTTTGCAAAGTATTTTTAACACGACGAGGGCTCGAGGTGCTCTTTTGGTCGTTTTTATCACCATGCTGCTCTTTAGCGGGGGTTTTCTCCGGGATATCTCACGATGGAACATGTTCATGAATGTTGCCACTATGGCAGTATGTAGTCGAGACTAGTATCAAATACCTCTTCGGCTGCAAAAATTTCTTCTGAATGCTGTGACTGTAGAACGTAGAATGAGTTATGCCTCCAAAATGTATTCATTTGCCACCTAAACCAACCAGTGTTTTCGTAGAATCGTCACGAAAATCCACCGTACCTAACCACGTGAAAACGTCTTTCGTGTCCTGGATCTCTCTTCTTTTCACACCCGAAAAGTTGGTCCAGAAACATGATATTACGGATGCAGAGCGCAAATGCCGTCGTTCTTCTTCCACATCGTCTTCGATCTTGACGCAGCCCCATCAGGCAGCCAGCTGCAGCCAGCCTTGCCCCAAGAAGACCAAATTAAGAACAAGAACCTAGCTATGGCCTCAGCTGAGCCAAAGGCTGAGACTTCAAACAACGCCCTTGGTCCTCCAAGCAGCAGCGGCAGTGATAGTCCGAGGGCCACAGCCTCACCCGTAACACATGACTGGCGTTACGATAAGATTTCCTTACAGGACCTCAGTATGGCGCCCGCAGCAGCAGCGCCAGACACCGGCGGAGGAGAGGCTACAGGTCACATCACAAATGGCATCAGTGCTGGTCCGGGCGGCCTCGCTACGAAGGGCAGATACGAACCTCTTGACCCTTTACAAGAAGAACTAGGCTGGGGTGTCGTTCGTCTTTACAGGGATGCAGAAGAGACGCCTGGACTATACGATGAACCTCTCAAGAGCCCGAAGAGTGCAAGGCATATGTTGAAGAAGGAAAAGCATGATGAGATACCCTTTCGAGATGAGGATTGCACTACGCTTTGCATCATTGCTGTGCCTTCGTACCTTACTCCTTCAGATTTCTTGGGCTTCGTTGGGGAGAAAACAAGGGATGAAGTCAGTCATTTCAGGATGATTAGGACGGAGAGGGGGAATAGGTACATGGTGCTTATGAAGTTCCGGAATTGGAAGAAGGCTAGGGAGTGGAGGAGGGCGTGGAATGGCAAGGCCTTCGATGGCATGGAGGTAGATTTCGTCTCTATCATAGAGATTAGAGCTGACAGCAACACTGCAGCCTGAAAACTGCCACGTCGTCTTCGTCAAGTCCATCGAATTCCGCACGCACGAGCTACCAGGTCAAGAAGCCTCTTTCCCAGACATGACCAACGACCCTTTCACACCATCAGTGACGAAATCCCAACCACCTATTTCCACACCCTCGACCCTACAAGCAGCCCCCATATCCTCGAGTTCACGTTCCTCCAAGCCTCACGCCCCACCTACACCGGCTTTGATAGAGCTACCAACCTGCCCTGTCTGTCTCGAACGCATGGACGAATCGACCGGCCTCCTCACCATCCTCTGCCAGCACGTCTTCCACTGCTCCTGTCTTCAGAAATGGCGAGGCTCCGGCTGCCCTGTATGTCGGTACACACAGGATGATCTCGGCTTGGGCAAACGGACCTATAACAGCTTAAGCAACGGAGAAGACGCAGGGCTGAACGAGTGCAGCGTCTGCCATTCCGATGTCAACCTCTGGATTTGCTTGATCTGCGGCAACGTGGGTTGCGGACGCTATGATGAAGCTCATGCTTACAGCCACTACACCCAAAGTCTACATTGTTTCGCTATGGACATGGCTACGCAACGAGTCTGGGACTACGCTTCAGATGGCTATGTGCACCGCATAGTTCAGAACAAGACCGATGGCAAGTTCGTTGAGCTCACACCTACATCTACTCAAGCTCCAACACATGATGATGATTTTGATGACTACGTACCACGAGAGAAGCTCGACAATATCGGCCTAGAGTATACACATCTCCTAATGAGCCAACTTGATAGCCAACGGATGTACTTCGAAGAGATCCTCGAACGTGCAGCTGACAAGGCATCTCAAGCAGCCTCGGCTGCCGAGAAAGCCACCAAAACTTCCTCTAGGACCGCCGAACAGCTAGCTACCCTCCAAGTCTCTCATGAAACCCTCGCCAACGAAACGATTCCAGCGCTCGAAAAGGATCGAGATCGTGCCACACGCAAAGCAGACAAGTTCGAGGCCATGGCCCGCAAGCTCGAGAAGGAATGGCGAGATGAAAAGGCAATGAATGAATCCCTCATGACGCGGATAAACCACCTTGGTACTCAAGTCGAGACGCTGAAGGCAGAAAAATCAGAGCTAGAGGAGCAGAATCGGGATCTGAGCTTCTTTATTAGCAGTCAGGACAAGTTGAAGACCTTAGGTGTTGATGAAGAGGAGGTAAGGGAGGGCACAGTGAGCCTTCCGGAGGCGGTTGAGGAGGGTAAAGGGAAGGGAAAGAAGAAGGGTGGTGGTAAAGGGAAGAAATGAGGCTTGATACCCTCATCGAGACGGGGACGAGGCTGTGGGTTCTGAGGTCTACTGGCTTTAGCGAAGGCGCATTTTGGTCTCTGGACATGCATTGCAGGCGTGGCAGTATGATACCCAATGTTGCTGGATAGACAGCTTGCAATTACTTCAGTAATACTTCGCTAAAGGGAATACTTGGAATTCCAGGGCGGGTCACACTTGCTAGCCTTCAGCTGGTCTTAGGAACGCCACCAAGTGTCTCGCCTGTCAATATCTCCAGCCAATGAGGAGGCCCACCACCAGCCATTGTCAGTCTAGAACCATCAGCCGGCTTCTGCCCTGTCCCTTTTTGAGGAAAAGTACGGCGCTCAGCTGGATTAGGACCGCATGGCGTCCCTGTCGGAAACGTCGATCCAACTTCCTCGAAATGGCTAGTAGCCTGCCTGATGTGACAGAAAACCACCCTCGCGAACCACTACAGGTAAGCGTGAGTGCTCGTTCTTGCATGCAGCAGAGCTACTGCACTGTTCGTCGTTCCTTTGTGTCCCTAGCATGTCTTATTCAACAATTTGCTATAAGAAGCGCAGCCTTCCTCGTTTAGCATCTCTTGTCCCAGAGAAACCCAAGACAGGGCACCTGGTCGTACCTTCCTATACTAAACCTTGCTCGCTTGTCATCCCGTCGTCTCTGTTGGTTAAGGTATGGCTTCAAGACTCTACAGCAACTTATCCAGGAGGCAATTGATCGCCGGAAGCGCAGTTCTTGGAATAAGCGGATTCACAATCGCTGCAAACGTCCGGCGCCATCCTCTCAGATTGGACAATGACTTCAACCCCGCTGAAGCGCAATTCCACATCTCATCACAATACCCAATACCATCTGGATATAGCGGGCCGACCTGGAAGATACCAAACGACTACCTACAAAGCGTGGGTGTAGAAGGACTGCCTCCCAATAAGAAGAATGTGACAGATTGGCCGACGCTTCCAGGCCCTTCGAGGCCTCCACCGTCTTTCGATCTCAAGACAGAAGCTCCGTGGCTGGGAAGGATTTCAGAACTCAGCAGTATGAGTATTGTGCTTTGATCAAAAAGTATTGCTGGGAGGGTAATGTCAATAATGGCTTTCGAGTCGAGAAGAATCAAGTGTTGATCATCAGCTCTATGAACGACGATACAAGGGTCTGAGTGTTGCGTAGCTCCGTGATTGGTACCATGCACACTGGATGCACTACTCGGACAATGGAAGAGAGCCGATCAATGGTCTGACGTACGAGCGTGCGACGCCTCCTTTGGAACATGCGCGGACACAAGATAGATTTCTGCAGAATTGGGCTTGTGGATATTACAATTCGGTAGGTGAGCTATACTCGTGATGTTGAGTATGGGGTCTGTCGCTCAATATAGTGCAGGTGCATTGGTCCTTGGACAGGTCTGGAGGGATCCTAGTAATCCACAATGAAGCACAGACCAGAAATTCCCCGAAGGAACCTGTGTCTTCAAAGCCAGCCTTCCTTCGTGTCTTGAGCTCTTGAGAATCACTGACTGAACATTCTTTGAAGCTTCTCCTCACTGATGCAAACGATGCTGAGGTCCCATTCCTGAAAGGGTCTCCTGCCTTGAAGGCTGTGAGTCACCGGAATCGACTGCAGTCTATCACCAGTAGCTCTTCTAACACCAAGCAATAGGTTGTTGCCGAAAAAGTTGACGAAGGCAACCCTTTTATCGCTGAGAAACGCAATACATTCGCATCCGATCTTCGCCTTACACAAGTCGATTTTGCGGTCCGTAATGACCGAGCTCCCATAGGCTGGGTTTTCGGTACTTTCATGTATGATTCTGGTAGTAAGAAGCGAAATGTAAGCAGCAGACGGCATCTAACCCTCCCCTCTCTCTCCAATCATCTACCGTTAAAATCTCGGTCGCTCATGCATCTTGCAAATAATTAGCCTTGGGATCGTATCATACCCGTTGGCCTCATGTTGGGAAACGATCCTAGCTCACACAAGAGGCCTATGACTCCGGCCAAAAGCCCATCGAGTCCTGGATCAACCCACGAGCGGACGAGATAAGGAAGAGCCTTGGTGGCAAAAGACCTACTTGGGCTTGGAATGGAAGGTTGAATGGCCCTGGCAAGTTCCTTTGACCTCAATCAATTGAACAAACCTCGATTGATAAGGTCATATGGGCGTTTCTAATGCTTAGCGAGCCGTCTAGCTGATAACTTCATCTCTTCCTGCGCCTCATGCCACTCGGTTTCACAGAATCCTAATACCGTCAGCATAACACAGTAACCGGGCCCAAATGAGCCTGTTTACAATCCCAAAAGGAATCAGTGGCGGCCTGTCGATGACGCGAAGACTATGACCTGGTACAGATATCCCTCTCCTCATAGCTGTTCTCTCTCTCGTGGCTACCCTCTCTTCTAACGCCGCCTCGTACCCAGGTTCCGCAACCTCCCAGCCGGCACCCCCCTGCACGCCCGGCTCTGCGTCTGGTGACTACTCCCTCCAACTAATGCAAGGTTTCAAGAACTATCAAGCTTGGGCTAACCCGCCTTCCACGAACGTGTTGAAGAGACAGATTGATAGGTATTGGTATGGGAAGAAGTTTGTTTTTGATGAGGGCGTGGCGCTTAGGAGTGGGCCGGTTATGGACTATGAGGGGTGTCAGCCTTTTGATGGAGATGGGAAGTGAGAGTGGGGCAGGTTAGAGCATGGTTTGTGGAAGTACTTGGCGGGCAGATGAGATAGTCACCAAGTGCAATACGGATTCATTAGAAACTCGATACATTCATGGTAGACACTTCGTGATCGTAACTTTCATCAAGTCATGCAAGCCATTCATTCCTTGCCAAAGCTATCGTTCACACCCGACTCGTTACCTATCTCCAATAGATTTATCACTCCACACGCTCAAACCTCAACAAAAGCCTATTACTCTTCGGTCCAGCAGTGTAAGCGTCGATATGCTCAATTCCCCCGTCATCGACAATGTGTGTGGTAAAACTCGTGTAGATGGCAGCCGTAATCAATTTCATTTCTGCCAAGCACCAAAAGATCAGCATCTTGTAGCAATGCCAGATCGAGGATGGAGCAAGAACATACCCTGCATAGCAAAATGACTCCCAACACACATTCTTCCCCCACTCCCAAATGCCCAAAACCACCTCCCCATCTCCGCCTTTTTCTCCTCGCAAGTGCCTAACCACCTCTCTGGCTTCCATTTTTCTGGTTCCGGAAAGACGTCCGCGTTCCGGTGCAATGTAAATGCCTGCGCGCTAACCCTCACACCACCCGTCAGAGGTGGTGAGCCTGCCAGCGAGGTCGGAGTGGGAGGCGTGATGCGTGGCTGTGGTCCAGGAATAGCGGCGTGGATGCGCAGCGTCTCCATTAGGCAGGCGTGCAGGATGGGGAGGGCGTCAATCGTACGGGGCGCGGGGACGTCATGGGTTTCAGAATCAAGTCGTAGAGATGGGGCCTGGGTTCGTAGTTCGTTTCGCAGTTGGGACTGGATCTCAGGATGGAGAGAGAGCTCGTGGAAGAGGTAGGTTAGTGTTATGCCGGAGGTTTCGTGGCCGGCTGCTAGGTGGTCGTGGAGTTCGGTTGCTATTGAGAGGTCGAGGGGGTAGGGGGAGGGAGAAGGGGATTTGAGGCTCGTGAGGAGTTGGATGTAGACTATTGGGGGTGTTGTTGTTGTGGGTAAGGAGTCAGAGCTCTCTTTTGTATGAGAAGAAGGGTCCTTGGAATTGGAGAGCGAGGCTGCTGCAGCTTTACACTTCTCCATCGTCCAGTCTTCGAGCCATTTGCTTGCTTCATTCATCCATGCCGGGGTGATGTGAATTCCCAGCTTCTTGAAGAAAGATATTACGCCCGGTAGTTCGCCTGCCCAGAAACGGAAAGGTCTTCTGCTCTGGTAGATGGAAAGCCATTCTTCCCGCGCCGAGATATCTTGGATGAAGTTTGTGCCGTTTTGGAGGCCGAAGATGAAGGCGATGATGAAGTCCATTGTGCTGGAGAAGTTTAATTCGAGTACGTCTATTGGCTGCTTGTTGGCCGCTGCTTCTTCTAATACAGGTAGAAGTCTGTCGAAGATTATGATCTTTGATATTGCGTGGACTTCTGGTGAGGATTGGAGATAGGACTTTGAGTAGACGTGGGATATCATGCGTTTGCGGATGGAATGGGGCTTGCTGTTGACCATGGAGAACATATTCGGTACGCTTGGAGGGTCAGCATTATATCTCTACAATTCATCGAATGGATATCTATACCCATAGTTCTCGAATTGATTTGGATACCAATTCCATTTCTCAAAGCCTCCGCTGTACACTGTGCGAATGCCTTCATCCACGCAAGCTACGCTGACCTCATTGGGGCCGAGTCTGACAATGTCTCCATGCTTGACATGTGCTGCATAGATAGCCCGATTTTCTTCTTCATAACGTCTCTTCAAAAGAATCCAGAGAGCGGAGAATGATGATGAGAAATGGGCGTTTGGGAGCTTAGATAGTGGGGAGAGGAAGATTGGGAAGACGAGATACTTGTAGACTAGGTACAATGCAACGATTGGAACAGCTACCAGGGATAAAGGGAACATTTTGCAGAGCTTTACTTATCGTTTGATTCAGGGTTGTGATGCACATGTAGAGAAAAGTAGTCTCCGCAGAGTTGAGATAACAATAGGGTTCAGCCCTATCGCGATATCGCAAGCTTTTCCAAGATTCTTCCCTTTTGCTTTGCATCGAATTGAGGCTATCAGTGTAACTCTTGAGAGTATTGGCGATGCTCAAGGCCGACCTGATCTGTTGCCACGATGGTCCTTTGAGAGAGGCTGGTCAAAATTACCGACGCTCGATTCCACTACCTTAATCTAGTAGTGCTTACTGTCTGGAGCGGACTCTTTCTCGATTGTATGACTGCCTACTCACAGACATGCTTCAAGACCTCGCAAAATGGCTTCTTGATCTATCGGATTCTACAAATAGCTTTTCTCGGATTACTTCAAACCCGGCTGAGGGAGACTTCGAATTGTGGTTTCTTGCAAATGGAGGCTACATAAATTCTAGTGTTGAGATAGCATCAAAGCTTTCTGAAGGCAGTTCCTTGCGAGTCCATGGAGACCAAGACCTTCTTCCAGGAAGTACGATCATATCATGTCCTCATCACCTTGCTCTCTCATGGCCCAGTGCCCACAAATACCACCTTACTCATATACGCTCTGCCTTCAGGCCGCATGTGGCCACTCGGCTGTTCTTAATGAAGCAATACTTGTTGAAAGAACGTTCGCCGTGGTGCCCGTACATTAAGAGTATACCACAGCCCTACCAAAAGGATTGTTTAAACACTCCTTTGTATTACAGCTCCGACGATTTGTTGTGGATCTCCGGAACTAACCTGGAACATGCACGGAAAGTAAGGCTAGATGCATGGCGCAAGGAGTACGATGATGCAATGAGAGAGCTATTTAAAGGCCAAACCGATGTGGATCAGAGCGAGCTTTGGACTTGGTTCGTAATCCCTTGCCAATGGTCAAGACTATCACTGTGATGTTGACTAGTACAAGGGAGCTTTACCTATGGACGGCTACTGTCATGTCCTCGCGCAGCTTCGGGTGTCCAGCTGTCTTCAATCAAAGTGAAGGCGACTTTCCGATACATGAGAACATTGACGGGAGAAGTCCTGTACTTATTCCCGGCTTGGATCTCTTGAATCACAATCCTTCTCAGAGAGTCGCCTGGCTATGGGACTCGAGCTCGTGTACCATCAAGAATGATGTTAAGATAATCGGAGGTAGTCAGGTCTGGAACAACTACGGACCCAAAAGCAATGCAGAGTGTAGGCCTCCGCTTTTAGGTACATGGTGTCATACTGACGCCTTCATAGTGATCATGGGCTATGGTTTCAGTCTGCCTGATAATCCAGCTGACCACTTTAGCATCAGCTTCTCCCAAGCGATTTCAGATTACATCAGGGCTACGAAGTCTCGCCGGATAGCTCTTGGTTCGAGCTCAGAGTGTACAAAGGGCTCCGGCAATGCAGTCAGAAGCGAACACACAAATATGAAGAACGGACTCTCAATGGAGTCGGCAGACATCCTAGAAACAGAAGGACCCGCAGAGCAGAACATCCATTGGGTGCGGACTCTGGAAAACGGGTATGAGTTCTCTCCGTCATTTCTCGAAGACTTTTCCATAGCAGTCGAAAATCATCAGGAGAGGCTTAAAGCCGACAACGGTCCGCTTCCAAATGGAAATTTCTTGGATACACCACTCTCACGCAACAAGCTTCATGTGATCTGCGCAGTCGTCATGATCCTACAGAAAGCCCAAACAACCATACGGAAGCATGACAAATACCTACCCGAGGAGCCACAGAATGCGCGGCAACTCGACGCTGCTAGATACCGCCAAGGCCAACTGCGCGTCCTTGAACACGTCCTGGGCTCCCTGCATGGATCTCTGAAATCATACGTGGGTATCAATGGATCCGACAATGCTAGAAGCTTCAGAGTTATTCGATTAGAGCATACCATGACGGCTTCACCCAAGAGACTACTGAAAGACTTTCGAACTGTACTAAATGCGGGAATGAGAACGCGAGATTCTAGTAAGATAAGGGAGCGAGGAGGTAGTGACTTTGCATTTACAGTCTGGCTGTGCGGTCTTTGGGTATACGCGCAAATAGACAACAAGACGTGTGAAGACGATACTGCTTCAGATGCTGACCTCGAGCCACATTTCCTTCAGTGGCTTCAGTTCTTGTATGAAACGTATCCGGAAGACACAACCAAGCTGCAGTCGCCAAGAATGCCGAGGGCAGTCACGCATAAAATGGAGGGAAACGGGTGGTTTGATCCAGTCCGAAATCAAGACACTGGAGAAGACCTATCTTTGGTGGCAGCCTCTTACCTAGATGCAGTCCATGCAGCTGTGGCGAAGCACCCTCACTCTTTGTACAATGATCCAAAAATAACGGCACAGCGCCTTGCATGGTACCTCAATATTGTCAGAATGGAAGGGGTTTGGTACCCGAACTTGCAAGAAAGTGAGCAGGAAGAAGACGATGAATGGGTGCTCTTTCTCGATTGCGCGTCGACCTAGTGGGACCAGAATCACTTTCAATCAATGCCATGGCTTCAATACCCACGCGCTCAGGAGGGCGCCAAAGTACCGAGAAGAGGGAAATATTTTTATTTCATTCTAGGGAACTTGATTACGCAGGTACAGTAGTTCTAATCGCTAAGCTTCACTGATGCTTTTTGAGAGGGCCTTTCGGATCATGACCAAGGTGCTCGTTCCGAATCAAATGCATCTCGACGAGAAAAGAGGTGCGAAGGATCCTGAGAGAAGTATTTAAAGACCTTGCGTTCTCTAGTGTGGGCACTTACCGGCGCTTGCATACCCAATCAACTGGTCAGTGTGAACCTGTTCAGTCCGGTTTTCAACATCAGTTCTCCAGTGTTCGGGTCTCTTGCAGCAGCACTCTGACCATCATCTGTTGCTGAAGTACGAATCCTCAAGATCCTGTCAGAAGGTTGGTAGGTGACAATCCAGGCCCCACGCCCAGACATAGAGACATGTTCCTGTCGGCGGTGCCTGGGACGTGACATGAATACTGCTAGCAACCACAATGAAATACTTGGCTTCAAGGTAGTGTTATATCTGTAGATACCATAAATGCTGTATCCATGGCCGATCATATGCTGTAGAGTGATGAAAGGCCTATACGGCAAAACTTGCTGCATGCAAACACGGTAGTCGCCAATCCTAAAATAGTTAGGCTGGATACCCCCGCGAATAAGCATGCTGCTTTTCAAATCCAAACCCCCAAGTACTCTGCCCTTACTCAGACAGTCCGTCCTTGTCCCTCGAGCCCTTTCTGTCTCAATATCAAGACGCCTTGTACACGCTTCTGGCAACCGTTCTGAACCGACCCCGGGTGATCTCGAAGAGTGCGACCGAACGCCTTAGGGGACTGCTTCTGCTCACTTCCTGCGACTTTTCGTGCTTACCGACTCCGGCCATTCTAATACGCAGCAAGTCGAGTCCCGGCTAGAATAGGTATGTTCATGACGCGCCTGTCACATCATTCCGCAGCTCGAGGTGCCGTTGCTGCTTGCATTCCTTGCCATCGTCGCTAAGGAACCTCAGTTCACCCCTCTGTTCACCGCATCTCGAACCTCGAAGATCGCAAGTCTTCCTCCATGACCGGCAGTCCCTAAAAGCCACCAACTTCCGTACCGGCACACTCTTGTTGAGACCGCACTTTGACAAATCTATTCAACGCGAAAATCATGGACGCCAGGGCATACTGAAGAGATAGCTCCGTCTGAACCTGAAAGTCCACCAATTTGCTGAGCATCTAGCGACTTGACTGGAGGAGCAGATACGCGGTATGCTGGCGACAGAGACTGCTCGAAACCCTTTCGCTCGGAATAACATGACCTCGTCTCTTCATTCCCGCGGATATGTAAACGGGAGCACCACTTCATTCGGCTCGTCGAGCCTAGCATCGCAGCCTAGCCGATACGGCTCAAATTCCACTATGCGGTCTCAAGATGACGAGAAAGGCCTCTTTCCTCCTCCGATACCCTCGACATTCTCTCCCCCCCCACCCGAGCCAATTCAACCAGATATGAACATCATGAATCGAAGAGCGGATTCCAACAGCTCCCTGTACATGATATGCATGAATCTGCGGAGTCGCTTAGCGGACGTTCCTGGATTTGAAGATCACATAGCCGAAATGGAAGAAGAGGAGGCCGCGGCCAACGGATCACTGGACCCAGTAACGTTGATGTGGAACTTTCTGAGACGCGGCTATCCACTGATAACAATCTATAATGCCTTGAGACTCAGCGATCCTATTTATTTTGATCAGACGAAGCTGAAGGAGTCGAAGGTCGGAAAAGCCGCAACGTTCAAATTCTTGGAGGCTTGCATGAGAGATCTGAAATTCGAACCAAGCGAATGTTTCCTCATTACTGATCTGTATGGAGAAGATACCACTGGCTTTGTTAAAGTGACAAAAGTCGTGAATAGGGTCTTGGACATTCTGAAGCAAAAGGGTCTTCTCCATCACAATGGCCCGTCGAGGACATCTGCAACCCAATCTGGAACACAAGCCGCCTCCCATAGACAGATGATTATCGATGAAATTGTCAGGACCGAGCGTGACTACGTCCAACATCTTGAGATGCTACAGCAATTCCAGAACGGTATTCAACAAAGTGGAGCGCTTCCAGGCGATGCTGTACACGATATCTTTCTAAATTTGAACGCCTTACTGGACTTCCAGCGAAGATTCTTGATTCGTATTGAACAACAAAATTCCTTGCTAGAGTCAGAGCAGAACTGGGGTAAGCTTTTCTCTTATTACAAAGACGGGTTCCGCGTCTATGAGCCGTTTCTCGCCAATCAGAATCGGTGCAACGATACTGTCATCAAGGAATGGAACAAGCTTCGAGCAGCGCCAATATCAGCAGACAAAGGCCTCTCCGGTATCTGTGCAACGCCCGCAATACTTCTTGGATTTCTCCTCAAGCCCTTTCAGCGCTTGTCCAAGTACCCGCTGCTTCTTAACGTAATTCAATAATCCACTTTCTAGGTACGACGTCTTACTGACTTTTACATAGGAACTTGTGAAGCATGGTGCCTATGAAGATGAGCTTCACCAAGACCTCGTGGAAGGACATGCCGCAGCCCAATCAATGATGGAACGAGCCGAAGAGGCTGTTGGCCGCGAAAACCGCCTTGCTGCAGTCAGCGAACTGCAATCCCGCGTCGAGGACTGGAAAGGACACAAGATCGATCACTTCGGCGAACTCCTAATGTTCGGCAGCTACACCGTGCTGAAAGGCGAGGGAGTCAAAGAAGTGGAACGCGAGGTAAGCGTCATATTCAATTCCCTCGATCCTAAAATGCGCGCCTGCATTCGCTTTGCCCTCAAGCACCAGCGTTCCCTGGTCCCCCACGTTCCCTGGTCCCCCACGTTCCCCAAACCGTGCAAACCTTACACACATTCACACGCTGGTTCTCGCGCATCCCGCGGCGCAGAGCAGTGAGCGACCTTCTCGAAGGCATTTTTGAAGAATCCGAAGAGGGCAAGTCGCACGTCCCAGTGCGACAACAAACCCCTAAAAAGCGCTCGATGTTTGGGCTCTTCTGGTCGAAGAATTCCGCGTGCGCAAGACCTCCTATGAAGTCCTCCCCAATCTCCCCCAAGACTCAATCATTTAAATGCGTTACCCCTACACGCATGTCTCCTCGGAGTCAAACGCTTAAGAGACATTCCCCAGGGAGCATAACCCCTGAGAGCAAGACGTCTATCCCCAAAAACGTCAACCCCAAGCACTTGTTCCTGAAAAGGATATCCCCAAAGCCTTCAAAAAGCTCGCTGGGCATGAACAGGCCCTTTAGGCCCAACCTGATTAAATCTCCGAGCCCCATAGTCAGCCTCTCAGAGAAGCTTCGACGATGGTCCCCCAGCTTATCATTAAGTCCCCCAAAGGCTCAAAGGAAAGAGCGCAGGTATACTCCATACTATGAGGAGATAATGCGTCTTGCGATTCGTGAAAGTGGCCATCTGCTTAAATTTAATGGCCCATTCACACAAAGCAACCTTTTTCTCTTCGAGAATGACGGGCTGCCTCCCCTCCTTCCTGCGATCCCAGGTTCCATTGGCGGAAGCACCCAAAGACCTCGCATACAAGAAGAAGAGCCTATTAAGCTCACACGCTTAGAACAAGATCTGGCTAACGATGTGGCACTTGAGTTGCCTGTGCGTGAACAGTACAAGATCTACCTCTTCGAACGCATACTACTTTGTTGCAAAGAAATCAACCCGAACAAAGCGAAGAACAAGATGCTCTCCTCCAACAAGCCCTTGGTCGATAAGAAAGGGAAACCCAAACTACAATTGAAGGGACGAATTTTCATGCAGAATGTCACTGATGTTGCGTACATCATGAATAAGAAATCCGGTACGTCTACCATGCTATCTCGCTGCCATGATGTATTTTGCTAATATGGATATAGAAAACCCAACTTTCACATTGCAGATTTTCTGGAAGGGGGATCCGGGTGTGGAAAATTTCATCATCCGCTTCAATGACGAAGCAACGATGAAGAAGTGGCAAGATGCTGTGAGGGCACAGCAGAAAATTCTGACTGAGTCCGCGAGAAGCTCGGGGCAGACTGGTACATCAGCCACCGAGTTCTCGTATTTGAAAAGCCAGCCCAGCGTGAAGAATCCATACCGAGAGGTAGAAGAGGACGACGACGACGATGTTCCGCCCACTTACAGCATGGGTCAAGGCCCAGTACCCTCCTCCATGAGTCGGAACGCGTCAAGCAATAGTCTCCGCTCTATGCAAACTGGTCGTATGCCTCCCCCAAGATATCCACAACAAGAGCAGGGTAATGGAACGTATACCCCCCCACTAAGCCTAAATACAAACGTCCCACCAGGGGCCAGCTCGCCCGCTGAGTTTGCTGGGAATTCTTACTTCTCACCTTCAAATGATTCACCAGTGTCCACACGCTCGAACTCTCAGCAAAGTATGTATCCATTCCCTCGGACACAGGCGCCGGCTAGCGAGTGGCCCCGTGATGCAAACAAGCACCGAACTGCTCCCGCCATGGGTCGTGCACCCTCTAGAGAAGGCCCAGGTCCTCCAAATAGCTACGTACTCGATGGTCGGACCGTCACGCGACCCTCGTTGCCAGCAATGGCCGCTTCCCAGTATGCTCAGCAGCAAATGTCAGCAACGCAAAGTCGCCTACGATCAGCTAGCACACCAGACATCCAGAGCGTACCAGGACCCAGACGGCAAGCAAATGGCGAGAACGTTCCAGTCCCTCCAATACCAGCTCATATGGTGCAAATGCGCGCTCCAGTCAATCGGAGCCATACTACATCCCCTCTTGACGCCCAACTGCCAATTCGAAGCGCAACCCAGTCTCCAGCAATACAGCGAGACCGTGGGCCGCAGGCGTATCAAGATCAGGCCAGCTATGACCCTTATGGCCAGCGTTTCCAGCAAGAATATAGACAGGGGGCCTACACAGACATGGCCCCTCCCGTTACCCAAAATCCTACCGGCGCCATATCATCTGAGAATGGAATACCACTTCCACCGCAGCTGAAGGTCACGATATGGTTCGATCCGCATCCAAGTCACGTCACGATCGTGGTACCTATCATCATCAAGCACCGCTCTTTGATCGATCGCATTGACTCTAAGATGGTCAAAGTCTCAGCGGCATCGATCGCGAAAGGTACCGCTCGACTGCGTTATAAAGATTCAGACGGTGACATCGTTACCATCCGATCCGACGAAGACGTCCACATTGCTATTGAGGATTGGGGCACCGCGAACGAAGACCAGATCCGTGATGGTGTTACTCCTGACTTCCAACTTTACTGGCAGCAGAATTGAGCCGCTTTCAAACGCGACTGGAGACGACTTCATTGGTCAGGTCACGGCCTCGATACAGCCTATACTCCCGTTCTGTGCGTTGCCCACACCATCTCCATGATACCAGAAACGTCATCGGAGCATCCATCTACACGGCCAAAGTACATAAAAAGTGGCTGTCTTTTCATTTCTATCAATCACCTTCCGGGATTCTGCCCTTTGCACCGGCGCACAGGCTAATGATATCCCAACGGCGAAGGTGGCTTACTTGATGGATACATTCGGCGCAGATGCATTACCTTCATCACCGACCTTTACACTCATTTGGATCCAGGTCATACACTATATACTTTTTCTTCCCACGCGGGGTTCGGAGCTTGCATATGATCATGTCACTCATTTACATTCAGATCGGTGCTTGGGTTAAAAAAGGATGTGTGAGACGACGTTACGGGTTTGTAGTAGGAGATGGCAAGGTATTACGAGGAAAGCATACCTGTGGCAGACTTTATATATGGCACGATGCGGCGTTCTATTCGTGATGGAGTTGACGTGGTGGTCTGTTAGATTTCAAATGATGGCACGAGATCCATGAATCGGTACTGGGTGGTGCATCTACACTTCGCATAGCATTGAGATTATAGCAGAGCACGTCAATCAATTCTATAGCTGGTAAACTTCGTACTCTGTCTTGCGTTCATGTGCCTCTGCTAATTGGTTTTTGCCCTCTCAACTCGATATTTGGACTAGCAGAACCAATCACAAAAATATGGCCATGGGAAGTAAAACCTACTTCTCCGACGGTGTCCTCTCGTAGACTTGTAGATGCAAATGTTCGTCGCTGATGCCATTTCGGAACCGATTTTCCGGGCTAGCGATGACGTCTCATCCAGAGCTCCGAGCTCTCTCAAACATCAACACCTCCACTCACCCTACCACAGCTGCATCACTTAATTGACCCACCACGTTAACAACAAAGCTCTAGTATTGTCATTCCAATCAACTCAAAATGTCCGTCTCCCTCCTCCGCCAGTCCACAGCCCGCAGCGGTCTCCGCAACCTCTCCACCATCTCCAAGATCGCCCGCCCAACCTTCACCCGCGGCAAAGCCACCCTCCCAGACCTCCCATGTACGCGCTTTCCACCCCTCTCCAAAAGCCATCAAAAGCTGACGAGTCACCCTTCCAGATGACTACGGCGCCCTCGAGCCCTCCATCTCCGGCCAAATAATGGAACTCCACCACTCCAAGCACCACCAAACCTACGTAAACTCCTACAACAGCGCAACAGAACAACTCGCCACCGCGACCTCCTCCTCCGACCCCGCCGCCCAAATCACGCTCGGCGCCCTAATCAACTTCCACGGCGGCGGCCACATCAACCACTCCCTATTCTGGGAGAACCTCGCCCCAAAGTCCTCCGGAGGAGGCGAGCCGCCCTCCGGAAAGCTCGGACAAGCTATCGATCAGGCGTATGGCGGTCTAGATGGGCTGAAGAAGGTGATGAATGCGAAGTTGGCGGGGATTCAGGGGAGTGGGTGGGCTTGGTTGGTGAAGGATACGGAGACGGGGGCTATACAAGTGAGGACGTATGCGAATCAGGATCCGGTTGTTGGGCAGTTTAAGCCGCTTTTGGGAATTGATGCTTGGGAGCATGCTTATTAGTAGGTTTATCTATGTTTTTTTTGTTATGTGGCAGTCGGTGGGGTTTTTGGAGGGAGTGGGGCTAATTGGTGTGCAGTTTGCAATATCAGAATCGGAAGGCGGAGTATTTTGGGGCTATTTGGGATGTTATTAACTGGAAGACTGCTGAGAAGCGGTTTGAATGAGCGGAAGGGACATTTATTGTGTAAGCTGTCTTGCGGTGTGAGACCAAAAGGGGAGATGAATAGGTGTCAACTTCTCTTGTATTTGATCAAGTACATATCGATGTACATTTCTTACGCGCTGCTGTGCCGGATTCTAGCCTTTCCTTGCCAAGTCGCCCTTTTTGCTCTTTTGCCACTTTCACGTGCGTTTTTGTACTTTGGTTGCTCAAATGCGCTCAATCTTCTTGTGTCCCCTTCACAGCGTTTGCACCACGACGCGTTGACCATTGGTGTTTGTTTATGCTATTCACAAGTCCCTGATATCATCTATATCCCCTTACCACGGTGTCCAATCCTATATTGTGCGTCGCTTCATCCCATACTTCTCCGGTTTTGAGCCCCTTTTGTGTATACTTGGCAAGGATTTTCCAGCGCATCCATGCTCAACAATAGGATTATTCCCAGCCTCTTGGCTTCATGTGCAGATATTCGAATTTTTTGTGACTCATGGCGCAGCTTAAATACCCTTCCTTCCCTCCACACCTCCATCCTTCGTCCATATCACCACTCACATCTACTGTTCTACTACCACATACATTCCACTATTGAGAGGCACACTACCCATACAAAACTCCAATTGCTACGCCGATTATCATCCACACTACCGTAATTTTGCGATTACAGACTACTCTCAGCTTCCTCAAGCGGTCTACAAGACCATACTCAGCATCATCAACGCGGTTACTGACCACCCACAAGACTACCTTGAGCGGCTAAACAACACAAGCATCCACCATCAACTCCTCAAATCTACCACCAAAATGAACTTCTCAGCACCAGGAAGTGGCCACGACTTAGCCAATCAAAATCCAGCAACCCCCCTCATCGGCGCCAAAACCTTCCTCGACGAGCTCCTCTCCGACACCACCATGGCCGAATACCGCAACCTACTCTCCTACCTCAACATATCATCCTACATGATGGTCGCAGACCCCACCAACACAGCCGACCCCATCATCCAAGACGTCCACACTCGAGCAGACTTCGGCAACGTCATGAACGCCATGCGGCTTCTCGTGGACTCGAGCCGGGGTTTTTCATTTGAATACAAGGTCAAATACTACTATAAACTCAACTACGTTTCTGGGAAGATGCTTGAGGGGCTGAATGATGAGTACGCCACCTACATATCGAACATGACGATACTTTACTCCCAATTAACCAAGATGATTAAGACCGATCTCGAAGAGAATGGCAATAACCACAAATCAGCCAAGAAATTCGGATTCAACGCCATCGAAGCCATCGAGCACATCAGAGCTTTTGTCGGCGCCAAAGCAACAGCACCTTACCACCACGAGTACTTGAGTGAGATCGCACGCTACTGGAGGAAATGGGGAGGGACTTCGGAGGCGCGGAAGTATGAGGACGTGTGGACCTTTGTTTCTCGGAGAGTCTTGGTGCAAGAATAGACGGAGGACTGACTTTGAAGGAAGAGGAGAGGGAGAGGGAGAGGGACAGGAAGGGGAAGGGCCGGATCGGATGGGTGTGGAAGGGAAGGGAAGGGACAGAACCTCTGTGGATTTGAGGAGGCGGAGCAGGTTGTACCATGGGAAAGAGAATTGTGTGATTTTTTTTTCGCGTTGTTCTTCGTGGAGGCTGGAGGCTTGGCTGTGACAGAGTTTTTTCTGGTGGAGTTGTATGAGCAAGTTGTACCTTACTTTAGCAGAGTGTCTTGGCTAGATAGATCAAAAACATTGGGCTTTGCCTTTCCCATATGCCAACCTTCTCTTTCTTTTTCTTCTACTTCTATCTGTCAGAGTTCAAATGTGTCCTTTTGTCGGGCTTATGCCCATACAGCCTTCTTCGAAATGCCATTCGATTTGCCCCCAATATGAGCCCTTCCAGCATTAAAGTACCAGAACGCTCCTTTCGAGATTCAGATTCCATCAACTCCAAAGCTCCCACACTTTGCAAACAGACGTCCGAACAACGCTCCGGCAGATCTAACTTCCTATCTGGCTTGTGCTCTTGCCTGTCCAGTCTGCTGGACTGTCTTTCCAACCCCATCATCTGTGAGAGCTTAGGCTCCGTCCTTGATTGCATCGAACTCGTGAGAGACTCATGAAGATGATGCTTGTCGATGGAACCGTGGCGCGTATTCCAATCATGGCGACAGCCGACACGATCCGCCGATCCTGGGCGAGATACCAACAACGCAGGGCCGACAAGAAAGCGAAGCGAGAACAAGTCATAGCCGAGAACCACGGTCGGTTGAACCCAGCTCTTGAACTGGACGAAGATAATCTCTCATTGGGTGCAATGGAAATCATCCCTTCAAACGACCTTTCGAATGAGCTCGACGCTCGCTTCTCCAACAACCCTCTCGGCGTCGGCTGCTCCAAGGACTTCGAGACGCCCAGCACCCCGGCAACCAAGGGCAGTAGCTCGCCGTGTTCGACACCAAAAATGGTAAGTAGGCCCGAATCCGTCACGACCGTTGAAGACGACGACCCGCTCTCGGTACCAAAGGAGGAGCCACAGCCATTTGGACAATACGATGGACCCGAACTCTTCTGTTGGCGGTCGAGGGAAAAGCGGAAAGGAAGAGCGAGCGAGGATGATGAGCCCGAAGACCCCAAGGCGCAGCGGAAGGGCTATAACAAGCTTTTGCGGGATGAGAGGCAGCAGGAATTGTTGAGGAGGGGCAAGGTCTTCCTACTGAAAAAGGTCCCGAGTTGGAAGAGTTGAACTCGTATTTTGGTCTTCGGGAGCGTGGTGGCAGGGTGTTGGGGTGTTTGAACATTTGTTGCCTATCTTGGAGGAATTCAAGTAATGCCGGTAGATACCCAGGGTATATAGCAATCGGAATCACATTTTTCCATCCCAAAATCACTCTCCTCTGAGTGTAGCGCTCTTATGCTAGGAACGATGGCGTAGCCTATGGCAGCGAGAAGTGATGATTAGCCATGGCGAACAACATACCAAATGGACCGTCTCACATCTGCTATGGGAGCATCTCCGTGCTGTAGTTAGCAAATCGCATATTGCTAGAGCCCTAAATCAATGCTTGAATATGTGGTACGCTGGCGAGTGATTCTGTACTCTCTAGCTCTTCCTCTTCATCTCCCCCATCCACAGACGCATGGCTTTCGAGCTGTCGTGCGCAGCACGGAAGACTCAAGGCTCATCAGCAACAGCGCCACCCTTGAGTCTTGAGTCAGAGGTCTTACGCTGTCTTTCCATCTCATCTAGTCCTCTCAAGAAATCTGCACCTTCCCCTAGAGCACCACGTGGGTTATGAGCATGGTCCGCAATCTCGGCTGCTCTCTTCTTGAATGTCTGCCCTCATCCTATGATATTAGCAATCCTATATGTTTGACCAATATCTCAACTACCCCTGTCCTGTAACCCTCGGGTTTCGTAAGTGGGTAGGGTGTACACACCTCGCACAGCACATCCACAACCTCCTCCTCCTCAAATAGCTCCAAGCACCTTGCAGCGCCCTCATAGAAGTTACCCGCCAAACTCCTTAGATCCACCGTCCTAGGGTCCGCCTTTAAAGCATTCAATACGCGTGGCGATATAGAAGGTGGAAGGTCGAGTGTACATAGTGGGGCTTGGGAGGGTCCGATGCGTTGAACAGCGAGGAGAGTGGAGAGCCAGAGGGGGAGGGAGATGGAGGTTTGGGCTTTGATCTGGGAGGAAATTTGTTAATTTAGGTTACTTAGAGGGTTATAGGAGGGAAGGGGTAATAGGAAGTGGTCATACGTCTCCACCTGCGTTCTCGTCCAGGTAGCCCAAGTTGGGGAGGTCGAGGGTGAATGTACATGGGACCTTTTGGGCGTCCGTTAAGATGGCGTCAATATTGTAGTAGGAGCCCATATCGAAGAGATGACGAAAAGTCTATCGAGTAATTTATTGACTGAAGAATAGAAGGTGAGTCTTCAAAATTCGTCTTGATTTCGATCAACAACGCGACGTATGGCCCTAACGCTAGCCGTTCTGGATAGTGGGCTTGAGAGATGGCATATTCTCCCACATATAAAGAGCTCTAGATGCGCTATGGCTGCATTTTTATAATCTACATAAGTTTATGTGTTTCGAAAATACAGGCCACGAAGCCTCGTGATACGATGATCTCGAGGAATAAGATTGTTGGTGATTGATAATGTACATATTCTAATAGCTTGTCTACAACATTTCACTGCCAGAAGCAGATTATGTCCCCAGCTAACCAGCCAATTCAGTGGCGCTCAAAGCTTAATTAAGCTTACAAAGCGTAGTACTCGCGCTCGTCCTTTCCTCCTCCACTGATCCTCCCCGTCCTGTTGTCATTAAGCACCAGACCTCCATACACAGCAGCAGCCAACGCTCCCAGACAGACCATTGCTAAGCATATGGAATAGCCTGTATGGTACAAAGGTGCATCTTTGGCAAGGAAAGCAAAAGTCGAAATGATGCCACCACAGTTGCCGAAACTGATCATCCATGCGGTACCAATGCTACGCTCCGTGTGCCCGCGCAGATTCATTACGTACCAACATATCACCACTGGACCTGCGCTGAAAGTACCCATAGCGACAAGGAACAAGGCCGCGTATTGGGTGTGGAAGTGGTGGTGTACGGTCATGAGAGTTGCAAGGCCTGCGATTGTGAGGACGACGCCGAAGCCTATGAAGGGGAGGCGGAGGCGTAGGTGATCTGAAAAGTAGGCTGTGATGAGGCACATTGCGAATGCTGCGGCGAAGGGTGGGACTGTGTGGAGCTGGGTTTCGACTGTCGAGTAGCCGAGGGTTTTGACGATCGTGGGGCCGAAGTAGGAGAAGGCTGCGATATCAGCTATGCCATTACCCAACGGGGAGAATTGTGGGGACAGCTTACAGTATGTAGGAATAATGACAGCTATGTTGGAATATGTCAGCCTTTCTGGTCAGTTTTTCGGCGGTGAATTCGAATTGACGAACCTCCAAAGTACATGAGACCTCCCATGAGGTTTTTGAAGTCGGCAAGAAAGCTCAAGATACGACGAATGGTGATTGGCTCAGCTTCTTCCCTATCCGTGCCCGCTCTTGCAATAACGAAGTTCTTTTCTTCTTGAGTCAACCAGCTTGCATCGTCTGGGAAGTCTGTCAGGAGTGGAAATGCTAGCATGCCAATGATGATGGTAACAATGCCTTCAAGGATGAAGACCCATCTCCACGCATGGTAACCATGGACTCCGTCCATCTTTGCAATAGCACTGGCAAGAAGCCCGCCGAACATGTTGGCTGCCAGCACAGAGCACCAATAAAATGTGAATCGTTTTTGGGCTTCTTCCCGTTTGTACCAGCAGCTGATGATGTAGAAGCCTAGTACTCAGTTAGCATTCGCGCATGGGCTGCGTCCGCTCTGGAGGACATGCTTCCTGGAAAGATACCAGCCTCTGCGAGACCTAGGAAGAACCTAGTTGCAAGGAGTCCGCTGTAGTTTTGGACTATTGCCACTAAGCTAGGGTAAAATTCCTGGAGAACGAATGCCTACCAAATCCTTGACATAACATCACAACACCAAAGGCTAGAATACACCCGGACACTGTAAAACGAATATCAGAAGCTGTTGCCAGAAGGTTGGTTTGGGTGATGTCAACGCACACCAAACGTGGGGTTGAAACCGCTTCATCAAGATATTGGAGGGGATCTCGAACAAAACGTATGGCACGAAGAAAATTGTAAGGGCGACATTGGATTGGTTGCCCACGAGATGGAGGTCTTTAGGAAGATCCAAGGTAAGGGCATTACCAATGTTGACTCTGAAAAGCTGTGAGCAACAAGAAGATCTTGGCCAAGTTACCGTCTCAACGTACCGATCGAGGAAGGCAGCAAGGTAGATGATGAACAGAATTGGGAGCACTCGCAAGTCGATTTTCCTCATCAATGCCGTCTCGTTGATGGAGGGAGGACATTGTACAGCAGCTGGAGCTCTCAGGCTTTCCGTCGACTCTCGTAGGTCTTGCGCGTATCCAGAGACTTCTGCACTATCTTCAGTATGAGATGAGCCTGTTAGCAGCTAGTTTACGGCCGGAGGAGCGCGTGTACACTTGCCTTGCTTATCCATTTTCAAAGTGTCACAAGATGCTGTAAGTTGCCAAGATAATTTAGTAGAAAGCCTGCTAGAATATTTGTTTGGGCAACAAGGGTTGCGAATGGGAACAAAATCCCCGCGCTAAAAGAAAAATAAGTGCCTGAGGGTCCCGGTCGTAAGGGAAAACATGTCCTACGAAATACTCTGTGAATGATTTCCAGCAAGGAATTGCAGGTCAGCCAGCTGAAACGCTCGGAAAGCACGACACGCGATCTCATTTCCAATGGAATGGACGAGAAATAGATTGGCTCGGGTGGCTGCATTCGGTGGCAATATATTGGATTATTCTTAGGGTTACAGCGAACTAATCGCCGAGGCATATTATCTGCAGCTAGTCATGTACATGCAGCCATGTGACACAGCCTGCTCCGGTCTCAGATTGGAACGGCGGGTGAAGCGTGATAGGAGCATTCTCTGCATACCTGACGTCTGGTCGGGGAGAGTGGTTTTATTCGTCCAAGTGAGAGGGCCTTTAAGACACTGCAAACTATCAACGTCCAAGTGGAACCCAGTGACGTGATAGCGGCGATCTGACTCCGTGATGGTTACGGTGTGGTACACGTACGGATGTAGCTCAGTGCATGTTTTGGTGACTTATTCGTGTCCCCTTAGATAGACCTCAAGAGGGTACTCTGATGTAATCATATAAAATTCAGGACTGAAGTACCCAGGCCTTTGAACAGCAGAGACCAGGGTCCATCTCAGGAGGATATCAATTTGCGACGTGAAGTTCAGCTACCGAAGTCGTAGGAGCGATCCCTCCCTTCCTTCCGCATTTAGCGGACCCCATTTAGCCCTTCCGTGCCACATTATCCGCAAAAGTCAGCCCCCAAATCTTCCTTCAATTCTCTTTCAAGCAATGATCGCGGTGCTGATGCAATCATGGAGAAGACCGTGCACGGAAAACCTTGCTAACATCGTCATCTGACTGGCTGTTTGCAGAAAAGACCCGACAGCCTAGTAATATTCCCTCAAAGTGAGATTATCCCATGGACGGCTGACCAAACACCTGGTTGAAATAAAATAGCAACACCAACACTCTATAAACTACTCAATAAGCCTTATATGGTCTTTCCAGCACGTTTTATGATTATATAGAGAGATGTGGCAAATATTCCAGCCAAATCTGGACCGTGGTGGTCTCTCTTTCGGCCTCCCTACCAATTTGCCCTGTAGTATTAAATTTGGTGCTAGCTTTCCAAGAGTCTTCCGCTTGCTTGCAGCCTTGCTAATTTTCCTCCCTACCTTCCTCTCTACTACTATATATACTCTGCAGAGCTTAGTGTCAATAGTAAGGCGTACCAGCTGGTGTTCCGCTCAGTGGGCTTGGTGGATATGGTTGCTAAGAGGTCCGCAGCGAATTGACGGTTGAGTTAGACGCTCAGGCTTATTATTTAAAGTAACAATAAGCTCTCTGCGGAACTCTCGATGGAGATGAATCTTCCGATGTTGTCCCTACGGTTACTTAGGGTTGGAGGGGTAGATTATGAAGGAGTTGTCAATTGCGGTATCCAGTAGGAAATGCCAGAAAGGTTTCCAAGTCCTAGAATGTGGTTTTAGTGTATTGTAGTAGGAGCACAATTGGTCAGCGATGTCGACACCTTCATAAAGTGAATATAGGCGTCGATAAATTGTGGGAGCTTAATAGTGGCTTATGAGTGAAGAAGTTGAAGAAATTGTAGTTGCCGGGCGGACCTCGGTTAAACCCCTGAAACGAGGTGCTCAGCATGGGATAGCGGTGCGCATATATGCACTCGGTACTCCTGCCTCTTTAGCTACCACACTCAACTGAAACTTAGCCCTGCTGACTGCATCTCGGAGTTCAAAGCGTCAAGGCGGTATTTGCCAGCCTGAAATCGGTGCTCCACTACTGCTGTTGCCTGAAATGTGGCATTTGATGATGACTAGGCCAGGGTCGCACACAGAAATTCCCGTGGAGATATTGCCTCTTGTGTTTCATAGAGCGTCTCGTGGTTCTCCACCCTCCTCACGATTAGCTGGCCGCAACGTGGCCAAGTTCATACCCCAGACGGCCCCAGATCTTCTTGACAATTCCATTCTAACGCGTTGATCCCGCGCTCCAAGAGTTACACAGCCTTGTCTAGCATGTTCATTGGCTGCATTTCTGGCGTAATTTGTGTTTATAGTGAGGCTATTCTTCTACTTCTTTTGCCAGTATGTGGCACAGTTATTCTGCAGGTACCCCCTCCGTAGAGCCTTACATTATCGTGATTATCCGATATTTGTCGGAGGCTTTTTCTCATTTGAATATTCCATATTGAAAACTTACAAGACTGGATTCATACATGGAAAGAGTTAGAGAAGCCTGAAGACTGTTCTTCCGAAGGTTATGGACTCCTCTGGTTTCGTACCTGCAATCGCGCCACCCAAGGGCCAATTTCCCAATCCTATACATCCCGAGACTCTTTCAAAATGGAACACTGTATGCGTGTCCGTGTGCCTGCTCACCACGACCATTGCGTTCGCTCTCAGGGCATATGTCAGAGTTTACATCAAACGACAATGGATTCTCGAAGATTGTGAGTTCACCTACGTCTACAAAGGAAGCTCAATATATTAATTTTGTTAGACATATGCTGCTTTTCTTGGGTGAGCTCGAATTATAGCTGCTTTCCTTGATAAAACTCGATGACTCGGTCCTAACTTGGCACAAGGTGTCTCTAGTGATATTTTGCTCCTTCATGACAGTCACTGTCCACAAGCATGGCGGTGTTCACGAATGGGATCTATCCAGTCCGGAGGTGCATCAGACGCTTTACGTAAGTATATATGTTTAGCACTCCACTTCAGAAAGCCGCTAACACAATTTTCAGTGGTTCAACGCCACAACTGTGATATATGCGCCAGCCATGCTCTCCACCAAAGTAGCAATTCTGCTATTATATCGGCGCGTCTTCTCACCACTGGGCCAGGGTCTATTTGAAAAGGTGATTCGCCTCTTCATAGCCATACTTTGCCTATTCTATGTCGCCACATTCTTCGCCAAGATATTCTTGTGCGTCCCAAGGGCCCGAATATGGAACAAGTCCGTTCCTGGGACGTGTCTTGATAATGCCGCTGTTCTGAATACCAACGGGATCTTCAATCTCCTGACGGATGTGATAATATTATTAGTCCCGTTGAAAGCAGTCTGGAGTTTGCAATTGGACAGAAGAAGGAAGATTGGAGTTGTCATGGTCTTTACTTTAGGATTCCTGTACGTGATCAAACGTCAATCTGGATGAGACCCACTTTCTGGAGACAGTTTTAACCTCCCACTTCTTTCGCATTGAATGAAGATTTTGGGATATGCTGACAATACATAGTGCACCAGTCTTCAGCCTCATTGGAACAATAGTTCGTATACGTGTCAGCACAAATCCAGATGTCACATGGCACCAGCCCATGATCCAGATGTGGGCGTACGTCACCCCATTTCCCCATCCGTATCAACTCGAGTATTGACCCCCGAACCAGCGCAGCCGAGATATCCACAGGCCTAATCTGCATCTGTGTCCCCACCCTCGCAGCACTCATGCATCGCCACAACCGCAGACCAAGCCACAGCGTCATCAACAGTAAATCAAACCAAAACTACATCCACGTTTCTCGGCCAGGTTATGGGCTGGGCTCTATCGATCATAGGCCAAGGAGTATGGATGAAGTGGATCTTTTCGACAGAGCGGATATTGAGCTGCAGCAAGGGAGGACCAACACTACCCATTTGCGCTTGCCGGAGATTGGGGTTGTGACCGGGATTAGAGGAGGGGTGCAATCGGGTTTTGAGAAGCGATGCGGTGAGCGCGGGACTCATGACAATGGTTCTTCTAGCTCGGGTGATGAAATAGCTTTTGAGAACAAGTCGAAGGGGATTATGACGACTGTGAGGATTGAGCAATCTTATGTTTGATGGAGTATGGATTGGCCTTCTGTGAAAGTAGTATCTACACATGTATATAATACCATGTCAACATTAACATGACTAGTCCAGACTATAGCCCTTAACTCCAGATAGGGATTTAACCGTAGAATGTTCAGATGCTCATCATACCAGACATTTACATTGGACAGTAGGTGATCTGACTGCTAATGAGAATGGCATTGCTGATAGACTTGAGCATCAAGCGAAACACCGAGCATCTTCAAAAGAACCCGAGTTACACAACGAAAATCATAATATTGTACATCTTATATTAACGCTATACTGCCCATCTATAGACATGTCTTGAGACTTTTACCCGGGTACACTATGCTCCAAACAAGGAATAATGCCCAAGTCTATGTGCCAGCATGACCGCCCAGACTTCAATCGCCACGCCCTCTAAATTTTTTCCCCTTAGTGTCTTCTATACAAGATTCTTTCATTTCCCATCATTGCGTCTTTATACAGCAGGATTAGCCTTCTCCTTCGCCTTCGCCTCCTCCTTCTCCCTAATCTCCTTTTCCCTGTCCTTCGCTGTCTCCTCCTTCTCTATCGCATACTTCCACAGCATCCAAGGTTTCTCTCAGTCCATCTCAACCCCCCATGCATCGCCCTCCACCATGCCCGCATCTCGAAGGTCACACGGCCCGCGGCCCCATTCCTCCGCAAAAACGCCCCGCCCGAATCCCATCCACATCAGCACGGCTCGCTCGAAACCTTCCGCGTCTCGATAGAAAGGTTCGCCTTGTCCGCCGCGTTGACGCACTTGCCATGTATTTCGCTCCCCTTTGTCGATGAATTTGGCGTGTTGCACCTCGTCTAATTTACGCAAAAGGTCTTGATAAGCCGGGGAGTTGCGCTGAACACCAGAGTCGGCTGCAGCAGGCGGAGGAGGGGAAGCAGGAGCGGGCGTCTCTTGTCTTTTCGCCATTTTTGGCCCATCAACCCTTCGATACAAGATCTCCAAATCCTCAAGACTCGAACTAACATCCCACACCTTCCCCGCCTCCGCATTCTCGATCCTGAAATCCCGCATCCATAAGCGCTCATGCATATTGCAGTCTGTCATATAGAACGGAATCATGGTATCCCATCCTCCTACATCCGCGAACGCCTGCGTGCGCACGAGAGCTAGGCGGTCGTATGCAAACCACAGCGTCGCTAGCGGACCCTATTTTGGATCTACCGTTTCTCGTAATGCGGATACGGCGCGGGTGTAGAGAGGTTCGAAAGGTTCTCGTTCTTCGTCGCTGACGATCACGGTGTCCATGTGCGCCCAGAAGCAGTGCGTCCAGTTCCTTTCCAGGGCGGTATAGATGTAGAAATTCTAGAGCTGGGCGAAGGTGAAAAGGGTGGGTGTGGATATGACATTGATGCCCAGGATCTTTGTGAGGCGATGGTGGTCGAGGTAGAAGGGATTTTGTAATGTGAGAAGGCCATCACGATTCGAGTTCATAACGCCTGTATTCTCAATCAAGTAGATGTGTTCTGGAGGCCAGCCAGCGGTTATATAGCTGACGACTGTTCGCTGGAGTAGCCGCCACTTTCTCGTGAAGCCTATGAAGAGGGGTATCGACCCTGCGACGTGGGTAGAGGGCGGAGCATTCCATGATGGTATCGGGGGAAGGTCTGCTGGCGACTTCGCTTTGGCAGCGAGGAGGAAATTGTCAACGATATGAGTCGGAAGGCCAACAAGAGGTTTCCTTGTAGATATTGGCTTCTCCGCCGGTGTCGACGAGCCCGGGAATAGCTTTTCAACAAGGTTCAACTTGGGGATTTTATAATAGAGGCCACTTTGGGCGATGACGATGGTAGAGATTATGAGGAAGAGAATGAAGACGAGGCATAGGCTACGACGGAATTTGGCTTGCGACAACATTTCTTGGTGAAGCATGCGAATGCTTCATGCAAGGGGAGTGATTGCAAGACATCCTGAAAATACCTTGGCGTGAAAGATTCAAGGAAGGGATTAATTGGGATGACATGGCCGCTACGAAGCGTTATAGCGCCAGTAAGGTTGTGGTTAGAACGTTTCAGACAAGGTATGACAGTTCTGTAAAAAGGTGTTTCCAACAAATACACAAGGCTATGCGGTCTTCATGAGCTTCCCACTGCCACTTCTTGATCCTTTCTCCCTTTCAAGGCCTTTTCGTCTCTTCCACTGCCACTCCACTAAGACCGGTAAGAATGTCCACAGATCGAATTCCGGCCACAGACATTTCAAGAATACAATTTCCGTGTCTTGATGGCATTGCCAAAGCATGAAATCGCTCAGTCTCTCCACTCCTGACGTCCTTACCAGGAGATCTAAAGGTGGAAGGCCAGCAGTAAACATGTGATCGTTTAGTATTTCGGGAGTGATGGTTTCGGGATCGGGAAATGTGTCTCGGAAATCTTGGAAGTCTTTGAGATGTGGAACATCGTCTTCACCCTCGAGTATGGGATCTTCAGGCGGGGAGTCGGGATGCAGGGTTGTAGATGTAGATATAGACTCTTCGGTATCGGAAGTGGCCCCAGAGGAGGGGGAATGTGACCGTACTTTCAGGGTACCAGCAGAAAGATGTCGAGTTCGGATTGTATGTGTGATATGTGATTCGGAGAAGGAGCGCTGTTGCGAGGGTAAGGGTTTCGAGTAATCAATCACTGTGTCGCGGATCGCGGTTGTTATTTCGTCGTGAGAGGTGTATGGGCAGCAAATATTTAGAATCGCGTCCTTGTTCTTCGCAGTCATGTTGACGGCTCGATCTATAGCTTCAAGCACATCCTCCTTCACGAGCTCGCGCTGGCCGAGAACCCTGATACAGGCACCGTACCGATCTAGGAGATCGCCGTGTTGAGCCAGTTGGGAGAGCTTGACCTTTGCCATATCCATGAGCGCGTCGACTTCGTATTTTGACCGTTTGAAGTTTTCGATGCTGAAGGCATATACCGTAACGACTTTGACACCAGACTTGTAGCAGACTTCGAGGACCTAATGCAGGTTTTGAATGTCAGCAAAGCTGCTTTGGTATTCCCAGAGCACCTGTGCGGCTCACTTTCGCCAAAGCTTCAAAGCCAAGATTGTGTCCTTCAACCGTTTCTATCCCATGGCTCCTAGCAAATCGCCGATTCCCGTCCATAACAAAGGCAACATGTTGAGGGATCGGTCCCTGGCGTAGAGCCCCAATGATGAGCTCGCGGAGCTGCATGATGCCCCATTCTACGGGGGGAGACTGCAATAACCATCTTCGGATCTGGGAGAGATGCATTGAAGCCATTGGTAGTTCTTTGTAGGGTTGAAGAGGTAGGTAGGGTGTGGGGGAAGGAGACGTGTATTGAAGGAGTCGATGAGAGTCAATTGCTTTGCAATGCTATATGGGACGGAAATATGGGCTCCCAGTCGCATTAAGATATCTGGACATAGTTTTAAACACGTATAAACCGCGCTGTAGCAAGAAAATGTAGCTTGTAAAGGGCTTGACAGTTTTGTTGATGCCTTCAGATGAAAGTTTTGGGGAGTTTTTGCCGGATTTCCTTCAGCCCTATCAACGGCTGACCATCCCGAACGTTTTGACCAGCAGTTGCCAATATCACTGTCTAATTACCATGTCATTGTCTATCTATGGATTCCAACCTGTGGAAATCATGACGTTTGCGTTCAAAAGATTAAGTAATCCACTATCCAGACGCTTCGAGAATTCCATTATAAGGCGCTTTTATGGCATGCTTTCTAATGTGAGGCTCTATTCTAACCTGAACCTGTACCAAAATTCCTTTTTTCTCGCTAAGGTACAAACATTTGCCAAACATGCAGGGCTTCCATTCATCAAAAGCACCATAGTACCATGCAATCGCATTATCTGGTTTGTATGGAGCATCACAGATCATCTCCCATTGCCACGACTGAACTTGGAGTCCTTCAAGTTCTCCTTGCACTCATCGCAGTACCATTTCGCTAATAGCAGAGATACCGATTAGCAAAGGACTAACTTGCTCTGAAAGGATTATGACTTACCGTTCCTCGCAGGCGCTTTCGCTAGGCCCACACAGTCCAGATGGAACCACTCTTTCTGGCACTCGTCTCCATCGCAGCCGACCATCTCCCCATAGCTAACGCCGTTGCAATAGCAATATTTCGGCTCATCCAAATCCTCGTCTTCATCACCCTGTATCGAAGAGGCTTCATCCTCGTGGGCCTGATTGGCTAGAATTTGCGCTGCGAGACCGGCACCTTTCTTGTGTGACCGTTTCTGTGGTATCTCACGTGGAGCTCTCGTCCTCTGTGGCTCTACGAAGCTGGCGCTGATAGGCGTGGCTGTCTTAGATGGTTGCTTACCATTACCGCCACGTGTCGATACTGAGATTGATGGCGGTCGAGTCCTTCCATTCCCATTCACTGACTGTTCACGTTTGAGTGCTCGATCAGTGTTCCTGCTGCCCACCACAAGGCCGCCACGCAGATCTGCTGCTCCGTCACCAGTACCTATATCCTCAATCAGATGCTCGCCTCTAGCATTGCCTGTCTCTCTCATATTGCTCTTGACGTCGCCAGTGGATCTTCCTGTCAGGCTGGATACTTTATCGACGTCGGCTGTTGTTCCGTACAGCCCATGTCCGTTGGCAGCCTTGTGGTTTGTTGAAGACGAGCGATTCCTCGGAAGTTGTAGCGCTGAATTGGATGAGTTCTGACGCGCCCTCGACGGAGGGACCCTTTGAAGCGCATTTGGTGCTGGACTTCTTCCTTGGCGATCCTTCCCAGCAGAGAATGTGCCAACTACAGGGGAGGATGCTAAAGAGGGCGAATTGGCTGCTGACGCATTTGTGTTGGCTCTATGATTGTGAACAGTTAGCGAAGGACTGACTCAACAAAGAGTAAATATTGACCTTCGTCTCCCACTTCCATTCAATGCAAGACCTCCGCGACCTTTCCTCTTTCCTGGAGCGTCGTTAACGGATAGGTCTCTAGGGCTGCCTGCACCTCCTCGACTGGACCCGAAAACCGTGGCCATAGCCCTCTCCGGGCCCAAGTTTGACCCTAAAAGCTTCTCGACTTTCCGTCGCTTGCTGGGTGGCGCTCCGTTGGCGATCCCAAGCCCAATGCTGTTGCCCAAGGCTGCATCTGCAGCTTTTCTGCCTTTGCCTCCAGCTTGGGCTTTCTTACTTATAGCTCGCCCATCGTCGAAGTCGGAATCAAGGTTTTGGTTGCGGTTCTTTTTGGCAGCCAGAGCTTCTCGTCTTTGCTCGCTTCGTATGGCTGCCCCTTCTGCCTCCTGCGCCGCAGCATTGGCTGCTGCAGCGTTGGCAGCTCTTCTCGTACGTTCTCCAGCCATTATGCCCTTCTTCTCCGCGGTCTTTTCTGTGTACGCCCAATGGGTCAGGCTACCGTAGCGAGCCTCTTCACTGATCTCGTCTTCGATGTGAGGGTAGGAGCTGTTGCAACGCTTCATCTGCTTGTCGAGGCTGTCGAGTGTGGTGTTCAAGACGTGATTCTTCTCGTCGAGGGTTGCAAGCATATCTGCCATTGTCTGTCGAATACTATGAAAGTGTTTCCGACGAGCCCAGTCGATACCGTCGGCTTGTTCTTGTGTTCTGGGCTGGGTCGACATCTCCTGTTGTGATGCATCTGCAGAGTCAGCTGCTGAAGATGGCCCGTTGGAGGCTGCAATAACATTCTGTTTCGTGAAATTACTGGCTTTTGGTGGGGAAGCTTTTGTACAGGGTGGAGGTGGAGATTTGAGGGCTTGTTTGACAAGCTCTCCAAGAAGCGCCTCAGGTCCATAGATCTTAGCATCGACTTCCTTCAGCATGGTATAATGTCTTATCATCTCTTTCGGAAGGGCTGCGATTGCGTCTGTGAAGTGTTGTATAGCAGGGTAGAAGCCTGGATTCGCACTGCGTTCGACGTCAGGGAGCTGGACGAGGGCGCCCCCTTGAGGTTGGGCATTTGAAGCGGTTCTTGCAGGATTCGTACGTGTTTGACGGACTGGCTGGCGTCTGTTAGATGCTGCAGGCTGCTCAACAACCGTAGAGCCTGAGAAGGCCCTCATATTAGCGGTGCGATTGCTCAAGGAGGGTGCAGGGTTTCAATGCGACACTGAAGTGTGTTTTCTGTGCTTCAAAGCTGAACGCGATTGAGTTCAGCTTTCAATGAGGGGTGGCTAGAGACTTGTAGATTATGGATCACATCACACCTCGAATAATCATGAGAAAGAGTGGTGGAGAAGGTAATTCTCTGAGCTGGCCGTCAATGAAGTGAAATCAATCTCAGTGCTGGAGAAACAGGGCTGAAATCAAAGCCGAAGGTTTGCCGAGGGTTGATAAGATAAGCGCAAAATGTCAAACGTCAACACCTGCAGCTGCAGTACAATGTAGGACAAACAATTCTATTCGTTTCTTTCCTTTCTATATGGTCATTGCAAGGCAAGGGACCCCTTTCACCTGCGCCCGCTGCCTATGCAGGCAGTCAGCACGTCTGCCTCAACGGCTTAAATATGGCAGATCTTTGAGAGCTGTTTCCCAGACTGCCGCTTTGCCACAGCAGAATGCCCAGGCTTCAGCGAAGCATGAGGACCACTCGGAGAGCTCCGAAGAGAAAAATGGGCAGGAGGAAGAACAGGGAGGAATGTCGAGAAGGCTGGCACAAATGACGGACGAGTCGATCGAGCAAGGCGGCCGTAGTGCTAAGAAGGCCATCGAGGAAGGGGCATTCTCCGAAGAATTGAAACGGCGACTGGAGGCAAGGATTCAGGATAGCTCGTTCAAGAGTCAGAATCCTGCTGTATTTGCTCAATTAGATATGCCAGTATGTCCAGAACCTTCTCGGAACTCTTGCTACATAATTGACGCTCCTACAGTCCAGCGCAGGAAAAGGCACGCGTGATATTGCGGCCGCTGAACCGTGGTCAGGGACGGAGAAGATGGAAGATGCGGCTCTACGGATGCTTGATGACGCTCACAAACCTCTACGTGGCACTGGACCTCCCAAGATCCCGGCGCCACGAGGGACTCCAGTCAGCGTTGACATGCGGATGAAGAAAGCTGTGCAGAAGACTCACGGACAACGCCTCGCAAATGCTCGGGACCGCACATCTGTCTATTCTTTAAGCCAGGATCCCACATTGTCGGAGAAGGAACGAGAGCAAATGCGAAAGACTCTCAAAGAACGCTTCACTGCCGGTGCTAGGCCGATGCCAGGATCTGTCCAAGGATTGGCGGCTCTGGCGAATGAACGGATCGAGGACGCAATCGCTCGAGGCCAATTCAAGAACGTCCCTCGCGGGAAAGGCAAGAATGTGGAGCGTGATTACAATGCGAACAGCCCCTTCCTGGACACTACGGAATACTTCATGAACAAGATCATCCAGAAACAAGACATCGTACCACCGTGGATCGAGAAGCAGCAAGAACTTGTCAAATCTGCGGCTGTATTCCGTGGCAGAATACGCAAAGACTGGAAAAGACACGCCGCTCGGGTGATTGCTAGCAAGGGTGGAGGGCTAGAGGCGCAAGTCAGACGGGCGGAAGCATATACTGCAGCTGAGGCGGCCAACAACCCGAAGAGTAAGAAGACTGAGACCATGACTGAGATCGATCACGAGGGAAGGCTATCGCAATTGACTGTGACGGAGATGCCAACGCCTGCAAGTGACAAATCGGACTCGAAAATCACGGTTTCAGAAGAACTTGCGTCCGAATCGCCCTCTTCCTCAGCAACCCAAATCACCTCAGAACGGACCGATACCTCATCCCCATCCGGCATGGAAGACTCATCGCAAGTGCCACCCACTATCCCACAGGTTGCTCCCTTCCGCGACCCCGCCTGGGAATCTCTCGAACTCGCTTACCACGGCCTTGCCATCAAAGAACTCAACAATCTCACCCGCACCTATAACCTCCAAGCCCCCGACCTAGCCAAGAAGCCATACTTCTCTCTAGACCGCGAACTTCGCTCATGTTTTGCCGATGTCGCACCTCAGCTCCCCAACGAGATCAGGGAAAGAGCGCGGAGGCCTGAGGTGACAAGGGTAGAGATAATAGGGCATAGACCTGGAGGTGTGTTGGAGAGGTTTTCCGCAGACAAGGTTAAGGTGTACGATAGCACGAAGCCGAACTATGGGTTCAAGCAATTCTGGAAGGATTTATGGGGTGGGCGGAGTGCTTGATTCTGGTCACATTGTTGGCTGGCCAGTCGAATTAAGAAAAACATCGAAATCGTCAGCCACGTTCCCGGCATGAAACCGTCGATACGATTCAATATGACCATTTTGAGCCTACTTCTCTTCGAGAATAAGGGGCTCTAGCCAGACCTACTCGCCAGGCAAGTTGTAAGGAAGCAAAGGAAAGACTTTCTAGGCACATTTGCGTTCTCACAAGCATCTTGCAAGGAGCTCTATTTCGGTCGATTTGCAGCACCGCGAGGCAGGCTTCTTAGTACGCGCAAGCATCGTGGAATAGAGATGTTCTATAGAAACGAATGACAGAATCCAAGGTTGACAGTGGTTGGGTTTGGGGCTGTGAGAGGGGCTATGATATGCGTCAATACGAGAGCATGGGCGTGTCGGTAATGGAACAGTCGGCAATCCAGCAACAGCCGACCTGCGAGACTTTCGCAATCAATGTGACGTTGACTGTCGCATTTGCCCTTATTATGATACGTTGATTCGCCCAATTGATGCAGAAATGCCTACACGGTCTGTGCACAGTACCGGGCGGATATCGACTCTCATGCAATCATGCATAACATCGCTTTGCACCAATGAAAATGAGCTGTGGACCTGGAGCACAATATAGCCTCAAATGTCCACGAGTCTTTGGCCGTTCAACCGCAGCGGCAATGTACAAGGCTACTTATAAATGAGTATGGGCAAGCTGTTGTGTACGATTCTCACATAGATAAGGCTACATCGTTCAAATCTCTCTTTTTGCAAGTGCAAACTCTTCTCCTAAGACAATGGGTCCACAAGCGGACTATTCCCCATCTGCGATCTCACCAACCTGACGACGGCCTTAAGACTGACAAAAGCTTGCTGGAATCTCAAGATGGAATGCCTTCTTTGACGGTCCCGTGCGAGCAAGCGCAACTGAAAACAGAAGCCTCAGTTTCTGTTTCCGAGATCATCGATTTGGAGACAAAGAGCCTATCTACCGATTGCCAAGCGTCTCAAGGTAGTCAACCTTTTGACACAGCAGGGATCCCTTGCCACAAACCCTTGGTTTCGTGGTTTGACATAGCAATCTCTACCTTCACTTTGAGCTGCTTTGCTCTGGAGATCGGTGCAACATTCCCACAAACCGCTGCCATCCGCTTAGGCCAAACTAAGCAATTGATCATTATTGGATTCCTACTCTCCCTCATGGCTCTCTGCACACAGAGGCAGATAGTTCAACTGTATATCCTATACGAAGTCTATCGCGGGAAGTCCACGGTCCAGAATTTTGACGCCTTACTGCGTATGAGTCCCTTTGCTTCGGGTGTCAGTATTGGCCCCCGACTGATACTTTCACTCGTCTGGCTCCTTCCCTTAATCTTGAGTGCCAGCTACAAACCGATTTCTGGTGGAATGAGCTCTAGAAATTCGTCAAGTATAAGCGGTATCTTCGGCATCACGGACGAACCTGGATATCAACGCATTGGCGTGGGTGGATTCTCGCACTTGGCAAAAGTCTACGTCCCCTTCTGGACCTCGCCTGGATTCGGAGGACATACGGTTTCAACATGTTTGTAGAATCTGATAATACTACTGCCATACTCGACGTGCCTTTCCCGGACTATATACAGCAAATGAATCGACGCTTCGTTGGGCGAGAGTGTCCTAGTGACCGCAAATGTCAATGCTACAGTATCAGAAAACATCGACCGTGACCCTTCGACGCAATCCAATTTGAGCTGGTGGGACGCAACTTACGCAGCATACAATGCTACCGGCCCCCAAGATCAGACAGATCTCTTCTACGGCCTTCAAAGCGCGATACTCGTCGGTGAAACATCTGGCACGTACCTTCTCGCAAACATCTTGCAGACTTTCTTTTCAATTTAGATTCAGATTATGAGACCTTTAAATCCACCGCTAAAACATACATCACTACCCGTCGTCTGTGCACCGGCACCTGGAAAATCACCTAAACACAAGTGACGCTGCAGTCAGCAACCATCCTTCAAACCAGCGACGAGGCTACTAGTTCGACAAATCAATCCCTAATCCAATACAACGACATCAACTTCTCAACATTCTACGGAGCAGCCCTCGGCGAGTACGATTGACATTACATGCAATTCCTGGATCTGGGTCCCGGTGGTACAAACAGCGAAGATGTAACTCCGTGGGAAACCGAGCACACGCTAGTCGCATCCATGATCTGGGCACGCCTTCTGTCGTGGGTCGAAGATGACAGGGATGGTATTCCACAGGTCCAAGACCCGAATGGACTGAAGCTTGGTTCTGCGTACTGGAAAGACGGCAGTACCATTAGGACTGTGAGGTCAGCGGTAACCTTAAAGCGCAATGGGTTGTTGCTTCTTGTTCTTGCTATACAACCTCTTTTGACTATATTTGCTACATTCGGCAAAGCTATGCTGTACAAAACACCCGTTGGGGATGGGTTTGGGCTTATTTCGTTGCTAGCGGGCTTCGCGGGTGCGACGAAAACTTGTCTGTATGGGGCATCTCTTAGTGGGAAGCTGGATAAGACTGTTACTATTGGGTTTGAGATTGTGAGACGGAGTCCTGATGATAAATATAAGCATGTCGAGGTCTATCTCAGGCCTGAGAGGGGAGGGGATCAGCTATTGAGAGGTAGAAAATATGCCTAGGAAAACCCGATTCTGCATTCCCAAAACAGACGTGTGCACCTCAAGCAGCAGCCGTACCATTCACCTCCAAAGTCTCGTGCACGCCCACCCCAGCTAGTGCACCAGCACCGAACCCAACCCCAGTAACCACAACCATTAAATGCCCCTGGTGAATACCCATCTGCCCACCAAGTTTAAACGGCTGCATCCTCAACCTGATACAAGTCTCAATAGCCCTAGCCGCCATCTGTGTAATAATCAATGCTGAAAAACTATCCACAGCGGTAGGGTAAAGCGGAATGAGGCTGATGAAGCAGATCCCGTAGTTTCTTCTGATCGGGAAGATTTGCGTACGGGCATCTCGTATTTTGATGACTGCGGCGTCGGGTTCGCGTAGCCAGGTGAAGAGGACGAGGAGGCAGTCTGGTATGTTGATTGTTGTTGGGGGGGAGGGGAGGGGGGACCGAGTTGGTTGAAGCAGAATGGTTCCTTTGAGAGGGTGGTTGTAGCGTTGATGGTATTAATAAAGGGGTTAGAGAGGGGAGGCGCCAGAGGAGACGCTGGCTAAGATAATTGGGGAGAGTGCAAAAGCTGTAGTCAGTAGAGAGTAGACGGTGACGACACAAACGAGAAAGAGGAGGGGTATTTTGAACCCTCGCAAGTAATATCCAAGTAAGAGATAGACAGGTCAGCCGCTTTGAAAACGAACAAAGAATTGCAGGATGAGATTCTGGAGGCAAAGTACGCGCTTCTGGGTCGTCGTAAGAAATGCGACTGTAGTGTTTAGATGTTCTGACTATATTATGCGCAGGCTGCTTGCGCTTTCAGTTGTCGTACTCAAGACCTCGAACATTGGGAATGTGGTAGGTTGTCATAGCGTGGCTTATCATTTCTGAAGGGACAGAGGCCCTGAAGATAGGTGGTACTGAATGCCTAACGAGCTGAAGGCTCAACATGCCATCATCAGAATTTACCCACCATTACAGCCACCAGTCCTACTATCAAATTCCTTTCAGAATTATTACAAAAACAACAGCACACCTACACCAAGTAAAAGTATCGCTGCTCCAGCAGCAGCTGTCCTCATGGGTGCAGCTATACCCTTGAAAGCCGCAGGACTTGGGCTTGTCCCACTGCCAGCACCCATCGAGCCAGTGGCCACGGCCGAGGTCGGCTTCTGTAGCGCAGCAGGCAAGACCGTGGTTCCTATGACAGTCTCCGTATACGTCGATCCAGCGGCGTCCGTCGATATAAAAGTCTTGCACGGCAGAGTGGTAGTGTTGCCATGGCCTTGATTAACAAGTGCCCCAATCACAGTATAAACGCTGCCATTCGCGGCGGTAGTAGTGATGAGTGCCATTGCGAGAGTCATGGGCGTGACAGAGCTTGTCACGCTCGGTAACGCTATGGAGGTGGAAGTGGGCGACGGGCCAAGCCCTCCGACGGGAGTGAAGGGACCTGGCTTCGGTGACCCCGCTGCTAAGCAGACCGCATTGCCTGCAGAAGGCGAACTCTCTATGCAGAGAGCGCCGAAGGGTGGTTCGTCGGGATTGTCGTCGCAGTTGCCTGGTCTGAGGTATGGGCCCTCGCAGCCGAGGATGATGGGTGAGCCGACGATACAGTATGCGACATTGCCATAGCAAGGCTGGCTAGGGTAGCCTGAGTATAATTAGGAGAGGCTGCCTTGAGAGAGAAACGCTAGATCGACACTGATGAGGGTTAGATGGGAATACATTGGTAATTGTCCTCTTATCTTGCAGGGATTCTGAGGTAGATAGCGGTTATGATGCAGTGGGAGTGGAAGGAGAATCGTGGAGATTTTTGTATTTGTCGCAAGTTGCGCAAACGGAATATGATGATTAAAAAGTAGTGAGGAACGCACGAATTTTGTACAAAACAAAAGGTAGAGAACCAGCAACGACAGTTTCAGTTACACGAGCTGGAGGCGAGGGGCTGTCCCAAACGAGACAAGGCTTGACTATTGGCCACTAGAGTTCCAGATGGTGCGCCTGGACTTTTGATAAGTATCGATTCATCAGCCAGCCAACAGGTCCGGTGGACAAACAACGGGATGCCAACAGGAAGCTCAGAAGGTTCAATAAAAGGATAGGTAGCTCCAAGCGATATGATAACGGCCGTGTTGGCACAGTCGTAAAGAAAGCCTCGAGGAAGGAAACAGTGAAAGGATCAAGGCAACGAGCGTGATATACGCGTTTTACTTCAAAGGTCTTAGCTTGAGCCAGCTCATCGGCACATATTTGTAGTGATGGGCTCCTACAGAATAGGCAAACCCTGAAGCGAGGTCTAGGAAATATATCGTTGGTCTTGGCGCGTCAATACGCTAAGTGTGGGCCGCCTAGCGCCATACTTTAAAGCAGGCTTGCTAGACTTTTGGCAGCCTTTCATGGTGTCGAGGAACATATTGGCTGACTTGCAGCCTGAGAGAAGAATAGATGGGCTAGCCTACCAGGAGCAGGATATATGCCTAGGACGGCCAGTACACGCACCCACAGAGATGGGAAACATAATATCGTCGATTGAACGTCGGATATCATACTGCCAGGTGGACAAAATCTTGCAGCAGCTTTGGCATCCTTCCCCGGAATTATTGTACGTATTCCCAGCTCAGTTTTTCGACATCCTCTCTCAAATATTTGCCATATGAGTGAATGCTTATGATATCAGAAGCATTAATCCAATTATGCAGGAGGTTTGTGGGTGAGACGGCAAAGTGACCGGGAGGGTGGTAGAGGAGGGTTATGGGTGCAAGCTGCAGAGGTTAGGGTCTGTATTCCTTGTGCTGGGTTAATTGCAGTGGGAGGACGAGATAGGGGCTGTGTCAGGGGGCCAAGATTCGGAGGCTGAGATTATGAGAGGAAATAGAGGCGAAGGGACAGAGCCATTTTTCGAATTGTGTCTGAAGAAAAATGAATGACTAGATGGATAAACAAATAGCTTTCAGTCCCGCATCACACCCAGAGCTCCCAGAATAAATTAGGATACCGACCCTCCATCCGCGAGCCTGCTTGACAATGAGCGGGTGTCTTCCATCATGGTCCATGAGCCATTGAATTCGAGTAAGCATCACTAATTTAAAAGTAGACCATATGCCGACCCCGATCACGCAATCTAGCAATTGCAGAATGAACCGCAAGCGATGCAACCATTGTGCCGAGTAGTGAAGCACGCCAAGAGAGCTAAGCCGTTACCAACTGCACCCGCCAAACATCCCTCACAGCCTATAGCGATAGCAGCGCAACTGGGGTCATTTGTGTAGTCAACAACGCGTTTTTCCAAGCCGTCTGACGCAGGTTCAGCGGTGAGAGCTCGCTTCAGTTGAGGCGGATGTTGGCCATGGATGTACAGCTCAGTACAGTTGAATCCTGCATCCTCGATTGTATGACGATACTGGGCGACGGTTTGGTTGTCAGGATGATGAGATTTCGCATCCGGGGCCGGAGCGCCGGATCCCGTGGTGTAAATAGCTGAGAGAATGACAGCGGCCATAGCAACCGTCATAGAGGTGATTTTGAGTGATGGAAATGGATCGAAGACAGCGATGTTTGGTATTTCGACTCGATGCTTTGTATGATAGGCAAGTAATGATTTGGTATTTCAGCTCGATACTTTATGTGATAGGCAAGTAATGATAGTGAGATGAGAAGACTCAGAGGGGAAACACTCCCCTTTTACAGACGAGATCTCAACAACTGGATATCAAGCATTGTTCGTGATCAGCACACAGCCTCAGCAGATGAAATTTGCGTCCTCGCCCCTCGACTCAGTACCGCTCTTTGCAGTTTCACTGGCACGGGCAGGAAGGAGGCCTGCGGGCGAACAAAAGAAGTTTTCGTAGGTAGGCAGGGCGTAGAAAAATAGGTAAGTCTTGTATAGTTTAACCACCAACGCTGTCTAGAACCTCTAGTAAACTGGAATTAATCACCTAGATCTGTCTCCTAGCACATTAATTTTGTATGTATTGTGGAGCATTATTCAGGGTTGTGTGGCCCTCACAAGAAAACTTGTTGTCTTGTTTCCAAGAGCGGTAAGCTTCATCGGTTTCAGAACAACCGCGGTTTCTTGCCTTGTGATCAACACTACCACGTCATCGTGATCGGCGCTACAGTCAGTTTTCGAGTCGGGAACCAGTTGCTCTGTGTTTCAAGCCGATAGCGAGGATGCAAATTCTAGAGATGACTGACTTGTAGGGATGTCTATTCGTGATTACCGTCCTCGTTGCAGATGTTGCGGAACATGGGTTCACGCTGCCGTATTTCGAACTTACCTATCAGTCCGTACTGTTGACAATGTGTTATTTCATGAGACCTAGGTGACATCATTGACTATCCCTCGAGAGCTATTGTGTTACCGTGCCTCCAGGCACTGAATGATGTATTTTGTTAGAGTAAAACACCTCTTGGCTCGGCAACACCACTAAGGATGTATTCTACTTCCCGCGAGGAGCGCAGCATCTATGAAACGGAACTTGTACATAGCTTCCAGCGTAAATCCTTCGTCTTGCCGGAGAGAAGGCATGTCCCCTTCCAAAGATGATATACGGGGACATATGAAATCTAAGTTTTGCGACAGAAAGCTTTCGAAATATTACAGAAGTACCACATCGTCAAAATTTATTCCTCGACGTGAACTTGCTATTCAAGAATAGGGGGCGTACAAAGGCATAACGATAGAAGCCTCAGGAACATAGGAATAGTAGGAAGAATTATTAGACTTTCAGAGCGAGCAGCTTCTCGGCCGTGATGAAAAGGACATGTAGAGCACTCCTCAATCTGGATGGTAATAGCGAGCACTACCATGAACATTCTCATTCTCATTCTCATTTCTTATGATAATGAACGGGAGAAGATAGATTGAAAGGGCAGTCCGCAGCTTCTTCGGTAACCATGGCACGGCAAACATAAAGGTTGATAAGGTGTCTCAAAGCGAAACATCTGGCATGTGTGCTAAAGTTCTTATCATCCACAACACTTTGATCCGGTCATCGTAGATACATATGGCAGCGGGACATATTGCTGTCGTGGCATTAAAAAGAAACGTGGTACTGATAAGCAGAGAATTAGGCAGTAGCTCACCCTTGAAGGGGCCCAATTACCTAGGATCGCACGCGGTCGCGCGACACTCACCGTATACTGCAATGCCACCAAGGTGAAGTCATAGTCCTCGGAAAATAACAAGCATAGTCTCACAACGGGCCCGCGGTTGCTGGGGTTCTTGAAACGTCCTCGGAATTTTGACGGCTCGGTAGGGACGTGTCCGGGCTCGGTTGTTTGGCAGGAGGTTGATGTAACATCAAAGTTGGTTGGTATGCAGAAGGCCATGAAACATCTCCTGTGCGGATCAGTCAGTAGTCTCTTGGCATAGTCATCGCCGAGGACACCTCGGCGTCTTCGGCTGGAATAACCAGGAGGCAAGTTCCTGGACGGAATGCAGTATCAGCTCTGGCGAGGCAGACTGTTTAATGCAGCTCCACCGGAAGGATAGTGAGGTCGCGGCACGTTGAAAGGCCAAGAAATGAACCTTTAGCAAAGAGCTTGATTGTTGCTGTGGATGAGTTTCTAAAGCTGCTACTGCGGAAGGAAGAAAAGAAGCCTGCCAAGCCCTTGCTTAATAATCAACCCGTCAACATTTTTGTCTTCTTGGCAAGTTGAAGCCATTCACGGTCTTGAGGATAAGTAAGAACATATCGACGCTCACTTGAGCCTGAGAAAAGGACAGATTAGATTATCAGGAGCAGAAAGTATGCCTAGGATGGCTAGTTGCTATATGAGTGAATGTTTATGACATCTGAAGGATCGAAGGATTGTCAGCCCTAAAGCGTTAGTTGGAGGCCTCGAGGAATCGCCCGAATGTGCTCGATGTGAAAAAAAGGGCGTGACACCCCTCATTGCGAATCTATCCTCAAAATGACGTCGAACAGCAAAGGACAATAGCATTCGTTTGTCAACTCCAAACACTGTGCCTCAACGAAACATCACCAACATGACTTCAATGATTCTGCAATCCGATTTCCATTCTCTCTCTCCTAATTCTGATTCTAACGCCTCTTATGTGTTTTCCACCATCGTCTTTCTAGTCCTTGTATGGGTATCATGGCGAGTATGCGCATTCACAATCAGACCTGCTCTACACCCACAAGAGCCTACGCAAATGCCATACTTGATTCCTGGTACGTGGCCTGGGCGTGAAGTACTACTCTGTGCGTGTGGCTAATGCGTATCCTTGTAGTCATTGGTATACAATTCTACGCCTAGGATCATTGAGTGCGAAGGCTCATTAAGTGATTTAGGTCATGCAATCGACTTTTTCAAAGACAGTGATGGCACTTTCCCGAAATCCAGGTATGCTCTCTCATGACATGTGCGGCATTAGTAGGCGTTTCCGGATGTACGTTTCAGCTCATGGCCTCATAGGAAATACTTTCAAGACTCTCGCAAATCATTCGCCCTTAACATTGCGGGACAACGCATATATGTGGTAACCTCTCCACAAGATATTTCTTCAATTTACCGAAACACCACAACCCTCCCATTCGATGAATAAGTTGAGGATATACTGCGTTCGGTTGGCACGAGTGAGGGTATACGCAATATGTATGAAATTCCGGGGAAGGACAGGACCGGAATTATACAGACCGAAAAGTCCAATCACCTATACAATGCTTTGGCACATGCTGTAGAAGACGTTTAAAGGCAGCAGCTCCATCCTGGAAATCATCTAGACGACTTTTGGACGAACATCCATAGCTTTATGGATACATCGCTTCTCTGGGAAAACATCTCGGAGAAGTGTACGTTGTCTGAAACAGACACTACGAAGACGCTTTCTCTGCTCAAATGGTCCCGTGCAACTATCCTCCCTCGGCTACGAACGCGGCCTTTGGCGAGCGACTCCTACAATTAGAGCCAGAATTGATGGATACCTTCGTGAAATTTGACAACGAGAGCTGGAAAATGAACTACAAACTTCCCGGTTTCATGTCAGAGGAGACGCATAACGCCAAAGATAAGATCGTAGCGACATTCAAGAAGTACCTTGCACTACCCAAAGACCAAAGGACGGGCGAGGCGTGGTTTATACGAACCCTAGAGACTCATATGAGGGGGCTGGAGATTGAAGAGTCAGATATTGCGGCAATGTTTGTGCCGCCTTTCTGGGTGTGAGTAAATCATTGTTCTCCAGATCCTCCATATCTGTCCCTATAACAACCTCCTCGACACAAGCTGACAAAGGAGGCAATAGTATCAATAGCAACGCCTACAAACTATGCTTCTGGGTAATGGCGTACCTACTCTACGATCCATCACTCTATGCCGCCGTTCGTACCGAGACCGACTCGGCCGTTACTGAAGGCTTGACCGGGCTGGGATCTCGGTTAGAGAGTTTCAAGCGTCTTGTTGCGGTCTATAATGAGGTCCTCCGCCTCAACACGGCTTCGGCTTCAGTCCGTACAGTAGTGGCACCTACACACCTGGAAGATGTCACTCTTAGTGCCGGCGCTAAGGGTCTAATACCATACCGTCAATTTCATCTCAACAAAAATGTTTTCGGCGACAATGCCGACCGCTTCTTTGGCCGATAATGGTAGCCTGGGCAAGAATCCCAATTTTCGTCCATTCGGTGGGAGAACTACCTATTGCTCGGGACGCTATGTGGCTAAGAGGGAAGTGCTTACGTTCGTGGCATTGGCTCTTGACCGCTACGATATCAACCTCGCACCTGGGAATTCGGACAAGATTCGACCCTCGTTTGCGAGATGTGATGTGACGATGCCAAGTTTGGGTGTGCTGCTGCCTGTACCTGGTGATGGCGTACACATTGTCATCAAAAAGCGAGTGAATTAAGGATACACAGAGTTCAGAAAATTTGTTCAGGAACTAGGACTGGAGCAATTTCAAGCTTTTATCATGCACGTATTCCCAAGGCTTGAATTCATCTATGTTCAGCTCCTGCTGGATTATAAAATGCTTGTCTATAACAGTAGCCATCTATTGATCCCCCCAAGACCAGATTCTTTGGCACCCCCATTTTAAAAAGGAAGAGGTGCTTGAGGCATTGCTTGGCTGTCATGCTCACTGCAAAAAGCTAAAGATGTCAGCAATTGCGGAATGGATTCCAGACTTGGAAAGGCGTATAACGTTGATATGCGGGACACTGTACGATATAATCTTAAGCCTTGCACGCGTTCACGTTCCTATAGCCTGAGGCTGGACGACTTGATTGGACAAGGGTCTGCAAATAGCATTTACTTTCGTTAACGTAAGTCTTGCATGCCTTGTTACAAGACAGCTAATTGCTCGGGTTCTCATCCACTTGTTGCCCTTGGTATTAACAATCCTAAGCCGGAAAGTAGATTGTCAAATCTGCAGAACGCTGGAGAGGTTTGTTTCTGCCCAATCAGACGGCGAAGCTTATCGGCTTATTAAGTAGAAGTCTAGCCAATAACACATCCTTCATACATGTTCATGTAATTATCACAACGTCTTTACCCTATTGTGGGATTATAGAAAAACATAGCTCGTCATGACAAGTCGCCCAGCTATCGCCCGTCATGACCGATAGCCTAGCATAGTCCCTAAGCCGCATTTCTTGCGCCCAATTTACTGCTGTCAGCATGCGACCTGCAAAGCGAATCCTACCCGCATGCATGACGGTCGAATACTTCTTCTGCCAAGCACAAATACCACTACCACGACGGCTCACTGAACACACAAGTATTTCTTCAATAGCTTGCAGCTTAAAGCATCAGTGGCATGCCGTGGGCTGGATGATTGAAATCAATAATGAGTAGCTTGAACATGTCTTCTATCCTTCTTGTAGAGCACCAGGGTTACTCGGTAAAGAATTGCCAAGCATGGCTGCGTAACCGTCCTGACCACTCAACGTCAGGGCGATGCATGCACAGTCATGGCAGTGAAGGTAAAAAGCCCCGCACACAGCCTTACTCTGCGTTTTCTGTTCCATTCTACCATCCTCATTTTCAGAATTACAATTGTGAATACAGGAAGCCTTTCGGATCCTCGAAATTCTTGTAGCGATGCCAGGGTTCCGATCCGCTGAGTGCTTTATTCACTTCAACTAGCTTGCTCCAACCCCCAAGACGGTTATTACCTCACACATCTTGTCCCATGGGTGAACCTTTCTCGCTGGTGACTGGGGTTGCTGGCCTCGTCAAATTATGCCTCGAGGTCGCGGCCATTAGTCAGGAATACGTGCATGGAGTCCGACGCGCTTCCAAAGATGTTGAAGAATTCCTTCAAGAGCTGAGTGCATTTACTTGCGTGCTGCAACAATTCGAGGAAGCTCTCAAGAAGGATGAAGCTGGGAATGCGTGCTTCAAAATTGCCTCAGTACCTCAGACGTGGCCCGCCAAGCCTGCTGATTACGCAGTTGGGGAGCTCGGGGGCAACACATTTGAGCGCAAAGTCACAAATTACGGGCTAATGTTGCTCATCATAATGTCATCACGCACACCAAAAGTCAACGATACCGGAGGGTCACTAAGCGTATTTTAAAACAATAAAAATCTTGATCACTCGGGCTCACTATCCCACTACGGCGTATAGAAATTTTCCGCGAACGGCGCGTACCTTATATACATCTCAGCGCCGTTCGGTGGAATGCCGTGGTGGGATACTGATTACGAGTAGTTAAGATTCCTATTTTTTAAAAATTACGGCTCAGACGTTGCTGCGACACAGCTGCGTAGTCAGCTCGGCTAACCCGAAGGGGCTTAGCCATCCAATCTTGATTGGCTAGCACGTCTGAGGTACTGAGGCACTTCAAAAAGACTTCAGTGCTCTTGATGACGTAAGACACTTATAAAGATAGGCTAGATCAGATTCGTTTGAAGCTGTAAAAGCGGAGCCAAAAGCATAGACTAACGCATTGAGATGGCTATTCGTTGGTGAAGCACATCGACTCGCTGTTGCAAGCATACGCCGAGGGATGCAGACCTTCCACTTTGTATTGACAATCGATGGCTTTGAATTATCTCGAAGACCGCAAGCAAGGTGTCTTTGATTCTGATATCTCAATCTCAACATGTCGAAGAGACTAAGAAATTATCGCACATAGTTCCAGGCCTACTGCAGACCACGGAGGACGCTTTGGGTTCTATTACAAGCGTGCTGAATGCAGTCTCAGTGCTCCCACGCGTCGAATAGGATATCGTCGACGTTGCTCGGTGCGTCTAGAATCTCGAGAAGCTCGCTCTGGAGTCTCATGAACATGGATCTGATGAATCTGATACTTGGCGGAAGGAAGAGCTTTTACAGTGGCTTTCGCCTCTATGCGTTCGCGCAAAGCAGCATGATATCCCCAGCCGACGTGCCCCATTCACAGGCGATTGGCTTCTCAAACATGAGGGGTTCCGATCCTGGCTTGATGGTAACAGACCTGCCTGCTTATGGTGCTCCACCATTCCAGGTGCTGGCAAAACCGTTCGCACATCTATCGTAATCGACCATTTGGAATCAAAGATGGCAAAACCAGGATCTGCGGTGGCTTACATCTATATCGACTATAAAGATAAAGAGCGACAGACTGTGACAACGACCCTCTGTAGCTTACTCAGACAATTACTGGAATTTATGGACGCTGTGCCCCAAGAGATACCACGTATTTACGATGCACTGCCATCTGATAGCAAAGAGAACACCATAGACACCAATCAATGCGTCTCTCTCATTAGGTAGTTTGCTGAAGAACAGCCTTGTAGGGTCTTCCTGTTATTCGAGGATATTTGTTACCTCTCGTTCACATGTGAACCTGGCCCTGTCTATGCCATATTTCCTGTACTTGGAGATTCGCGCCATGAACTCGGATATGCGGTACTACCTCGAAGCACGGAAAGAGCAGCATTCTCATTTCTCACCCGACGCTTGCGAAGCATATGGAAGATACAATATGCAGGAAGGCCAGTGGAATGTTTCTCCTAGCTCAGCTTCAAATGGATACGCTGGTCAATGAAACCAGTGCACGAAATGTAAATAAAGCTCTTGAAACATTGCCACAAAAGTTGAATGAGACATTCATGTCATCGAAAGGGTCACTAGCCAGCCAGCAGAACACTCAACTCTTGCAAAACACGTCATCTCTTGGACCTTCTTTGCGGAAAGACCCTTACGGATATCTGAACTCCATGAAGCGCTTGCTATCGAGCCTGGAGACACGTGTCTTGATCTCTCAGGTCTCCATGAAGTGGAACTACTATTAAGTATCTGCTATGGTCTGGTTTCCATCTACGAACAAGATGGAACGATTCGACCAGTCCATTATTCACTCCAACAGTGCTTTGATGCTTGCTGGGAAGCACAATGGCCGGACACAGAGTAAACTGTTGCAACGAATTGCCTCGACTATTTGACGCTCAATGATTTTAGGCCCGCGTTACGTAACCACACCCAAGTGGCAGATCGGCTACGTGCGTATTGTTTTCTCTATTATGCTTCTTGCTACTGGCCCGAACACATCAAAGGTCAGTTTGAGTCAGAGCTTGAGTGTGAGATCCTACGGTTTCTTTACCAAAACTTCCATCTGAGCAATGCAAATTTCATATACTTCCAAACGGAGCAAAGAGATTTGAGCCAGTGGAATACCTTGCCACTTGCTACGACACCTCTCAATGTTGCTGCATCCTGGGGGTTGGACCATCCCCTAAAGGTACTTCTGAATGCTGGTTCAAAAATCAATGGCGGAGACTTCGATAAATGCACTCCCCTAATAAATGCCGTTGTTGGTGAACGGCATACAACAGTGCGCTTGCTCCTGGACCATGGAGCCAACATCGATGACCAGAACTCCTTTTACGGTGGGCCCTTGCATCGGGCTGCCTCTACAAACCATCACGATATCGCTAAACTTCTACTTGAACGCGGGCAAATGTCAATGATCTGAAGGATGAGAAAGTTTCGCCACTCTCTACAGCGATCACGAACGGACATCCGGCTATGATTGAGCTATTGGCCCAATATGGGGCAACATTTGAGAAGCTTGGGGAGATGCGGGAGTCTCCTCTTGAATTGGCCTGTAGATGGCCCGACGCTATTGCCATGCGATTACTGTTAAAGATGGGTGCCGACGTAAATTCGGACAATGTCCTGATCTAATGCGTGAAAGTAGGGGCACCTCACCTGGTCCGAGTACTTCTGGACTCAGGAGCGAATGTTGATGGCGCTGATGAATTTGGCTATACAGCTTTGATTCGGGCAGTAAGCAAAGGAGGTCTTCAGGTGGTCAGAGACTTGCTGGCAGCAGGCGCGCGCTCTGATTCATCCGGAAGGTCATCAAACCCTCATCCTGTCGTCAGGCAGAAAGCGCATTCCACTGGGTACGGCGGTCCAAATAGAGCGATTTGTACAGAGTCAACCAGACGGAGGGATAGCACCCGACCGAACGCGCTAGTGGCAGCTCTTGTGGAAGGCAAAGTCGACATGGTCAAGCTTCTATTAGATTATGGAGCAGATGCCAACGCGCAGTTAGTGCGAAGATGGTTTAGATCGAAGGAGTTTGATACTGTTTTATATGCCGGTATTTGGGTACAAGACTGGGACAAGAAGAGCATCCTACCCCTACTCTTGGCGAACGGAGCTGATGTTAACGCCTGGCCAAGAGGAATAGCACTCAACGGAGGCTCTCCTTTGGTGTATGCAGTTCGGCTTGGATGTACAACTGCTATTACTCAGCTACTCAAGGCTGGTGCAGACCCCAACGTTGGCAGTACCAAAGGCTATGTGCCCCTTCACACTGCAGTGCAAGGCGAGATCTGGACTTACTTAACCAGTTGCTGGCTGTTTCAAGGGATGAAACGAGCATCCAAATCAATGCGGACCCAAATGTAGCCTCGTTGATTGGAAGTACCCCCTTAATTACGCTGCTTCTATGGGATGGGGCCAAGGTGTCGAGCTGCACATAGCAGCCGGCACCGACCCGATGCGTATGACCTTGTACGGTGAGACATATCTACACCTGGCATCTATGGACGAGACCCTCTATATGCAACTAAGTCAACCTTGCACTCCAGTGGATCTCGTAGGCAGAGAACGTCATCTAAAGCATTCTTTATGCCAGCTCCTGCGTTCGGAACAGTGGCATGCTCTTGGTATCAATATCAGCAACCAGCAAGAAATTCACCAACTCAGGTACAACGTCTTAGGTCACTGCTTGTTACGACTTGGACACCACGGAGAAGCAAGAAACGCCTTTGAGCAGCAGATCGATTACTTCGAGATCAAGCATAGCGTCACATGCGAAAGATGCGAAGAATCAATCAGGGGCAGCCGCTTCGTGTGCTACTCCTGCAACGATATCGATCTATGCCAATCTTGTATGAAGTGTTACAGCTCCGACACTCCTAATACTGTAATGTAGGGAACACGATTTTCTCAAAGACCCTGGGCCGAGTCGAATCTCGTTCACCGAGGGTCAAGTGAATGAGATAGGCGAAACAGTTGATGAGCGACTCGCGCGACTCGAATGCAGATATGCGGCATATGATATCGACGTCTAGACGCCTTCGAAGTATGCCAATATCGACAAAGGCACCTTCTGTAGCTGCCCAAGTTGGCCGATAGCCTTTTTGCTGGACTGAACTGCGAGGGGCACTATCCCGAACCAACTTGCAGAAAGGAGGGTGAGCAGAACGCAAAGAGCGATGAGAAGTAAGAAAGCGTAATACACGAGACTCTTGTGAGTGGAAAGAAGAGCGCCTAAAAGATGGGCATTGGAGTCGACGCGGTGTCTGTATAGCTTATTAGTGAAGAGATGATTGGGGAGTTCAGTATTGAAGCCCTTGGAAACTCTTATCCGTTTTTCAAGCCCTTCATTTCCAAATCCAATGCCTTACATCCCTAATTTATATGATTTGCCTCACATTGTAGACCGTCTCAAGGAAGCGCACAATGGATTCAAACCCAACATCTGCCCTCTCGAAGCGCGTTCCCGTAGTTTAAGGAATCAAAGCAGGGTTCTGATACTCGGCCGTACCATTCCATATCGCGAACGACATCGACGGCTGCGGCCCCATATTGAACACCACATACTTTGATTCAAAAAACAGCGAACCCACGCCTCCCGTTGCATCTTGCTTCGCATTTCCCTCCTTAATCCCCGCGGAGTTTATCGGGCCGGTACACACTTCATACCAGGTGCGTTAGCTTGTGTATGGAGTACTTGGAGTAGAAATGAAAGCGAGTGAGGGGAAAATAAAAAGCTGAGGGCTAGTGATGGAAGGAGAGAGGACTCACTATTGTTTATATCGGGATTATTGAAGCTCATTGAATAGCCGCTCAGACCGACCGTTCCGCCGGTCGCAAAACCAAGAAGGAGATCTGGGAGGACGGCGTTGCAGGGGAAGGTGTATGCTGTGTTGGTGAAGTCGGTTGCTTTTGCGCCAGCCACTTGAGCGTAGTAGGCTCGGGTTATTCGAGGATCGAGGCCCATATGGGGGCCTCCTCCCGTGTCTATTCATACGTGTATCAGCATAAGCTGCCCCCTTGACTAACATGTCGTACAGATGAGGAAGCTGTGAAGAGTAACACGCACCAAACATGAGACTCATGGTGATTGGCTTTCCACTGTCGGACACTGGTGGCCAGCTGGCTGGATGATCTCCAATTGTAAAACTGACGTCGTCTAGCATCCAGATTGTCTTCTTGACTGGTACCGTCACCAAACCCTCTCTTGCTTTTGTTTGGTTGATGAAGCCGAATTCAACATTAGCCAATTTACTGGTAGGGGTTGAGACGAATTCGACACCGAACACTGGCTCAGGTAATGTGGGCATAAGGCGTTCCATGAATGTGGGTTGCTTTGGAGTGGCTACATTGTTGTCGTAAGCCAGCCTGATACCCTTCAACTGCTTTCCCAAGAGACACATACCGCCGTTCTCAATTCCAAAACTCATGCCAAGTATGCCATCGGGTGCCCAATATGCTAGAGTGCCGGCCTGATACGCTTGTTCAACTCCCATAGCGGCTACAGTGGAACCAGAAATGGTGACTGCATCCCAGGTGACATTTCCCGCGACTTGAGTACCTGCAACGCCACCATAGCCGACATCGAAAATCCCTGCATATGAGCAATTGGAGGTAGAGCCTTTGACACAGGTGTATTCATTGTGATTGACAAGGTCCACACCTTTATAATAAGAGACTCCTGTATCGTAGACCCATCTGATCGTCGTAAGCATTCAGTCTGATTGTGCTATTAGCTAGCTCATTCATGCTCACAGGTCTGACGATCCAGTGTCGACTATTAAATTGAATTTCTGCGTTCCAATTGTCACTTCGGTAGTCCAGTATGGGGCGGAATTGGGAGACCCAAAAGGTGAAAACACAGTCAGACTGAATGTACGTCTGATGTATATCTGGAAGCCGACGAACAAGCACAATGCCCAAGAATGAAGCATCATGAGGGCAAGAAATGGAGGAAGAGTTCAGCGATGCAAGTGTGATGATTGAAAGAGCACATAGAGAAGATAACGCGACCTTTATAGACGGTCGGTAGGAGGCTACTGCTACTGCGAGGAGAACAGGAGGCTGAGATCGCTTACAATGTCAAACGAACTAGAACACAGGGAAGTCTCCCGAAGGCTAGAATGCCATGCGAAAAAATGCAAAGTCCTGAGAGGCAGAGAAACGTAATACGGGTTTTTGAAACACACCAAAGTCGTTGATCAAGCACGGTATCACTGCATTCCGCAAGTGTACATTCTGCACCGTATTACCGCACGTGAACGGATAAGCCAACCCCAATTGTTCTACGAGAGGTGTATGCAAGAGGTCGTCCCATATATCCGAAAGGAAGCAAAGCCATGGGGTTTCATCTCACGTGGTAGGAAACAGATAAACGAGGAGGCACGGGACCTTGTCTATTCCAGGAACAGGAAACACGTTAACTGGTGTAGAAGCAGCCATAGAGCCGCATCTCAGAGGGGACCTTGAAGAACACACATTCAGCCATCAACTTAAAACTCTCTACGTGCGGGCCGTACAGCCCGGCGTTGGAGGATACCTGGGGATGAGCGACCGTATCAGCAACACGCATAGAGCCGCGTTCGAGGGGAGAACACATGTAGGATAATCATCCAGTCATCGATCTAGATTTTTCCAAGTACGGGCCATGGAGGCCGGCGCTGAAGAAAGACGCTTGACGATGAGCGAACCTATCAGTGACAGGCATAAAGCCGCATCTGAGAGGGGTAAACCATGGAAGATACTCATCCAGTCATCGATCTAGATCTTCGTAAGTGCAGGCCGTGCAGGCCAGCGTTCGAAGTCGATTCTTGGGGATGAGCGAGCGTATCAGTGAGAGCGTCAACTGTGGGTTATTGCCAGATATAGCAACAAGAAAGCCTGGGACGTCCATATGCGCTGGACACAGGCGTGCGACTACTAGCCTAATCATTGCAGTGGAGGCCAATAGCAGTCGCGCATATTCCTCGGGCAATTTCTATCCAGGGTCTCCCACGGGTCATCTCCAACGGAACTTGCGCCTACACAAATGCCCTGACATGCGCGTAAAATAAACGGCGCGGCTTTGTGATAGCTCTCCATGGTGCGACGATCATGACAATCAAGGCTAACCTTGCGTGGGTTTGGAGGACTGATGGATTGGGGCTGGGTGAAGATGGTACTTGCGCGGCGATCTGTGCGTACATAATAATGTAAACCTCTGGGGGATCCTCATGCGATTCTGCATGCTCGAGCCTTATCCCCGTGGGCGTTTCTCCCGTCTTCTAACGACTTCCCATCCTGCCGTCTTTTCCTTTCTTAAGGCAACCTTGAAAGTGGAGTTCGAACTCTTTTAAGCGTGCGAGATGAGGACGTAGATTCTTTGTACGGTGCATCATGCCCCAAATACACACACTGCTCACAGATCTAGGTAGAGATAGAGAACAACAACAAATCTCACTCACCCTGCGAGTTTCACCTCCCATTCCGTCCTCAACCCCTCCATCTGCCTCCAACATTCTCTCCCCAGCTCTTCAAACCCCTCTCTGTCCTCTTTGGTCACTTCTCGCGTGCCAGGTCTTATTCCCTTCCTCTTGCCCAATTCTCTTCCCCCCATCTTGCCTCCAAGACCCCACTCTTCTACTGCAGTCCTCATAACTCTTTCGTATCCTGCTCTATCGGAACTGCTGCCCCACTTCCCCTTCCCTTCTCTTTGCTCCATGTCCTCCAACTCTTCCTGGTCTGCGAGAGCAAGCCAGACAGGCGCGCAGGCGCCCTTGTATGCCGATACTGTATGCCATGGCGATCCGGCCCAGCGGGCGATGTAGAACGCGGCCATCATACAGTAGTAGAGAATCAATGGAAGAGGCACAATAGAAGTTGCACAGATGCCAGGATGACAGAGGTATAACTTTGGGGGCGAGGACGTAGAGGGTCGGTATTCGTTGTCTATAAGGCTTATCCCAGGAGTACCCGTGCCTAAACCTGATTCTGGTAGCTCATTGTCGAGAAGATCAATTGAGTGTGGGGGGGAGGAAGACGACGTAGATAAGAATCGTTGGACGAAAGGTCTGGTGGACGGAAGGGAGGATGTCAGGACTAAAATATCCGTGAGGCGTTTCGAGGACTCGTAAGAGGTGTCGGACTTGAGAGCTTGTATGTCACTAATGTCAAAATGTGAAGGATGAGGCTCGATGCTAGATACGAATATTATACGACCTTGATCTGGAGAGGCAGAGAGCAGAGCAATGAGGGAATGGGAGAGGACGTAGTGGCCGAAGACATTGGACGTAAAGACTCGGCCCAACGATGAAGGAGTGTCAGAGACTTCTTTGGTCGGCGTTCTCTGAGGAGCAGTCATTTCACCAACGCCGCCAATTTTGAATTTAGGATAGGTGACCGTGTTGACCAAGTCAGTGCACACGGTCCAGATTGCCACAGGCCAATTGACGCCTGTGACGCCGCCATAGCCTGCATTGCAGATGATGGCGTCGAGGTGGGGGAGGTTCTCGATTAGTCTGTTGGAGAGGGACTGAACGGAACGGAGGGAGGTCAGGTCGAGCTGCTCGGGTTGGAGGGATATGCGATGTTTTAAAGGAGTGTCGAGCTCCTTGGATTGGCGCTCGAGATGCTGCTCAAGGCGCCTGACGGTATCCTTGCTTTTCCCGGAGCCTCGGGTCGTAATGATGAGGGTGAGGCACTGGAAGGAAGGACGTGTGGTAGCGAATTCGTCGATTAGTCGGCAGCATGTCGCGAAGCCGAGGCCGCTAATTCACGTCAGACCATCGATCAAGTCGAGTCGGGTCGTATTCAATCTTACCTATTCGCACCAGTGACAAGCACGTAGCTATGCTGTTCGTTGTCTTGAGGATGAAGACCCTCTTTCATGATTGTTTCGATGTCGGAGAAAGGAATGTAGAAATTTCCAAATGCGGAATCGCAACGCCCTAGCTCTACAAACTACATTCCCTTGAAGCGTGCTCAATGTTGTAAACAGAGCATCGCAGGAGAATGCCAATGTCTAATGAAAGAGCGTCGAGACATGCTCTCCCTTGGAAAGATGCCTTTACTCTTCTTGCAAGCCTCCGTGTGGTTGCTTTGGTCTAATATTGCTGTACTGTTATTTCCTTGGGCACAACCCGTCAAAGATTGATTGCACTCTGTATCCAAGCCATGACGCATTACCGCATGCAGCAACATGTTTCCTTTGAGTAAATTGCGCGTGATAATGACTGAATGGCTGTTCACGTCCTTTGTCCCTGCCATGTCCTCCCTCTCTTTCCAATGCTTCCTCTACGAGTAGAACGCGTCCGACTCTAACAATCTGAAGCTACGCTCTCGTTATACAGGTTGGATCTGTCCTCGAGATGTTTAAGATATTGGTTCTTGCTACTTTGGCTGCACGGGCCCTTTCACAAACCAACAGTGCTTTTACCACCGCACTACCGGAAACCGGTGGAGGTTCGACAGCGTCCGCTGGAGATCTAGCAGCGTTGCCTGCATGCGCTGTAAGTTCTGGCTCTCAAGAGCTCGTGCTTTTGCTGACTTTCGATAGCAAACATGCTTGGGAAATTCGACCACCGGCCAAGGCAGCTGTTCTAGCGAAGATATCAAATGCCTTTGCAATAATTACAACTACGTCGATATCCTTTCATGCTGCCTCGCTACACAATGCAACGCAGATGACCAGCAATGTACTTAATGTCTATACCAAAATCCATATCCAAGATGCTGATGATCTGTACAGCGGCCGCAGCCTTCAATACAGACCTGTGTACCAGCGTCAACGTCACCCTCCCCAATTATCTCGGATGTTCCAACGGGGAAAACGTAGGCTCCGGAAATTCATCATCACCCTCATCCAGTAGCGTCAGCGGTCTTGCAACAAGTGGAGCGGCGGGAAATGGAACAGCGACAACGAAAAAAGCTACGCCTATGGGAACCCCCGAGTCCCAAATGTCTCTGATTACTACAGGCGCTGTGGCTACATTCAGTGGTGGCAAGGTCCTGACGGGATCGTGTTCGGATCCGCAATTTGCATCTATGACCCTGCCCGCCGGAGGTCTCCTAGAGTATCCCTGGCTTGGGTGCTCGGAAGAAGATCCAGGCTGTTGTCCATTCAATCCCAAATCTGGTGGACCGCTTAGTGTCTGCCCTGCGGATTATGTTACCACAAGCGGTGCTTGTTGTCCTTCGTGAGCTCCTCTCCAGACAAGCTTTTAATCTTCAAGGGACTGACAACAAAACAAGTGGCTGGTCAATCCACACCTCCGCAATTGCCGGCTTCACACCCTGCGTGACCAGCGCTCCAGTTGCCTTCATTACCCCCAGCAGCACCAGCATCGCAGGAGCCTCCGTCAGCGTCATAACCAACCAACTCTTCACATTTAAATACCCCCTCGCAGCCAAATCCACCAAACTAGCTACAGGCGCCATAGCCGGCATCGCAATCGGATCCTTCTCTGGCCTCGCCCTCGCTCTCGCCGCCACAGCCCTCCTAATCCGCACCCGCCGCGCCAAAGCCCGCGCAGAGCGCGAAGCAGCCACAGTATCCCAATCCGAAACCAATACCAAAGGCCGCAGCGAGCTCGATCCCACCAGCCCCCACGACGGCAAAGGGGGCGTCTCGGAATTGCCAAGCCCGCACGGCGACAGCAAAGGCGTCTCCGAGCTCCCCAGTCCGCGCTCGCCTACACTGCCAGAACGACCGTTCTGGACGCCGACCTCGCCGTCTGGGAAGACGGGGAAGGTGTTTGAGATGGCTGCTGCGCCGCCGGCGGAGATGGAGGGGTGTGTGTATATGGATGAGCATCATCCTGCGCATGAGGGGCAGAGCCCTGTTAGTGCTGGGGAGAAGGAGCCGAGGGGGTCGGCGAAGCTGATGGAGGCGGGTGAAGGGGTGCAGGGTTGGGAGGAGGTGGAGGAGGCGACGCCGGCTTATACGCCTACTAGTGGGAAGATGCTTGGGCCGGTGGTTGATGAGCCGTATGTGGGAAATGGTGCTAAGGATGAGAAGGAAGAGGGTGGGGAGAAGCCAGAAGATGACAAGGATAAAGATGATGCTAACCCGAATTGATTTGAAGAATAGCATTTAGTAATATGGGATGGGGTTCGTTTTGAAGAACGATATAGCTGCAGCTTTGTGAATTGATATGTGTTTCCTATTAAGTCTTGCTCATATAATCTCGGTTCATTCATACTCTGATCTGTATATGCAAATGCCGCCGGATATGCAAAGCAAATCTTATGGAATTCATTTTCTCGATGCCTCTCCATGAGGTTCTTCTCAACCCAGTCGGTGTAAGTTTTACATAGTAGTGCCTTATGGCCGAGACGAGTCCACATCATTGGACACTGTCGACCAAGTTGCCACACTAGTTGTACTGTATTCCGTTCTGCGTTGCGAGCTTTGGGGAGAAGCCCCGAGTTTTTCCCCTTCCTGTTGATTTTCATCTTGGCACTTGTTTTCTCGAATGCAGCTTCATGATTATTTTATCTCATGCTTCATAGCCATCCCATATCATCTAAGCGCAAGCAATGGTATCATCAACTAGCAAAGACCCTAACGTTTAAATCCACGCTCCCAGTCGCAATCACACACCTGATAGTCTCCTGCCCGCCCGGATCATCTTTCTTGCCAACATCCCCGTTCGTTACTACCGCCGGTCCCTTAATCACGCCAGGCGCCCACCTCAGACAGCTGACGAAATGCCCATGTGCATCATCAAGCGTCTTAACGCATTTGCCTTCTTGGCTCAAGTCCCAGCATCGTATCGTTTTGTCGTCGCCAACGCTGAGAAGATATTTGCCTCCCGGGTGGAAGACGAGGGCGCGGACCCAGTTGTCATGACCGACTAAGGTTTTGATCAATGTGCCTCGCGAATCCCATATCTTGATGCTCTTGTCCCTGGATCCCGTGGCTAGAAATTCGCCGGAGCTGCTTGGCGGCGGTGGTTTCTTCAGCCCTGCTAGTGTTGCTAGATGTCCATATGAGACCGCAGGAGCAAAGGAACAGCATTCGATGACGTGTTCATGGCCTAAGAACACCGCCTTCACTTCTCCTGAACTCGCATCCCATAATCGAGCGGTCTGGTCGTTACCGGCAGATAGAAGCCATCGTCCGTCGAAGCTGGGCGCTACATCACGGACCCAGTCTGCATGGCCACGTAGTGTTTTGACGCAGTAGCCGGTGCTGACATCCCATATTCGGAGCGACTTGTCCCGGGAAGCGGAGACGAGCAGATTCCCCGAAGCTGGGGAGCCTGCTGCGCCCGATGGTACAAATCGAACAGCCGAGACAGAGTGATCGTGACCAGGAAGTGTTCTGATGTTCTTATACTCGTCTGATGGATCCCATAGCTTGATCGTGAGGTCTGACGAGCAGGAAGCGAGTAATGTGCCGCCGCGTGGACCCCCGAAGTCGCAGTCCAACACTGCTTTAGTATGCCCTTTCACAGTTCGTTCCAATTCACCCAGCTCCCAATCCCAGATCTTGAGGGTTGTGTCTTCAGAACCAGAGGCGAGTGAGGAAAAGATGGGGTGGAAAGCAACACAAGTGACGGGAGAGCGGTGCGATTGTAGTGTATGTCGGGCTGGGGATCGAGGAAGCCATGAGGCCGGGTCTTGGTTGCGGCGGGAGAGAGACGTGGGTGTTGCACTATCGAGTTCGGATTGGAGGCTAGAGTTGCGGGATTCCAGGTCCATTATCTGTGGCAGCAGCTTTAGTGCGGGCTGCTGTTCAATTTGTGGTGATGCCGTTACCTTTTTCTGTAACCTGACCACGCTTGTCCACTTCTTCTCCAGAAGCCCCTCATATTTTTTGCTGGTGGCATCATCAAAAGAATCTCCTATGCCCAGCTCTTCTCGAAGTGCTGCGGCGCTGCTTGTGAGCTTGATGGATGACAGATAGGCGATGATCGATTTGTGACTGCAAGAACATCGTATTAGCCGAAAAGTAGGCCTATTATTGGCGTGCCTGCTCGACTGCTTACTCACAGCTCCTCTGCTTGTCTGGTCGTAAGAAGCTGGCTCATTGCGTGAATTGTGGACACATCCACAGCTCAGTCTTCTTCTTTACCCAGCCCAACTTTTAGCGACCCTGAGCACGTAATATATGTCCAAATAGTAGCTCTTTGTTTGCGGCCTTATGGTGTTGAAGTTTCTAGGGTCTTCCTGAAGTGACCAGGTACAAGTATGAACAATGGGGGCAAACACCTGAGGAAAGCATTCGCCTATGAGCTTGGAGCCAATTATGGGCAGGGAAGTTATTATCAATAATCCCTGGCTATAGTTTAGGGCTGCAGTCATAAAATGCAGAGTGTATGACGGGCATAAGATCTTGTGGGGGTGACCTCGAGGGGGTCGTCACTGTTGAACGCCGCGGTTGCTCCGCGCCAAGCCCGCCTTTTGTTGACATTCAGTGGAGACCACCGCTGTCAAATTTCGAGATCGCCACTGGATCGCTGCGAACACACTGCGCTCTGAAAGACAAATACAGCTGCCCGCATCGTCTCAACCGTCCTCGAAGTCCGAACGTCTGCGATTCCGCAAACCACACTGATTGAAGGCTGCAGCAACCACCAACCCACAGATGGCGGAGCAAGAGGAGGACTTCAGCTTGCTGCCGCTGCAAGATCGCGTTACTCACAAGGTTCGTTCTGAGTCAACTGTTCGAGGACTGCCCGCATTAGGCTAAGATATTGTAGAATTGGAAAGTACGAAAGGAGGGTTGGGAAGATGCGGCGAAGGCCTTTGCTGCGACCCCAGACGAATCAGACCCTGTCTTCAGACCGTTCGTGTTAGGCTCTGATTTATGGAAAGGCGCGGTCACAGACTCAAATGTTGCTGCGCAGCAAGAAGGACTTAGTGCTCTGTGTGCTTTCCTGAAATATGGTGGCAGTCAGGCTTGTTCGAGGTGTGTAGACGCATAGAAACGGTGTGGGATTGGCATAGTGGGACTGATGGAGATATAGATCTCGGAGTGCCACAGTGACGCCCATAGTCGAGAAGGGACTGCCGTCAGCAAAAGCCGGAGCGAAGCAGAACTCCTTGGAAGCATTACTACTATACATTGAGATCGAAGGAAAATCAGACATGCTGCTGGAGGACTTGCTCCAAGGTCTTTCGAACAAACAGCCAAAAGTGGTCGCAGCGACTCTGGGAGCTTTGACCGCCATATATCATGCCTACGGAGTGAAGATAGTGGAGCCAAAACCATCGTTGAAGGCGCTGCCCAAAGTGTTCGGCCATGCAGATAAGAATGTCCGCGCTGAAGCGTCAAATCTTGCTGTTGAACTCTACCGATGGCTTCGTGAGGCAATGAAGACATTGTTTTGGAATGATCTGAAGCCTGTGCAGCAGCAAGATCTGGAAAAGCTGTTTGAAGGAGTCAAGTCAGAACCATCGCCGAAGCAGGACCGGTTATTACGATCTCAACAGGAAGCGGCCGCTGCTGCGCCAGCTGGTAGTGATGAAGACGGCGAAGCTGAAGAGGAGGCTGCAGAGGATGAGGCGCCTGCGGAGGCTTTCGACTTGGCTGAGCCCGTTGATGTGCTCAAAAAGGTTCCAGGGAACTTCCACGAAAATCTTGCATCATCAAAATGGAAGGAACGTAAAGAGGCTCTGGATGCGCTCTACGAGGCGGCCAATACGGATCGGATACAGGACGGTCACTACGACGAGATTATAGCAGACCTTGCTAAATCAATGAAAGACGCAAATATTGCAGTAGTGACGATAGCTGCGAACTGCGTCGAGGTCCTTGCCAAAGGTTTACGAAGGAGTTTTGCCAAATATAGAGGCAGGATAATGGGACCCATAATGGAAAGGCTGAAGGAAAAGAAACAGTCTGTCGCTGATGCCCTTGGCCAAGCTCTGGACGCCGTTTTTGCCTCGACAGGTCTCTCTGAATCTTTGGAGGATATCCTCGAATTTCTCAAGCACAAGAACCCACAAGTGAAGTCGGAGACTCTGAAATTCCTGATCCGATGTTTGAAAATGACTAAGGAAGCACCATCGAAACCAGAAACAAAGTCAATAGCTGAAGCTGCAACCAAACTACTGACAGAGTCTGTTGAGGCTCTCAGAGCAGGAGGTGCCGAAGTTCTCGGTACGCTGATGAAGATTATGGGTGAGCGAGCAATGGGTCCGTATATGGACGGGCTGGATGATATTCGGAAAACAAAAATCAAAGAGTACTGCGACGCCGCACAAGTGAAAGCGAAAGACAAGCCAAAGCCAGTTGCACCTCCGCCAAAGGCAGCACCTCCAGCTCAGAAAAGAGCTCCCACCACTAAGAAAGCCGCTCCTGGTCTCAAACCTCCAGTCAAACGAGCATCGACACCACAATCTGAAAAGCCAGCAGCGTCTTCACCACAATCAAGACCCGCAGTAGGCAAAGCTATACCCTCCAAGCTTGGAGGCCTTCAAAAGTCAGGTCTGGCAGCACCCTCAGCAGGCTTAAAAAAAAAAACTGCCTGGTGCCGGTCCTGCACCAACTCTCGCATCTCCCATGAGAAACATCACCTCACCATCCCCTTACGATGAAGCTCCAGCACCTAAATTAGGCCGCGGTCTCGCAGGCCGACCCTTAGGCAAACCTACCGCTCCTGCAGAACCTTCCGCGCCATCAGCTCCGGCAGGTATGACGGCTGCCGAACGAGAAGAGCTTGAGAGCTTGCGTGCAGACAAGGATCGGTTGCTACGCACAAGCGACGACCTGCGGACAGAAAAATCAAAACTCACATCTCAAATTCATGAGCTACAGAATCAAAACGCGCAGCTGATAGAAGATCACACGCGAGACGTACTGAGTATCAAAGCTAAGGAAACGCAGTTGGTACGCGCAAGGTCAGATGCAGAGGCCGCAGAGAGCATGGTACAACGACAAGGTCGAGAAATGGAGAGGTTAAAGCGTGAGCTCTCGAGGAACGTTCGAGAGGCTAGTCCCCTCACCTCAGACGATCCAATCTACCAAGACCGGAACTTGAACGGCTCACAGCATCAACCCGGCATGGAGCGGTATGACAGCGGCAGGTCAGAAAGCAGAGAAGTAGGCTACCAGCGTGCAAGGAGCTACATGGGTAGTCCAAGTGAGGAGAAGGAGAACGGGTCACTTGAAGTTGGTGGTGGGAAGAAGCCCAGCCTTGGTCGGAACCTTAGCGGCGATACTCTAGCAGCAGGCAGAGGAGATGACAGCGGCGTAGCTCCGGCGACTGGGCAGGGGGTGGATAGTTATAAGAGGGCGGCGGAAGTTACGAGTCAGTTGAAGGCGAGGATTGAGCAGATGAAGGTATGTCTTCCCTATTTTGATGTGAGTTTGCGAGGTATGAGGCTGACCCACGTGCAATAGGCAAAGCAAGGTCTCACAAGACCTGGGCGATGATCAGGAGTTTTGGGTTAATCATTGAGCATACGTTGATTGCCTTCCCTTGGTTCTTGTAGGCGGTATCAGGACATTGGTTATGCATCTTTGATACCCAAACGGGATACTTATAGCATTGTAGCTCAGTCTAATGGCACTTGTTCGATCGCAAGTGAGTGGTGTAGGACAATGTACGATGGCTCTCATTAAATTATCATTGTACAAGTCTCACGAGTCTCAAATGTGAGCCTGGTGAATGATTTCTGAAATGTTCTTATTTGGCTTCGTGCAGGCTAAGATTTTCTAACAGAGCAAAGGATCTGTTTAGATCTTGATGGCACTCTCGAGTGCTTTTCTCTTCTTCTCGGTTCTGGCAATAGCCTTTTGCCCCATGATGCCTCCACCCCAGTGACGCTTAGCCTCCTCGTACTTCTCTGAGTAGCCTTCCTTGATGGTCGAGACGAGCTTGGAAAGCTCGGACTTGTCTTCTGAGCGGACTTCGGTCAGGGCGAGAACAGCCGCTGTCTAAAATGAAGAACATGGTCAGCACGCATCTCAAGCAGCGCTAGAGTCGACTTCCTTACCTTCTTGTGCACAACAACACCCAATCTAGCCTTGCCCTTAACAATAGCATACGGAACCCCCATCTTCCTACACAAAGCCGGCAAAAAGATAACCAACTCAATCGGATCCACATCATTAGGAATAAGTACCAACCCCGCCTTCTTATTCTCAATCAAGCCCACAACATGATTAAGACCATACTTAACCGCATACGGCTTCTTGCTCACATCCTCCTTCTTCTTTCCCTCAGCAACAGCCGTAGCCTCTTTATGCAATCGCTCCTTCTTCTCAGCTTTAGTCTCTGGCTTGTATTTGTTCAAAAGCTTGAAGGTCTGGGCGGCGGTGTTGCGGTCGAGGACGTTGGAGAATTGCGCGATGGCGGGTGGGACTTTGAGGCGGAGGTTGAGGATTTTCTTTTGGCGTTGGAGACGGACGTATTCGGGCCACTTTACCATGCGAGAGAGGTTGCGGCGTGGTTGGATATCTTGGCCTATGCCGAAGTTGCGGGGGCGCTTTTCGATGAGGGGGTTCTATCACGGTGGAAGGATTGATCAGTACCGTTGAGACCCTCGTAGCTCATAGATAGGCTACGATGGGAGATGGGAAGGGGTAGGAAGAGGACTTACCTTTTGAGTCTTCTTCGTAGCCCCCGCCTTACTCTGGGGAAAAGGCGCCGGCGCGGCCTTCTTGCCTTGCTTGGGAGGCTGTCATTGAGGAAAGAAGATCATCAGCGAATCTTGTTCACCAAGTAAGATCTTCTCTGAACTCTAGAGAGACCGCGAGCTGCGTTGCTGCAAACTCGTGGCTCAAGCCATATTCTTCACCCATACTGGTTCGCTCCGAAGAGCTTGCAGCGGAAGGTGGGAACCCTCATCGATTGAGGCATTGGAGCAAGGTTGTCTCCATTGATGGAGATAATGGAGGAATGAAGCTTACCATGATTGTCGAGACTGTTGTTGTCGATGATAGAAGGAAGTCTGAAGTTGTCCGGTCAAGACGAATTTGTGTGATCGACCTAAGCGAATTTTAGCGCGCCAAGCAACCAGCCCTACAGGCTCCGGTAAACAACGCAAGCGCTGTGGATACCAACGTCTGTCAGACTCAAGTCAACGAACGTTATCTGCGCGTGAGCATGTTTAGAAGCCTGCTTGCTTCATGTATGATGGAACCTCTTACGAATTGAAGCCAGTCCGCCGTTATTCCTTACTTTACGACCCTCATACTTCCTCCACCGAGTGTAGCCTAGGATTAGATATATAAAGTCGCCGTGCGGTTCTGGACCGTTCCCATTCGTTGTCAATCCCGACTCATACTGATGCCAGTGAGATGGCGAGCTATCAAGCACTGCTCTCTCAATTGACGACTCCCAACCTCAAGATGGACCCGTCTTATAAGGTCGATGAGGGCTACTCGGAGGATACGAGGAGTCAAGATGGCCTCGAATCACCAATGAGCATGGAGCCCGGAAGTTATGGAGCGCTGGCACCGCAAACGGGTATTGGAGGTGTCTTGCCGTCGGGCATCATGGCTCTCAGTGAGGCTGACAGAAGTGGTAAGTTGCGCAGATTTTGGGGGTCATCACCTGGGTCTCCAGAGTTCATGCTGACGGAATTCAGAGGTTGCTTATAAGATTCTACGCACTCTAAGAGTCTCATCCATTGCTTCCGTTGTTGACCGATTATGGCCTTGCTTCCACAAAGATCCCATTCAAATCCTGCCACCAGAGATTATGTCACAGATTTTCTCTTACCTCACCCCGTCGATGCTGCTGGAGGCATCTCGGGCGTCTAAGATCTGGCGAGAACGAGTGCTAGACAGCAGGCTCTGGAAGCACAAATTTAGAACAGAAGGGTGGGGCTTGGATGTCGAGGAGATTGAACGCTTTGAGAATAATTATAATGTGAACGGGCCAGGGTCACGGCTGTCTCGAGTGGCACAAGGGAAGCAAAGAGGACCTGTGCGAGGGAACGGAGGAAAGCCAGCAATGATTAGTTCGGGAAGGAGCCCTCAGGGTGCGCGACAGCGTCACAAACCCTACTGGCCGCGACCAGATGAGTCTCGTGCTCGAATCAAGCGCGAGGAAGACGGAGAAGACAGTCGGCGAGATTTCGAGGATAATCGAAACATGCTCGTGGATGTTCAAGGGGAAGAGGATAGGTACCTTCAAGCCCAAGGCGATGACCAGGACATGTGGGATGCTCGGACTCTCTCGCCTATATCAGATGCGCAAAGCCCGCCGGAGTCTGTCGAAGCCTGGAGGATCTCGGAATTTTTGCAAGCGAGGGAAGCGCAGTTCCGCAATGAGAGATTGGCATTGAACACAGCGCAGTCAGAGACACCACAAGACTCATCAGACACGAAACCCGAGCGAGCGCCTTCTGCAGAGCAGTCTCTGATGCTGTCTCCCTCCTCGGATCACCCAAGGTTGAATTATCATCACGTCTTTAAGCAAAAGCAAAAGCTGGAAGACAATTGGAACAATGGACAGTACAGATGCTTTCAGCTACCGCATCGTAACCACCCAGAAGATGCTCATACCGAATGTGTTTACACAATACAGTATTCGGGGAAATATCTTGTCAGCGGTAGTCGGGACCGTACGCTTCGAATCTGGGACCTAGACACAGAAAGACTTGTTGCGGAGCCTTTGCATGGTCATACCGGTTCTGTCCTCTGCCTACAATTCGATCATAGTGAAGAAGAGGACATCATTATTTCGGGCAGTAGCGATACTCATGTCATTCTCTGGCGATTTTCCACAGGGAAGATGATCAAGCAACTCACAAACGCACACCGAGAGTCAGTGTTGAATTTGAAATTCGATAAAAGGTTCCTCGTGACATGTTCGAAAGACAAGACGATCAAGATCTGGAACCGGCATGAGCTGCGCCCTGGAGACCGAGACTATCCAGTGAAAGGGATTTCGGGCGGTGGTGAGTGTCCTGCCTATATAATCGACATGCACAGCATCGGCTCTTCACTGCGGAACGAGCAGTTCAACTTCTCCGAGATGATGCTGCTGGAGCCGTATACACACTTAATGACCCTGGATCTTCATGGTGCAGCTGTCAACGCTATCCAAATATACAAAGACGAGCTGGTTTCGGCATCTGGGGATCGGAATCTCAGAGTCTGGAACATACACACAGGAGAATGCGGGACCAAGATCGAAGCTCACAAGAAAGGTATTGCTTGTGTCCAGTACGACGGCAAGCGAATCGTGAGTGGAAGTAGCGATAACAATATTTGTATCTGGGATCCAATCACAAAGACGGAAGTTGCTCGCCTAGAGGGTCACAGCAGACTTGTACGGACGATTCAAGCTGCATTCGCTGATTTCCCAGGCGGGCGAGACAGGCTTGAGGCTGAAGCTGACGAAGTGAATCGCCAGTGGAAAGCTGCTAGTATTGCTGGGCTGATTCCTGCGCCTACCTCTGCTGGGAGACAACCTCGTGTCGTTCCTGGATCTCGAAGGCCGAGAGACATCAGGAGCGTGGGTGCAAAGATACCACCCAGTGGCGGCGGTAGTAAATGGGGGCGAATAGTTTCTGGATCATACGATGAGACCATCATTATCTGGAAGAAGACCGACGACGATGAATGGGTCATCGGGCACCGACTACGTCAAGAGGAGGCTCTCCGCGCTGCCGGCCCTCCTCTAATCCCTCGATCAGATCTCCAGAATCAGACTGCAGCCAATACTCGGATTAATCAAGTCCTTACGCAACAAAATTACGATCCCAACCAAGCCAACAATCAGCAAGCAAACCAAGCACTGCCTGCTCCAACACCCCAGCTTCAACCTCACACACCACAAGTCACGAACCAGGGCATTCAGAATCAAGCACAAGTACAAGCATCCAATCAATCACGTCCTCTGTTCGGGGTTGGAGGGTACCATGCCACGCCAAACGGCTGGCCCAATCCATTGGCTCCGCCATTCACGCAGCAGCGTCAACAACCACAACAGAATATACCACCACCTCCTCAACCACAACCCCAGCACCAAACTCTACCTCAACCACATCACGCACCACCAATACCACCACTCCCAGCCGTAGCTCCAGTAGGGCAACCGAACGCACGAGTCTTCAAACTCCAATTCGACGCGCGGAGAATAATATGTTGTTCGCAAGATCCAAAGATAGTAGGATGGGATTTTGCAAATGGAGATGAGCAGATTGTCGAATGTAGTCGGTTTTTTGCTGCGCCTCAATAGTAGGAGATCAGAGCAGGGCAGATGAGAGAAAAAGGGATGAGAAAGAGAGGGGCAAGCACACTTGCTTTGTCAAGGATACCTACAAGCGCGATCATGATGCATTGGACGGTACAGCTACGGTATTTGCTTGGAAGAATCTAAAGATTCTAGGCGGAGCGATTTTGCAAAAGCTTTTCTGATCATGACGAGCATCTGGCAGCATAGCATATAGTGTGAATACATTAGCACTACCTCACACCGAGCGGCTCTTGGCTGATTGATACCAGCAATGTCCATACTACTGTGTCCTCAATCGTTCAAGATCGCCCCTTGAGTACACACGTACTTTACCTGAGGTTCACAGGCAATACTGTATGATGTGACCCTGAAACGATGTTGTATTGCTTGGACCCATTCTCCGTTATTTTGAACGAGCAAGGACCTATCTATTCTAAACCCAGCAGCCAAACCAGCCCCTCCCAGTGACCGCACAGCAAACCCCAGCCGCGACCTTAAGGTCAATCTATTCCAGTAACAGCCAACGAGTGAGTATCGAAAAGAGCCAGCCTGCTAGATTCCCCCTCCCACTCCCAAACGACCCGCTGAAAAGAGCTCACAATCGAACGCTATATTAGAACAAAGAAGGATGAATGTTTTCATCGCTGGGTATCTTTAGAAAAAACGGAAGTGTGTTCGTTCACCAAGCCTCGCCCCATATCGTATATCTCTTTCGTCAAATTTTGTACGTTCCATCCATCACATCATGCTTTGTACCATGCCCCACCTCCTCGAGACATCACCCAAATCGTGAATGTACGAGAATCAAATCCTTCCTCCTTCCACCAAAGTCCTTCCCAGCACTTCCACTTCCCCTGTCTCTTCAATCACCCTCGTCTTCTCTAAAAACCATCTTCCGCCTTCCTCTCGGTAGCTTACGCTTTCTGCACCACTGCTGTTCCGGCTGTGACCTGGCGCCCAAGGCTTGTTCATTGCATTCCGCCTGACCGGTGATGAGTCAATAGGTGGAGGTGGCGGTGGCCCCATAGGTTGTGGAGGCGGTCCCATAGGATACGGTATCATGATTGGCGTCTGTGCGGATGAAACCGTGACTGTAGGGCTCCCGCCAGAAGGGGAAGTATTACTGTCATTGGAAGAGGGATGCCCGTTGCTGCTAGTGAAGCTGTAGAAAGAGCCAGCCAGATTTTGAGGGCTGACCGCATTGCCATTGCTGCCGTTCGATTGCCGCATCGGTGGAGCCAACATTCCCGGAGGTAGATGTGTTAGAGGCGATCCGCTGTTCTGACTGTTGCTACTGCTCTTCAGGCTGCCGTTGCTGCCACCCCAGGCTCCATGGCGGAGTTTTCTCAGTCCTTCAAGCGACATCTCCTCTCCTTCCTGCACCCGCATGAGATCCGCCAGTTGTGGAGTCGAGGCATATTGTGCTGATAGTGGGTAGCCATGCATAAGCGAGATCATGGAATTGCGATTACTCCACTCGCTTCGCTCTGTGATGGGCGTGAGACTAGGATCCTTGTTTTCTCGACCACTGTTCATCCTGTGAATACTTTCAAAATCTCGTGGACCAAAGTAGCCTCCATTGGCATACTCGACCGCGTTAGCGCCTGATGCGCGAGCATAGAAACCGAACTCCTGGCCGTAGAAGCCATCATCGTCATTCTCTAGCGCTTCAGCGTTTGCTGCTGCAATAATGCCATCCTCGTCTTCTGCTTCAGTGAAAGCAATGTGTGCATCGTCGAAGGCAAAATCTTCGTTTTCGTCGCCCATAGCACCAAATGTCAGCTCTTTCATTTGCTGGCTCAGTTGAACGTTATTGGAACTCATTCCGCGCAAAGGATCCAACCCGTCATGAGAATCCTGAGCGCTTCCCAGGCTATAGCTTCTGTTGAATCTGCCCTCCATGGCTGCTTGATTGGCAGCAAAAGCTAACTTGTCATGAAGTCCAAGATTATCTTGCGTCAGACCTGCAGACTGAGCCGAGGAGGTAGCCTGAGCCGGCTGATTTAGATCTGCCACAGAATCCCTCATTTCAGCCATGGCCGCATCGTCATCGTTGAACGAATCATGCGGAGAAGGCGCGAGCTCGGTTTGACCCTGCACGTCCACAGTACCTCCTGCAAGACCTGGGCCTGTCCATTGCCTACCGGTAATTTCTTTAGACTCCAAAGGGCCTGGTGATAGCTTCAAGTCTCGCAGGGGCAATCCATAAATCCGGCTCGTGTCATCATCAAATACCGATTCGTCAAATGTTTGAGGCTCTTCGATATCAATGTCTTCAATCATGCCATCGTCAAAGTACATGTCATCATCTTGATCCTCATAGCGGCGTGGAAGACCTGCTAGATTGGTCTCGGACGCGACCTCCCGCTGCAATGGCTGAGAACGAAAGTCTGGATCACTAGCTGGGCCCGGCGTTGATTGGCGTCGTGACTTGTCCGCCTTGAGGGAATTCTGAGGGTCCTGGGTTTGGAGTCGGGAGGGGTCTGGAGGTATCTTCGAGATGACAAAGCCGACTGGTTGCCCTTGGCTATCGCGAGGTGTGCCGGGTGAGGTAAGGCCTGTGCTTACTTGACTGGCAGCGCTTTCGAACGAAGATTTGTTAGGCGATATGAAATTGAACCCTTCCCTGACCTGCTGGGAGCCTGGAATATCCAGATCTTCTGCATCGGCATTGACGCCAGGAATCCTTTCTTCCAAACCATCATCATCCGTCATGTCATCGTAATCGGCATAGCCGTCATCATCATCCATATCATTGTAATCAGACATAACGCTCTCACGTTCCTTCCTCTTGGCGTTCTGCCTGTGCTTCTCTTCAAGCAGCTTTTCCTGAGCCGCTGAGCCTACACCCGCAAGATCGAAGCTGAAGCGTGAGGAGTTACTCGTATAACGCTTTGGTGATCCTAGAGCCTGGAATGACGAGTCGTTCATTGAGGTGGCTCGTGATCGAACGCTTGGTGGTGAGGTAGGGGGTGAGGACCTCGCAGACGTTTGATTTGGGGATGGCGTTTCCAGCAAAACCGCAAGAGGCGCTTTAGGGGGCGGAGACGACGTCTTGCGAAGAGCATCGTTGCTTGTCGATATGTTGGAGGGCAGGTTTCGAGCAAAAGCTGGCAGCGATGCGGGATTTGGGTCTGGCTTAGATGCTTGAAGAGATACCTGGTACATGAACGCTGAAGCTCGTTCCTTGGCTGGATTGTCAAGTTCATTAGACCATGGTTCAATGCTGTCATCAAAGTTCTCCTTAAAGACCGGTGTGTGCTCTTTCTCAGGGCTGCTCTGACTGGTGTCGTCTGTAGAGAGTGCATTAGGTAAGGGTCTTTTCTGATTAGCTTCGGGCAGTATCCCACCATCCTTGGAGTGCAATCCCAACGTGTTTGATTCATTGGAAGAAAGAGGACGTGCTGGCCGCGGTGCACTGAAGTCATGTACGCCCTTGCCTCGAATCCTAGGATCATAGTCATCAGGAAGCCGCAACCCTGGAGCACTCTGATTCTGAGAATAGGCTTCTGCCACAGCTTGCGAAGATCTCCTACGGGCCAACAGCGACATCGGGTTGAGGAGATTGAGCTTTGTTTTTCCATGATTCTTTTGGCCTGCTATTGGGGGCGCTTGTAGGGGTATTCGAGCTGGTGGAAGTGGAGCCTGCCGCTGTGGTTGTGTTTTGAACTGAGAGGGCTTTGATGGTGGAGGTGGAGGTTGCCTTAAAGGCTGAGGTATGAATTGGGGGTTGCTAGGATAAGTTCTAGAAGGCTGTCTTCGAGGAGGCTCAGAGTAAGTGCGCATAGACTCGTAGGCAAGGTCAATGGGGCGTTTTCGCCGGCTAGGAGCGGGTCGAAGTTGTTCTGGAGAGGTGGATGGTTTCGATGTTTCCGTTTCCATGGGAGTTCTATGAGGGTGGTCTTTCAGAGGTTTCGAAGGACGGTAATTGTTGCCTTGCATTGGTTCTGCGGCTGATAGCCGTGATTCCTCTTGAGGCGTCCTTTGCCTATCAGGCCATATGGACGTCTCCTCTTGCACTTCGACTTCCGAGCCATCCTCTCTGCGAGGTTCGCGCTGACAAGCAACGCGTGGGATTGGGGGTAAGGTAGGAGGATCTGGTGAGACAGGTGATTGGTTGAGGCTGACAGGTTGAGATGTTCGAGGAGAGGGAAGGTCACAATTGAAGCTTGAAGAGGTGGATGTCTCGTGATAGTAGCGTGAGGAACTAGTATGCGGTCGAGTCGTTGGTGGTGGGTTGGCTGACCGTCTGTTGTTTGGGCGTATGCCATGGAGGTAGGAGAACATGGTGAAGGCCACTTGGGCAAGGAGAGCTATATTCTACTCATCGGTGAGTCTGGGTGGCGACAAAAAGCCCAGCCTCAATTGAATAGCTCATCCGTATGCTCTAGGCTGTTGTTTGGGCGAGTGTTGAAAATGAGTAGTTCGCAGTGGTCGAGAGTGAGATTGCACAAGGTAAACGTCACTAAAAGCGGCAATCGATCCGGACCGTAGTCCTGGCCTCCAGCGTCACGTTCTTCCTTGAGCTCAATCCATGACATTCACTGTAGGTAGTCAAATGGAGAGCACCGTGGTCGAGTGGCGTCGTCGAAGTCGATGTTGCAAAGCTAAAGTTCCTCTTCCTCTTCCGCATCCCGCATCGCGCATCCCGCATCGCCGTGTCCTTCTTATTCTCTGGCAAATCGTCCTTCCTATCCGCTCTTAACAACTGCAAGGTCTTCTCCCTATCGGCTGTGGCCACTGCGCCCAGCCTGTAACCCTTCAGTGCGTCCATCGCCCGCTCCACAGTATAGTAGGCCTGGCGAAGATCCTGGAAAAGCTGAGGCCAAGTTTTATCATCGATGAAGGTCGCGATGGAGTCGAAATCCTGCTCGCAGATTGTTGCTTCCATCAGTTTTTCACAAGCTGAGGGTAGGTAACCTCATCTCTGTCGACCGCACTCTGAACCTTCTTCAGAGTTTGGTTAGCTTCTAGGACGTGGCCCAATGCGTCTTGCCATCTGTCTTTGGCGTCCTCATTTCCGAGTTCGGTAAGCAGTTAATTTAACTGTATCACCTCTTGCACCAGACCTTTAATTCGGTTCTGGTCCGCAACATTGCTCGTTACTGGGGCTTGGATTCCAGGCATAATGTCGGGATGATCGCGCTGTAGAGCCGTGTTCAGGTCATTTGCGAGTTTGTTCACGGCCTGTTGGGCGGTGTCGAGGTCGTACTGAAGCTGGGCTCCGGTTTGTTTGGCGCTATCGAGGTCATGCTGACGCTCGGCTCCGGCTTGTTGGAGTTGATTAACTAACAAATCGGCATTGCCTGCTCGGGTCTGCTCGTTGTAGACTTGTACTTCCAGCTCTTTGATCCTTCTCATGACATTCGCTTCGGTGCCTTCCACCCAGGCCTTCCATTCAGTATGCACTCGTTGAGCGACCGTCTGCCATTCCGTAGCAACCGTTGACCTTCTTTGACGGTGCTATCATGGGCAACTTTCACACGATGATCGGCCATCTCCGTGGCCATTTGTTTGGCACGGGATTCAATCGTCTTTGCCTCGCCCTTGTTGTCTTTGAGGACTGTTTCCCCCAACTTTTCGGTTTTCGCTGTCAAAGAGTCTACTTCTGATTGTAGACTGTCCGCCCTCGCCGTCTGGTCCTGCAGAGATTTCTGAGAAGTCTTGTATCTCCTGTCGAGGTTAGCAGCCTTGCCGGTCTGCTCTTGGTTCTCCTCGGCAGCTTTGTTGAGTTTTGTTTGCACTCTGTCGACTCGGTCGCCGAGTTTTTTAGCCCTACTCATTCTCGCTTCAAGTTCTCAATCGTTGTCTCAAGGGATTCCACCTCCATGTCTCGCTCATCCGGTGTCAACTTCTTGCCTTCCTCCACACCTTGCGACTTCTCGGGAACGAGCGCCTGCTCGTGTTTTGTCTTCAATTCGCCAAAGTGTCTGTCTAACTCTGCAACCTTGGCTGCATTTTCCTCGTCATTGCTCTTCAGCTCGTCGGCATGTCGGGCATTTTCCCGCTGTCTGTCTTTCTCTGACCGTTCCAAGTCCGCTTCTAGCTTCCGAATCTTTGACTTCAACATAGCATTGACTTCTTCCGCTTTGGTGGCTGTTGTATGGTAGTGGGCCGAAGTCTTCCTCCAAGTATCGAGCCAGTCGCGAAGCTTGTCGTTATGATTTGTAAGTTTATCATTGCGCTGCTGATGAAACTTGGAGATCTTCCCGTACTCTCGATCCACGCCTTTAGAGACATCGTCGGCTGTGATCTGCTTGAGGCGGGCGATCTCGATGTGTTGAGATGTGGCTTTGCGGAGGAAGGTAAGCTCGTCATGATTGAGAGTTCGAAGGTTCGAAGGTCTTGACTGAGGGGACAACACCCCAACCGCACGCGCAAAATTTCGGTGAAGACTCATGATCATGGAGTAATTATTTGGATACTTGTAGAAAATTTGGATGTAGGGGTTGTTGTGATGTGTGGGTTGTGGGTAAGACACAGATTGGTGGTGCTGTTGGTGTTATGGGCAGAGTTGAGTTTACGCGAAGTGAGAGTTTGGATACCTTCACGATCAACACAGGAAAAAATCTGCAGCGGCGCGCTAAGGAAAGTGGGGCGGGGGGCTGGGACAATAGCAAGACTTGATCAATTTACTATGGGAAATATCCCTTACAATTTCCTAGTGACTGGGTAATAACCCCTCGAATATCACATTATCCAATCTTCTCTGTTATGAAACGGTGCATATCCAGCTCCTTTCACCAGTAGATCTGGCAGATCCAGTCAGAAATAATCCCTCGAACACAACATGACCAAATGCTCTCCATTAGGAAATGGGGCATATCCAGCTCCTATTATCCATAGATCTGACAGATCCAATAGAGATAAACCCCTTATATTACACATTATCAACACCTCCGTATCAGAAATTGAGGCACATCCAGCTCTTGTTACTAGCAAATCTGGCAGGTCGGGTACAGCAATATGTGTAGAAAGCCATGATATCAGCTCCTCATCCATAAATATCAACGTATATTGACGGAAAAGTAGCCCTGAGAATGAACGACCTCAGCTCAGGTGGCTCCTCTCTGAAAACCAATGACGCACTTCTGGCTCATAACCCATGCAAAGTGCCTGGACCTTCGATCTAAGAGTTTCATATCCGGACAATAATGGGCAAAAGAGTATTATTTGGAGAGTTGGACTTACATCAAGCAAGAAGTTTCCTTCCAGCTTCCAGGGGTAACAGTAAAGATAGAAGTGTGCATTTGCTGCTTGCACTAGGAAGCAAATATCTAATTCTCAACTCCCAGAGCCGTCGATTTGCCCAGTAATTAGCTCGGACAAATATAGGAATACATCACTCTTAACTGCTAGGGCTAATGACGTGGCATTTAAAGCTCGTCGGCTTCTTGTGTTCGAAAGGTTTACCCCTCAAAGATCCCGATTCTGGTCGTGTTTAAGCTATATTCAAAGCTCGAAGTCGCAAATTTTAGACTGCTGAGGAACGAAATTTGGATGAAAATGTAGTACTACACGCTTCGAAGCGTGCAATGTTGATAGCATATTCCGAAAAAAGCTGATCAAGATTTTAGGCGGCTTACCGACTAAGGGAAACTAGTTGGGGGAACTGCCCCCATCCAACTCGCACCTTGACGCTCAAGATTTGCCCTAATCTCCCTCGGTGCTCCAAGCTAGAAGTCCAAGTGGACGAGTGCAAGCGGAAAAGGTAACCCATATCACCAACTCATCCACGCCTCATGAGGAGCTTCGCTACGTCGACATCGTCGTTGAAGTCAAGTCACATACGCATACCAAGCTGAACCAGGGAACATGCACCTAGAATTGCAAGAGCTAAACAAGCGGCGAATGGAGGTAGAAGAGAAGAAAAAAGACCGCTGAGACATCATACCATTTTGCTTGAACATGAACAAAAGATACCTACCTCAAACGCACCACACGGCTGTCGTAGTGATTTTGATAATACTACATATCCCTACATTCCTCCGAGTATTCGCTGTACAAAGTTGAGAACATGTTTCGAGGGAAATTTGACTTTAGCCTAGATATCCGTCTTTTGCAGTCTCAGAACGACATCCCATATCGTGCGTATTCAGCTCCATCTGTTCCTCAGAGTTTATGATCACTTTACGCCTCCTCGTATGATATGTGTGATGTTCTGATGCTGCGCCTGCTAGAAGAACACCATCACTAACGCAGATTCCATCTCGAAAGCACGTTAACACTTAATCTCAGAATGCGAAGTGTTCCCTTCGACCTCGACCATAGCCTCTTCCCGCGCCTGTCATGCCTCTTTGTCTCGACGAAACTTTCCCTCGTGTCGCCAACGAAGTGCTTTGAGCTCGACCAACTGAGATCACACAATCCTGAAGGTCTTTTTGCGTCAGGTCTTGAAAGACTGTAGATCCATAGCTCACCAGGACAACTTTCACAACTGTTTTGAGCCCGCGTTCGGACAGCTTCTTGAAGACATTAAGGAATCCAAGCGGCCATGAGAAGACCTTGGAGCTGGCATAAATTGGGCTTGCGGCCTCAACATCAACAATGATATAGATCTGTGGCAGCCCAGCCAGGACCGAACCCAGAAGATCGAACCACTGCGCCTCCGTTTCGGCTCCATGGAATTTGCTGCAACTCAAAGCAAGTGATCGCTCGTTCTGGGTGAGGATATTGAGCCGTAACACCTGGCATATGAGGTTCTTCAGTATGTCGGTCACCGAGGGTGCTTGTATAGCGTCTTGCTCGGTTGTTCTTAACGCCCAAAATATTGGGACTCTCGCGTCTCGCAGGAGCTGAATAGCATCCACACAGAAGTTCTTGATTTCGAAACGACTAGTATAGTTCCCTTTGACCATGATGAGCGAAGATGCTGGCATGGATTTCCACGTCTGGAATTTTTCTTCCAACCAAAATGGATGTGAGACGAAGCTCGGTCTTGACGAACGCCTGTTTCTCATGAAAACACAATACTGAAGACTCTTCATAGCATCTATACTGGAGGTGCGTGAAGTGATGTTCATGACCTCGGATACCTGTATGTCGGAAAGTCGTTCGTTGGTATCAATTTGAGCACTCAAGTTGAGTGATTGATGAGCTATATTCGACAGTGAGTAGTCCAGACCTAAAAGCAAGCTTTCCACATACTAATCATCATTTGGCGCATCTCTACGAAGAGAGACACGGACTCGTTCTGCGTCTTTCTCACCTCCTGCAGCTCGAGGTGAATATCTCGTTGTTCAGCCTGGGCGCCAGCAGTAGCTAAACCGTACACTGACTGCGTACAGGCCTCCACTTCTTCAATTATATCTGCGTACCGAAGTTCCACAGGCCGCGTGAAAGAGTGGAAAGCATGGAGCAGTTTACTCTCCTCATACCAGTCTTGTGCACGTATCAGAAAACGTACGGTGTAAGCATACAGCTCCGACACAGCTTGCTTCATCCTCTCAGTAGGATACAATGTTGCAGCAAATTGGATTTTAGGCAAAGAGTCCGCTATCTGGCAGAGACCTTTGGCAAGGCATTTGGTCATCTGCTCATGGTTCACGAATAACTTCACCTTTTCAGCAAAAAACGGAAGACCCTCAGACCCGGCCACTCACTACGAATAGTAATTTCATAGCACCCCATGCGAGAGAAACGTACGCTGGATGGTGCTGCACGAGTACGTCCATGATGTTTCCATAGTGTCTGACTCGACTGGAAAGTTTCGAGAGCCACGTGCGCGCCTTGCTGTTGTTGTGTGCCGTGTCATATTTTGATTTCGCATCTGCGACCGCTTTCTGTACGTCTTCTATGCATGTCGCTTGCCGAGCTAGAGCAACTTTCCGATGATCATTGGTCAACCTGGAGCTAAAGACTTTTAAACCATCTGTGAAAGCTTTGTGGGCCGGATCATGGCACCTAGCATCAAGCATGGTCAGCGCTCGGGAATCACGAAATCTAGATATCTGTTCATTTATCATACAAATTGTCCTTGCCTGCTCGATACCAGTTCGGTTGAGCTTGCATTGCTAGTATAGCGTCCGTCGCTATATGGGCTACATACGAAGAGCAACGGCTCGCTGTCTGAGGAGTGAGAATTACGTTGTTCTGGGAGGATCTCAGCTGTCCCGGGCTGCTTAGGGTGGGGTTTCCTCCCCTGTTGGGGGCCAAAGCGCAAATCACATTCAATTGGTGCACCCTTTGTCTTCCTTGCCCTCTATGCTTCACTCCGTCGAGAACCACTGATTTCCGCGGATTCGAAGCAACAACGATACGTTACGGCCACCAAGGTAGAGATGACAACCTATACCAAATCGCAACCACAGCACTGCAACTGTGCTTGAAGGGTATATCTAGATGAAGCCACAGAGCCAAAGGAGCAACCCATCGACCAGCTGCTCAGAGAATGTCCGTTTTACCTCCCTTCCGCCAGAAGAACCCCGATACAAAGTTCCTGCCACCACCTGCTATCCGGGTGAGCGACCTCTTAAGGCACTTGACCATCTCACGCGACCAGACATCTGCAAGTCGAATTGTCGAAGAGAGACTGGTCGCGCTTGCGAAGACCACGGACTATGTGATAGCTAGGCCAAAGGGGCCTGTGGTAGAGACAAACGAGGGCATCGAAGACGGGCTTAACGGGCCTGGCTCAGAGCCAAATAAGGACACAAAAGATGGCTACTCAATGGTACGCTAGATTTCAATGCAGCTACTTAGCTACGACGAATGACATACGAGAGTCTCGCGACTATGAGGCCGTATCAACTAGCCTACGCCAAGTCTACTGACACGCGGTGGCACGCACAGAGATTATACAACGAACTATCCAATTTTTACCCTCTCGGAAATCTTGAGTTTGATCGGTTCTCGCAAGATAGCGATGGAAAAGATTTCGGTTTCGACCCTTCAGCGTATGTAAGTTCTAGGGAAGACAACAAGCTCAATTCAGCGCTTAACCAAATTCCGAATACATCTGAGCCTGAGCCGGAAGGGAATCCCAAATCTATCGAAGGCCGTGGCAAGTTCCAGCCAGTTTCGACTGGCTGGGCTTGGGCGGCCGTGGATCCAGGTCCGAAGGGAGCCACAAATGATGCGGCTGCCACTAGAGGTGCTTCAGAACGTAGAAAAGGAGCTTCGAAGGCTGCCGACAAATCTCCCGCCTTGGATTCTCGTTTAGAAGATGATCTATGGCGTCGTCTTAAATTTTTAGAACAAGAGAATCAGAGACTGACAGAGGAGGCTTCTGCCACAAGACCAAGAAAGTTTTCATCTCTTGAACCGGAGTATGTGTCGAGAACATTCTACAAAATTCATGATGATGTGTACCTGGAACCACCCCAGTGGAAGAAAGGCCCGAAAGGATACATTCTTCGTGCGGACATACCACTGGAAGACCAAGAGCTCTACCTAGATCAGCACCCGGAGATAGCTTTTGTTTTCTACAAAGAATACAATTCACAGACGGAACCCGAGCTCACTGAGCTAGTATCCAAAGACGGTGTCTTCCGTACTCCTCAGCCTTCAAAAGAGTCCTTGGTCTTGATCTCGGAGGACGTCATCATTGCAGTAGAGAAGCTTAATGCGAATATACCAGGCCTCTCCAGCCTCTTCCCGGACTTCGATCCAACAAAAGAGATGGTTGCTCCTTACATGTTCATATTTTGCAGCTTGCCATTGCTTGAACGCGTCGAATGTCATCTCAGTTCTCTCGAAAGTCATTCATTGAATCAGCTGATCGACTGTATACTAGAGAGGCAGAGGAAAGAATACGATGCTGTAAAGCGCTGCAATTCACAGGGCACGGTGTCAAAGCGGCTTATGAAGTATCTTGTGCGGCCTGGTGATGTGTTGGTCTCCACTGAGGGCTCCACGGTCAAAGCTTACATCGCGACGACCTGGGCTAGAGAATTACCCGTTGTATCCACCGTGCCCAGCCAAAGAACGACGCGTTGGGCTTCAGGATCGATGCATCTGGCTTCAAGAATGATGTACGAGGACTGTGATACTGACATAGACGAGATGCTGGTCCACGCACACGAACCAGACAGCCCTGAGCCTTCACAACATCTGAAACACCATACCTATACTTGGACTGTCAATGCCTGGGTTTGGGGTTTCAACGGAGTCTTCTCGAAGAAGGACGTGGACATCAGCATTCACCTGAATGCAGCTAATGAGAATGAAGAAGTCAAAGTGAACAGCCTCGACTACTTTCCTTTGCGGTTTGACAGCGGTGATATGCGCTCGAAGCTAGAGCGGAGAGGCAGGACATTTTGGCAATGCCGCTACAGGAAGTTCATCTCATACCAAGAAGCGATCCCAGGGGCCCTGAGCAGCGTCAGTATTGCATCTGGCTTTGATATTATGGTCGGCTAACTAAGTTTTCGAAAGATTGGAGAGCGATACATGATCGATATTCAAACCTACAAAACGCTTCATCCCAACTTGACTCTAGCACACTCTCAACTCATATCTGACTTCCCACCTGAGGTGATGGCCCAAGATAGGCCTCCCGAAGGAGACTCTTTACTATTGTTCCCGTCAAGCATTCAGGGTTACAATCTACGCGTCAAGAAGTGGGGTAGGTAGTATCAAATACTGTTCGTTTCTCAAACTGATTGAACATAACAGAGGACCTTGACGTTGACCGAATTACGGATGTCGAATGGAATAAGCAAGCTTTCAAAACACTTGTTGCGCATGAAAAGACAAAGGAGCTTGTAGAAGCTCTGGTTACCAACAGACTCGCAGCCGAAAAGTCAACCGACGTTATACATGGGAAAGGGAATGGCTTGGTTATCCTGTTACATGGGGGTCCAGGTGTTGGTAAGACATTTACAGCTGAGGGAGTAGCAGAGATTGCCGAAAAGCCCTTATACCGTGTAACCTGCGGTGACATAGGGACAAAACCGGAGGAGGTCGAAAAATACCTGGAATCAGTGTTCTATCTGGCTAAGATCTGGGACTGCGGTAAGTCTTCGCTTCCCCTGTCAACCTATCCAAGCTGATCCAGAGGAGTTGTCCTCCTCGACGAGGCAGATGTTTTCCTGGAGGAGCGAGGCCTCGCTGATCTACAACGGAACGCTCTTGTATCTGTCTTCCTCCGAGTCCTAGAATACAATGTCGGCATCCTCATACTCACATCCAATCGCGTGGGAACTTTCGACGAAGCCTTCAAATCCCGTATCCAACTAGCCCTCCACTACGAGAACCTCACAGGTCCACAGCAGCGCAAGATATGGCGCAACTTTCTAACGCGGATCAGAGATTTCGATGAGCAGAACATCGAATTGGAAGACATTACCGACCACATGGATGACCCCGCAAAGCAAGACATGAATGGTCGCCAGATCCGCAACGCAATAACCATAGCGCGTCAGCTCGCACAATACAGGGGTCAGAAATTCTGCTACGAGCATTTGAAAGATGTTATTGAGGTTAGTGGGAAATTTGAGGGATACCTAAAGGACTTGAGAGGCGGGCTTTCTGATGACCATCTTAAACGAGAGGATGGACTGCGATGAATTGAAGAAGCAAGTATACCAACGTGTACGATGATTTAGCCATCTTCCAGCAAGAAACGATCTTACAGTCCATGTCGGCTTACAGAGAATGGTATTACTCGACCTATCAAGGAGTGATGTGGAAGCGCGCTGAAACTGTTGATAGAAGACCTTTGCCGAGCCTGTATTACCTGTTCGGGGCCATGGAAGCTGTACACGATAGGAGCTACGAACATCCGAGCAAATTAACGTGTGGTCTTTGACCATTCGCCATCGTGTTAGACGGCGGGGGAGTTAAAGACAATCCCTAAAGATGCTAGTAGACGGGAACGACAATAAGACTCTAGCCACTATATGGAATGTAGCTCGTATTGCATGATATGGTTGTACATGGACGGTTTTGGCATTGATTCACCTCGAGGAACACTTCAATAGCAGACGCAGTGGAGATGGAAATATATGTTTTTCCAATCACAGTAGGTATGGAATTGTAGATCCTTACTGACGTTGATAATTAAGAATGTGACAATTAAAAGTAGAGAAGTTGCTCATGTGTAAATTCTGACTGTCTATAGAGCTGGAGTGCATCGTTCTCGTATACGTTTGAACTGCAAATTTGCCAATTACAACCCTCTCATATGGAGGAGCGAGGTGTTTCTGGTTCTATGCCGAGAATAAAGTTATTGCATTCGGAGGATCTTGAGTGTAACAATTACCATGCAAGAATGATGTCCAGCATAGAAGTCGCCCTTGTTAGCGTCCACCACATTCCAAGCAATCCGCTTAGACAAATGTAGAATCCTTGCATCCTCAGCTGCTAAGGCTGCCAATATAGCAATTGGCTGCCTTTCACCAGTGTTAGTTCTCTCAAGTTGAGACTCCAAAAAAACCCCCCCCCTTTGATGCAATCCCAGCTCTTAAGGTTCACAAAATCCCAATTGGTTAGCTTCTACGGAGTACAACTACCAAAAGTCTCAGCCTAGAACTCAAACCAGTGATAAAATTAATGCAAGCTTAGCTCCTGGAGTTGATACTGTGGTCATTAGCCGGCTCTCGCCTATGTACAGTCCAGCAACATGATACTCGAAGTCATGGTGTTACAGTGCAATTCCAATTCCTGGTGTGTGGGAGAAAGTCTCAATCAAAGAACAAAAAGAGCTACAAACATACCATTTGGCAAGCAGGCTAAGCATGGATCGTTCAATTCTATGAATACCATTCTCAGATTATACTACATATCTTATACACCCTGAGTACTAACAGACCGTCTAAAGCGACCCACAAAGCCCCACCTCTTACCTTCTTGACTCTCTGTGCGGGTGGTTTGCCTAGATTCAGACTCACTGCCTTGGTGATTTGCCCCCATACCTGACCAAACATCCGCCCCATCCAGAACAGTACTATGTCTGCGTAGATTCATTGGAAGAAAGCTACCGTTACCGCTCTGATCGTTGCCTGCTATCCCTGGACGGGCTGTTTGGTCCTGTTAGCATACCTTCAGGAAGTATTGGAGAAAGCTTGTAAGTAGGAGGAGGAGAAAGCTCATAAACGGGGCTAGGAGAGGGGTTCTGACCGTATACAGGGTCCGAGCCGTACAGACTTGAAGGTCTTGGCAATCGAGCATGCGCAACTGGAGATCTGGATGGACTGTTTGACTGAGGAGGGTTCTGGATGGTTTGGGAGTTTGATCTTCGGAAGAGGCGGGAAGCGACGCTTCTTTGAGTCGATTGGCCGGGCGTCAGTGACATCTTGGCCATCTTGGAGCGCAGAGACGAAGCTCGAGTTATGTTCGGAGAGGCTTCGGGTTGCAGGTCTGTGCTCATTGCTGTCGGCGTCGAAGTGTCTCGGATAGCTGTTGGTGAGCGCTGGTGCGTATCCCTGGGTGATCGTCTCCTAGGCGTAGCGGTAGCGCTGCCTGCACTCGGATAGTCTCGAGGTGATAGCGTTGCTGTCCTCTCACTCAGCGGGTTGGAGCCTTTGGAACTGACAGGGGACAGCTGGCTGGATCCGCGTCTCGTCCTACTTGTTGGGGAAGGGTAAGAAAGCGTTCGAGAGGCCTGAGTGGGTGAGTATTCGTCTGCATTGAACATTGTGTCTGTGGCAAAGGTCGCAAGAGATGGTCGAACCGGACGTTGCTCAGCTCTAGATCTGCTCTTGGACGGTGATGTCTGAAGAGAGATGTGTCCTTGGTTATAGACTAGAGCAGTACCGAAGTTGCTCGCCAGGCTGCCGTCCGAGGTACGGGGACGGGCAGTTGGCAGAAGAGCTGAGAAGCCCTTGGCAGGATAGGGCGTACCGTCAAGTAAGCTCTTTTCGGTCACGATACTCGGCGTAGAGGAGTTTGCAGCCACAGTAGCAGTGCTCATCGTGTCTGGTGTAGGCGGCAAAAGGCCACCACCGAACATTGGTCCACCGAAGGCAGGAGACGAAGGTCTCCTCTGACGTTCTCGAGTTTGATTGCGTGCAGGCTTCTCCGGTGTTCGTTCTTGACGAGGTTTCGGCTCGCCACGTCGGGACTTTTCGGGCTGTTGACCATTAGGGCTACAAGGCACCTTCTTCAAGACGTGGTCTATCGATGAGAATTGGTCATTCAATCCAACTCTTGACTTCTGCCGAGGGGGAGTGGATGGCCGACTTCTCTCTTCTAGCCAATTCTGCAATCTCTCTTCGTGTTGATCGTTTCGCGGGGACTGGTTGTCTTTTGGTGGTTGTTGGGAGACAAGGGCATTCAGATTCTGGGCAGGACTAAGACTTCGTTCCTTAGGGTTTCCGTAGATGCTTGAAAACCCGCTCTCACTCAAAATGCTAAGTCGCGGAGAATTAAGCATCTGCCGATCTGTGTAGTCATCATCTTCGTCTTCGCCACTAAACATGCTACCAGGTCGGGCTAAGCTGATAGAGCTTGGATTGCCTTGCGTCTGGCTTCCTTGATTGAAGTACAAGCTGCGAAGCATATTTGTGCTCTTCTTGGTATCTCGGAGGAACGATGGAACTCGCCGGGACGATTTCGAGGGGGTTGGAGAGAGGGTACCAATGCGTTGGGGAGATAGTCCTAGTCGTGCCTGGTCTTCCATATCGACGTTATGGTCATTAGTCTGGGGTGGTGGAGTGCCTGGGTCCTTAGATCTCGACTTCGTAGATAATGGCGAAGCCGGGACGGAGTTTACTTGCTCTGGCTCAGGCGTTCTACCACGTTGCCTGAAGTATGATTCTGCCGCCCCCATCTCTTCGATCTTGGCTTCTAGCTCACAGATCAGATCCACAGCCTCCTGGATTGCGATATCTCTCTTTTCAAGCTCCAGGAGCAGGTCCTCATTGATAGATTGCAATTCTTGGTTGTCATTCTCTAACGTCCCCGTCTTTTCCAGCTTTGCTTCGAGCTCTTCATTTCGTTGGCGGCGGTGGAACAATTCAAGCTTGAGGTCGAAGTTCTGTTTGTTGATTTTTGAGATATGCTGTTTCATTGGTTAGCATATTATATGCAATATTTGGGGAAGGATGTACATACTTCCTCCATCTCCCTCAAGCCCATCTCCTTTGGGACGCCGCTGCTGCGCCGACCGGAACCACCCGATCTATCCCATCCAGTCATGGACGCAAGTGGCGAGCTCTGTATGTTCCTATTATCCAAGCCGTTCCTCCCCCCATTCGCTTGAGTTCCAGAGTCGTAAGTCTTCTGAATTCGCTGTGTTTGTGCTTTTTTCTCTCGTAGCATATCCTTTAACAGCACCGATCCAGGGTTTGATCCTCTTGTTGAGTCATCCGAGGAGGCCATGGTTGTCGTAGTCACTAGTGGCCTTGTAGGCCTCGTTTGGGAGGAGAAGCTTAGGAGCTCTGTTCGCTGCGGTATGAGCTCGGTTGATGGTGAGTGAGTTGTGTTGTAGTTCGTGTAGGGTGTCAGTAGCGTAATTGCTGAGCGTGGGTGAAACTAGAAGAGTCAAGAAGCTGGGCGACGAAAGTTGGGCCGTCGCGGACAAAGGAGCTTTGGAATTCGTCAATGGCTTTGTTGAAGATATCAAGGGAAAGTTTGAAGCGCTCTTTGTATCAAGTGGGAAGAATAATGTGCAAATTCAATTCGCGAACAATGCATTGTGGGGCAAAAAAGTGCCGTTGTATTATGACAGGCTCTTTAGTGGTTGCCGTGTTTATGCCGAAAGCAGACAACATCAACACCACATCGCGGTGAGATCCGTGTCAAAAGCCTGTAACCATCTATCATGAAGCTGGCTGCACGACATCGAAGATTTCCTCAGGGGAAGTGTGGAGTAAAAGCCCTCGGTGGGATGCCCCAAAACTTTTCACTATCACTATCACGCTTCGCTCAGGCTGACGCTAATGTACTTCCCCCGTTCATTGGGTTCCGGCCCGATGGTGTCAAGCCGATCTAGGCAAGGATTAACACTGGGTCGGCGCCAACGGCCACACTTAGCGGGGTGTTTCCCCTGCCAAGACGTGGACAAAGCTTTGATAGGGGCTCTTTGTATATGAGATGGCGTTTTTCATCTATCATACACCGAATGAGACGCGAAAAAACCATCTAATAACTCCCAGTCCAAACCGACCACACTCTAGAGTCCAACACAATGGTAACAAATGCTACTTCAACCCGGCGCTTTCCCTCCAAAAGTTGCATAGAAGAGCAAACCAGCGCTGCTTTCCTATTCTCGGTTCTTCAGGACCAACCAGGCCCAGAGAGCCGATTGACAGCACACTGTCCAGAAGCAAATACCTGCTGGAATATAATCTGAACATGGAATAGCAATAGCATACGGCAGAGGTCCAATCATCGCAGAAGTCGTCCACGCATTCGGTGACTGTGTGGCCAAATCCTCCCAGTCGTTGTTATCAGCGCTCCAGATACGGATCTTCGAGATGATGCTGATGGATGTGAAAGCGAATTCGTAGGTATAGCCAGCGATGGGTGTGATAGTCTGCGTGTTCGCGTTGCTACCTAGTTGATGATTTGGTTAGCGAAGGGTGGGAACAGGTAGTGCTGGCGGAGGGAATATACCTAGCAGATCGGAGAAGTTGAGAAGTGCAGTCTGAGTGCAGGCATCCGTCTCTTTCTGGCGGGGAGAGAGCGACCTCTTGGCTTCATCCTGGAGGGGAACCAATCCAGGATCGCTGGCATCGAATGACCTCTTGGAGCCACTCCCGCTGTTGTCGACGGTCTGAAATGTAGCGTAGGAAAAGAGATTCCCGTCGGGAGGGAAGGTATCGGCGTTGAACCCAAACGGGTAAGGGAGAGCTAGTTGGGGACCCTAGCGAGCTTCGAGGTTGCTAGTCTTAGTAGCAGGAAGTGCGTGGACTAGTGTGGCAGGTAGGGTCAGTGCTGGGAGGAGGTGGGTCTACTTCATATTGAAAAGCATTGTGAATGAGTTGTGAACGATTTGGGGATTGTCTATGATGCTTGGAGATGTGGGTACTGGCTAGATGCTTGATGAAGGGATAGTTGATTTTTTCACTTGAGCTCTCCCCCTCCCTTTATACATCTTTGCTCACTCATCCAACAGTGACCAGCAGCATCCACACATGTGCACACGGTAGGAACGGGATGCAGATACCTTGTTCATGTTGATTCAATGGCAATGCAGCCTCGCTTGGCGTTGTATATTGACAACGAGATCCCGTTGCTGAGAGTGACCGGCCTCGTTCTTTGCTCACCTCAGATATTGATCTCAGCACCTTGGCGACGGACAATTCGAAAAGAAAGTCTGTCTGTGGGGGTTTGCTGAAACTACCTAGGCTTGGCAACAGGCAGTGCACACGGGGAAAACATGTGAGGCCGTGGTGCGCATATAAAATTATATACTCGCGCAGCAATGAGAAGTAAACAGGACCTGAACGAGGCTGGCAAACATTTGTTTTTGGTTTCGGAACGAAGTCACATATTTGTTGCCTTTTTTTTTTTTTTTTTTTTGCGTGCTCATGTTGGTGTAGAAGCCGGTTGAGGCATGGGCTGTGAATGCCAAGTTTATTTCACTCTTCACGGTTGCCATCCGCACCCTCCTCCTCCTCCTCCTCCTCCTCCTCCTCCTGCTGCTGCTGCTGCTGCTGCCGCAACGCCGTAGGTCGTTCCACCTTCTCTTGGGCCCCTGGATGCTCGTACTGCAAATAAACAAACCAATAGTCTCTACACTCATCCCTTGTGCGGCCCGTTAGTTGCCGCGCAGTCAAATCCCAATCCCCGCCTAATTCGGAAAAGTCCACCAGGAGATTGTCTTCCCTTGGAGTCCAGTCGTAAGGTCTCAGGGCGGGGTTGTTCCTAAAACCTGGGCACTTTCTCTTTATCACGGTCCACCACTTCATTTTGCAATCATCCGCGTCGTGTCCAGGAAGTTGTTGGGAGATGGCTTTCCAGTCGACTTCAGGATTATCGTACAGCAGGTCGAGAAAGAGTTTGTTTTCTTCTACTCGTATCCATCTCGTTGTTGGCTGGGTAGGTTCGGCTAACAAGAGTTGGACAGTCCCCATAACAGCGTTGCCATGAGCGTTGCCATGGGCGTAGGCATAGGGACTGGATGGGTTCGTCCACGGGTTGTTTGGTTGGTAATTCATTGTCTCGTTAGGGAAAATCTCTGATAATAATGAAGGCAAAATCTTAATCGATCCCCAGCCAGACAAGTTCAATCTTTGTCCCGACTTCTGAGCTGCAAGTCAAGCCATTGTGGTTGAGGCGTCAAGTCAGTACAGAGCGAGGGTCACTTTATACTGATAGCGGCTGAATATTAAGCAAACGGCGGTCGCATGACTACGATAATTAGTCGCTTTTGCCTTTTTCGTGAAGCAAACGCTTTACACTAAAATCTCTGCTCGAACATTTTACGAGATGGGCAGAGGACCCTTGATTTACGCTGCAATCGCACCAACTCGCAGCTCAAGTTCGTCACTCCTAGCAGTATTTCTGCTTATATGTCTCTGGGGACGTGCAAAAAGAAGCTTCATCACTCTCTCAGAACAACACTTCGCGGCTTAATTTCTGTGCCAGCTGACCAGAATTAGGCTCAAACTTATTGGAAAACGTATAGAGGAAAGGTTGACTCCCCCTGTGAATGGAGGCAAAGCGGAAGCCGACTCAGTATGGTTTGGAGTTCTGCGGGTTCAATGGGAGCCATGACCTTCATGTATTTTCATAATGCTGAGCAGTCTTCCACTCATTCCGTGGCCGGTAAGAGCCACATCCTATAGATTTAAGAGCCGCGAGGAGCAGCAACTTTGACCACACAGGGGTTAAATCCCCAACCACGGCGTCCAATTTCGATATGTTACCTGCGCCGAAGCGCGTTATCGTAGACTATGGAGCTTCGTTTCTGCTGATTAAGACTTCAGAAATCCGGAATAATTGGCAAGTTGAGCTTCTTTAAAGCTCGGAGGCTACCATTCTCCACTCTAGTATACTCGACATCACGACTTCAGCAACTCAAGGAAGGGCAAAATATTTCACTCGTACAGGCAAACTGTCATAAAAGAAACACAACTTTCATCTAAGCTATCTAACTGCTAACGAGATACATAATCTGTGCTCTCCAACCTTGCCAGTGCTAAAAACAAACATTCTGAAACCATACCCTATCCCCGCGTCCCTTTCTACCGATACACCGCCGTCCATCTCGGCCGCCCATTCTCAATCCCCGGCGCCTCTCTCACTTCCCACAAAGGCCTCGTTATCCTCAGCGGCTTGTTCTCAATGCCATTCTCGAGTACAGGAGGAGCGAGAAATATAACAGTCGGTCTCGTGTCCCGGTTTGTCACATCTCTCAATGTTCCTCTGGGGCTGGCTGTGAAGGAGATGCGGGTAGGAGTAATCACGGTGCCTTTGGGACGAAGAGGGTATACTTGATCAGTGAAGCCTGCCATGTTGGCCATTGTGGTTGATGTTAGCAGTTGGTTGTAGAGTGGTGCTTGTGGTAGTGGATGTAGAGTGGTGCTTGTGTGAAATAGCAGTGGTTGTTCTTTGGCTTTGAAATGGGAGATGTAGAGGAAAAACAGCGGAGGAAGATGCAGAGGATTTCTTCGGCTTTAAGCCTGGGAAATGCCATTATTTTTTTGCCCAAGCCGCCATGTGAAAAGCGATTTTTTGCATACTGAGTCACGAAATCTGTTCAAGCTACGCAAGTTGCGCAAGTAAGAGGTATATATTTATTGCTCTAAAGCATGTGATAGTATGCGAACTATAACCATGAGAGCCACGAAAGCATGCAATATCGAGAAGAGAGAGCATCAACGTAAGGAGACAGTACTAGAGCATTGATGTGGAATTTCGCACACTCGAAAGGACCTCCAAGCAATGTGCTTACCTATTCCCGCATTTTTCATCCAAAGGAGTCCAACTTACGATACTCACCTCACAGGCTTCACCCTTTTTCTGAAGCTTGCTCAAACTAAGCCTTCAGAGAATGATTTTAAAACCTGCGCTGCCCTTGCGCTGCTGTTCGGCGCGGATAAGCTCAAGAGTGACTCAATAGTTGGGGGAAACCATGGTTTCAACGAGCTTGGCAGGAACAGAAGATGATTTTCTTACACTGAGGATGCAAGTGCTGACGGCATTGAGAGCGAATTGAGATGGAGCATTCACATGTGCTGCGCAGGTTTAAGCAAAAATGCCTGACTTTCCACTGTTTTCCAGTAATGTTGCGGTCGTTTCTATAATTCCATCGACGACCAGCACGGCCTTCATATTCAGCCCTGATCAGTCAGCTGTTCCAAACACTTTACTAGAATGAAGAAAAATACGAATTGTGTACCGTTGTGTTGGAGCGTAGTATCTTGGGTTGGTATATACATAGATAAAAATTCTAACGAGTCAATCACAGCACAACAGTGTGGTATGATGGGCACTGATGTCTAGTTCGATCCCAAATACCTCTACCTCTTTTCCGCTTTAGCCACCAATCCTTCATCCAAGCCCATAGGCATGAAGGTCCGACTCTCAGTACTTTCCCTTGCAGCGCCACGCACCCAGACGACATCACCCTTGAGATAGACAACAATGCCTCCTTTACCGCTCGCGCTAGCTGTGATGCGGAATAAAGGCAAGCCAGTCTGCAAATCTGCTTCGCGAAGCGGAACCATGAACAGGCCGTTCTCTGCGCACCAGTCGTCGACGACGTCTTTGAACGTGGTTGGCGTCTCTAGAGATTGCGCAGGTTTGGGTATTGACGTTGTGTCCAGAGGTGTCGATGGTGCAGGCGGGAGAGCTGGACTAGCTGATGGTGTCTCTAACTGTGTAGCCACGTCCACACCTTCCTCTAGTGCGTCGAGTGCGATGTTGAGTGTTGCAACACCCTTCTGCCATTCGGCGTCAACGATAGGTAGCTCATTAAAACCAGGAGATAATCGATCGTTGAGCTCCTGTTTCCACCACTGATACCACTGGTTAACCTCACCATAATTGGGAGCTTCAGAGGTGAGCCAGAGGTAAAGAGTCTGGTGCCATTTAGGGAAGAACTCCGCGACAAAAAGGTGGGCTATTGCGGTGAGCGGGAACTGCGATTTCCATTTCAGTACGTCTTCCAAAGGAGTGAGATCCTGATCTGGTGGGTTGACTTCGAAATTTTCGGAGAGATGTAGTGCCAGGCGCGGAAGAAGGTGCCGGACAAGCATCGATGATAGCTCGGATTTGAACATCGACCGCCATCGATCGAGGCCAGGAAGAACACCAGTAATCAGGTCCCAGGTAGATAACGCAGCCTTGAGCTTCCGTTTCACGTCTGATAGCAACCCAATTGAGCTCCTTGGGTCAGTGTGCTGTTCATCGAGGTACGGCAGCCATGGAAAGACCCATTCATGTGGCTGGCCATGGCGGGACCTTCGTGGCCTCCATGATGCAACGGCATCTGATAGACGACGGACAACAAGTTGGTCGATGACATTGGCGAGGATGAAAGGTGGGAGGACTGGTTTCCAGATGTCGATTAAATTAGTGAGAGGCCTTGAATCATGGACGTCCCAGTCATTGGTGATAGCAGATCTGACTGGTGGAAGCCATAGTGTATAAATCATAGTCTCGTAATGTGTAGTCGATTTGCTTTGAGGTTTAGCATAAGAAACCCCATTCTGCAATGCTAGTTCCGTGCTGGTGGATTCTGGATCAATACCAATCATATGTTGAAGCCTTTCAAGATGAGGTACCACGCTATTAGGCTGCTGGAGTGGCTTCCAGTCTTGCATGGCGGATTTGAATAATGGATGTATGGCTGCAATAGCAATCTCTCGCAAACCAAATGGGTCATCCTGGGCCGGTACCGATTGCTCCAGTAATTCAAGCTTTTCAACGATTATGTTCCATGTATTTTCTTCGTCTGAGTCAGCCAAGTACAAATTCTGTAATTCCTCCACGACAACGATCGCCTCGGCTATCGCGCAGGTCTCTTCATCCTCCTTACTTATCCCCAAAGACAGCTGTGTCTCTTCATCTTCAAAGTATGTCTTCCGCTCTTTCAGATTGTTCCACTCATTCGTAAATTCTTCTAGGTCTCTTCTAGCTCGGCGAGCGATCTTTGTAGACTCTGTTTCGGCTGGTACCATAGCATTCTGAGTGTTCATCAATCCAGTTGTGGAAGTGAGAAGCCTCGTCTCCTGACCCGTAGCATCAATGATAGACTTCAGAACATTGGGCACTTCGAGTCCATCCGCAGCTGCTTCCATCTCCGCCGCCGTTCTGTATTTCTGCTTTGGCCTGGCTACCGGTGTGCTTGCTCCACTCGTTGCCCCAGACTTCCTCTTCTCTTTCAGCCTTCTTTTCCTTTTCCTTTCCTCCTCGGAGTCCTCCACAGTTTCCCCTCGAAAAGCGGCTTCTCTCTTCTCCTCTTCCTTCGCCTGCTTCGTCTTCTCTTTCACAGCCCCCAACCCAGCTCCTTGCGGCCTCAACTGCGTTTCGATGGGGGCCAGCCTTCCACGTCCCGTAGCCCCCAGACCTTGGCCCTCCACATGACCCATCTTTGCCATCATTCTGGCTGCGAAAGAATTAGGAGCCGCAGGCGATGCCCCCGCATTCCCATTCCCCATGCTGTTTGGAGCTGCAGGCCGCATCATGTTTGTCTTGCGCCTTTTGTATCGATGATCTGAGTCTGAAGACTCGTCTCCATCCTCAGCAGCGGCCATCTTAAAATGAGGCATGTTGAAGGTGACTCGAAAGTCGTTATTGTCACCTTGAAGATTCGCTGAATCTGTCGAAGAGTCAATTGTCTTTGATGCCAAGCCACTGTTGCAGGGCTCGCGATGGTATCTTAAGAACGAATCGGAATTTCCCCGCCAGTGTCTCCGGTGCAACCCCTAGGGTAGGGTCCTCTCCCCACAAATCTATATCTTTGGGAACTTTACCATTCAATAACAGCACAACAAGGGATTTTTACAGGTCGTTTTCGCCTACGAAGTTGTGGAAGCCTATGAGTTGAGTAAGTCTGCAACAGCAAGTTAAGTTGTAGCTGCAGCCATTCGGGCTCTATCCCTGAATAAAATGGGGTTCCGGTCTATTTTTGCCACCGCGAACAGGGATCTTCATCTTATCTCAAGGGTCCTTCCGCGAGTGGCTCCGTCCCGTACAATTCTGGAAATCGATATCTCTCTCATGCGCAGGCAATCTCCGGTGTACGGCGTTCAATTATGGCCTATAATGCCCTTGCCCAGGGTGAGCTCGATGCTCGCTCTGATTCTGATTATTCTTGTGCCTCAACATCTCCATTTGATCACCACGAATCAGTTGAGGGCAATTCTCCAGAGCTAGAATCACGGTCTCGTGCCAGACGCTCAGACGCGATGGATGCTCCTCGCACAGTCTCCCGGGAAGGATCTGTCCTCAGACACCCCACTCCAGATCTACAGTCCTTACAAGGTGCTTACGTTGGCAATGTGGAGCGTCTGGAAGAGAGCGCAGAGAGACTGAGCTTATCGTCAGACATTGAAGAAGAGCTTCGGAAGATTAAGATGGAGCAGCGGAGGTCGGAAAGCAGGAGATCTTCGGCATTGAACTCGCCCGTCGAACAAGAGGACCATGATCCATCTTTACATCGACAGACATCATACGGTTACGGATCCCACGCGTCAAACTCAATCGTTGGCACAAACAACGTTGCGCGCTCGGGTGGCTTTTCCCCTGCAGCATATTTTGCCTCTCCAAGGAACTCAGTGCGCTCAGGATCGCAGTCTCATCAGAGTTCGGTGAAAAGGTCTACATCGTATGGGACTCGACTCACACAGGTCTCTGAGCCTGAACAAGAGGGCAAACCACTCGATTCTCCAATATCCACCCGCTTCGTACCTACTGTCGTGCAACCGGAACCTCTCGCAAACGCATTACGAGTCATTAACGATGGGCAATTCAATCTCGACAATATCGGTATTCCTCGTACAGAGCCCGAGGAGCCAGAATTCGCCGACCAAAAACCAGAGCCTCGAAGATCTTCTGACATGTATCGACAGGCGAGTGGGCTTTTCGCCGACTTTGACGGAGTCCACTCACCTCAATTGAATGACCAACACAACGCGCCTGACGACTTCGATCGAAGAGTATCGAGCTATCCTCCACCCTCCGCCAGACCTGTGTCGTACATGCAGCCAACTCCATCCGACAACATGGTCTATTATCCTGCTCCAGTCCCTATGATGCTCAATCTTCCAAAAAGGCTATCCAGAATACCCGTAGCTCCACATCGAGACAAAAGGCGTTCAGAACTGCTTGGCAGCTTGCCTAAAGAGGCGCGAAAGTCGGCAGCATGGCTCCCCGATGTGCTAGAAGGTCTACCTGAAGGAAGTCATCACGATGAAGATGACCGGTCGATGTCTGCGAGAGAAATAAAGAGGCGTACAATGGCCAATCTACCACCTCAATTACGGGCTACCATGTTCTTCGACCAACCCGCCGCTCGGCAAGATATTGAGTTGAAAGCAGAGTCCGCCGTGGCAACACTGGACAGCATTCTTGATGCCTCAGCATTTGCTCCTGTCAGTGCATTTACCGATCATCCAATCGTAGGCCACTTGGGTGCAGATGTCTATCGCAAGGCTCCCGTCAAGCCCAGGAATATTACGCCTACAGAAGCAAAGGATCTAGGCAAAAGAAGAAGCTCTATCAATCTACTAACGAAGCGCCGCAGCTCTTCAAGCCTACTCGATCAGTCTAAGAATCGGAGCTCCACGACTCTGCTCACGAAGCGCGACAGTAATTCAAACTTACTCGAAGGTACTAAAAAGCGAAACAGCTTGATGAGCTTAGGAAGCCATTTCGGTAAGAGAAACAGCAGTGCTCAGGCACTTCAGACTGCCGAGGAGTATCATGAAGTCGAAGCAGCGGAGCTGCATGGCGAAGAAGCTCTTCTGCGACATTTCGATGATGGCGAACTCACCAAATTCCATGATGAAATGGAGGAGCCAGAGCCAGAGCAGGTCGACGGAGAGGAACATGATAACGACTTCATTGGGCAGCCTACAACACTGCTAGCTGAATTACAGATGCGCAAGCAACAACAAAAGCAGCGCAATCGGACAGCGGCAACAGCGTTCCCTGACGGCATGCATTCGACTCTCCTCCAGCTAGATGCCGTAGCACAAGTCCAAAAGCAGGCAAGAAGGCAAAAACGTACACAGCTTGCTTGGGAAGACCCCGATGTACAACACCCTGGGGCCGAGAACGAGGACGATGAGGATGTCCCGCTTGGCATGCTCTTCCCAAAGCGCAACACGGATAACATGGGGAATTCACGCCGTCTCCGCGAAGATCGGCCATTAGGGTTGATAGCAAGGCGCGACATCGAAGATAATGAACCCCTCAGCCATCGCCGTGCCCGGCTACGAGGCGGAGATCCACTTGCACGCACTGCAAGCCCTGATAAGAGAAACAGCATGTATACGCTCGACCCACTCAACTTCGAAGACACCAACATCGATCCTCAGAACAATGACGAAGAAGAAAACGAGACCCTCGGCCAACGCATCCGCCGCCTGAAAGCAACCCAAATACCGTATCAGCCCCGCCCCGTCAGCGGTGACTTCGCCAGCGAAATGATGTCGCAACTCGGCGTCACGTCCCCCGCCGAACAACCTCCTCAGCGACCCCAACCTCAACGCACCACGACCAAAACACCCGACCTTCTCGAGGAAGAAACCCTGGGTCAGCTCCGCAAACGCCTACAAGCTGAAGCCAACCGCAATGCCAGCGGCGAGAGCAACGGCGCCTCAGCTCGCCCGCCCATAACCACACGCCGCAGTATGGCCGACCTACTGCAAGCACACCCAGCAGCAGGTGCTGGTGCTGCTGCTCCCGTACGGGCGTTTTCGAATGAGATCAAATTTGCTCCGGCGCCGAAGACGAGGAGTACGGCGTGGGCAATGAACCAGACGATGCAAGCCTCGATGGGGCACTTACCGATGGCGAGTGGATTCGGTGCAGCTAATAGCGTGTACCCAAATGGCACTGCAGGCTTGAATGCGTATGCGAATGGAGAAAGTTACTACCCTCATCCGATAATGCAGCAGCCTGTGGAGCCGGATCTAAGACAGAGGGATATGATTGATCGGTGGAGGCAGAGTGTGATGCAATGAAGGGCTTGCATTGATTTATAGACCCTTCTTCATTGGGAAGCCCATTTGCGACGCATGAAGGAATGGTGGAAATCAGTTCTCTGTATTCTTCTGCTGATGGTAGCCTTCTGAGACATCTCGCTTTGGGACTCACTCTACACGTCGTTTAACCAGGTTTACGGCCGTATCATGACTTGATGAAAGCGTGACGCTTCCAGGACGATACACTTGGAGGGATTCTGTGTATTACTCGTGTAAGAATATCCAGAACGGCCTTTGCTTCAGATACATAGCTTTTGACAATACAATTTTTATTATCTGTGGCCTTTTCTTTGCAGGAAATTTCTAACTACATCTATGGCGCCTGATCTTAAGTACTGTGTAACAGACTCCTGAACAGGATCGCTTTTTCCCACTGCATTGTTGCTCCTTTTTCCTGCCACGACCCCCTTTCTGTATTTCTACGTCTCTTTCGGCAGGGTCATCAGGGGCACAGTCCTGAGTATGATCATCAAGACACGGTAGCGAAGCATTCCGTATAATCAAGAGCTGAGTCATCGAGGTGCATTCGGCTCTGGGTCTCTGAGCCTGATGGTGCCATCACTGGTCCCTCTTGGAGAGATTTTCAAGGACGCCCCCTCATTTCGCTCTCCACCCCTCTTCGCATTTCCAGGTACCGCGTTGTCAGCCACCGGGCCTGGCCCCCTCTTCTCCGCCCCATTTTGGCAAGATCAGCAGCGTTGGGAATATCCTGGAGGCTTCTCAGTGGAGTACAATCCTAGGTAAGGTCTTCAAGACACGGCAGCAGGGATTTTCGCATGACCAAGACCTTGAGTCATCGCAGATTTTCCGCCCCAAAACTCCAGAGGAGGAACCCTCAGGGTCTCCAACGCTAAGGTGGATCTTCTCTGAGGCTATCATGGAGGGAGGTCAATCGTTCCTTCATGTCAGAACAACACAACCCCAACCCTAGCCACTCCCGTCATCACCCTTCCCGGCATTTCTAGATACCGGCATAGAGGCGACTAGGCGAGGATAGGGCTGTGTAAACCGGATAGCATTGATGCAGCCGGATTAGAAAGGCATTCGTCATGGCCGTCTGGACAGCTTTGAGAGTCATCGTAGTGGCGTCTCTGGTCACGGATGCCTGCCACAGCAACGGCCCTGATGATGCCTCGTAACCCCTCATTCCCTGGCTAGGTTTCTCCAGAGGAGTCGCAATACCGGGTTTGGTGATCTTTCGTGGCTTTTTTCAAGATACCGGTTCCTGATTCCCATGGCTAGTTCCTTGAGCTATCGAATAACGGTAGTGCATTGTCGCAAAGTTTTTGATTCGCAGGGTTCTAAAGCCTCAGTTACCCTGCTCCATCATGGTTCAATGGTTCAAAGTTGCGTATTCCTTTGATTCGTGGAGTGGGAGCGTCGGGGTCCTTATATGTTCAGAGCTTCTGGTCTGTGCTTCCCCATACTGCGGGGAGGACATTCCTCACTTTCCGGGCAAGAAAAAATCCCTCAAGCAGTTGGTTCTAGAGCTTCTACGAACCAGTTGTTGCCAGCTTCGAAGCTTGCTCGAAGGTAATATTGTGACCACTGATCACCCACTTCGGGCCTAGTAAAGGGGGGCTGCTGCAAGGATTGGCCGTTGGACTCCACATCCGCGATTTGATGCCGAAGGGTTCTTAGACTTTGATATGCTGATATTCATTTGAGGATCAATAACAATACTGACAAGGGATACCGTTTCTCAAGTCTGCTGGCCCGGGATGACCTTCAGACCCTCCATCCGTCTGGTTAGCGTTGGATTACTGTCTTCCTCTCAACGCTAACCTGGATCTGGGTCTTCGGCCTGTTCTTGTTGAGACCCTCTAGCAGCATGCAAGCTTTGCAAATATCCTGGCTAGATAGATAGCCACACCGAGCACACTTGCCCATCTGCTGCTTGGGAAGCTTTCTAGGCATGCGGTTCAAATTCTTACAATTCCGGTCGTGCTTTTGGCCTTTTAGTGTGATCTCCATCTCATTTCCCTGACTTTTCTCGTTCTCGAGCAACTGCTTCTCCATATCGGCCATCTCGCCTCCACTAGTTCGACCATTGGCGCTGCCGCAGCCGCCAGCTCCCTCTGCCTCCCCTTCAACGACAAGGATGTCTTTACCACTCTTGCCAACTCCGCTCACCTCTTCTGGTACCAGTCTTGCCATATCCTCTCCACTCCTCACGACATCCAATATAGCACTTGGCCTAACCTTCTCCAAGTTCTTGATCAAAGTCCTAGCACTGCCTCTGAAAGCTTCAGGACTGTAGATGCACTCCGTAGTGAAGTAGTCCAGTCCTTTGTGGAGAGCATAATACACTATTTCCTTCTCGTATGCATATTTCAACGGCTTGCTCCTCTTGATATCACTTGCCGCACTTGCAGTCACGATACTCGTAGCCCGGGCAAGTCGTGGTAGATCGCCCCTCAGTAGGTTCATCATGACGGTCTCCGCTATGTCATCGGCATTGTGACCTGTAACGACATGCTTGATTCCGAGACGAGCAGCTCCACGGTCAAGCGCCTGACGACGAAACACGCCACAGTACGTGCAGTTGCCTTTTTTTCCAATCTGCTCCACCACTTGATCCATTGTCCACCCATATAGTTCATCGTAGCCGACTATTTCCAGCGGCATATCATACTGGACAGCATTTCTCTTGACAGTTTCGAGGCTGTCATCGCGGTAGCCTTTGATGCCTTCGTCGATGGATAAGAGTACGAGGTTCAAGCCATAATGGTAGCGTTTGTTGAGGGTTTTGAGGACGGATGCAAGGACTGTTGAGTCTTTGCCACCAGACGCACCGATGGCTACTCGTTCACCTGAGAAGAAGAGAGAATTGGCGGTGATGGTGTTGTGGATTTCTGTTTCGAAGATATTGATGAAGCAAGTTTTGCAGAGTTTCTGGTGGTTCTTCGGGCGGACAACTAGGGCTCGTGTGGTCTTGCAAAGCTCACAGGGGGTAGGCGCCATGCTTGTCTGGTCTCTTTTGGACGAGCGCACCTATGAAGCTGCCATCTGAGAGCTTGAATATTCATGTTCGAAGATGTGACTCGATTGAGCACTTTGCCGCCGAGGTTTTACCGTTAGCCCGAAACTTAACCGCTAGCGGTCCTTTGCCCTTGCCCGATATCAAGTTTCAAGTTCTCCCTCCGCTCTACGACATCCGGCGGTCAACTCTTTGTCATCTCGATGCTTCAGCAATTGTTCAGCTAAAGCTTTTGAGCTTGCTATTTTCGTATTTTCCATGAGTGCCACGGAGCTGCCTCCGGATGTACACGCCAACGACGAGCCCGTTTGTTATGCGGCTAAGATTTCCTTATTAGAAGCGGCCCTTGCGGCGGTCTGCTTCAAGATTTCTCAAACGTAACGGTCCGTACTTTTTGTTTTGACAGCAATGCTCATGATGCTATCTACGAAACTTGGTCTCTCGTTGTCTGTCAGCCATGCCTCGTATTCATCGGCGTTTCCCAAATCTTGCTGAGAACTTCTGATTTGCTGGGCGCGCGGATAGGGCTGAAATTAGCCTATTAGCGGGATCAGCAAATAGCGCCCCGCTAACAAGTTGATTTCAGCGCAGGAGCAGGATCAGCAGGATCAGCACAGCATTCAGCAAATCACGTGATTTCTGACTAAGCAAAAGGTTGATTTTCTATGATCGTCGCTATCGACAGCAGTGACCATTAACACCAGCTGAAAACGGACCCCGGAATCGTGCGATTGGGCCCAAATTCTCGCGGGGTGACAACCGTAGCTACCCTGGGGTTTTGGTTATGGTGTCGCAGTGTCGCGATCATTGCGCGCGGTCGTACAACTTCGGGGGTAGGGCTTATAGTTGCCGATCCTGCTGATTTCTCGGCCCGCAATTGACATGGGATGTAGACCCTGATTTGGCTACGGCCTACCGATAGCGCCGAACTAGCTGTGACGCTAATGACAGAAACTTTTGGGAAAGCGCGATGTTGATCGCTGCACTAGTCTCCCCAAACACAGCAGGCTTGAGCGTCAGCGTCAGGTTAATGCAACCATTGCATGATCTGCTGCACAACGCCAGGACCTCAGAGGTTGGGCAGCTGCGCGTAGGGAGCAGTTGGGCGTCTACAAAGCAGCTCTTATAGCTGGCCAGAACCCTTCAATTTTTCAAACTTTCTCCGTCTTTTGATACTTGGCTCAAGCTCTGCATTGTGTAGACATTCCGTCGAATCCGTCGCGTCTGCGTCTGCGGGTCCGGGACCTGAAACGGCCTGTGCTGTTTAGTAAACATCCAACTATTCTGTCCTGTGACTCGTTTGGAGCTTTTGCACCGAGGCGACCGGACCGGTGCTCAACGTTTGAAAATGTCAGGCGCCCTGGTGGGCATGGGGAAAGTACGGCATTAGTTGTATGATGGGCTGAAAACCGATCGGCTCATATCACGATCCCGGGTTGAACAGTTTCAAGCGAGCTGTTATCAACGATGGAGGCTCCGACGCCCGATTGTTGGGGGGAAACATTATTTGTTCGTCTGGAGAGAAGCCAAAGCGCCCCAACTCGCCCTTGAGTGAATATATCAAGAGACATAGGGTGGGCTGAGAATAGTCCGTACTAACAGCACTATTCGCAAGGCTTCACGAATGGCGTTGGCGCTCAGCTGATTCCGCTTAGAAGTTAGAAGTGTGTACACTTTTGCATGCCTTGGCCTTGGACAGCCTGGGTCCGGCTAGTTGATGCAAGATTGCATTCCACTGTTGGATCGCCAGCCGGCTTTAGTACCGGGTAATAGAGCACAAACATCCAGGAGCGCAGCTTTACATCGTCGTAGTCTGATTAGAATCTTGGGATGATGTAGCAAGTGCCGTGCGGGTGACAGCCCACCTGCAGGTACGAAGGTCTCTAGTACCGAACTGTGGGGTAGCGTGTGCCTATCAAGTTTGAGATCTCGATTCGATTGTGTTGCCTGCACAGCACTGGCCATTCGGTCAGGATAGCAGCGGCGAGTAGTCCTGTTTTGATGGTGGTCTAGCTAAGCTTAGCTGCAGTTCTGGAAGTTGTTATTGGTACTCTTGAAAGGGTGCTAGCCTATCCGCACGAATTCACTAATCGAGAAGACTAACGTTGCGCTTGCACCCGAACCAATGGCGATATTTTCCGACACGACGCCACCAATCGCACCGATCTGGAAATCGAAGTTGCTAGCCTGGGTCTGGATGATGCCACCATACAACAACATCGCCGGGCCATCGTATCCATGAATGGCTACATGAACGATCGCCCCCAAACTAAGATAAGGGAACACTAGAAACTTTTCCACCCCGGCCACCCTCCTTCATGAACTCCGAACATCAGGCTGGACATGCTGGTTATGGGGCCATTCTTCACACACACAGCCGAGACAGTGGTGCCCGTCGCGCCGTGGCTACCTGCCTCATCATTGTTTGACTGGTAGTTGAGTGCACGAACGTGGCATCATCCTGCTTTCGAGAAAGATATCGATCAACATTGCATACATGATGACGCTCCTTGCCAAAACTAAACGCTGACGGCTATCGTGCTTACCACTTTCGACGAGCGACGACGGTAGATCATCTAATGCATCCGTATCATGCGTACACTACCGATGCCAGATATCACGCTCGACAGATCCGGATGCACGCCTTTTTGCACTAAAACTGATGCGGAAAGGGTGGAAGTTGCCGAACTTGGTTTCGTGCTATGGATGACTACAGACTCTTCAGTGGTGGTTGTATTATTATTGACCAGTAGGTCACCGCTTATACTGAATTCGTCAAGTCTTCGAAATAATCCTTCGTTGCAAACCCAACGATTCCGCATAAGGCCTCCTGCGCCAACCGCAAAGGTCCTGACATGTTAATATGCGGCAAACCTGTGGTGCCAAAAAAAGCAAGCTTCTTGATACTGAAGTTTCAGAATGGTCACCACACTATCAACTGCAGCCGAGCTTTGATCTGAAGAGATGATGATATCGCGCCAAAAGCTAGTGAGTGCCTTGAGATCTGGCGATATCGCTTACGTATTTTCCATGTAGATACGATCTCAAGGTCTAGGTTTGACGTCTATAATATTGAACCAATAAATTCCTCGACAAAAAATCCGTATTGCCGCAACGATGCTTTCTAGCAGTGGAGCTCGCGTTCAACATCAAATCGAATCAAAAATCGAATTGTGCCCGTGGCTCCAATCCGCTAGGTGGAAATTTCTCCAGACGCCATTACGCCTTTTGCGTCCTGTTCACGGCAAACTTTACGGCACTCAAGCGGCCCCACTGCAAATGGTCCGATCCGAAAGACGTTGGGCCATGCGGCAACGGTTATACAGCCAGATGTCAAGTAGCGCGAGAGGGATCAAATCGGAGATGGGTCGACAGCCAACGTTCGCATTTCTGTCGTAGCTCCCTCCGATGTCGGAGGTGCATAGCGGAAGAGTAAGGATATTCAGTCTCACCATGACACCGCGCATGAGAAAAGCTTCAGTAGCCATCAGATGCACATCAAAGTTGAAGAGGCGATTGGATGCAAGTTCACCTCATAGAAGGAGCCTCGATGGCCTCGGGGTAGCTGCAATCTCTGCAGATGGCAATATTACACATGGATGCTGCAAATAATAATTCCGTAAAAATTGGATATATTAATTTTACCGTCCGCATCATGAATTCTGAGACTTCAAAAATTTGCATCGATTCTTTCACAGAGACGGTGTCTTACAATTTTGACAGTGTTCTCATAAATTCTTAGATGCCATTTGTCGAGTCCAATCGACGACTTGTTATTTGGAGACGGAACTTGCCATCAGTTTTTCTGGGCGGCGACTCCTTACAAAGCACCATTCAGAAAGCCAACGGCATCTAGACTCGATCAGCGCGCGCCAGCTTGGGCGCGATACGCCACCAGAAGGAATACGGAAAGTGCAAAGCGCGCAGGCATCGACAAGCTAATCGAGGACTCCAGTCGCAACACCCAAGAACAGCTAAAACAACTTCAACCTATCTGTGAGATTGCCTGTGATAGTTGGAGACTGTGTATAAAACGGCTTCACGATTTCACAATTGGCGTGCGGCATTAAGGTCCATTCTGCACCACTGCTTTCCTCATCACCAGCAAAATCAACTTCGCCATTACTACACTAGCCAAATTCGCTTCCCCAGTTCCAACGGCAAGCACTTTGCGGGGAAAACAACCCGGAGCCGTCAAATTTCCTCATTTGCGCTCTCCGCCTGTCAAAAACTGAATCCTACCAACGCCAACTAGCAAGCACTACTAATAGAATCTACTTGCAGCGAATGTATCACAATAGTCTTCAGGAGGCATGTTCAACCCTCTCCTGTCGCGTGCGCTTACTGACCGGCATAATGTACAAGGTTCAAGCCGCAAGCTACTGCTCCTACTGAGCAAGTACGAGAGCTAACCTCGCTCCAAGCTGCTGTAGGCTTGTGCCTAGAATCCTGAACTCCTTCCACAGGCATCCTAGGAAGCCATCGCGAGCGAGCCTCCCGATTCCCTACTAATACTCCTGACTCTATTGTCTTTGGTGTCTTACACGTCACGAATCGATTGGCATATCTTCACCCTCGCCTTCCCGTCCACCCTCCCAAGGTTCACAAGAACGCCCTTGACCCTAACATACCAACACCCTACCACTTCACACTGCCCCAGAGTGCCTGGTGTGCCGCCCCCGCGATTTCGCCTTGGCCTAGCGCAGCACTTCTCCGTCCACCACACCAGACGCCGAGGGCCCTGACGTCGGCATTCTTCTGCGTCTGTCCCTATGTCGGACAGAGCGAATAAACAGAGCGCTGCTAAAGGCAGTGCCTCCGCTGCTGACATGGCTGCTCGTCCTTTTCAATGCGAATGGCATGAAGGTTGCTCAAAGGTAAGCGACCCTTCCCTACACTCCGCATCCGGCCTCGAGGTTGCACACCACCATCAGCGCTGACCGTAGCCCTTTATTTGTAGAGCTTCAATCGAAAGTCCGATCTCCAACGGCATTATCGAATACATACGAATGAACGACCCTACGCTTGCGATTACAAGCCTTGCAACAAGACCTTCATTCAGCGCTCTGCTTTGACAGTTCACCGTCGAACCCATACCGGTGACAAGCCACATAAATGTCCCTTCGTCGGTTGCGGCAAGTGTTTCTCGGATGTACGATATACCCAATTGCATTGCGGCGTAGCTGAATGACGCTTACAATATCTACAGTCATCGAGTTTGGCTAGACATCGTCGGATACATACCAATGACAAACCCTACATCTGCAGGAATCAGCGTTGCAAGAAAGCGTGAGCATCTGCAGCCATCACGTATCCGCGATGCATTTCGTTGACTGTCGACGTAGTTTCTGTCGCAAAACCACCATGACCAAGCACATCCGAAAGGAGCATCCCGCAGAGCCCATCCAAGACGACCAAGATGCTGAATACTCGGACGTCGAACCGTCAGACGATGAGGCATTAGAAGACGATACCGAGGATATCAAGGAAGAGGCGGATAGTCCTTATCAAGACTCCGTTGACCTCAAGGACCCGCGGTTGTCTCGACCTTTGAGTGGCTATCACGCCAACCTTTGGCCCTTGCCAGGTCAGACAGCGCAACGCCCTAGTCCTCTCCAGGTACAGAAGTCGACTATCCCACGCTCTGAAGCCTCTACGCATGAGATCAAGCTTGAGCGAACCTCCTCTTCCACCCCAATCCGGTCACTGACCGATCCATATCCTGATGGTTCCATGCGAACCGCTGGACCCGATAGCGTCCCAATGCACCCGACCCTCCCACATAGCATCACTACTAGCGCTGTAGCCCGACAGTATCAATTCAGGAATCATGACAACAGCGTCGGCCTCTGGAGCCCGTCGCACGACAGCCCAACAAACCTTAGAACCTCGTCTCCAAGCTCCGCGAGCACGCAAGGTCATCCTATGTATACATCGCAACCCTATCAACTCCAAGCTACCAGCCTACCCGCCCACGAACATATGCAATACCCTCATGATAGCATGATAACAAATATCCAGCAACCAATGAATGACCTGGCAGTCCATGAGATACACGTCGACCAGCCTCAGCCGCACCAATATCGCGACATGGCGTCAACACCAGTCCAACAGCAACAGCAGTACGACGGTGTCCCACAGCGTGTCTCCCAACAAGACCAATATATCTCGATGTCCCGCGATCCCTCCCAGCACCACTCGTATGCTGAAGCTCCACCACAAGCTGCCGTCCACTACCAGGGTAGTGTCCCTCCCACTCCCGCACCGCATCAAGCCATCCCACAGTACACAACCACTTTGGCCGAAGAGGCACCCTATCACCCGCCCCAATATCTGCCTGTGGAGAACTTCTCTGTCGGCAATCAATACTACTTACCTGCTAATGGGGTAAATCAGTTCACTCAGCCTAACCCGGATTGGCTTGAAGAGTTCAAGCCAGCGCATACTTGGTACCACCCGCTGCCAAACGACAGGATAGAAGGATGGCAATGACGACTGTCGCGCAGCTACGAATAGGCTAGACCACGTTGTCAAATACAATCCAGATTATTGACTTCCATGCACCGATTACACCACCTTACACATGTCAAGGGACGTCACACGATTTCTATATCTCTACGAACTTCCTATATCATCAGCATTCCGCGCCCTGATTCCCAATCATTGTTCATTTCCACCATGACGACTTTAACGACACGACAACCGCCACGAATCTTGCTAACTTCGCTTTCCAAAAGTTCAAAGATATCCCCTTCAGTTCTTCATTCATCTATATTCCTCGTTTCGACCTCGGGGTCAGTCAATATGGCATGGGTTGGGTGGTTCGCGTCACATCATATCATCATTTCAGTGCAAGTCAGCAAGTAAAGCAAGCAACGCGTCTTCGGGATTTGGTTTTTTTCCCTTCATTTTTTTTTGGGAGGTCAGCGTTTTTCTTCTTCCGTTTTATTTTTTTTGGTGCGGATGCGGTTATAGCATGAGGCGTTGTAGGATACCAAAAAGCACACGGGGTTTGGACTTTTGTATATACCCAGAAAAGGAAAAGGCTCAGAGCAAAGTGAGTTGGAGGCTCGGAAAAGAAAATTGGGGTGTATTTGGTATGCGTGTCTCGCTGAGGCGGATAGGACATAGCGGTTCTAGTATCTATATCTATATCTAGCAGTACCAATGAATTTACGCCTCACTTTGTATTTTGCTTGCTGCATCGGTCTGATTGCTTTTTGGATATATTTCTCGATATCTCGGCTCGTTTACCTCTGCGAGGACGGCCATATTGAGATGCGGGAGGTTAAAAGTGACAGAACTCTACCTCGAGCTTGTAAGGCTTATGGTGTTTCAAGATGCGAAGGTAGCAGGAGTATGAAATTACGCCTTTTCCATCCTTGGCCGTCGTCTTTCGTGTATACGTCCCGAAGCGTTAGGATTGTTCGGAGAAAGGGTGGGCAGAATGAGGAGAGTGGAGTGGCACGATAGATCACGATCGCGTTCACTTGATACTTTTTGAGGTAGGCAATGGTTTCCTCGCATAATATTGGGCTATCTCTGGACTATCTCGGGCCTCATTCCTCCATAAGCCTCGTCACATGGCGCAGGCAACCCAATCAGGGATGATTTTTGCATTGCACCGTTGCTAATTGCCAGTTCCATGAAGTGGCTGTAGAATAACTTCGTTCCAGTAGAACATCCCTCTCGACCACCCATCTCTATAACGGACGGCAGTTCCAACGGCGTCCTCTTGAATGTTACAGCCGTACCTGGATGACTCTCAACATGCGCCAGCAAATGGTCAGAAAGCCTTTCGACATCGGAGCGGTGAGGACGGATCGTACGTAAGATCAACATTCCTGAGACATAGTAGCAACGAAAGGTGTCCCATGACCGACCAACTAAGGCAACCGGCGGTGAGATACCTAATCTCTTGCAATTTTCCTGGTCCAATGGCGGCTGCGAAAGAGTGGGGTAGGCCCTAGTAGGGAAGGATTTTAAAATGGTTTGCTGAGTAGTAGATGGGTGTTAGCTCGCGGTAGATTTGGCGGCAGGTGAAAGCTAGGGAGAGTTTGGAAGAGATGCGGGTTAGATCGTCTGAGAGATGAGTAGGCTTTCCGGAGCGGAGGAATGTTGGTGGTAGTGAATGGGCGAGTTCCTGCCGGTGATGATTGCGGACCCATACTGGCTCGTCCTCGACCACGACGAGCTTCCGGATGAGGATGCGAAGTTCTAGTGGGAGCGAGAGGAGAGGGAAAGGTATCTGTGTTGATTCCTTCTTTCTCGGCATGATGACTAGTTCCGGGAGAAGTGATCAGCTTCTCATCGTTGTGCACGGGTTTTAGTGTTGTGTTGGGGTTTCGTAGCTTTGCTTCTTGAATTGTGTTGGGCGATATTGTAAGGTATTTAATGAGGCTCTGGTTAAATGATAGATTAGACTGCTTTGAACTTCTAGAACTGAAATGAGACGGGAGGCAGAGTAGAAGGGTGTGGTGGTGTAATGCGCTGATATTCATCGAGTTGGCGGCAAAATGGAAATTCACTCCTATATGAGACATTCCTTCAACATATCAGCCACCATATACTCCGTCAATTACGGGAGGTGTTGGGTTAAAATTTATTTCGGGTAGGGAAGTGTTGAAGGGATTTCGTCAAATTTGCGTTTTTGGAGTTGAGATCGACTTCTGAAGATTACATTGTTAGATATTTTCTCTGTTAAACTTATGATCTAGTATTGGTACACTGAGTGGCGGATGACCAGAGAAACTGCCGCACCTTTGGCACGCTCGAGACTCCCCCACCTTGCCTTTCACAAAAAGCATTTGTCAGACGCAAGCGGTCAATGAAATCCTCTGAAATTCCGACCGACCAAGCTTCTATCTTCTAAATACTAGCTTGCAAAGAGCCCCATTCCAATACATTCTGTCGCCTGCGAGACTGTGTCTTCTCCAGCCCAAACACTCATTCCTGCATAGGACGAGCAAATTGCCGAAGCCCCATCAAGTCAACTTCGTAGGCTCATCATTATCATATGCGCCCTTTGTCGCAAGAACATCCGGCCTGCTTTGGCAAAATGCCATAAACTCCTGAGCCAACTCAGTTTGCGAGCTCCAGATCCTATCCCGCCCGCGCCTACATTTGAGAGCTGGCCTGGAAAAGCGGCAAGTGGTTCCAATATTGGGATATGAACAGGTCGGTCCAGTTTCAGAGAGACAACACTGCTTGCTTTAACTGGGCCAATGGCCTTTGCGAATTCTATGGGTATGTGTGCATCGGGTTTGCTTCTGTACCCTAGGTAGAAACTGAACGTCTTCTCTGCGTAGTAGATTGGCGTCATTTCGAGATGGATTTGTCTACATGTGAGAGCTAATGCTAGGTTTGAAGCTGTTCGTCGCTTATTACATCGGTTATCGTCCGCGAGTTTCAGCCGCTGCCCAGACTGGAGGAGTGTTGGAGGGAGCTCTTCAGCGCGTTTCTGGCGTTGGTGGTTGACTACCTTGATGGGCGTATCCTCGACAAGAACGTGTCTCCAGACGCGAATCTGGAGCTCTGGGGGAAGATCGAGGAGAAGGGAAGGCCTCGTTGGCGCCTGCGTTGAGTTCTTTTTTCTCGGCTCTTAGCCTCTTGTTGCTTGCACACTCTCAACGGTCTGCTGGGAGTCGCCTCTGGGTACGAATCAGTGTTCAGTGAAGGCTTGACGGTGTCGGACTCATTGACCCGAAATGAGATGGGGGAGAGAAGAAAAGAAATATGTTGTAAGGAAGATGGTTAGAAAAAAGGAAACACAAATGATGGATATTCATACCGAGGCCATTAACACTTATCGTCGTGTGGGACAAGCGAATTGCGTCCGGACAACCTTCGCGGTGCGCTTCAACACATCAGCCAACACATGACTTGGTCAACTACAGGAGGTCTCCGCGGTGGGACTGCCACAATTTGAAGGGTGTTGAACCAAACCTATAGTCAATTCTGCGGTTTTGGAGTTGATGGTCTCATTGGTTGAAGGTACTGGAAAGTATTACGTCGACTTGGTGTCGACCTTAGGTACACTAAATAACTTTCACCCCAAATTTGCCCTCTCAGCTGTAAAAAACACATCCTTCCAGAACTGCTGAATAACTTCCATATCCTCCTAATTGATTACGCATATCCCTCTTAGACATCACCTTATTCTCTGTCAGTATCAAAGCCAGGGGATATCTCCAATGTAGACATTACCGAATCACCCTTCTATCGGCCCGCTTTACCACCTGAACAGCCTCGCATCATTATTTGCTCTAGCATGCGCTGCCATGGCAAAACTACCTTGGCGCTGGACGTAGTCCGTGAACTGGATCGTCAGGTTCGCGGAGCGCAGGAACCCGATTGGAAGCTCGAGATCCGGCTGGTCGAGGTTGGGGAGAGCATTGAGGGTTCGGATCATAGGAGCGTGGCGTACGTTGAGCCAGATATGGCCGAAGAACCAGACTGCGTTTGGCACAGCAGCGGCAACGACGACGAACTGGAGCGCAGGAGTCCAATTGAAGGAGAAAACGTTTTCGAAGTAATAGAATGGGGCCACCTCGGCGTGGATTTGACGACAAGTGAAAGTGAGGGCAAGGTTGGAGACTGTCTTCTCGTACTCGTCAGAGCGCGAGCGGTGGCTTGATGCGGTATTCCCTCTTCGGAGGAGGTGGTGGAGTAGCTGGTGATGGTTGATGGTAATTATTTGGTCATGCACGACGCTGAGGTGGTAAATTTGGTTTCGAAGCTCCGCTGGGAGCTTGAGCAACAGGTTCGCAGCCATTATCGAAGCTCAGCGTGAGCAATGAGGTAGGAGGAAAGATTGAATGCAAGACAGCCGTAAGAGCGAGTCAAGAGCCAATTGTGCGTATGGAAATATTGAGATACGCGGGGAGGATTTTGATACCGTGTGTCAGGTAAACAGTGACACGTGCTTGGCTTGCGAGGCCCCGTGGCATGGCATGATGAAGTTTTTGAGTAATGAGAACTGACAAGACTTTGATACCCTGTGAGAAGATTTTTACCCAGCTGACAGAAATGTATTGCTCCAGCAGATGCAAAGGAGCAGCTGCGAAGCCTTCTGGGAGCAGTTCATCGCTTGCTGAATGCCAACATGTAGCCATCTCAATATCAGTATCGTTAGCCATGTCTCCTGACTGCCGCCTTGATGATATGCCGGTGTCAGTAGTAGCAGCCGGTTGTAGTTGTGAGAGGGGCAGCCGGACAAAGTTTTGTCTTTGTGCGCGTATACGGCGCTAACCGGAAATGGATACTCTCGCCATGCAAGGCTCCTTGAGCACAATTATGTACACTGTAAGAAGTACTTCGCCATCAGCTCCATGTTTCCAGCTCCCTACGATTCCAGAATAGCACATACCCAACTCGGATTTTTAGTATCTACGTACACTACAAGAAGTCGCCTGGCTGACGAATGTCAAAACGAACTGGACTTGTGGCCAGTTCGAAAATCCATATGTAGAACGTAAAGGCCAATGAAAAGTTGTTGATGCCGGCTCACTGATGACAAGGAAACACGTCCTGATGGGAGTCTGCAAGCTCATATTCGGTGATTAACAACTTCGCCAGTCAATACTCTGTGGCTATTCAAAATGTTATGATTTTCGATACGAGGCAGATAAATACATAGACCTCATTGCACTTGCCGAAATCGCGGCTCAATTCCGATGTTTACGCTAACCCAGAATGGACGTTCTTGGCGAGGAAGGCGGAAGTTTCTTGACCGTCACCATCTTCAAACAGCGCCAGACGCTCAGTCTCTGAGCATGATGCATCTTCCATTCTTTACTGTGTGACGTTCTACATATTGATTTGTTGACTCTCCTTTCTGTATTTTAGCGGTCCCCCCTCGCCGGGATGGCGTTCCAGGTTCCTGCAGCAGTATGTACACGCCACAATTCCCCCCGGTCAATATAGTATCTAACTCAAGTCCTGGCTCAGAACATGGCCTCCCTCACATCCGACTTGTTGAAGTCTACTCTGGCTGCTCCATGGAGAACTCTGCGGAGGCCAGTTCACGCGGATACAGCGCCCCAAACAGTGGCACAACGGCCGTTTACATCAACCGCCCCGCAGAGGCTTGAGAATACTGTTTGTCCTCCAGACATCGTCTTATTTGTACACGTACTGACTAGACTAGAATCTTCCATACACAGCATTACCAGAATGCCTGGCATCTGCGCCTATGGCCTCGTTAAGATCTATACACCGTGGACGTATATCAGCGGCCCAAGCTTCGTCCATGAGAACTATACGTATGTGCAGCCGGCCCGGTAGTCACCATCATGCTAATTACCATAGCATCTTCCAAGCTCCTCCTCTCCGCGAATCCCCTTTTTATTGCGAAACCAGCTGCTGCCGGGACTGCTCGACTCTACTCCACGCTCCCTCCTTTCCAACTTGCGCGCTACCACAAATCAATACAGTCTCATCTGCCAAACATATCGCAACGGAGAACGCTCTTTGGCGGAGCTTCTTCCCAGAACCTACTTGCCCACATGGAACAAACAGCCAACAACAACCCTACAAGTGCAACCGCCCAAAACGCTTTCTATTCAGCGCTTCTGAGAGCCGATATGCCAGCCATCCTCGTTGAGAGATATCAGACGGGACGATATGCATCCAACTCTGCCTGCGAAACAACCTATCACAGAGCGCTTGAGAAGCTTGCACGGACCGAGGGAACCACAGTGGCGGGTGCAGGTGCCCAAATGCAAGCGCGCAACAGCAACTTCTCAAACGAACAACTTCAGGCCATCGGTCAAGCTGTTGCAGCGCAATCAAAGGGCGGAAGCATTGCAGGAGCTAAACCTGGAACGTCTGGCTCCGGCGATAAAGCAAGTCCGCTATACGTTGTGGTGGAGGAATCAATGGGCTCGACGATATTCAAATGGGTCAAATTCATTGCTGGGCTTGGCCTGATGGGCTACGTTTTGATGGTGCTTGTCGCCCTGGCTGTCGAGACTTCCGGTGTACTGAAAAAGGTCGGGAGTTCTGCGGCCAACGAGGCTCAACCACAGAATCAAACTGTCCGCTTCACCGACGTACACGGTTGTGAGGAAGCCAAAGAAGAGCTGCAAGAACTCGTCGAGTTTTTGAAGAATCCCGACAAATTCTCAACCCTTGGTGGAAAGTTGCCCAAAGGTGTTCTGCTGGTTGGCCCCCCTGGTACCGGCAAGACCCTTCTCGCTCGGGCGGTAGCTGGAGAAGCAGGGGTACCATTCTTCTTCATGTCAGGTTCTGAATTCGACGAGATCTATGTTGGGGTCGGCGCAAAGCGAGTTCGCGAATTATTCGCCAACGCTCGATCAAAGGCTCCAGCCATCATCTTCATCGACGAGCTGGACGCCATAGGAGGAAAGCGCAACGAGCGAGATCCCGCCTACGTCAAGCAGTCACTCAATCAGCTTCTTACCGAACTCGATGGATTCTCTCAAGACACGGGTGTCATCATTCTCGCCGCCACCAACTTCCCACAACTGCTGGACAAAGCTCTTACGCGACCGGGCCGATTCGATCGCCATGTCGTTGTCCCACTACCAGACGTTCGTGGCCGCGTGGCGATCCTCAAGCATCATATGAAGAATGTTCAAATCGCCACCGACGTCGACGAATCGATCATTGCTCGAGGCACAACCGGCTTCTCAGGAGCCGAACTCGAGAACCTCGTCAACCAAGCCGCTGTTCGTGCAAGCCGCAACAAAGCCCAAAAGGTCGGCATGATCGACTTCGAATGGGCTAAAGACAAGATTATGATGGGAGCTGAACGACGGAGTGCGGTCATACAGGAGAAAGACAAGATCATGACTGCCTACCACGAAGCCGGACATGCCTTAGTAGGCATGTACACCAACGGCGCAACACCTATCTACAAAGCCACCATCATGCCACGAGGTCAAGCGTTAGGCGTGACGCACTTCATGCACGAAATGGACAAAGTGTCTATGGCGAGGAAGGAATATGCGGCCGCAATCGATGTGTCTATGGGTGGAAAAGTCGCTGAAGAACTCATCTACGGGGACGACAATGTCACAAGTGGATGTTCAAGTGTATGCTATGGTCTCACAGTGACTGTTAGAACATTTACTAATACATCTACAGGACCTTTCCAGCGCAACCAAAACAGCCTACGACATGGTGACCCGCCTAGGCATGTCCGACAAACTCGGCAACGTTGACCTAGCAGACGGCTACGAACACCTCTCCTCCGAAACTAAACAGCAAATCGAATCCGAAGTCCGCCGCATGATCGAAGAGGGCCGCCAGCGAGCTACGACCCTACTGACAGAGCGTCGGAAAGAGCTGGATATCCTCGCCAAAGCACTGGTCGAATACGAGGTACTCAGCCTAGACGAGATGGAAAGGGTGCTCAAGGGGGAGAAGTTGCAGAAGATGGCCAGTATATCGAAGATGCCGATGAAATTACCGGAGATCGTGCTACCGCCTGGTATGGGTGGTGGTAGTGGTGGCGCAGGGGTGGGAGGAGCAAGTGCAGCAACTGGCGCTGGGGCTGGGAATGGGTCTGAGGAGAAATTGTGAGGTGATACTCCACTCGCCTTTTTTTTTCTGTGATGTGATGCAAAGCGAAGCGAAGCGAAATAGCGATTTTGCCCAGAGCATCATCTTTGGGCGTGGAATGGGAGTCATAGGCGCTTTCCATGCGAAGCAGCCTTCCATGTAGCATCAATATTTTAGAAGGCAGAAGGTATCCATTAACAATTGAACTATGCATAGCATCATTCTGTACCAAGCAGGTACGTCCTCGATATATCACGCAAAGCGATCTGCTATCTGTCTCATTCAGCTGCTGGAAATGCCCGAATTCCTTCTCTTAACCCTAACCATGTCGATCACATCAAGCCAGCCAGCTCTTCGCCGCACTACCTGTTCTAGCTCCAAGCCCTGAGTCATTTCGCTATTTGGCGCTCCTGGCCATTGAAATTAGTTGCTTTGTTCGCTCCACCTCACATTAGCCCATTATCCCCTTCGCTCCTCGCACTGCTTCCCAGAGCAGATACGTCTCAAAGTAGAGCAGCCACTCCAAGCTCCTACTCTACAGGATCCCTTGATCTCATCCAGTAAGCTTTCGCGCTCTCTAGCCAGCACGAGCAATGCGAATCCTGGATACGTCGATGCTCCGCAATTTAATGCAAAGTACAAGACCCACAACCATATTTCCTGATTTGATCAAATGAGCTTTTCTTGAGTTCCATACCACCACAAACAAGGGTGCGAATCGCCAGAAATATCACAAAACTTTGCTTCTCTATGGGCGGTGGCGACGCCTAAGGTGCTAAGGTAGCCCGCGCAGAATCCGCTCATTGTTGACCAAGAAGTGTGCCAGGCTCCAACATCTCAGTGCGGCGAAGAAAATTCCAAACCCCCATCTTCGCATTGCTGGCAACACCCACCGGATAGACCCCAAGCGTCCAATCAATCGGACGGACATCGCCGATATTCCCAAAGCATCCGATGCACGTTCCGAAAGAGTCGGCTATCCTCCCTGTAAATGCAGATGTAATCCTTCCTCCAGTCTCGACTATCTCTTCGTCCGGCAAGCTATACACGGTGTCAATATCCAGCTTAGCTTCTTCCATCGAGGAGCGATTGGGAAGCTTTAACCTTGATGCCATGTTCTAGACCGAGTTGCTGGGGCTTCTATAGGCCCTGCAGGATGCCGGGGAAGAAACAGATGGCGCCTGTAGAACGTCCTGGACATGCTGCGAAGCTGGTGGCAAGGAGAATGGAAAGCTTTTCCAAGATAGGAAAACACCAGATTCGGGATCCTATGAAATCTCTTCAGGGGTCTGAGTATTTGATGGTGTGCTGCAAGGGTATTACGTGCAGCTGGATTAGTAGCATCTGTCAGCGAAATTCATGTACGGTGCAAAAATGTGACTGCTAATACACGGGAAATAGTTTTGGGTGAGACACCTAGTAGGTAGTGATGTATCTTCCTTCCTAGTAGTGATTCATAATCCCAATTCCGCATAGAGAAAGCTCCGAGTACATTCATGCATTGATATGAAGGTGGACTTGCAATGGGGGTCCTTATCGTGATACCACGCTCCCTCATCTGTGTCTGACCCCTCCCGTTCCCCTACATGGCCCACAAAATAAGGATGTACTGTTAATCCCCAGCTGCAGGTTGAGACTATATCCTTCTAGGCCATCAGTTATTCGATGTGTAGCACGGATGTTCTGGAGTGGCGAGAGCTTTGGTACTCGGAGTGGCGATATTCAGACTTTGTGCGTCTGCGCTGGACATGCATGAGTCACGGTAGGTCGAACAAATTCGGCGCTGAGGTGAGCGTGGCGAAAACGTTGCCACGCGAGACGCCTGATCGAAAAATCCAGGTGGTCAGAAGGGCGTCCATTCTTCAGGCAGACTTGGTTCTCGTGCTCCTATTCGTAGGATTTCAGAGGCGGAGGTTCATTGGCTGCAGGCTTACTCGAAGGCGAGAGCTACTTTCAAAAATGGCGTTGCTGGCGGCGAGATTCATGCTGGCAGATTGGCTCAAGATTTGCGTGTAAACATAATGAAAAGGCTTTTCGTGTTTCAAATCGATAGTGAAAGGCTTTTGTCTATGATAGTGTAGTTCCAGAGCTCATTTCTTCGAAGACGATGCTGTCTTACAATCCCCTAGATTGATTTGTCAGTCCACATGCTCTGAGTCACAATTCTGGTACACTACGTCAGTTAAGTTGAAAGTCTTGTATATGTGCGTGGCAGTTTTCCTCCCCATGGCTGCAAAAACATTTAAGATGCAGGAAACATGGTTGGAAGGGCTAAACTAGCACAGGATTCAAGCGAAAGGATCGTCATGACCCACCACACTTCTCGTTCGGTTTCGTTTCTCTATTGTGACGTATCAGCCTGGACACTGCTAGCAGGTTTCAGTGAGGGGTTTGAGACATACACAGCGACGACATTCGGAGGACATCTCACGTGCCTGTAGAAACGATCAGCTGACGACGAAAAGCACCACGTTGATAGGGTTACGTACGTCTCCTGATATCTAGTGCACCAAGCTTTGACGACATACCGAACTACACCGTTTGGGAGTTAGCGGTTGTCTTTCATGGGGATCATCGTTGAGTCTCAAAATATGCCTTGGGAGCAGGAAAGGACTCCTTGCTCCCGAATCACGTCTCATAACTCCAATCGGGGTATGGAAGGGGAGATAACAACTCAGAAACGGGTTCATACTGTGCCCACAAGCGTAGTTGACCTGAACGTAGTCGCACATGCCGTGCGGTAGAGAGAAAATGGATGTCAGGCCGTGAGGTGGTCTTAGGATCAGAGGATTTTGAGCTAGAGTTCCATCGACCTCGGTCCTTTTGAGGCTCTCGAGGCATTTTATTATCCGCAAGAGCGGCCGGCCATTGGTTATCCGTATGGCGTGAGTTGCGCTTGGGGCGAGGGCTGACATGGATGACAGTAGATAATAGCTCATGGGTCAGAATCGGTAACGGGGGCAACAAGAGCGCATCCAGTGGTCCGAGCATGGCTCCAACGGTGTTGGGATGTGGAGATAGTTGTTGTGAGGAGAAGGAGGGCTGGGTTCGGCTGGAGAGACCGAAAAGGTCTGAAGGGTAGGCAGAGCGTTGGGCACTCGTGTCGGGTACTTCCGGTGTTCGATAAGATGCCTATGCCTGTGGCTCATGGGAAAAAAGTGGAGCCAGACGAGGATCCGGGGCACATGGGTTCTTGGGAAACAAGGGTGCCAATTCTTGCGAGTCAATGGGAATTGAGTCAGACATCGCGTCGTCAGCATCATCCTCAGCTTCGGAGAGCACTTCTACAAACAGTCGTCGCCCTTCTATATCTCCGCCTCAAGGACAACGAACCCTGTAACGGCCTTCTGAATGAGCACGGAATCACTGACAGTTCCAGGCACAGCAAATCCTGCTTTCCCCTCTCTTGATGAAACCAGAGGCTCAGCCAACGGGTGCTAAGGATTTTCTCCGGCGTCATCGAGGTCATCTGCCAGCCACTCGTGGCTCTAGCGCTCTAGAGGTGCTAGTAGAGCTCTGATTGGAGACATCGTTCTTGTCTAGTGGCCCTTCAGCATGCGCAATGATCGAGATCGGTTCCAAAGAAACGACATGGCAGTCTACAGGCCCAGTAGAGGCGTCTGGTGTGTATACGTCCCGAATATCCTTTCCCTTTTATGCATCATGGCTTGCATATGGCTGACTGGACCGTAGATTGGTGGAGTAATTCGCGGCGATGGCGAGAAGATTCAGCTCATCTCATTCGTGTTTCTCTGGCTTCACGGAGGTCCTTTGAGTGTCGTTATGGATATGCTCTCCTTGTTTTGGTGCTGATGCTGGAGTAGTGATAAGCTCCTTAAGAGAAAACCAGGCAACCGCTCGCACTGACAATGACAGTACGACGTGATCCCGTCAAGAACGACAAACGTGGCAGAATGTTGGGATGTTTGACGGCGATCTCCCCCAAAGAATGAAGACAGACACGAACACTTCAAGAGCATTGCAAAGGGTACTATATGTCCAATAATATACAGAAGATGCTAAGGATCTCTACTCGAGCAGGGAATCCGGGGACAGCTACTATCATATCAATCATGAGCTTAGGGGGTAATCATCGGAGTCGAGCCATCCTTTCGACATCTCGACAGCCCTTTCCCATCTCTTGTACAATTTGCTGCTGGCCTCTTTGGAGATTTGCGGCTTAAATACCGTATGGTCCTCTTTGTTGATTTCTTTCAGCTCCTCGAATTCCTTCCAGACGTCTACAGCAAAACCAGCTGCAATGGCGGCGCCGAGCGATGTCGTCTCACGCATGACTGGTCGATCGACGGGTATACCTATGAGATCTGCTTGGGTCTACGGTGGTTGAGCTCGGTGTCTTGGTGGTAGAATGGGCAGAGAGAAAGGACAAACATACCTGCATACAAAGCTCCGAGTTACTCATGCCTCCATCCACGGCTAGTTGGGCCAATTTGTGACCGCTGTCCTTCTCCATCGCATCGAGGATTGCCTTGGTCTGGAAGCAAGTTGCTTCCATTGTTGCCCTCGCGATGTGGCCTCTCTCCGTAAACTGGGTGATCCCGAATATCGTCCCGTTGGCATCGTCGATCCAGTATGGGGCAAATAAGCCACTGAAAGCAGTGACAAACACGCAGCCACCATTGTCTTTGACTGTTGCGGCTAGTTCGTTGATGTCAGGAGATGCTTCGATGAACTTAAAGTTGTTCCTGAGGAACTGCACTGCGCTGCCAGCAACTGCTATGCTACCTTCCAGAGCATATACCGGCTTTCGCTTTCCACCAAAGTGATAACCCACAGTGGCTAACAAGCCATGATGAGACATCACTGGCTTTTCGCCGACATTGTAGAGCAGGAAGCATCCAGTGCCATACGTATTCTTGGCCATACCGGGCGAGAATCCCTTTTGTCCTACAAGAGCAGCAGATTGGTCACCTAGACAGCCGGTGATCTTCACACCTTTCAGTGGTCCTGAAGCCATCGAGCCGAAAGCATTGGGGTCTGAGCATGGTACGATCTTGGGTAGCTTAATCTTCTTAGGATCAAGTTCAAAGAAGTCCAACACTGTCGAGTCGTACTCCAAATTGTGAAGATTGACAAACATGGTTCTTGAAGCATTGGTCACATCAGTGATGTGTAGTTTCTTGTCCTTGCCGTTCAAGTTGAACAGCAGCCAGGTATCGATTGTGCCAAACGCCAGCCGACCTTCATCATAAGCCTTTCGTACTTTATCCACATTACGCAGCATCCATATCAGCTTGACCGAAGATGGATAGGTTGACAGTGGCAGTCCACAGATATCCTGGAGCTTGTCGGCCCCTTTGCGTTCCTTGAGCTCTCGAACGATGTGTTGTGTCCTTGTGTCTGGCCAAGCGATGGCACTGTGAAGCAACTCTCCCGTCTCACTGTCCCAAAGCACCGTAGTCTCTCGTTGGGTGGAGAGGCCGATGGCCTTGATGTCGGATACTGAGTATCCTTTCTTAGTGAATTCTTTCGTAGCTTCCTCAATGCACGTTTCTACGGTCTGAACGATCTCGACAGGGTCGTGGTCTATCCATCTGCGTCGACGTCAATGCTTGCCCTGGTCTTGCTGGAGCTGACTCGCAGGTGAACCAACCCTGAATGCAGGTAGATTTGCTTAAACTCCATCTGGTGTGAAGCTATGGGCGTTCCTGTGCCATCGAAGATGAGGAAGCGCGTGGTCGTTGTGCCCTGATCGATCGAACCGATGAACCATTTTTTGAGCCGCTCTTCATCTTGCTTAGGGACTTGCGTGTCTTTGCCTCCGTGTGAGACCTGCTCAGGCTTAGGAGCGTCGAGGGGGAGCTCAGCCATTCTAGCTTTGTTTTAAGAGAAGCTAGACAATAGATCGACGCCTTGCTCGGTTGGTACTGCTCAGTGTAAGGACTGTAGTCAAGGAGAAAACGGGAGCAGGGAGTAAAGTAGGAGGTGAGAAGAGCGTGGTTCAGGGTGGCAGAAAGTGTATGAGAGTAGAAAATAGCACGAAGAGGTAAAAGATAAACATTTGGCAAGAGTGGCCCCGCGGAGCGGGATGACATAGCAGGTGTGAAGATGGCAGCTTCCTTCAGCGCGATGCGGGGTGCTTACTCCGCCACCAAGAAGCGGACCGTTCAGATTCCCCACACTCAAAGCAACCCTGTCAGCAGTTTGGGAAGGAGCTCACCTAGGATAGCATTACGTGAAGCTAGACGTTGATAAAGTAATGATAGTTTACCATATGCTATTTCGCCAGTCTATGCTACTTAGCCAACCGCTCATGCATCGTAGTACATACCCGCTATAAAGCACACTCAGTCGACCCCACTGAATCTAGAGGTACCTTATCTTTACACACAAAACCATGCAACGCTTTATTCCGTACCAATGGGTATGCCGCAATGCGACAAAAGAATGCCCAATCACAAAAGGCCGTCCGTCTATGCAAAATAGCTCTTCCACAGTACGCCGTCCAGGTCTTCTGCTTGCTCCTGCGAGAATGCCTAAACTCTGTTAGTGGATTGTGGATGAGGTTTGGGAGCATTGATGATAGCATACTTTTAAATCTATCTGCCACGTATCCTGCCTCGTCTTCTTGAAATCACTCAAGACGCTCTTCACGCTCTTACCAACCATTCCTGGGTCATTGTTGGCTCTGTTGGCCAATGTCGTTAAAACACTTGGAATCCATGAGGGTGGGGGCGACTTGTAAGGGAACGCTTGGACAAGGGCTCCGAGTCCAAGAACAGCCGCGTGGCGGGTGAGAACAAGCTTGTTGTGCTCTGGGGTTGGCGTGCTAGTGCCTGTATTGGGAGTTGAGACACCTGAGACGCCATTCCTAAGCCTCTTAGGTAGTGGAGAGTCGAGGAGCATCTTTGTGAATTTCTTGTTGAAGTCCTGCACCATCTTCGACCGCAGCGCCGCAGGCGAGCAGCGAACCATCCCTGACAAAGTAGTTGAAGCGCCGAGACGAACTTCAAGCTGTGTATCTTCCAGCATAGTCGCCACGCACTCGAGAAGCTTCATTTGATGGTCGCGAGAGACCATAAAGAGACGTCGGAAGTAGATGACCTGCATGTTGATCAAGACTCGAAGGCGCTGGTGCCAAAGCGGTGACGTTGTGCCAATGCGAATCAAAGCAGCAATTAGCTCCGCATCCTCTCCAATTCGGTGTGGTATATTTGGAATGTGTCTAAAAACGTGGTAAGCAAGACCTTGCAATTCTTGGTCTTCTCTGATGTCCATCATGTAAAGCAGCTGCTCCATGAACACGTTCGGGAAGAATTGCAAGAGCTGAGTGCACTCGAAAGATGAGAGCGTTGTATCAAGCCATAACAGCACTGTCTTGCTGCCAGAGGTGTAGGATGACGGGGTTTGTTGACCTGGTGTACGCTCCTGTCGCCATTTCTCCAGTCGTTCGAACGTCTCATGAATTGTGTCAACGAATTCTTTCGTAGGCTGGTAGGGTCGCGTGCCCAGCGAAGAGGCCTCCTTCTGACTCCGGATCAGGGCGGGGACGTCCTTGTACGATTCGTGATATTGTGTGCGGTACAAACTGGATAGTGAAGAGCCAATGGCTTCACGCACGCCTTTGTATGGATGGTCTATGTGTTGGAGGAAGTCTTCGATAATTGGCTTTTCGAGTTGAAAGTGCCAGCCCAAGTCAGTCACGCACTGCTGCAATAGACGTATCTTTGAGCTTTCCTTGAATGCCGCGTTCGACTCCATGTCTAGCCTGAAGGACGCAAGCCAATCAACCATAGGCCAGCAACGCCTCGGATCTTTCCCTTGCGTAACCAAATGTAGGAACGTGTTCCAGTACGTGAGATTCTCTGGTGTCAGACCATCGGAAAACACCTGTTGGACCATAGGGAAGACATACTCCCAGATCATGGTACGGTATTCAAGAGGCTTGTCGACCGTTGAAGTAAGTAGAGCGCCTATAATCTCAGCAGTAGCACGGTGCTGGTGCTTGTCCGACCCACCAGCCCAGATCTCCTTGACTAGGTCCTTGATATCAGAGAAGTTTGCCGTTGTAAGGCCGGCATTCATGAGGTCGAATGTGTAGGCAAGCATCATGGCGTTTGAGACGCGGAATCGGTCGGCTACAGAGTCACGTGGTTCCTGCTTCAGAAAACCAAAGAAAGTAGAGAACCATGCTCGGTCGAGCAATTTGCCAATTTGTGTACGCGCTTTCGTCTCGGCCTCGTCGTACTCTATATCAACGGTTGGGTTTGACTTGTAGGCGGGCATAGTTTTGTCCCATACCAACCAGCCTGGATGGTCGTGGTCGACATAATACTCAGCTTCCGGTTTAGCAAAGCTCGAAAGGTAGTCTGAAGTCCAGTGCGGATCATCTTGGCGAGTTGCAACCTCAATCTTCGCCTGAAGGTTCTGTTTGTCAAGGAGATAGTTCTCGTAGCTGTGGCTTGCAGAGGCTCGTGAGTCTATCAGTGAGAGTAACGCAACGAAAGCTCCAGCATACAATCCTCTGAGGCCAGGGTGTGAGTCAATAGTCCCTCTAGAAACGAGGTCGATCATGTTCTCAGAGGCAATCCCGTCGAATCTCATGCCCAATGTGATAACAATCGCAGCAGTGCGGCTAGCCTGTTTCCAATGTGACTCCCTGGCCAGATCCACAAGCTCATCCGATAGCGCGGCCTTCTTGCTTTCAATCCTAACACGTTTCTTAGAGAGCTTCTCCTTTTTCATGTCGATAGTTGACTGGACATCCTCGCTCGGGGCGATTGCTTGGACAATCTCTTTATCCAGAATAACCATTCGCTCAAGCGGTCTCCCCATTTCCATGATGTAGATCGTGGCGCTGGCACAAAGCTTCTGAATGGATGGCTTGTCTGCTGTGCTGGCTTTGATGTAAGTCTTGACCAAGGTCGGAGCAAATCGCCAATCTCGGCCAATCGTCTTGTTGAGGCTCCCAAACAGCAAGGAGTACATGGCACCTTTGATGCGAGAGAAATCGTTATCTTTAACTCCGGCTTCCATTGCTGAGAGTAACGGAGGTATGACTATTGTTCGAGATCCAATAATGGCTTTCAAGGCTGCTTCGCCGGCGCTCTGTGCGTGTCGGCGAACATCTCGGTAGGCAGATACGGACGATTGCGCTAGGTCAAGGAACAGCTGCTTTGTCAATTCTGTCTTGGGCCGTGGGTAGGAATTGTGACGCAGTCGCTGCAAATGATAGACATTCGCCCTCCGAAGTAGCAACGGCCTAGGGTATTCCTTGCGCAGACCGCTCACTTTGTAGGGATGTATGTCTGCCGAGAGAAGTCTCGTTACTCTATCCAAAACGTGGGCAGACCTCTCAATACCGACATCGACGAACCAAGATCGATAGGCATTGCATAGTGGTTCAAAGCATGCCACATCATCTTCTTGCTTGTCGCTCAGGAATTGATGTACTTCATGTAATACAGTACCAGCGCGTTCCCTGAAAGCATGAAGCTCGTTGTGAAGATCATCGCCCTCCTTGAGCGTATAACCTGCAGGATAGACAAAGCTAGGTTTGACCTCGTTTTCGTCTGTGCTCCCAAGGTAAGCATCGGAATCCTCAGGTTCGTGGTCTTCGGGTGTATCGGACGGTGCATCGACCATGTCAGTGTCAGCATCTTCGGGTGTAGCGACATTAGCAGGCTTCGAATCGATCTTGGCGTCGAACAGCACAGAGACCCCTGACAATAGTAGGCGAATAAGTACAAGATTGCGGGATACCTCGTCGGACCATTCCTTGCCAACGCCATCACGCTTGATGCTTGAAGTACCAGCCGTAAGCGCTTGAAGCTGGCTCAAAGCACTCTCCCCTTGAGCCTTCAGAAGATCTACCGCAAATTGGACTTCTTCCTTATTGGGTACATGCCATTTGATGTTTAGATTCTGAAGATCTGGTATCATGCCCCAGTCTTGGGGTTTGATTCCTCTGGCGAGGACGTCTTCTTCATAAAGCGAGTAGTCTACTGTGTAGATACCGGTAAGGTTGAGTAAAAGATGATGGATGAAGTTCGAGATATGTGTGGTGGGAAGACCGATGCACTTTTGCTGCATGTAAACGGCAATGTCGAATAACTCGTCTCTATGTTGGAGTACAGCGTCGCCTACGTGCACGACGGACATGCTGAGCATACTGACGCTCCACACAAGCCCACGATCCCTGGGTAATACGTCCGTCCCGGTGTTTCGAGTTGATGCTGCTCCATTCTCGTCGATTTCGGTTCGTATTGACTGAATCAGCACCGGCACCAAGCGTTTCAGAGCCTTTACCGGGTCAACCTTGCAAAGGGCGCTGCATATGAAAGCCATTGCGTCCCGGGCTTGATGGATGACATGGTTACCCACGAAGTCGGCGATCTTGTTCAGCGCAAGCTCGTACAACTCAGGGGACAAGGAAGCAAGCAAGGGTGTGAACGCAGCTGGCAAGGTGTTTACGACGTTCTCTTCGGGCGAGCCCGATCTGGGCCGTGAGGCATCCGGTAGGTTCTCCAAGAGTGTAAACACTTTGCCAAGGAAAGAACTTAAGAATTCAGGAAATCCGGCTGTTGAAGAACGGAGGATCATCTCTTCGTCAATATCGCTGAGACCATGCTGGTAGTCAAGCTGAACATTGGCACCTTCCTCCTCCATTCGACCAACCTCGGAAGTAATCCACTCGACTGCAAGCATACTGCCACTGACGTCGTCTCGTCGCTTAGTGAGGTCATGGAATGGAATGCTATAACATACGGACTGAATGTATGACAAGGTATAGAGAGTCTTATCCAAGTCGTTCGCGTCTATTCCAGGAAGGGCAAGACCCAGCATTGTAGTGACATGGCATCGAAAGCCTTTGGTGCGTACCATCGTCTTCGCCAGCACCTGCAAAGATCTCAAGGACGACGTGGTACGGTGTACTTCAACCAGACCCTGCATAGAAGGGTAGATCCTCTGGAGAGCTCCCGGCAGTATCAAGTCCGGCTCCAGGTACGCCAGAGCTTGCAGACTTGACAACGAGAAGTTCATTGCGGTGCCACTCTTAGCGTAGATACCCATGAATATGACGTCTCTCAAACACAGCACGAATCGCCGCTTCAGTGGGTCATTGAGCTTACGCTCCTCTGGCATTTCCAACTCCCCGCTCTTCTCGCGATTCCACCGCATAACGAAGAAGTCTGTAAGGTAGTAAACGAGCTGAGACAAGGGTTTTGTCCACACGCCTGAGTTGGAGGGATGGAAGAACGTTTCGACTGCCTGCATGAGGCCTTCAAGGTTGGACATGATAGAGTCAGGCTGATCTAGGGCAGATGGGGAAAGTGACATCACAATCCATCGAGCAATATGATGCGCGATCGGATGCTTCTTGGGGTCTCGTTCCACCATTATTGCGAGTCCAGCGGCAACGTCAATTGCTGCAATGTAAGGCGAAGTTGCCTGCCCAACGGGTATCTCGAGGAGACGGAGGATAGCGGTGAAGATCGATGAAGACTGCTCTTTCGTAAAGATACCATACTCGGTAAAAGCAATATGCGGTACCACCAATGAATCTCGTGCCAGCCGTGATAAAAGATCTAGAAAAGTTGTATCGAAGACCTTTGACCGGTTGACGAGTGACCATAGGTGGAAGAATGTCGGCAGGTAGTGCTGAGGTAGAAGCTCTTCTTCGCCTTCGGGCGGAGGGGCCGTTGGGAAAAGCAGGTTGAGCAACCCGGTCACCACATAAGCCCCTTCTGTGAAGGAAGTTGTGAAGTAAGGCAGGATCTCCTCAAAAATTGCTGGTATTTCCCTAGGGTCGAAATATAACTGTGCAAAGGTACACAACTTCGCGAGCGTTTTGTAGTTGCGCTTGACATTCTGGGTGTGGATCATGCCAGACTCTGAAGGTATCACAAATATCTTCCATTCCCGGAATAATGGTCGCCAGTCCAGTGTGAGGTCAGTGCCAGGACGTAGATAGTGCTTTCGCCTGCAGGGTATAAGTAAATGGCCGTGAAAGCTGGGCGTCAAGATATAGGCTCACTTTGTCAAAACCATGAACATGCTCGAGAAGCGTTCTGCCGCTGTGATATCAACACCGGGAGCAAGGGCAAGCTCATAGTATAGTCTGACGAGTCTGATCCTCTCATCTTTCGTCGGATCGAACTTCAGGCCTAGCCAATTCCTGAGCTCCCTAGTCCAGTGGACAGCCCCTACAGCAAAATCGCCTGCTTCCACCGCCACATAGAGATGCTTCAACATCTCATTAAAGTCCGCATGTCTTTTGGCCTCGCTCTCGACTTCATAAGGCAGGTACCGAAAGTAAGGGTATGTTCTAGGTCTATTCCTCGTAACTTGTTTGTTATCCTCCCTAGACTCTCGTGGTCCTGGGCCAGGGGACGTAGCACGAGAATCGTTCGCTCCATCCTTTCCCTCTAGTGACGCCATGAGCTCAGCTAGCTGCGCTGCCTTTCCATCCATGATGTGAGATTGATCGAAGTGAGATGGATAGTATGGTTGAGGAAGGGTGGTTGGTGGGAAAGGTTTTTAGATAGAGCTGCAGCAGACGAACAGGTCAGCAAGGGACTCAAAAGACCGTATGGAAGGGCAGATAGTTGTACAATTTATAACATCCTTGATGCCCTTAGGAATTGAAATGGTGGTACACGAGGCACGAGACTTTGAGTCCTAATCGTTGCAGTTGGCTAAGAGATGCTTGTCTTCCGTCTTGCAGCTTCTCTAGGTGACCTTAAGTATGCTTGCAGTAAGTGATCAGCTACTGTACTGTAGAGCTCGGGCGGTCAAGGGTTGTGTTTATTGACCAGCGAGCTCGGATCTCAAGCTTCGGAATGTATCGCGTGTCACGCTTAGTGGCGGTCACAGGACTTAAAGTGAGGTTGGGGGATTTTACCACAAATTGTTGAATCCTTAGGTGTATTATCTACTGAAAAATGGTCTTTTATTTCAAGAGAATACATGATTGAACACTATCTGGTGGGTTCGAACGATATTTAATGTGTAGCCAATGATGCGGCTGACCAACACTTAAGGCACCAGGCTGAATACGCAAACCCGCCACCTAGCCTTGTGTCATCGCTATACCCGAATACGGCGTGATTGGGGCAAGTTAAACTTTAAATATCTTATTCAATCACTCTAAGCAGGCGGTAGGAAGCTTGCGAATAATCCTCCTTGCACGATAGCATACAAAACCATCCACCTCGTGATAATACTTGCAGAATGAAATTTCCTTCCCCAAATTGAAGTCTCGCGATTCTCCGCAATCAATGATGCCAGCCACCAGTACCATACAGGATAGCCAGAAGATAGTCGGGTTATGATTTGGACGTGATAACTCGTCAACGCCAAAGCTGCGACGACGACCTGGGGCACGGCAATGCGACGGACAATAGTATTATCGACGAGGAGACCAAATTTGGGTGGCAGAGGCTCAGCGGCACCCTTCTTGTTGTATTGACTTGGGCGAGTTTTCGCAGATGCTCCACCGTCAATAGCCCCGAGGCCTGAATGCAACATTATATAGAGCATTGGCGCGGCAAGGACGAACAATGGAAGGTTGGATAACGTCCAGTACTTTAGAAACCCAACACCCCTACAGTATGTTAGCATTCATTTAAGACAGCACTTGTAAACTGAGCTTACCAGTATTCTCTCTGGACCCACGCATAGATGCTCGGAATCCAGTCTGAACACCATGGCCTCATGAGCGTATCTGCGCTGCTTGAGCTGCAGTACACGTTATAAGCTATATACTGAGGCAGAACGGTGATCAAAGCCATCAGAATACCCGAAACGCATACGACGAATAACCTCCGGATATGATGTCTGATCTCAGTGGACTGGAGGATCCTAGCCATGCAATCCATAGCGTCGTAGATGAGGACTAATCCACTAAACAGGCCGTTACCGCGAAAGGTTGCAGCTAAGCCAAAGATGAGTCCTGAGAACAGAATGAAAACATCCCTCCCAACGGCTTGATTTTTATGATGAGTTCCGAGTGTCTTGGCATACACATAAAATCCAGTGAAGTTCAAGAACGAGAAACAACTCTCCGCGTAAGGCGCAGACAGGAACATGCCAGCAGGCGATGTAACATGAAGGCTGGCAGCCAAGAGGGCTATCTTTGACCGCTTAGACGCTGATAATGTTGGATATACAACTAGCGTAAGTTCATGCAACATCAGGACAGAAAGGAGGTGAAAGGCATGGGAGACGAGGATCCCAGCAACTACTTCATTGCCGTCTGGATCCGAAAGACCAATGAGTGTGAGACCTAAAATGCTCAGTCAAAGTCTCTGACGCAATGGCAACAAGATTCACCTTTGCTGGCCAATGCCATGAATTTCGTAAAACCCCAGCCGAAGGCCCATTCTTGCTCCCAGGAGTAGCCGCGTCGCGCGATTTCGATGAAATATATGGCGTCCCATCTGACAAAACTACGCAACCTTGCTGATAGACCCCATCCAGACTCGGCTAAGGTTCTGGGAAGACTTGGCTCGGGATGCAATAGTTTCGTTGAAGTATCATATCCGGGTCCAGGGCTCAGAAGAGCTATGCAGAGTAGAAACAACTTCCAGAGGGTGAACAATATGACCAGTGAGATCTTTGGGCGATCCCGAGAGTGAATATCGAGAATTGACATAACGCATCGTTGTGGCAGGTGCAAATCTCGAAGGTTCTCTATGTTGTAAACATTGGGCGTCAGTCGCGCCAAACGCGCTAAGACTTCTACATATTGCGTCTGGTGTTCTTCCTCACTCGAACCTCTCACGTCAATCGGGCAAGATTACGGAGGCCTCAAACCAGGATCTAAGTCATGATGGCACCCGGAACAAGCAATACCGGTGCTACGTTGGCTACGCTGCCTCCAGAGATCTTGGCTCAAATTGTGACGCATGTCGAGACAGCAAGAACATTACATCGTTTATCTTTGACTTGCAAAAGACTTCATGCCTTCGTTGAGAACGATGGCTTTCGAGTGTTTGCCCAGACACGGTTCCCCTACGCTCGGTTCCCATCTACACACAACTCATCGTTCTGGAGAGATGCTGCCCACGGATTGACAACCTTCTCAAGGAATTGGGACCGAAAAGCTCTCATTGCATGGAGGATAAACCCTCGTCCCGACACGAGCCGTGATCATAGAAGGCATCGAATGCGGACACAAACTATGGGCTTCGTCCCCGTCATTGATAGCCATGAAGCATGGTATGGGGGCGATTGGAGCTCGAGAAAAGAAACCGTGGCTTGGGCATCTGGTGCGGACTTGGTTGTTCGGGCTAGAACCATGGGGGACAAAGCAAAAGATGTTTGGGAGACTACTACAAGCAAGAACCTGAGGGATTTCAATGTACACCAACATAGATACGAATGGGCCATTTACCATGGGGAAGGAGTAAGAGAGGGTAGAGATGACATCACTTCACTGAATTTGCTGCCACACAATAGCTTCGATGGCCCAGAACAGGTGATTGTTGGCCGAGCTAGCGGTGATCTTACCAAAGTTAGTCTATCCAAGAGAACGTCACGCAACCAAGTCCAGTCTTCGTTCGCCACTGAAGGGCGGCCTGTTAGGTCGGCTACCACGAACCAAGGTAGCCAAGGCCTGCTTGCAGCTTGTTTGTCTGACACTGTTGTTGCTCTCTATCCTATTTCTACCTCAAATAAGCGAGTGGCTCCGATTGCAGAGACCACTGCAATCCCGCCTGGCCTGTCAGGAAGGACCTGGACGTCTCGGTTCTTGAGTAATGACCGATTAGCAGTGGGACATGGAGTATCGCAGCAGCCTATCCGCATTTATAACATCGGCCGTGGCGAATTGACAAGCGAATATGCAGATACACTGGGGTTCAATGATGCAGGTGCAGATCCAAGATTCCATACTCCCAGTGACAACAACGGTGGCGCTACCTCGGTATACTCACTGGCGCCAATTGCGAAGTCTTCTTCGGCTGGAGGAGCGGAAGGAGATTTATTCCTGAGCGGGGCCTATGATGGGCTATGTCGGTAAGCGTCGGGCACTCCTCGCTCCATATCCAAAACACTGATCGTCGTACTCAAATCAAAGTCTTCATGATCTACGCTCCCCAACCCCCACCGTCTCTCGCTTCCGAGACCTCGTCGACACCTTCTCACCAATATACTCCCTCCTTCCAATCGGTACCGAAAGATTCGTTGCTGGAGGCGCCCGTCACTCCATAATCAAAGTGTTCGACCTCCGCATGCCTGGGGGTAAGTTGTATCATTTTACGGACCTAGACCCGTGCTCTCATGCAAGGCACGATATTCCCAAACATTGCGATCTCAAGGGACCTCGAAGTGGCTGTGCATACCACTACGAAGCTAAGCATGGTCGCCGTAATTGGAACATGTTCTTGGGCATGGGAGCCAAGCGCTATGGAAGCCATCAATCTCCTGTCTATACACTTTCTAGACCATCGCAATGCTCGCCGAGCTTTTTCGCCGGCATTGAGAGCACTATCGTACAAATTGATATGGTGTCCATCATGGACCCGCACCCTGATCCAGTGTTTAAAGACGGCCCAGCGATGACAGGTGATTGGCAAGATGTTCATCGAAAATGGGATCCACAAGGAAACGTTGCATGTTTGCCTATGTACGAGCATGACACAGGGCCTGTCAATTTGTTGAGACAAAGACCGGTTGAATATGCGGAAGGCACAATCGAGGGATGGGATGAGAGGTGGGATTACGACCGCTCATATCGATAGAGGCCATCATATGTTTGACAATCATGGGTGAATTCCGTCATGGATGATGAATGTCTTGCGGAGAACATCTTTCGTAACTCTTTCTTAATACTTGCTCTTCACAGTGACGCGAAGTGACTGTTGGGACTTCAATTCGGGCGACATTTAGGTGTCCCAGCTCTGAATCGACTGCTAAGGGGGTTTCAAGAGTGGAGCTGAAGCGTAGAGCTTTAGAGACAGTCCTCAGGAGTGGTGAGAGGGGAACGAAAAAATATCTCGGAAGTGGCCCTTAGCCAAAACATCAAGCTTCAGAGCAGTGACTAAGAGCGAGGCTCGCAAAGTAATGAATAAGCATCTGATTATGGAGTTGAGGCTAAAATACGGGTCTTGAAGCATTGAGTGAGATGGAAGGTCAATGACACCGATTTTCGCCAAACACAATCGATGATCGATGCCAAAGTATACAACTCTCAATGTTATTCCACATACTACGCATTGGAGGTTGATTTCAAGTCTTTATGATATGATTTCCCAGGCTTAGCCTACCCCTCAGAGCTTTTTTGAGAATGTCATCCTGCGACTTTGGTGTGGGAAAGTAGGGACCAGGTCTTGGTGGGGCGGAAGCTAATGTCATTGACCTTCGCATATTCAAGAATATCAGGGTGGTACTTAAGCTAAGATACAAGATATAAGGGGCAGGCGACGATAGAACATTGAGAGTGGATTTTGCGGCCAGAGACAATTCCCAGAGGAACTGAGCAGGAGTGAAATAGTAATTTTGAGAGTCTCCGTGTCGCCAAATATAATTCAATGGCGGCCTGCGGAAAACACAAGTTCTGTACGCTGCGGACTTCTACAACTTCGCTTGATAATAAAATTTCCAGTATGAAAATTGCTCAAATTGGCCAAGCGAGCAGCTCCTCAGCCACGAGACTCAGTGTAGCTCGAATCGTTGCTGAACTCTCAATTTTTTGAAGTTCGGCCTCATTATATTTTATTTTGGTGATACCAAGACAGTTGACTTTGAACATAGTACGCGCCACAGAGGTGTCAGAATCTAAACGGGCTACGAAAGTACCGGGGAGTGGAGTTAGAGCGAAGAATGAATCTCAAAAGCAGTAGATAGGGGACAAAAGGGCCGATGAGAGCGGAGACCGATGAAAAAGACATGTTCCCGGAGCAGAAAGTGCGTACATTGGTACTCTAGAAACCTATCTTGCAGTTCACTTTCAGCTATATGCTGCTACCTTTATGTGTACCAAAGTCTCGGAAGCAGTGGGCGTAGGAATAAAAGAGCGTTAGGAGCAGAGCTCGCGTGAAGGACAAGTCTCAGCAGCAGCAAAAAGGTAATAAACAAGTAACGCGAATGGAGATCCAGGTCAAAGGCAGGTCTTGGGAGCGGTGGGTAGGGGATAAAAGGGCAATGGACAGTGGAGAATCACGCCAAAGACAAGTCTCGGGAGCACTGATTGCGCAGTTTGCTGCTCCGGGAATGCGGTTTGCGACCTACTTCCCGCTCCTTTATGCCTTCATGCGTATTGAAATAACACAGCTTCACTCCTAGTATAACATAATAGAAGCGCCGCGGCCTGTCATCTTGTCAACAACTTCAGTACTTTACCTCACTTTTAACCCTTTCAGCACAACCCTCAGCCACCAACCTGCAATATCATGCTCACCGCAGAGGCATACAAAGTGTTTAGGAAGTACAAAAAATCCACTAACAAGGTTATCCAATGGCTGGCAACAGCAGCAGGCGTCAACACCAACCTGTCTTTTGAACGAGCTAAGGCAGGCCGCTGAAATCACCAAATCGCGGAGAGTCGAGATCCCAACCGAGATTTTGTGGGCTTTTGAGCTAGCTATTGATGCTCGGACAGATATCTCTGAGTATTTCAAGCAGATGACTGGATTCAAGGATGAGAAAACACGCTATCACGAGCACTTCACCAAAACTTTGAAGCTCATTTACAAACTTTTGCGCGGCAAACAACAGTCGGCTGGCGGTAAGATGACCAGTGCGTCAAGCAAAGGGCAACAGCCTACGAAATCACAGAATCGATACGATCATCTTCCAAAAGTCTCAAACGAGCCAGAAGTGGAGATTTTTGCCGCTGCCGAGGATAACGCAGCAGTACTTGGTGAGGAGCCTACTTCGTCGGTCGAAGAGCCCCTAGAACCAGAGCTCAGTCTCAAGGACGATGATATGGTGAAAGATTTCGAACTCTACTATGTAATATCTGTCAATCTTATAGATCTTGTTGACCTATTACTTTTACTGATCCCATGGCAGAACTTAGATTGCACCTGCAAAAAGATCAAGGACTGTTGGGCGAAGGCAGCCGAGGGGTCCATGTCCACACTGTTCGCCGCTTGGCTTACTACTGCTTAGAACGACACCTTTTGGTCCTTCAAGAACGGTCCCGCTTTGAGGACACTCAAAATCACAACTCGTGGACAGCTTTGCGAAGCCTGGCATGGCGCCGCTTTCCCCGCACAGCACGAAGGCACTGCACTCACGCTGCTCAGCTAGGGTGCCATATTCCTCTCGGGCCATGGGCTTGTGTCCCGGTGGAAAGCGTTTCTTGGGTCCTTACGCACAGCGCCTCCACTGCGACCTGGACTCGAGAAGTCTACAAACTACATCACCGTCCAATCTGATCCGGAGGACGAACCTAGACAATTTGCAGCTGAGCGGTCGGTGTTAGACCTGTTGCTCAACAGCATGCACAGGGTCATACTGTCCAATGAACCAAAAAAGAGCGACAAAATGTTGATAAACCCTGACTTTCTCCGGGAAATGAATCCTCCTATAAGTGGCCTCATCGAATTCATACTTTCGGAAGAAAAGGCATGTCAAACTCACGCCATGTTCGGGTTGCAGCTTCTGGCCGAATCATATAAGAGCTTTACCATACCAAACCACGAACAGCTACACCCAACTGCCGCATCCAAATGCTTAGATTCGCTTAGGATGTTCGAAGTAGTCTTGGTCATCTACGAGAACGCTAGCCTCTCGAATGTATACGCGATTGTAAATGCGAAAGGTGCTTGGGAAATCCGCTCCCGAAAGCTCTTCCGGAGTTAGAACGACATCTGGCAGTCATTACTGGGGAGAAGTGCTTCGACCTATACCACCAGGCTCCATGGATCGCAGGCCACCAAATGCTAGTCATCTTGTCCCATGCTACCGATCATGGAGTTCGGCTTTGCAGTAACGGTCATTGTGTCGCAACGGTCCTCCATATGTACAATTTGCCGCGTCAGTCAGGTGCTATGACCGAGGAGTCCGCTGTCTTGGAGAGCCTCTGCGATGCGCTACTGCAAACTGTCTTTAGCGGCTCACGACCAGAGCGCAAATTCTACTCTCAGTATGCGTCTTCCCTAGGCGGGAGACTCCAGTTCGACGGATCAAAGAGACACAAGAGTAACTCAGACAAGGACTCATGCAAGAAACCTAGCTGGCGGATAACGAGGCCTAAGAAGAATGTCAAGAGGGTCACGCCCCATGACATATCCCTCTTCCATGGCTTATACTCTTGCGAATTCAACCTCATCTGCCACAACTGGGCCAACGTGTGGTTTGGGCTTGACAGGGGAAAGCGGAGCACAGACAAACAAGCAGAGAGGGCCCAGAAGGAGCTCGAAGCCCACCCCTTCGCCATCGCGCTCGACCATCTTGAGAATGCGGTCCGCTCAGAATGCGCAGGGGCTTTCCCTGTGGCCAAAGTCAACTGGATCACGGTCTATTTCTCTTGCACGGAGGTCTTAAGGAACATAGCACGAGCGAAGCGACTTGAACCATCTTGCCCTGGTTGCGATCCAGGTGCCGACGAGACGGAATGGTCGGATTGGGGGGTTTTCTTCGCGGAGGGGATGTTTGCTAGTGCGGACGAATATTTAGACACTTAGGCTGGAAGCTCCGCCTTTCGCTTCGAAAACCAGATGTTCATTGGATATGCGAGAGAGGCCATTCGCACCACATTTGAGGGTAGGACCACGGCCGATTATCTCTGGAATATTTGAAGATGCTGGCTGGTCGTGGGCTTCAACATGCAATTTTCTTGCCAGCTTGACGCTCCTATGTTGTTGATTGTACCACATTGGACGGATTATCAGCCGTTCTCTTGGATGGAACAATGCTCCACAAGAGGTTGAAACCGTGCCGTCTAGACTCAACGAGATACCTATTTGCAGTCAGAATTTTGGGTATTGAGCAAGACTATCTAGGAAAAAATGGTTTCATGAGCTGAAAATGGCAAATTGTAATCTCGACGGACCTCCGAAAGGGACTGCCTTGACTCAAATCGAACTCTCATCTCTACCTAGACAATATAATCATCTCAAAAGCCTAACCTACAAGTCCCCTACCCCCAATCCACACCTACTTCAACTCAAAAGCCTCCTCCCGTCCCTCCACCGCCCTCTTCCCCTCCCTACACTCCAACTCCCTCAAATGCCCAGTCCCAACATCATAAACAAACCCATGAACCTGCAGCCCCCACCCATGACTCCCCTCAATCACAATCGCATTCTCCCTCACCGTCCTAACCCCCGCAAGCACATTCGCCTCCACCAATCTCACCGCCCGCTCCTCCGGCTTCAAATGCTCCCAATGATGCCAATTCTCCTCCCTCAACTTCCTCACAGGCGCAAGCCACGTATCCAACAATCCAAGCTTCCCGTTTGCTAAGGCGGCAGCGACGCCACCGCAGCCGATATGCCCGCAGACGATTATATGCTTGACCTTAAGATGTTCCACCGCGTAGGCGAGGACGGATTGGGAGTTGATGTCTGTTGGGGGGAGGACGTTGGCGATGTTGCGGTGGCAGAAGACGTTGCCGGGATCGAGGTCTAGGAGGGTGTTTTCGGGGACTCGGCTATCTGAGCAGCCGAACCAGAGGATGCTGGGGGACTGGCCTTTGGCTAGGGTGGGGAAGAGTTCGGGTTTTTGGGAGGCGGTGCGGGCGACCCATTCTTTATTGCGTTCGAGGACCGTGGCGAGGGGGTCTGCTCGAGGGTAAGGCATGTTAGCATCGTGGTCTTGGTAGAATGCGCTAGTGGTAGGGACGGGGCTCAATGGCAATTGGTGGGGGAGCATGGGCTGACCCTTCCGTGGGGCATGTGACAGAGAGAGGAATCTGGCTTTAGGGGTTGTAAAAATCGAATAACGAAGGGTCGAAGGCAGTCTGTAAGCAATGGAACGCAGGTACATACCATTGCTAGCCATGGTGACGAGTGACGAGTGACGAGTATCAAGGTGCAAAATTTTTGGTCGGAAATCGGAGCTCGGATACTACGCAATTTGACGTGCAGCGGTGACGTGACGTTGAGCAGATAAAGAGACCACGTGCTTTTGGACCAAAAAAATTGCAACAACAGTGGAAACTTGGACAAGAAAAATATTAAATGAGGAATGTAGGGGCAACTGCGACTTTATGTATACAGGAAGGGGCCGAGGAGAAGTGGTGGAGAAGAGAAAGATAAAGCCGCCGGGTAGAGATAGGTTCGTTGGGACTGCAAACCCCGCGCGATCTGTGATCATAGTATTTAGTATTCGTGATGCACATCATACATGTCGATTGAAGGAGAAAGGGGCATGTAGAGGTTTGGGCGAGAAATTGTTTGGCTCGCCAATTGCTGCCCCCCCTAGGCGGACAACGACGCCTAGTGATGCTGGCACTGAGGCACCCCACATCTCAAGGCTCACTTGGTAACCTAATCGAATCTTGTTACGAGCATCTACGAGGACAGATTCCTCAAGAAATCAAGGAACGTGCAATAACCTTTTGATATCATAGGCAGCTCGATCCGGGGAAAGAGTATGCGGGGACTCTACAATCTCAAGGCTCATTTGATATCCTAAGATCGGATTGCGCTTCAAAAGGAGAGACATGATGTCTATCTTCGGCGTCCAGATGCACGAAGCAATCTCTTCGTGTCCTCTACGGCAACTCTTGCCACACGCTTCAACATGCCCCTTTCATCCCCTTCTCTAAATCTGTCCCACCTGTCCAAACCATCCATAGCTGGCAGACTCAGAGTTTCGTACCCTTGTCTGATCACCTTACTCACTTCTCTTGGACTCAGGTTACTGCTCATGCGGCCTTTTCCTTTCTCAGCTTCGACTAGGTCATGGTAATGAGCTGCGACCTGGATCAGGATATCGATTGGTGCGGTGGTAGGGCCGTTTGGGCTGGCGTTCAAGGCTTCGGGCGATGGCAGATGAGCTTGGAATGCCTTCTTGAAGCGATTCAGGTAATCGCCAGCCTCGACAAGCTTGTAGAAAAGGTCGTCGTAGGCTGCAGGATCGGGAAGAAAGGACTCTCCAGAGGTAACCGCGAGTGCCAATGTAGCAAGAAAGGGTTTAATAAGTAAGGGTAAGTCCGGATCCTGGACAGTCAGAGAGGGAGCGTAGGTAGTCATGAAGCGGAGGAAGGATAGAAGCGTCTGCCAAAGGAGAGACCAGTGGTATGTAAGACGTGTCCGACTAAATGTGAGGTATGATAATATGCGGTGTATCAGACCGATGGTAGATATGTAAAGAGGTATGTCGAGGTGGCGGCGAAGATTGTGATTTATGGTGTCGACTAGTATGTCCAGGATGGATGTTATTGTTGGGCGAGGCTTTGGAGTCGCGGGGAGAAATGGCTGCCGTTGGCGGCAAAGACGGACGGCGAGCAGGACTTCTGGGTCGCACAGGATTTTGCATAGAACAAGGTCTTCGACAATGATACGGAGGATCAAGAGGTTGAGAAGACCGTAAAGTGTTGTCCTCGAGGAACGATATCCATGGTGGAGGGTATAAGACGTAAAAGATAGAAAGGCACTGAAAGGCGCTTCGCCTGTCCTGGGATCAGGCGGACACGAGACAAAATTGGAGCAGAAGATCTTGTTGGCATTGGTAAAATCATAGACCCCGAGCAGAACCGCCGCATTGGGGTTCGGCCTAGTCTATAGTCAGCATGGGTTTTCTTTGTGAGTGAGTGTGGGACTTACAAGACGGCAAATCCTTCCTTCACATCATCAGCATTAGGTGGCGTGGGCTTTGCCCCTTTCGCTGGAGCAAGTAGGCCAAGGCTGATGTATGCTAACGTGTTACTGAGAGTCCAGCCTTCGGCGATGTCCTCTTGAATGGCAATATAGGAATCTCTGGATTGTGAACAGGCACTGCCTAATCCCCGTATAATCTTCTGAATGATGCCCTCATTCACAAAGTCTTCAAGCCGTAATCGGTAAGGATTTCGAAACTCGAACTTGTTGTAGTTTGCCAGTAGGCCCAGTAGTAAGTATGGCTTGAATACCTGCTCCGGAATTTCCGAGTCCTGAATGAACTATGTACAAAGAGTAAGCAAATACTCACTATGTTCATCACGATCAAGGTTTGCCAGTAGAAGAGGGGCAACAGGACCATTTTGAATATTTGGCAACCGAAAGCAGGCGTTTTCAGAAGATCAAAGCGGTAATGCACGAGGTAGGCTGTCATCTACAATCGACAGAAGAGAAATGGGGTCACACCTTCATCAAAGCAGGGAAAAGATCCCTATGTGTAAAATATGAGATTAGGCTTGTTTGATACGCTCCTGAAGTCAACGAGAGCGCAACATCGATAGCCTTGTTACGAACTTCGACTAGAAGTGATCAATAATCTGCCACGATGCCTGGAGTGGTCTGTAGCGCTTACGTGATCCGCTTGTTCGCACGATCCCCTCAATGGCATTTGCGAACTCGAAGAAAACTGCATCGACCTCGTCAAGGCCTGCAAGGACGGTGATGATATCCGCGCTCGGATTGGTGTACCGCTTCGCCAGGATTACACCTAAGAAGACTGTCAAAGTCTGAACCAGTAAGTGTCCAATATGGGCGCAAAGGGCGGTTTCGATCGACGTACATCTAAGGCGTGTTCATCTGATGGGCCCTTTCCTGCTTTGACTTGGTAGACAGCTCGCATGAAGAGTTGCTGCGTCTCATGCTGAGTGTGTAATAGGTCGTCGGTGGTGATGGCCTCTAATCGTCGTTCCAAAGCGGATTTGTCTGGTTTGAGGAGAAAAAACTCTCCCCAAAAGCCATCCGAGTCTGCATAGTCTTCGTCGTCCTGCTTGAACAGATCTTCATAGAGGTGGTCGATTTTAGGCTGGAACGAAGTCGGCCTGGCGTCCTGGGTAAGAGGCGATTCTTCCATCCTTAGAACAGTATCGGCTTAGTCGGTAGAAGTTGTACTATCAAGGCTTCTGCCTTATCAAAGCCATCTCGGTCCAGTCCTCTTTCCAACCCAGCTGCAGCAAATTGAAAGAGAGAGCGGAGGAAGCTAAACCTTGCCCTTAGCTGTGAAACACCCAATGGACGCCTTACTCAGATCATCCTAGATTGAAATCAGCGCTCTCAAGGAGAAAAGCTGGGAGCAGTCAGATACAGTGAAGCTGATATTTTCGTGGTCCTACACAGATAAGTTGAGCGCCAGAATTTCGTCCTGCATGAAGGTCGAAGGGGATTTTCGATGGGGAATACTCGTATTGACCCCCTACTCGGCAGTACCCTCTACTCGGCAGACGCTAAGCCTAATTAGGCCAACCATCTTAAAAAATAGCAATGTACTCATGCAATTGCCACTACTCAAGGGCATCACATAACCAGACGGCCTAATTGGAGCTCTACAACACTATCGGAGGCAGTGGACTAGTAGTAGAAGAAGGGCTCGTATCCGGAATAACCATAGCCCATGTTGAGGATGATCTTATAAGCTTCACAGAATTCGATAGCTTCATTCGTAATATATGATTGATAGCCGTCGAATATGAGCATTCTGTATTTATCATTCAAGCCTTCTCGCTTCGTAAACTGGTGGAAGCACTCCCTTATCCATAGCAGGCCTAATTCGTTATCTATCCAGCCATTCTCGCTGTATACAATATGGCCCCAGACCTTCTCTTTACTAAGTGCTTCCCAGTAGACTATTTATTGTTGCTTTCCTTTAAAGATAATCCAGGGCCGAAGAAGTCTTCTATCGAGCGAAATTAGCTTAAGGAGAGACACCTATTCCCGATTACCACAATGGGTTATATATAGTTGGATAGCATGTTTTGAGATAACGCATTTGACCTTCTTCAGAACTCCAAGTATAAAGCCTTTTTCCTCCATATTGTATGTATCCTGGTCTTCTACTTTATACTTCTGCTTTGTTGTATAGTAGAGCTCGAACCAATAAGCTATCGTTCCAGGGTCGCTGGCAATGTTATTCCTGTCTTTATCCATAGGCGAGAGGAATTTCGATTTCAGATCAGGATGGCGACTCAAGAACTTATCGACCCAGTGATGCCCTAGATCCTTTGTATAGCCTCTTTTTCGAAGCATCTGCTGAGCTATTGACCGTAACTGTATGATGCTTGGTGGCCACCCCCATTTGCCGAGTTGAATTATCTATCTCACAATAGCAGCTTCTTCTGCTGGCGATAGCAATTGCTATTCTTGGCGAGCTTCCTGCCTTGATTTCTTCCCCTTGATTCGATCTTGAAGAGTACTCCGACTGATCTGGAACCGAATAGCGATCTGGTAAATAGGTTCAGGTTGTGGTGTGCTAATGTTTTTGGAATAGAAGTCCAATGCCAGCTGTATTCTTTGCTCTTTCGGGAGTTCTGGAGGGCCTGTCTGGAGGTCTTCTGTATCCTGTAGGTCGGAAGGAGGGGAGGGAGGGCCGTGGAGCATTAATGAGGCCATGTTGGTGGCATTGAGTGGGTGGAATGGAGGATTTGAATAGAAAAATCGGTGTTTTGGACTAGGTTACCAAATTAGGCTTAGCGTCTGCCGAGTAGAGGGTACTGCCGAGTAGGGGGTCAATACGAGTAATCATATTGCTTCTGATTGGCTGGTCGGTGAGTTCGGTGAAAATACTCCGTGATAATGGCCTGACAAAGCGTGCACTTTCGACACTTACGACCACTCCCTCTAAAGACACACAAGAGACTTGCTTTTGCAATTTGAGATACTCACCTATGCTGGCTGTTGCTAGATCCAACCTGCAATAATATTTCTGGACAGCCTCTCCGCCTCCACCATGTCCCTACAACGACCTTTGACATCATCCTCCCAAAGCATCTTCAGATTTGCCTCGAGCCTTGCAACCACTACAGCGCGAACACGTCCCTCTAAAGCCTCTTCAATATGCTTTCGCTGTCAAGTACAACAGGCAAGCAGGCGAAAGCTTTCCACCGCAACAGAATACCGACCACATTCACTCGATCCCGCTCCTCCGCCACCCCGCAATACAAACATCCCCGACACCTCAATCGCAGGTATATCACCCGAGATCAACAATAGGAGACCGCCTAGGCAAACGGAGCAATATGAATCTGCTGCGACCTCCAATCAACCAGAGAAACAAAGCATGAGTATTTCTGAAAATGAAGCCCAGAAGCCAAAACCCGTCACCGAAGCCCCCTCACCCTCAACTTCAACCGAGAAGCCCAAACGTCCCACCAAACTCCGGCCCCGAAAGGCAGCGATGTCGCTCACACCAACTGCAACGACACAACTTCGCAACCTCCTCTCCCTGCCCGAGCCGAAATTCATACGAGTCGGAGTCAAAAACAGAGGATGTTCCGGTCTCGCATACCATCTGGAATACGTGGATAAAGCTGGCAAATTCGATGAAGCGGTAGAGCAAGACGGAGTCAAGGTGTTGATTGATAGTAAAGCGTTGTTTAGCATTATTGGGAGTGAGATGGATTGGGTAGAGGATAAATTGAACCAGAGGTTTGTCTTTAGGAATCCAAATATAAGTAGGTCTATCCCTACGATCTCCCTTCAGGAAATTCACTGTACTGACTGTTTGACAGAGGAGCAATGTGGGTGCGGAGAATCATTCATGGTTTAGCACCGCTTTTCTACAGCATACGTCCGACGTTTCAGCGGCATTAGAAGCAGGCGTTACGATAGTCATGCCATGGATCATGAAAATTGAAAGCAATCCATCCTCCATATCTCATCCCCAACGCCTGTCTAACGACCGCATGATATCCACGCCTAGAAGACACCCGGCGCATAATCCAAACACCCAACCTTCTCCACGAAACCCTTCAAACTGTTTTTGAATTCGAGATGCGCCGGATCCTTGTCCAGATAATAATCCCTATCCTCCACGGTCTCAAACTCCATCACAAAGCCATACTGGTACACGGCCTATTCCACCCACCCTTTTGTCAGCCGGATCGAACTTTTCGCCGCACAAGGAGGGCGTAAGAGACGGAATAAGAGGGTCTCATACCGCAGGCTCGGGGTTATTCTGCTTCCCTCCCGAGGCTGATTTGACGTATGGTTTCTGGCTCGTTGGGTGGACGCATACTTTTTCGAGTGCGAGCATGCGGGTGCAGATCTGTGATGTTAAACGTCTTGTTGGAGCTCTCCTGATTTGGAAGATATACCTCGTCGACTTTGGCTTTCTCTATAGTCGGCTTGAACTGTGCAGCTTGTCAGGAAGCAAACCTAATGTAACCTCGAGAGTGGGAATTACCTCGAACATGACGATGTGAATGATTGCCATAATTGAGATGTGAGCTATTGAATTGCTAAGGAAAGCAGTGATTGTAAATACCAGAGGAAAGTGCTGAGCTCGGAGAGCTTACCCCATGGGAGAAACTTATGACATCTTCATGCAAATGCATATATCGGGCTCCGACCGGTTGCTCCGATTGGATACGTTGTAGTAGTTCGAGATATTCTAGATGTCTGCGTGTAGTTCATCTTCAATATCTAAGTCGATGTCTAACTTTACTGCCTAATCTCTTAAGCGATATGCATGCCATCATTTCGTTACTGATCCCCAATTCGTCCCAAACACCTTGCTAGACCCAAATCTTTGACAAAGTGCCCATACAATATCCATGGCTCCTACCCTTCTTTCCTTACACTCCTCTCCAGCTGATCCGCCACACTGCTCTGCTGCACCTCTTCGTATCCTGGCGGTGGTTCGTCAGGGGGCGGTAGAGGCTCTTCTCTTGAGCTCCGGCCAGCTCTCGAACCGGTCTGGTCTTCCAATCCCACAACCCCATTATTGGCAGGCGGCGCAGGTCGCGGTCTTTGAGCCCCATTCGGCGCAATAGGCACCGGTCTCTGTATCTGCGTCTGCCCTCCCCCTCCACCACTCGCCTCCTCATAAGCAGGCAACTGCTCTAAATCCACATCCACCCCTCCAATCCCCACCGCCCTCCCACTCTCCCTCGCAACCTCAAGCGCCTGACTCAACGTCTCCTTAACCCTCTCATACGTAGAACTAAAATCGAACGCCCCGCCCTCTTTGAATGTAAGTTTTATCTGCACGAGGTTATGGTGCGCTGGTATGCCGCCGCCTGTGACAGGGATGAGGATGCCTTCCCAGATGTTGGGGCCGAAGAACGGGGCGGAGACGTGGGTGTCTTGGAGGTTGAGGAGGGGGCCGGAGAGGGATTGGAGGGAGGGGGTCGGGGTGGTGGGTAGGTAGATTAGCTGTGAGAAAGGGGGGGTTGTTAGTCGTGGGTTGGTATGGGGGAGGGGGAGGGGAGGGGAGGGGTGGAGACTTACGCGCTGATTTGTGATTATTGCTTTGCCGTCGCTGCATTTTATTGAGAGAGGCTCTTTGCCTGGGTAGGAGTTTGGTGTTTGGAGAGTTAAGGCTGTACGGGGCGGGGAGGTGAAGAGGAGCTTTTCTCGAGGGAGGTGGACGAAGGATTGAGGGCCATCAAGCATGACCCAGTTTATGGACATTTTGGGAGCTTTCTGTAGCTTGGTAGGTTGGTCGAAGGAAGATAGCTTGGGCAGAGCGGATGTTTAAAGGTCTGAGGCGCGGTTGTGCTTGGAGAAGATTCTTAGAGGTAGGCGCAGATGATCGGGTTGCTGCCTATGGAATCAAAAGCTTGTTGGGCATTATGGCTTGCTTGCAGACTGTCGAGGTTGTCAAAGGTGATATAGAAGATCACGCGGCTAGCTGATGACGACTCGGGTGGCGTTCTCGCTGGTGATTCGAGAACAATGATACGGCTACATAGTACTCTACCATATAGGTATATGGATAGATCTCAGTGCACTCCATAGATTAAAGTCCTATAGGATGCGAGTATCTGAAAACGAATCTTCATTTCCATGACTCGGTCTGGCTCACTGCCTCAGCTTTTCTCCACAAACTCCAAGACCTTCTTTATAAAGCCCTCTGGATTCTCTTCGGCGAGATAATGTCCACACCCCTCAATAACTCCTTTCTCGATATTCTCATACATCTCACTGGCCATATCCAACGCCCTAGCCGTCATGAAGACATGCTCCCCACTCATGATCATCGCCCTCACGCCAACCTTGCCATTCTTCTTCCTCCATTCCCTATTATGCTTCGCATCCTCCTCAAACGTCCTGTAGGTAGTGAACGCAGCCCACAAAGCCCCAGCAGCAGAGTATTGCGTGGTGTAGAAGTCCACAACCTCGTTTGTAAATGCTGACTGGTTCTGCGTCAAGCGGTCGTAGAAGTGTTTGAGGTAGAGTTTCTCTTTGCCAGTTACAAGGGTAACAGCAATGTCTGTTTGGGCCTGGAAATCGAAATGCCAAAGCGGTCCCGTATGCTTCGTATCGTCGTAGTATGTCGTTCCTGGGAGTGGGCACTCGCCCCAATTGATACTGGCAACGTGATCAGGGAACTGGGCGACGTATGCATGGGCTATCATTCCCCCGATATCATGTCCAACGAGATGAATCTTGTCCTTGATGCCAATATGCTCTGTGACCAGCTTGTATAAGTCTTGGGAGATTATGTCTTTCGTATAGCCGCTGGGAGGCTTGGAAGAGTAACCGTGGCCGCGATAGTCAGGCGCCAGGACATGATAGCCTGCTTGAGCAAGGGGGACGATGACATGACGGAATTGGTATGATGTTTCAGGGAAGCCGTGGATAAGGAGAATCGTGCCCTTGGACTCGCCAGAAACGGGGAGGCATTCAGTGTAGAAGATGCGAATTTCAGGATCCGATTGCTGGACCCAAAACTGACGGTCGTGAGGTTTGGGGGTGGTTTGGGATGCCATTGTAGAATATTGGGGTGGTCACTGGTCTATTAGCAATTGTACAGAATTTGTTACCCTGTTTGCTTCAGTATCCTTGCTTGAACCGTCAAGCAATGGCTGAATTTGTAAGACATGACGCTCTGCGAGCGTCACTTCAGCGTCATCTTGAGGAGGGGGTCAAGTGCTTGTTCACAGCACATCCGCAGCGGATCGAGCCACGCCATCGGTTTCGACCCTTCCTCTGTAAGCGTGGAGCTTGAAGAAGTATGCTGCGGAGAAGCTTCCTCGATCTAAATCCGCGATGCTCTGCGGAGTTGCTTTTGATGCTCAAGAATTTTGGCTGGCCTTTCCCGTCTTCACTTTCGAACCCCCCAACCAGCCAGCCTTGTAGGGCTGCCGCCCGGAATTATCGATATTTCTGCTCCGGTGTACAACGCTAGGGCTCTCCTAGGGGCGAAAATTTGCAGAGCTCTACAATTCACCAACCAGGCAAATTTCGACAAAAGATTCGGTATCAACCTTTTAGAGACGTACAAAATCCACAATTCTATACGCAAAAATATATTGTTAAACTTGGTATCTGTAGAGTTAGAGCAAGGTGAACGGTTGGGGGGTTTGGCCGTTTGGGGGGGGGGGGGGGGGGGGGGGGTGAACCCTGTTTTGCCATCTGCATTACCAGCAGCAAATCTCTCACACATCTCCATCTTTGTGGCTTCTGCAGCGTTTACCTCAATGCATGATTCGAAGAAGACGTTCTAAACATCAAAAGGTGAAAGGGCAAAGCGCCAAGAGCTTGTAGCCATGGAATCGGTTCGCCAGGATGACTTATGCGGCCGTACTCCGATCAGTGCAACTTTTCGTCCAATCCATATGAATGAATGCCTTCAATACCCTGTACTCTCTTGAAAAAGACATTTGCCTCCAAAGCTCGTGTTGATTACTACATATTTCAGTTTATAATAAGCTGATGAGACCAGATCTCATCCCTAGCAACCTGATCAATCATCTTCCATTTCGTGCTAATCTCGTGCGCTCCTCGACTTAATTCACAGCAGACTAACCCACGGATCAATCATGACATCAATGCAATTGGAATCAGGTTTAGCTCAGAGGAAATGCGCAGCGGTACAGAAACTTCAGAGTCTACCTTCCCACGTTGACATCTACACTGACTGCAATCTTCCCATAGGATACCTCAAACGTTATACAATCCCCGGGTTCAGCGAGTCAGCGGTGGCTTCTCCGCAAGTCGTTGATGAACATAGAGCTCATAGAGTTGTTGTGTCAAGATGTAAGAATCCTGGCGGCTATGGGGCCAGACATGAACGATAACGCCCCATTTTCTCTCTAGAACTCTGAAAACAATAAACCTGGCCACCCCAGTGGGGCTGAATTTAGCTGGCTTCACGACGAGTTCGACGCCTCAAGAGTTACCTGGAACAGAGAATGGCTCATTGTTGAAACATCAAAGCTCCCGAAACCGATTCCATTGATAATGGCTGGCCTACCTTGCATATTCAGACCTCTCAACGATCGGTGGGCGTGGTGTGGAGAAGCTAGTTTCGTTGGCACAACCGTATATGTCAACCCTCGTGTGCAGGAGGATCCCAACCCTTCTCTTCAATGGCCCACTCATTATTCTAATCTGAAGAAGTCGCAAATGGCCTCGATCTTGGAAGCTCTCATGCCGATTTGCAATGTCAGGAGACTCATTTTCGTTGCTGGATATACCGTTGTCGAGCTAGTATTTGGAGATGGCCGAGTCTATGGGCAACAGTCTTTACCTGGGAAGGTAGGCGGAAGATTTACTACTTATCACCACAGCGAGGAGTCATATCTGGATTGGACGCGAAACTCGGAAAGAGAGATGTTAGTTGATCCAAGCCAATATCTCTCACAAATTAACCTGAATTCGCTTCCGCACGACGACAGCGACTATCTTACAGATTGCGATACTCTAGGTCCTGGAATGAGAGGCTGCAGTGGAAGATGTCCCGGGAGCGGATCAAATTGCAATCCAAGAACACTCGGCCTGCACATCTGGAATCGTGGTACGAAATGGACCTGAGATAAGGATGACGATATCAAACAAGGCTTTCGACAATTACAATAGCGTTTCTCACCCTTTGAATGACAGAGCGCACCAATTTGGCATCATAGAGGAACGATACCAGGATCTGAATGTTGCACTTGTTCGCCTTGCACCAGAAGTACAGGAGAAAGCCTCAAACACGTCCTACTTCCAAGCTGAAGTACCTAAGTATAATATCACTGGGTTGCGTGGAAGTGGTGTGAAAACTATCATATGCCCCTCCCTTGGCACCCTCACGGCGGTAGTCAGCCCGGCTGCGTTTTCCCAATATTGGATCATGGCTTGCATTGCATTTCAGCTATTGAAGTAGAACCCTTGTATTCGTCGATTAAACGCCAATAATTACCACACATTGCTCGCAAAATTTTCCTTGAATCCTCTGTAGAACGCTCAAAGCTCTTGGAACCCTGGTTCAACTCTAGGCTAGCCTCACCATATAATTGTCTCAAGTTATACAGAACACAGCATACGATGAAGAATGTCGGTAGTTTCTAGGAGAGTGTATTTTGCTCATGAGATTGTGATATGTTTGTCGCAAAGGCAGCCATCAGTATTTTATGAAATGTATGTAAAAAGGCCTCCTAGGCGATCTTAGATGGGTAGTTTTAGGCGGAGCTTTAGGCTTCTAGGCGGCGATTAAGGCTGCTCTGGGGGCCGACTAAGGTTTTTTTGGTCCACCCTGTGCCTACCAAAACCCCTCCTGCTTGATACTGAACTGTCTACCTGCAGAAAAATCGCACATTCACCGGAACTTATCAGTTGATGGGCCTGCAGAAGCATATCAGCCAATAGCTTCGAGTTATGCGAGGAAGAGCGGCAAGCACAGTCCTGAGCTTGGTTGATGCTATTGCCCCACTTTCCTCGCCAGATCAGCGATCCTGATGGAGATGTACAGTATGCGAATTGGCCACCTCTGATTTGATCTGCTCTTTGCCTGGGATTCTTTCTGGTGAACAAGCGTACGAGGCGGTAAGGGGATATATAAAAAGTCACCTGCATGCTCGATGTGGCTTGCAGAACGGAAGCGGACAACGCTTGAACCCAGCGCATCCAAGCTGCTTTTGGTCACAATGCCGAAGATACTAATTGAATCCGATCTTCCAGGAGTAGCCAAGGAGGCCCAAATCATTCAAGAGACTGCAAAGATTCTTTGCGACTTCAAACAACGTGAGTTAGCTCCCGTGCAGGTGGTCCTGGACGATCTGCCACGTTTCAATACTATTATTAGCGTATCAGCATCAAAGGCAGGAGAAAGTTGCAGCTGCTGTACTACATAGTAGGCGCAAATACGCGGACAGCTTATGGCTTCTCTAGTCTACTACTGCTAGCTGCATCGTTCACCACACATGATTGGCTGTCGTTTACCGGGGATCTTTCAGCTGAGGGGCGCAATGCTCTAGCGTTTCTTCTGTACTGTAGTAATTGCACAAAATAACATGCGTGGATCTGCCTCTACCATTTCTCCTGATTCAGTACCAGATAGTCAATCAGCATTTAAGGACATCGAAATCAGGATCAACATCCTCGATGATTGACCCACTTTCTGTCGCGGCAAGCGTAGCGGGGTTGATCTCGCTGGGAATCCAAGTTTCGCAATCCCTGGTCGACTTCTACAATTCGTATAAAGATCTCGACTCAGACGTCGATGGTACGATGAAAAGACTTGAATCCCTCTTAGACATCTTCTGTTATCTTGACAAAACGATTTCAAATCGCAAGTTTCAAGCGGACGAACGAGACCTGATTAAGAATATCGAAGCATCTATCAAAGCATGCGACGAGTTAGTTCAGGAACTGCAAGATGAGTGTAAGAAATTCAGCAAGACTTCTTCGAATGGAGTCAAAGCTACTATTAGAATTGCTGGACGCCGAGCCACGTATCCGTTCCGAAAGAGCACTTTGCAGAAAATCGATGAAGATATCGACGAAATTCGTGCCAACTTGTCATCTGCGCTGGGAGTATTACAGCTTAAGGACAACAAGAGGACTCAAACTGACGTTGCAGAGATCAAGACCCTCTTGGATTTGGTCAAAACCAATCAAATATCATCAAACCTCCGTAGCTGGCTGAAGGCACCGGACGCCACTGTTGACCACAATGCCGCGTGCTTAAAGAAACATCCTGGTACGGGATTATGGCTTATCGAGGATTCCCGTTTCACGACATGGTTGACCGAAGGGAGTTCTATTTTGTGGTTAAACGGATTTGCGGGGTCTGGGAAGTCAGTGTTGTGCTCGACAGTAATACAATTTGTCCTCCGCCACCGAAGATCGGACCCTAGAATTGGTATCGCATTCTTTTATTTCACGTTCAACGATGAGTCGAAACGAGATGAATCGGCCATGTTACGAGCGCTGCTGCTACAACTATCGACCCAGCTCCAGGACGGTCATGCAGACCTCGTTAGACTGTACGATTCATATCAGGCTAGCACACCTCCACCGCAAGTGTTGATCGAATATCTACGGCGCTTGATTGAGAGATTCCAGCATGTGTATATCATGTTGGACGCGTTAGACGAAAGTCCTCGAGACGGACTACGAGGGCACGTGCTCAATGCGTTAGAGACGATGCGAAAATGGGTCCTACAAGGGCTGCATCTCTTTGTTGCGACCCGGGATGAGCCAGACATTCGTGATTCTCTAAGTCTTTCGACCGCCCATCAAATCAAGATGCAAAACATTGGGATAGATAAGGATATCGTGGATTTCATATCTGGTCGATTTGATACAGACCGAAAGCTGCGGAACTTATTGCCATATCGGAATAAGGTTCAAGAATCATTAGCAGGTCGTGCGAAGGGCGTGTCAGTAAACAATAACCGTCAGGTACTAGTATTAGGTGATGTGTACTGACGAGTCCCTAGGTTCCGATGGGTCGAATGCCAACTCACGGCTTTGCAGTCGTGTCCTAGTGAATATCACCTCGACCGCTTACTCAGTTCGTTGCCTAAATCTCTGGACGAGACGTACGAGCGGATGCTATATAGTATCGACCATCATTTGATTGAAGATGCCCGACGGATCTTTACCTTGCTTTGTTTTGCCTCAAGGCCATTAACAGTGCAAGAACTTATCGACGGGGTCGCCGTTGAAATCAATAACTCTCCAGGACTTAACCGTAAACGTCGATTACAGGATTCTAACGGCATCCGTATGATCTGTCCAGGATTTATTGAATTCGGTCTCGAGGCAGACCATACGACCGAGACCTATGACGTAGAAAAGTCTAAACCGACCGTACGGATTGCTCACTTTTCCGTTCAAGAATACCTGGAGTCGGATCGTATCCGACACCAGAAAGCTGAGACCTTTAGCCTAACCAGCGTTATAGCGCATGCAGAAATTGCACAGATTTGTCTAGTATACTTGCTTGAGCACAACCTTTCAAGCTCAGAGTTAGATCAGAGTATTCTCGAGGAATACCCACTGGCCCGCTTCGCGGCTATGTATTGGTACAGCCATTACAAAAGCACGGCAAATCCCGCTTCTAAATTAGACACCTGGATTTCAAGGCTATTCCAACAGAAGGAGTCATTTATGACATGGGTTAAGCTTTACGATATGGATCGCCCATGGGAAACATATGTTGTAACTGGCCGTATATTAGATAAGGTTGCAGGCCCTGTCTATTATGCATCGTTACTGGGACTTGATCAGGCGTTGCACGAATTGCTCAATACTAAGCAACAAGAAGGTATACTAATACACTCCTTGTCGTGTACGTGAGTACTTAATGTGTTTATAGAAATCAACGCTCAAGGTGGAGAATATGGCAATGCATTACAGGCAGCATCATATGGAGGCCATGAGAAAGTGGTACAGCAGCTGCTGGACAGAGGGGCAGAGGTCAACGCTCAAGGTGGATTATATGGCAATACATTATATGCAGCATCATATGGAGGCCACGAGAAAGTGGTACAGCAGCTGCTGGACAGAGGGGCAGAGGTCAACGCTCAAGGTGGAGAATATGGTAAGGCACTACAGGTAGCATCATATGGCGGCCATGAGAAAGTGGTGCAGCAGCTACTGGACAAGGAGGCGGATGTCAACGCTCAAGGTGGAGAATATGGTAATGCATTATATCTGGCATCATCTCAAGGCCACGAGAAAGTGGTGCAGCAGCTACTGGACAAAGAGGCGGATGTCAACGCTCAAGGTAGACATTTTGGCAGTATATTACAGGCAGCATCATATGGAGGCCATGAGAAAGTGGTACAGCAGCTGCTGGATAAGAAGGCGGATGTCAACGCTCAAGGTGGAGAATATGGCAATGCACTACAGGCAGCATCATATAGAGGCCACGAGAAAGTGGTGCAGCAGCTGCTGGACAAGGAGGCAGAGGTCAATGCTCAAGGTGGAAAACATGGCAATGCACTACAGGCAGCATCATCTCAAGGCTATGAGAAAGTGGTACAGCAGCTATTGGATAAGAAGGCAGATGTCAACGCTCAAGGTGGGTATTATAGCAATGCATTATATGCAGCATCATATAAAGGCCACGAGAAAGTGGTGCAGCAGCTATTGGACAAGGAGGCGGATGTCAACGCTCAAGGTGGAGAATATGGTAATGCATTATATCTGGCATCATCTCAAGGCCACGAGAAAGTGGTGCAGCAGCTACTGGACAAAGAGGCGGATGTCAACGCTCAAGGTAGACATTTTGGCAGTATATTACAGGCAGCATCATATGGAGGCCATGAGAAAGTGGTACAGCAGCTGCTGGATAAGAAGGCGGATGTCAACGCTCAAGGTGGAAAATATGGCAATGCACTACAGGCAGCATCATATAGAGGCCACGAGAAAGTGGTGCAGCAGCTGCTGGACAAGGAGGCAGAGGTCAATGCTCAAGGTGGAAAACATGGCAATGCACTACAGGCAGCATCATCTCAAGGCTATGAGAAAGTGGTACAGCAGCTATTGGATAAGAAGGCAGATGTCAACGCTCAAGGTGGGTATTATAGCAATGCATTATATGCAGCATCATATAAAGGCCACGAGAAAGTGGTGCAGCAGCTGCTGGACAAAGAGGCGGATGTCAACTCTCAAGGTAGACATTTTGGCAGTACATTACAGGCAGCATCATATCGAGGCCATGAGAAAGTAGTACAGCAGCTGCTGGACAGAGGGGCGGATGTCAATGCTCAAAGTGGAGATTTTGGCAGTGCATTACAGGCAGCATCATATAGAGGCTATAAGAAAGTAGTGCAGCAGCTGCTGGACAAGGAGGCAGATGTCAACGCTCAAGGTGGAGAATATGGTAATGCATTATATCTGGCATCATCTCAAGGCCACGAGAAAGTGGTGCAGCAGCTACTGGACAAAGAGGCGGATGTCAACGCTCAAGGTAGACATTTTGGCAGTATATTACAGGCAGCATCATATGGAGGCCATGAGAAAGTGGTACAGCAGCTGCTGGACAGAGGGGCGGATGTCAATGCTCAAAGTGGATATTTTGGCAGTGCATTACAGGCAGGATCATCTCAAGGCCACGAGAAAGTAGTGCAGCAGCTGCTGGACAAGGAGGCAGATGTCAACGCTCAAGGTGGAGAATATGGCAATGCATTATATGCAGCATCATATAGAGGCCATGAGAAAGTGGTGCAGCAGCTGCTGGACAAGGAGGCAGATGTCAACGCTCAAGGTGGAAATTTTGGCAGTATATTACAGGCAGCATCATATGGAGGCCATGAGAAAGTGGTACAGCAGCTGCTGGACAGAGGGGCAGAGGTCAACGCTCAAGGTAGATTATATGGCAATACATTATATGCAGCATCATCTCAAGGCCACGAGAAAGTGGTGCAGCAGCTGCTGGACAAGGAGGCAGATGTTAACGCTCAAGGTGGAGAATGTGGTAATGCACTACAGGCAGCATCATATGGAGGCTATGAGAAAGTGGTGCAGCAGCTGCTGGACAGAGGGGCAGAGGTTAATGCTCAAGGTGGAAAATATGGCAATGCACTACAGGCAGCATCATCTCAAGGCTATGAGAAAGTAGTGCAGCAGCTACTGGACAAGGAGGCGGATGTCAACGCTCAAGGTGGAGAATATGGCAATGCATTATATGCAGCATCATCTCAAGGCCACGAGAAAGTGGTGCAGCAGCTGCTGGACAAGGAGGCAGATGTCAACGCTCAAGGTGGGTATTATAGCAATGCACTACAGGCAGCATCATCTCAAGGCTATGAGAAAGTAGTGCAGCAGCTACTGGACAAGGAGGCGGATGTCAACGCTCAAGGTGGAGAATATGGCAATGCATTATATGCAGCATCATATCAAGGCTACGAGAAAGTGGTGCAGCAGCTGTTGGATAAGAAGGCGGATGTCAACGCTCAAGGTGGGTATTATAGCAATGCACTACAGGCAGCATCATCTCAAGGCTATGAGAAAGTAGTGCAGCAGCTACTGGACAAGGAGGCGGATGTCAACGCTCAAGGTGGAGAATATGGCAATGCATTATATGCAGCATCATCTCAAGGCCACGAGAAAGTGGTGCAGCAGCTGCTGGACAAGGAGGCAGATGTCAACGCTCAAGGTGGGTATTATAGCAATGCACTACAGGCAGCATCATCTCAAGGCTATGAGAAAGTAGTGCAGCAGCTACTGGACAAGGAGGCGGATGTCAACGCTCAAGGTGGAGAATATGGCAATGCATTATATGCAGCATCATATCAAGGCTACGAGAAAGTGGTGCAGCAGCTGTTGGATAAGAAGGCGGATGTCAACGCTCAAGGTGGGTATTATAGCAATGCATTATATACAGCATCATCTCAAGGCTACGAGAAAGTGGTGCAGCAGCTGCTGGACAGAGGGGCGGATGTCAATACTCAAAGTGGAAAATATGGCAATGCACTAGAGGCAGCATCATCTCAAGGCCACGAGAAAGTGGTGCAGCAGCTGCTGGACAAGGAGGCAGATGTCAACGCTCAAGGTGGGTATTATAGCAATGCACTACAGGCAGCATCATCTCAAGGCTATGAGAAAGTAGTGCAGCAGCTACTGGACAAGGAGGCGGATGTCAACGCTCAAGGTGGAGAATATGGCAATGCATTATCTGCAGCATCATCTCAAGGCTACGAGAAAGTGGTGCAGCAGCTGCTGGACAGAGGGGCGGATGTCAATGCTCAAAGTGGAAAATATGGCAATGCACTACAGGCAGCATCATCTCAAGGCTATGAGAAAGTAGTGCAGCAGCTGCTGGACAAGGAGGCGGATGTCAACGCTCAAGGTGGGTATTATAGCAATGCATTATATGCAGCATCATATAAAGGCCACGAGAAAGTGGTGCAGCAGCTGCTAGACAAGGAGGCAGATGTCAACGCTCAAGGTGGAGAATATGGTAATGCACTACAGGCAGCATCATATAGAGGCCATGAGGAAGTGGTACAGCAGCTGCTAGACAAGGAGGCAGATGTCAACGCTCAAGGTGGACATTTTGGCAGTGCATTACAGGCAGCATCATATAGAGGCCATAAGAAAGTGGTGCAGCAGCTGCTGGACAGAGGGGCGGATGTCAATGCTCAAAGTGGAAAATATGGCAATGCACTACTGGCAGCATCATCTCAAGGCCACGAGAAAGTGGTGCAGCAGCTGCTGGACAAGGAGGCGGATGTCAACGCTCAAGGTGGGTATTATAGCAATGCATTATATGCAGCATCATCTCAAGGCCACGAGAAAGTGGTGCAGCAGCTGCTGGACAAGGAGGTAGATGTCAACGCTCAAGGTGGAGAATATGGTAATGCACTACAGGCAGCATTATATAGAGGCCATGAGAAAGTGGTGCAACAGCTGCTGGACAAGGAGGCAGATGTCAACGTTCAAGGTGGAAAATATGGTAATGTCTTACAGGCAGCATCATATGGAGGCCATGAGAAAGTGGTGCAACAGCTGCTGGACAAGGAGGCAGATGTCAACGCTCAAGGTGGAAAATATGGCAGTGCATTACAGGCAGCATCATATGGAGGCCATGAGGAAGTAGTGCAGCAGCTGCTGGACAAGGAGGCAGATATCAACGCTCAAGGTGGAAAATATGGTAATGCACTACAGGCAGCATCATATGGAGGCCATGAGGAAGTAGTGCAGCAGCTGCTGGACAAGGAGGCAGATGTCAACGCTCAAGGTGGAGAATATGGTAATGTACTACAGGCAGCATCATATGGAGGCCATGAGAAAGTAGTGCAGCAGCTGCTGGACAAGGAGGCGGATGTCAACGCTCAAGGTGGACATTTTGGCAGTGCATTACAGGCAGCATCATATGGAGGCCATGAGAAAGTGGTACAACAGCTGCTGGACAAGGAGGCAGATGTCAACGCTCAAGGTGGAAAATATGGTAATGCACTACAGGCAGCATCATATGGAGGCCATGAGAAAGTAGTGCAGCAGCTGCTGGACAAGGAGGCAGATATCAACGCTCAAGGTGGAGAATGTGGTAATGCACTACAGGCAGCATCATATGGAGGCCATGAGGAAGTAGTACAGCAGCTGCTGGACAAGGAGGCAGATGTCAACGCTCAAGGTGGAGTATATGGCAGTGCATTACAGGCAGCATCATATGGAGGCCATGGGGAAGTGGTGCAACAGCTGCTGGACAAGGAGGCAGATGTCAACGCTCAAGGTGGAGAATATGGCAATGCACTACAGGCAGCAATATCTCAAGACCATGAGGAAGTGGTGCAGCAGCTGCTGGACAAGGGAGTAGCAATACTCAAGGTGGGAGACGTGGTTAAGAATAAAGATTGATTCGAGCTACAGCTCGCGGCGACCCATCAACAAGTAACCTGTCCACGTTGGGCACAGTTAACGACCTGGGTCTTCTATACCAAGATCAGGGCAAGCTGAAGGAGGCCGAAGAGATGTACCAAAGAGCATTAAAGGGAAATGAGAAGGCGTTGGGTCCGAAACACACATCTACGGTAAAAATAGCTGGAGATTTAAGGCGTCTACGTGAGGAAAGGACTCAACTGAAAAAAAGGTTCTTCGCAATTAACTTGAAAAGGATGCGAGCAGTTTTCTCTTCTGAATGATTTGCATAATATGGTGTCCATATTGGTCCTGGGGCAATTCTGTAGCTTTAAAGTCTGTAGCTGTTCGAAGTTGAACGCGGATGCCATATCCTCAATCGGCCGGTGAAAGGATACGGCCGAGAGGGACAAGCGGCTGAGGCGTGGGAAGAGCACTCTCCGTTGGCCGGCCTCGAGTCTTAGGACTTCCCAAGCAAACAGGTTTCTCCGTTGCTTTGCACGGCCGTTACTCAGCTCTTATTAGCACTAAACTAGTCGAGTAGATCCAGCTCTAATTCCTCCAGATATTCCGAATTTCTTTAGAGGATCTTTATAAGTGCTTTGAAGTCTTCTATAGACTATAATACTTACTATGAGAGATAACGGAGGTACGTAAGTAAGGCGAGAGAAAGGAGGGCCTCCTCTGACCTCAGCTAAAAGCAGGTATTATCGGTAACAAAATATAGAGAGACCAAGCGATTTTACTTCGTGGACAGAAAAGCGAGCACTTTTTCAGGCAGGCACGTTCCTAGTCCCCAGCTATTATATAGTTTCTTAGCAAGGGAATTTCAAAAGGGCTTAGGGCCCTCAATCACCTGAAACTATAAAGACTATTATCGTCGAGTCGGTTAAACAGCGGTATTAGTTCCTCCTCGAATATATATATATATATATATATATATACAATAACGTCTAAGTCTCTGATAGAAATCAGCGGCGAGATAGAGGTACTTTACGTATTAGAGACAGCCATTAGTTGTTGAGCAAGTGCGCAAAAGTGGTCCAACATTAAAATCCTCCAATTCCCATTCTTTATCAGCGTGAATAGTGACCGCCTGATATAGTCTGGGAACGGTATAGTTATAGATGCTTTTAGAGACTTCACAGAGCCTTTTAAGGTCTCTACTGTTATAGATCTACGTTATATAAGACAGCACTTGTCGTCGTTCAGGGACACACCTGTTCGAGGATCAGCTAGATAATTTCGGGCGGCAATTTATCCAGCATCTTTATCGAATCCGCAGCCGACTATTAAACATCTATAGACTATATCCTCGTGCTCTCTCTAAGGTATATTAGGTCTACAGAGTCTTCCGTCTCTTTCAGGTTACCCTCCTGTCTAATATCACGTCTGGGGTTGTCGCATCCAATAGGTCATTGATAGGTATAGTAATGTGTTACCCGTTGTAGAGGGGTATCACTTAGCGTAGGATCGATCAGAGAAGTAGGTATTTACGTTCACTTTGAATAATGATTAGTAAACCGATTGAAAGTCGTCGTGACGGTATGGATTATCGTATATATATATGCAGGCTTGGAACTAGAAGCGCATAACACAGTTAGCTATAGGACCCGAAAGTGATCCTGGTCAGTAGATAGACCTCACTAGAAGTTGAAGGTGTAATATAGGTCAAGTTTAACTCTTGAAGCGCGCGGCTCTGCGAGAGATTTGCAAGATAGTTAGGGCGGACACGGTTCGCGGGAAATATGTATCCTAAGCACTGGCTATTGGCACCTTCGTATATAGCCCATATCTAGAGGTTAAGAAGCTTCTAGAATATAAATTCTAAGTTTGACGCTCGATTTGTTTCGGAGATCTATAATTACGCCCTGCGACTTGAAGAATATGAGTCATAGAGCCTTCATCCTATAAATCCCTATAGAACCTAGAGTAGCCATAACCCCCTTCCCTAGGGGAGTAGAGGTAAAATATAATTAGAAAGCGGCTACTTTCTGCTGGTATACTATTACAATCCGCTCGCCAACAAAAGCCAACGAGGCGATAATGGGGTAAAAGCGTTATTGGCTTTATCAAGTGGCGGAAAAGGATGGGACCCTGCCCGTCCTTACTAAGAACTAGTCTTTGGGCTGATGAGTTAATAAAGCTATAGCCTATATCTAAAATTAAATAGACCGAGAGACCGGACATTTAACTCCGGAACTCTTACCCCAGCGGTGGCCTATAGCTCCAGTTCTAGCGCTCCCCACCCGTTCAAGCAGCGGCTCCAATTCTGACAACCCCTCACATTCTAGCACCCACGCCTACTGCTCCTACCGGTACTGGTGGTCTCTTTGACAGCATTGGAAATCTTCCTCGTACCGAGACGTCTGGTGAGAATGTCAGCACATTGGCTAATACAGCTAGTACAGGGAACACCGACACTGACACCCAGAGCTCCAGTGGAAGCGACACCGTCTTTGGTGATGCTCCCAGCACTGGTAACACTCCTTCCAGCAGTCGTCTTGGTGGTGATCGTCCAGGAAATGGGAGTGGTTGAAGCGTTCTACGGTATATTACGCGAGCACCAGAGGGGGAAAAGTCACCTGTACATATTAGCGATGAATGCCACCTTTCTTATAGGGCACTTTTCATGCACTGCGAAGGTAAATCAGAGAAGATTATGTTTTGTAATGAGAGAATAGTATGTAATTCTGAAACGAAATCATTAATGCAACGAGCTTTTCCTCTATGATACACATAATACAGCGCCTTTGCCAAGATCAAAACGCTCAAAGAACTTTTGCTTCCCAAACATTCAAACGCCAGTACTGCGAATATCTCATATTTTGGGTTATGAACCCTCACTTTCCCTCATAAACGCTTTCGCTTTTGCATCCACCAACCTCTAAACCAGCACCAGACACCTGACAGCAAAAGGACATGGGTAATGGGTATCGAAACTTTTGGCCCCTTCGCAAGAAAATCAAAAGACGAAAATCACTTTTTGAACATGTAATGCCCATACAATCCCGCAACTTCGCCCCACGCAACAGGCACTTTCCTCATTCCGCGCCACATAGCGCCCATCTTCCACGCTCGCCTGCCACTACTCGAGCCACCATTCTCGCGCACATACCATCCCCGCCTGCCGAGCTCCTTGATGACCCATCCAAGGCGCTTGTTCGTGTTCTTAGTCTCTCGGAGGCTAGAGATAGCTTTGTCACCTAGTTCGATGACATCGAGAGGTAGAGTAGCGGGTGTAAGGAGGATGTTGGTAGGGGCGGGTGTGGTGAAGAGTGTAGTCCTCGTTACGGATGGGATGGAGGTCAAGTCAAGGTAGTAGAGGGTTGGAGGCTGCCACTGCTTCTGTTGCTCGGATGTGTCCTTGTCATTTTCGTTCTGGGGAGGACGGAAGAAGGAGTTGATGTCGGCGAGAGAAAGGTTGGCGGTAGCAAGACCAAGCTCTTCCAAGTGCTTGGTAAGAGGAAGAAGTTGTTGGACATGGCGGGGTTGGATTCGGGCGCCGTTGAGGTTGAGTGAGCAGAGACTGGAGGGGAGGGCTGGGAGGAGGCGGTCTATGTCTGTGTCGTATAAGAGGCGGTAGTGGGAGATATCGCAGGCGAGGTTGAGATAGACGAGCTCCTTTACGCCCGGGTGTGAGGTCAGGAAGTCCACTACGCCATCGCCTGTGAGTTGGGTGCAGCGGCCAAGGTTAAGGTGGCTTGGGGTTGCAGAAGCGGGGATGGATTGCAGAGCCTTGTCAGTGATCCGGGTGTGGGAAGCATCGAGGATGGTGAGGTGCGGAAGGCGAGGTAAGAGGGTCTCGAATGCTGAGCTGGGAAGGGTGAAACATTCGTGAAGGCCCAATCGGCGGATGTTGAGCATTGCCGAAGGAGAATCGGCCAGCTTAGTCAGGATAGAGTCGAAAGCATTGAGGAAGGATGGAGAGGATGAGGCGCAGAAGTCCACAGCTCGAAGGTTAGGAAGACCGAAGAAAAGCTTCTGTAGTACATTCTCGTCGATGTCGTCGTCCAGATTCTCCTGCAGGAGTACTTCTTGGACTGCAGGCGTGAGCTCAAGGCACTTGAGCAAAGTCCCTGAAGTGAGGTTCTGTATTTCGGTGTTTGCCTGCCGGCTGCGGCCAAGTCCCACCGAAGTAAAGGTTGAGAGATCCAATCGTCTCACAAGTGTGCCAAGGCCAGGCTGCTCGGTAACATGTTGCAGAAATTTGGCGAAGATTTTGGAGTGAGGGATAGTGATCAGGCAGTACAACGTGTGAATGGTTGTGACATGGATAGTCTTTGAGGTCAAGAGACAATTGACGAGGTCTGCATTTCGCGGGCCATAGTTGAGTGGTGGCACGTCCACGGCGAGATGTGAAACTATTTCGTCTGTCTGTTTGTCAGCAGACGCGTGTTAGCCGATGGTGACAGCACTGCTCACCTAAAACTTCCGCAGGCAGTCTCTCTATTGGTGCTTGTCCTGGACCGTAAGACTTCTGAACCTCTATCTCCAGGGGATCCTGGCGTCTTGGAAGCTCCAAGTCCCAGCCTGATAGCTCAGAGATGCCAGTCCTTATGGCAGTATAGCTCTTGCTGCGACGCTTGCGTCCTGGTCCCACGGGTTGCCACTTGGGGCTCCTGCCGCAACGACAACAGCACTCGCACGTGGGAGTTTCGGTAGGGCTGCCGGCATCGTGCGTTGCATCCTGTGGCGTACCAACGGAAGCATTGACAGACTCGAGGAAGGATTGTGCTATGCCTGACCTCATGATTGTTGATCAGCGTAATGTCTTTAGGTAAATGAGTACGTAAAAACATATGTCGGCGGAAGATTTGTGGTTGCTTACCGCCCTCTTCCTTGACCGAAGTCGATGGGGGTTTTCTTATGGTGTCTTGTTGATGTGACCCCTGCAATTTACGCAATTCGTTCGATTCAGCCTGACCGGCCTGGTGTGCTATGGCGCGCTTGTCGGCAATGTTAACGGTCCGGCGGGCGTTGGTGTATTCTGCAGGAAGAGGCTCATGCGCAAAATCTGGGGTAAAATGCGGAGACGAGACGGTACTATTGGAGAGTCTGTCATAGTCTGGTGGCGAATATCGATGCTCATCTGAAGAGCTTGTCGGGTCTGTCTCGCGGTAAGAAGGTGGGGTCGAGGCCATCCTGCTTGAAGATCTTTGGGTTCGGTGGTTAATATCCGGCGTCAATCAGATGCACAGACTGCAGGATGAAACGCAACGAGAGTGAGATGGGGCGCAACAGTACGCTGTCAAGGAAGAGACGCTCAGGGTATATGTACTGAGAACACCGAATGACACGGTTAGGTAAGAGATACAGTGCTGACGAGTGGTTGAAGGGTAGCAGCAAGGACCCGTTGAAGGTTGACAGGTGACAATAAATACCAGAGACAGTCCTCCAAACTACCCTTCAACGGTAGGGGAAACGTGAGGCAACGGATGTGAGGCTGTTAGACAACCTTTGCAATATCCAGTCGGAAGAATAGGCTGTTGCATCACCTGCGGGCGGTATGAGTCTTGCCTGGTTTTGCTGTGTCAAATTTGCAAGTTCTGACATAATAGCAACGTTTGATTCCCTTCTCAACCGTCCACGTGCCATTGCGACATTTTCCATACCGTTTCTATCACAAATGACTCTGCTGCGAAGGGCACGTTGTTGATTGTGAATGCGTCTCTGGCTTGTTGTGGCGCTGATGAATTGATGCAGAGGGAGATTGGCAAGGCGTGACGTCCCCGCCCCTTTTTGGAGAGGAAGAAATTTGTGAGGTGCGGCTAGCGACGGGAGAGAACCGATGTGGCAAAACCGCTGGAACCCCTGGCGCTAACCACGAACGTCCAGCTAACTATTATAACTACATCTCACTACGTCTCGTGGTGCAGAGCCGCTCAGGCCTTTGGACATGAATACATCGTCTTTACTGGTCTGTGCAGGTGTCATCTTGACACTGATCTGGAGCATCGGGGCTAATTGGGAAGTGTAAAATAGTTTCATCGCCTATCTTGGTCACGTCCATCCTTTATAGGCTCGCATATTGCTGAAATCAAATTCTGGGTAGGCCAATTACCCCAATTTCCATACATCTACCTACGCTCAAACAGGCTACATGCTCCTTAAAAATTTGTATAATAGTTGCGCTATTTCCTAGTATCATTGCATTCTGCCTCGACGCTTAGGCGCTGGTGTCCCATTCGAGGTACTCACAACCGCGGCTGTTCTCTTGGGTGCTGGAGTTCCATTCGCTGCACCTAGACCTCTCATTCTTCGCACCTTTGGTCGCGTCTCTTCAGCTTCATCTACGTCTTTGGCGTCTTGGTATGATGCAAGCATTTCGGCCCAACCTACGGTTTTTGTATTTTCTGCTCGCTGCTTAGTGATACGGGCAACTTCTGTGGTTGTTGCTGGAAGATCCTGCAGTGCCAGAAGAGGAGGTTTCGATTGGCCCTTGTTACGACGTGTGTTTGCGCGAGTAACCATCGCAAGTTCCTGGGCTTGAGATTTGTGCAGTACCACAGGGTCGGCACCATCGGCTCGCCTTACAGGAATGAAGCTTGGTGCGCCTGGAGGAGCTTTGGACGGAGCAGGCAGGCGTGTCCTCGTGCTTCGTCGACACGACGTAACTTCTTCGCAGATCTCGTCGACTTCATCAGAGTCAGGGGCATCGAGTTTCGGTTTTCCGGGTGGCGTGGCCGGCCGATTGAGTATATCCCGTTGTTTTCGCGGAGATAAAGCATTTCCGTCGTGAGACCCGAGCGCCTTTTGTGGAGAACGACGTGGAGAAACCTGGGGTTTGGGTGCGTCTGACAGGTCTGGCACGGATAAGATAGGTGTTTTCGCCGCTTTCTTAGCCTGCGCGCGATTAAGGAATTCCTTGAGCATACTGGTGTCGTCACTAAAACGGCCCCCAGATCGCGTTTTTCTGTTGGATGAATCCGTCTCCTTATCAGTCTCCAATGTATACACTGCTTTGTCAATCTCCATTTTGGCAGTGCTTTCGTCGGCATGATCGAGGGCCTTTGTCGCCTGGATGTCATCGGCTGACACGGTCACTGATGATCCGCTTGTCTCGGTCTTCTCTGGCCTTTCGTAAGCCTCGATAGCTTCAAGAGCCCTATGCAGATCTTTGTTTTTGAATTTCTCCTGAGTTGAAAGGACACTTTCCGTGCTATCCGCAGTAGGGTCTTCCGCTTTCATATCATGAGAGTCTTCCAGATCTGCTTTCCCTGCGTTCTCTTGAAGCGCTTCAGCGTCGGGTGCAGGGGGCGTAATCACGCCGTTGTCAACGTCCTCGATACTTTGTTCTGGTCTTATCTCTGAAATGACTTTCTGTAAAATTTCCCTCTCTTGCAGAGTGTCTCTTTTCGATAGAGTGTCCCTCTTCTTCGGACTTCTGGTTTTCCGTGAACTTCTCTTCTTGTCAGGACTTTCTTTTCGTCGTAGGCTTTCCCTCCTCAGTAGACTCGTGCCTATTTGTGGACTTTGTCCGGGAGATTCTCCCCGAAGTAATTCTGTTGGTTGGGGTAGCTTCAGAGTACTGGAAGGCTTGGGCGTCACTAATTCTCTTGAGGCCATTGGCTCAGCATGTGGCGCTGTAGTCTGTGGCGAATTCAAGCTGACTGTTGATGCCAAAACCTCTGGAATTATTGGAGAGAATGCAGGTGATGGAGACGAAGCAACCACATTTCCGCCTCCTATTGTTGGGGTTCTGGACAGGTTTGGTGTAACCTCGCGTGTGGCCGCTGGTGAATGCTCAGTGCCGACTGGTACAGCCGGACTGCTTAGGGTATGATCTGTAGTATTGTGCTTGGCAGGCGATGAAGCTTCAAGAGCAACATTGTTGAATGCAGCGTCGTTGGATGCCTTTTTGACTTCTGCATCCTTCTCTGCTTCGGCACTTTCTACTGCATCGTCTTTGACAGCCTCAACTAGCTGAGCCGATGACAAGTTGGCACCAGCCTCAACTTCTTCCTCCATATGGTCCGCCGTATCCAAGAACTTGGGAGCGACATCTAACGCTGGACTTTCCGAATGCATATCAGCATCTGTGGCATCCTCCTCTGTAGTTTGGGCCACTTCTGCACAACTAGCTGCGTCGTCCTCCGAAGCCATGACTTGTTCACTATACGATGAGTGGGGATCAGGCTCCACAGTATCCTGAATATGCTCTGTCGAAGCTAGAAGTCCCCGAACGTCATCCAAGACTGGGCTTTCCGAAGCTCTCAGCGAGTCTTGCCGCACATTGTCGTTAGAAGTGTCAGGAGTCTCTGAGCTCCCGTCGCCTGCTTCCTTCACTTCGACGGCCGGGCGGTCCAGTATCAAGCTCCTTCGGCTCGCCTGTTTTCCTATGCAAACAAAGTGGTCAGCTTCAACATCCTTCAATTGGTCACGCGACACTCCCCACTCACTTTTAGGAGTACCCTGAACTTTGTCATGCAACGTAGCAAAATATTGAGCAGTCCTATTCTCTTTTCCCCCTCTACCACCATCAGACGCATCCTTGAGGCGCATACGCTTCACAGGTCTTGGGGTATTGGTAGCATCTCCCAGCACAGGCCGTGACTCTTCAGAACCCAACACGCTTCCTTCCAGACCCGCATCCTGCCCTTGCGAAGGCCCTTCGTAACGCTTCCATATCTTACGGCCTTTGTGGCGGGATGCAATGGGGGATTTGGGAGCGCGTTCCCATGCTCGAGGTATGTGATTTGGCGCGGTAGGATCGGAGGTGAAAGCGTCTTCTGTAGATTGCCTGAGAAGTTGTCAACATGTCGCTATCAATCATGAAGACATTCTCGGTCTGAAGGGAAAGGGTATCCCACCATGAAGGATGCGCAGTAGAATCCGCCATAGCTATTGCTGTAAACACCGCATGCCAAAAAGGAACAATCCAATCGCTCAACGCAGCATCAAGATACCGTGACTCACTGATCGCTAATCATGTCGTTAATAATGCTATGCAAAGGCGTTATAGACCAAAGGAATGGATGCTGGTGGAAAGCTCTTCTCGAATCTCGATGCGCGAGGAAAGTAAACAATGCCAAGATTTGCGGCTCTTTAGCGTGGCTTGGTATACATGTCGATCTCCTGCAAAAGCTTTCAGCTTCAGTGTGAGAGCTCGATCCACTCCAACCAGCCAACTCCAGAAATGCACCATCGATAACATTCAATCAAATCGTGGTAAACTGCAACTATGCCTCCAAAAGGCGGCAGCACCAAGCTCGCACCACCGCGCCTCCCTCCTCTCCCTAAATTACGAGTCCGCCGCCCAAATGCACCAGAACCGAATCCTTGCTTGGGCATTATGACTTCTGTACTTGGTATGCATCTTTCGCAGAGACTGGTAAAGATACATTGGTGTTTGACTATGAATAGGATGCTGGGCGTCATCGGGGAATGCAGCGGCGGGATGTGCGGCGCTGGAGCAGTCGTTGAGGGCTTGTATGGATGCGCCGGTGAGTAGGCTTGGTCCTTTGGCTGGGAAGAAAGTTTTTGGAACTATGGGGACTGTGCGGGGATGTGTACTGATGTGGGAATTGAATACAGAGACCGAAGGGCCAGAAGAAGAATACGATCAATTACCATCTTATGAGATTATACCCGAAGATTCGAGGACCGACTAAGAGGGACAAATGACAAGGAGCTTGATGATGGAAGGATAGGCTATTGTGTGAGATGGTTTGCGGACAGCCACGGAGGCATACGCAGGATACTCTCGTGTATTAACATTAAGAAGTCGAAAGGCCTCTATTGGCTTGAGCAGGCGTTGCAGGGGTGGAACATTTCGAGGCGTTTCAAGAGGCATGTATATTACATGGAGCAAGGCTTGAGCACAAGGAGGGCGCTACAGCAGCTTTGCCCGTCGAGGCAAGAATGTTTGTGGAATATCCGCACAGCGAAGAAAATGCTAGGCCACGAGCCAGCTCTATCCGTCTATATAAAGCAAAGCCTCGGATGGGCAACGCCTAGGCGCTCTGTCATCCGCTCCATCCATCTAGATCTATAAAGCGCTCCCACGGCGTCTCTATTCCCGCAATGCAAAGAAGTGTCACTTTTCGTTGAATTAGTTGAAATGAGTAGAGATGATTTCAAGCCCGAATAAAACATGGCAAAAACTGATCAGTCGAATAGAAGAGGACCATTCCGGATCCTACATGATGATAGAAGGAGCTATATGATATTAGTCAGATCAACACACCGGGCAATGTTGTACTTACAGTCGATGTTCGCCTTGATCGACTTGTGCGGCAGGATAGAACCTCCGTTGACGTAAATTTCATCTCCGATGGTCACATCATCTCCCAGCACAGATACGTTCTCGAGTCTAGCCCATTTGCCAATCGAACTATTCCACCCTACAATCGTAGATTTGATCCAGGCATGATCCTTGACTCTGCTGCCAGCAAGCAGGACGCAGCGTTGCAGTCGGACTCCGTCACCCACGACAACGTTTGGTCCGATTGTGACGTTGGGACCAATCCTACAATTCTTGCCAATCTTTGCTGATGGGTCAACAAGAACGTTGCCTCCGTAGACGTATGGTTTCGAAGGCGGCTCCAATTTCTTCGAGCCTTTCTTTGTCAGCGAAGACAGGTATAGGCATGTACCGCTAAGGAAGTCCTTTGGTTGTCCCACGTCCATCCAGAATCCTTCGAGATCGAATGAATGTAGCTGTCCATCCTTGACGATGGCTGGGAACGTCTCTTGTTCGATTGATGTGGGGCGAAGCTCGATACGATCTAGGACACTTGGGTTTAGGATGTAGAGACCGGCGTTGATTCGGTTTCCGACGAACTCGACCGGCTTCTCAACAAAGCGATCGATTCTTGAAGGATGGTCTGGCTTGTGGACGATAACACCGTATTTTGAGGGCTCCTCGACTTTGGTAACGACAATTGTGCCTTCTTCGCCATGTGCCTTGTGGAAGTCTGCCAGCTCTTGGAAGGGATAGTCGCAGATGACATCGGAGTTCAAGACGAAAAAGGGTGAGTCGTCCTTGCCGAGAGTCTTCTCTGCTAATTTGAGTGGACCAGCCGTCCCCAGAGGCTCGGTCTCGATGGAGAATTCGATGTTGATGTTGTACTCTTTCTCATACTGAAGGACGTTAGTAGCTGAGTCGAGTGATACCACTAATTTCGATGGTTGACGCACCTTCTTCAACGCTGAGGCCATGATCTCTGGTCGATAGTTGACAGCTAGGACAATATCCGTCACACCAGCAGCTGCCAAGCTCTCGACCTGGTGTAGGATCATGGGCTTATTGGCAAACTCAACCAATGGCTTGGGGAGTGTGAGGGTCTGGCAACAGTCAGAGGACATGACTCTCTTTCAATCGTAGCCCCAGCGCATGCTGGCCCGCCGTTGGATAGGTGTCGTACCAGGGGTCGTAGGCGGGTGCCATACCCTCCAACAAGAATGAGTGCTGGATGGAATTAGCAATTGAGCAGTGACATTCGCTTTGCACGACATTTGGCAGTTAAGAAGCTTACCCTTCATGTTTGCAGAATACTAGAAACTCGAGATTCGTGGGTTAAGGAGTTGAGCTGAGGTCTGAAGCTCAGCTCCTGCAAGGACTCAAGGACAACAAAGAGAAGAAACGATGCTGTTTCAGGTATCGTGGCCGAGGTGGGCAAGTACACTTCGAGTAGGCAGTGATGGATGGTTCAATCGCAATTCGTATGAAGGGCAATTGTAACGACAGGTGGCCTTGTACAACGTCTGAACGAGTAAGGGACTAGTAAAGCTGTCAGTCAATCTTTTCTCCCTGCATACGCTAACCAAAAATAGGGGGCTATCGGGCCGAAGTTGTTCCGTCCTTGCCCGTCGAGTCCGCCACAGGGAAAAGGGGCAATCAAAATTTGAGCACATCTTGCAATATCTCCTCAATCACAACACTTGCAAGAAAACAGTAAATTGTAAAGTTTTTCGAATCAATGGGCTCTACAGCTTTGCTAGGAAAATTGTTTTCGCCAATCTCATCTCTAGCGGAACTGCCATTGATTTTGATACCTAGCCTGAGCTTTCCAATTTTTCCCATCCCCTAGAAGCATGTTTGATAATGCATTACTGCGTTGACGAGCAGCCAGATAGCAAAGCTTTCTACCCCACAACTTTGATGACTCGAAATCGCTGTTTTCGTAGGTGCTAGTGATGACAAACTATGTCAGATTTTAGATAGCGGCATTCACTCCGTACAGAGATTGTCGGTATGCAGAAGTGTCCATCATCCCTAACTCGAACAAATTTATCACGAGCAGTGTACTCATCAACAGGATATCGATCCGCAAGTACATATATCTCGTCTTGAAGCATTGTTACGTTCGGAGGCCGCCTGTGGATCTTTCCAAACCCCGCTTTTGACCTTTTGACATAGCTATTGTTCCGAGGACCAATTCAACAACTGTTGTTCGCAATAGTCTACTACGGCAAACCCAGCAAGAACTATGCTCTCTATAGAAGCAGAAGGCTAAAAGTAAGCATAACTAACGACATGAGAGTTCACTCACCTTTGGGAGCTTATCCTACCTTGACATATAGTGCGACCTTGTCCAGCCGGCATGCAGTCAATGCTCGCGGATTGGTAGCACTTGTTCAGGATACAGGGATCCGCTTTCCTTGAGGTTCCGTGACCAGGGCAAGGAGGTTACGTTCAAATATTCCTCGCAGACCACCAAGAAGTGTCAAAGAAAACCTTCATCCCCAAAGTCAGTTGATAAGGAGGGGCCTCCAATTATTTCAAGCGGCACAGGGACGCAGCTGGCGAAGAACTCGATACGGATATCTCCCTACACCTTTGTTGAGGATGGAGCTGCTCGCTTCTTTTTCAATGACCATGTTTTGGATGATTCAGTAGTTTCCAGCAGTATTTTCCGCGCCATGCTCAAATTGTATGCCAAAGCACCTGTTGGCAGCGCGTTCTCCAACACCATTGCTACTCTGGGTATGGCATGCCTCTAAAATGCTAATAGAACTCCTAAGCTCATGACCATTGCCGTCCCGAAATACGCTGCGGCGCTACGATCGATCAACTTTGCAATAACAGATCCAGTCAAAGCACAGCCGGATAACCTGCTGATGATTGTAATACTGATGGCCCTGTATGAAGAAGTAGGTTCCTCTTCACGAGTACTTCCTGACTGGATCTAACGGACCCAAGAATGATAGCACTTCTGTATCAATGACGGCCTTGACAAACTATGTCAACGGCGGTCTGGCACTGTTGGAACTCCGCGGCATACGTCAATTCCAGGACCAATTTGGCCTTCAGTTGATGAGGGCTGTAAGCACTCAGTTTGTAAGTTGTTCTTGGCCAGCGGCAACAAAATGTTTGTCTGACAGCGTTCAAAGATGGCCAATTGCCTCAAAAGACCGTTGGGTGTCCCAAAGGAGATCATCAAACATTCAAGACTAGCTCGCGAATACGAGACGAGCGAGCAAGTCTCTGAAAGCGAGTTTGCCGACATACTCGCCAAGTTTTGCAGTCTTCAAACTGAAATCGACAATCCCCATGGCGGTGGCGATCCGGAAAGACTTGTTGCATCCGCATTGACTGGACGGCGAACTCTCTGACTGGGTGGCGAAACTCCTAAACAAATTTTTTTACACAACAGTCATGGCGAAAGGAGCATCTGCAGAAACATTCACGGATCACTGGCACTGCTATCAAAATATCGGGGTCGCCGTGGCCTGGAACCACTACCGTACTCTCCGAATACTCGTCAACAGAATCGTCGTCACCGAGCTGGCTTATGCGACTGAGGATGATCCTACATCTCTCAGTTCCCTCTTTCTATCGCTCCAAGACCAGGTTGAATCTTCGAGGAGTTCACCAGTGGGCGCGCAAACATCACGCTTCCTTTCGACATTGCACCAAATGATGGCAACATTATCGATGCCATGTGGCAGTTCAGCTCCGATCCGTTGAGCTCCTCTGTTCATGCAGGACCAAAGTGCCAAGGCGACAGAAATCTTCCCCGACCTCACCCCCCACCGGGTCTAGGGTGAGCGCCGCTTTATTCTCGCGCGACGCGGGTGCCCGTCGCGCGAGCCTGGGTGCTTCTAGGTGCTTCTGGGTGCTCCTGGGTGGTTGTGCCCCCTTGGAGTGGGGGAATTGCTGCCTGATTGCTATTCTTATCAGAAACCATGACGTGTCTCTTTCACCGTCCAGGGTGGGCGGTTCGTTACTACGCAAGCTAATAACCTGGTTGAGATTCAGGCGCAGAGTAGTTCCAGGTCTACCTTTCGAGCGCGCTGTCTCCATAGAAAGCGGTGACAGTGGGAAAGACAATTATCAATATTGCTCCCTTAAGTTTACTCTTCTTATCTTCCTTACTACTCTCAACTCCTTCTTTTATTCTTTCTCTACTTATTTACTTTTACCTACGGATCTATCCTTCTTCTAACTGCCCTCCCCTGACCCTAGTTGGCTTTACTCGCTCGCTTAGCTATCTGTCCCTCTTCTATAATCCTTATTATTTAAGCTCGAATCTTTACCTTCGCTAAGAATGTGTTAAAGGCTGCGATAATTTTAATTTCCTATAAGCCCTCCTACTCGACCTCTTCTTTAGAACGACGCGGATTTTTCTCTTAGCCTTATGAATTACTATTTTTCGACTCTAGTCCCTTCTTACCCTTAAATTATCTAATATTCCAGAGTCTCGTCCTATCCCTTAACGTTTCCTGGCTTATTATAGCTGGCCTTCCCACATTCGCTGTAGCAGTATTATAGTCTGCTTCAGCTTGTATATACCGGCTGTCGGTTATAGCCATAGCCATAATAAGGGCGCCAGCGAAGTGGATTCGATCCAAGGTTTCTGTACGGGTACCGCAGGACCAATTGAATGAATGTCTTACAGGTACCAGGGTAATTCCTTTGCTGCGCTGCCAGTGAAAGCATGAGCCAACGTTACTAGTAGTCAGATGATGTTTGCTGTATGGATCTGGCGACAGGGTATGCTTATCGAGTACAGTTTAGTTGGGGTTCAGGCATCAGCTGTAGCTGATGTCTCAGCGGTTTTATTGAGAGGATATACAGATGCACTACCCCCGCACCTTGGAAAGACGGTATTTCGCCATTGTTATTGCGAAGGGCGGTAATTGGGCATCCTCGCGGAGTTCAGCTTCAGTGGATTTCTAGAGATGAGCCTGTCGCTAACGCGGCAGTGGCTCGATCGAAAGGAGTATAGGCTTGCACGGCCTAGCAATGCCTAGATAGGGAACAGGCCTCTTGCAAGTATAAAAGTTTTACTGTGCCCTCTTACTGAGCACTCATTACCTGCGCCAGTTACAGTAACAGTCTCGAACTTCACAATTATAATGGTCAATCGTACTGACACTGCACTATATATAATTGGTGAATCAGTAGAGACCAGCAAGAGACGTACGAAGACTCGCGCTATAAGGGCACTGCCCAGAGTCCTACGAGACTTCCAGCAAGGCGGGGATTCGCGACAACCTAGCCGGCTCAGCTCAAAGATCCAAGTCGCAGCAGCTAACAAGTGAGCTAGCTTTCTGGCGCACCCCGCTCATAGCCTCAGAGGCCACTGAGGCGCCCCCGAGGCAGAAATATAATTCGCAGATGTGGTAACGCTTAGGATATAGTCGACGACTTCTATACGCGATACCCAAATAAGCCTGGTAATCCGAATCGGCTATAGTCGTCTTGACTTACGTATTAGGGACAATGCTTGCTTGAGGGGGGTAGTGTCACGGCTTGGCCTTTGCTTACTACTTATGCCGATATGCGTAGTATAGAGCATAGTTATCAGACGTTCCGATCATCGCTCATGGCTAGCGGCTTAGCGCGTCTCCAAGACGCGCAGGCTTTATGTATCTATCTTCTCTCCTTAGATATATTCTTCTAGTTATACTTCACCCCTATCGACTCGCTCTAGGCAGGCCCCTGACAATAGTCGATATAATCGTAGTACGACCATCGCGATTATTCTTGGGTAGCGTATATAATAGTCCGCGCTCGCGAACTTCTTATTATAGACCCTAAGATCCTAACAAGACCGCCTGCCCTAGATACTACCTATTCTACCTAGGAAATACGGCGCTTCTAGCTCCTACGCGGATATAGTAATTTCTTGACCGAGGGAAATAGAAAGTATATCTTAACGGATATATCGAACTTCTAGACGGTTATAAAGCGACTAAATATATACATCCGAGACGGAGATACGTCGACGCATTCTTATCCGTCCTGGAGCTGAAATCCCACCTCTAGGATATTCATTGCATCGAATTAACCAAAGGTATCAAGAGGCGCAGATCCGGCGGCGAAGTGGACATCATACCGGCTCGAAGAAAGAGGTCCAGGCAGACGAAGGATCACGACGCGTACCAATTCGTGGATAAGACGATGAAGCTATATGGCCAACACGGCACTGGAACATCGACGCCTCCTTCGATCCGCTCGGAACTTTCGTCTCCATCAAACACTTCCGCCACGGACGAGATCACGGATACCACACAGACACCAGCGTCGTCTATATACACCGATATATTCCACAAGCTTGACCCTCGCCTTCACGACGAGTAAAGTTTTCAATCCTATTCAACATATCTACAGCGCTGGTCGAGCAAACATGTTCCCATATTGTCCATTTATCTATCGTTTTCTCTAGTATTTTCTAGAGTTGTGGTCTCTACCTCATCCATCAACAATGTTCTATAGCTTTATTTACAACCTCTCGGCCACTTGTATTCGAATTGTGCAGTTTTGTTGATATGATCTAGATTGGTACGAGGTCATAATGAGATCCCGTCAGTTGTTTCACATAGCTCACTTAACGGCGGAATATGTTCGTCAATTCTCGTTTTCCCCTGCACTATTTCTGGTCTTGACTCAAAACGCACCTTCCTAGAAGCCGCTATCTCCGGCTAGAATAGCTAGAAAACATTTATATTCTGCAACTTTACTACTACATTTACCCCAAAAACACGTAGACAGCTCATGATCTTTGGTTACTGAGCGAATTCAGACGTGCCTCAAAGCGCATTTTTTAGCCCTCAATGCCTATACCGACACTCGATTTATCTGTAAGTACTGTGCTGGGGGCTTCATGGCGCTCGCTAAGATAGCTCCAACGTGTCCAAAGAACTTCCTAGAAGCCTCTCGCTAGCCCGTCGCTGGCGCCAACGTCGCCCTGGTCCTCCGCAGTAGCGATTTATCTCCGCACGAGTCTGCCGCCGTAGGCCTGCAGAGCGGCCTGGATCTCATAGGCTGGTTAAGAGTCGGTCGCCAGAAAGATACAATCGTGCAGAGACTTCGCGAAGGAGCCGTATTCAGTGGAAGAATCGAGACCATTGAGCGAGAATTCGACTGGGAAGGGGGAGGATGGATCTGCTATGAGGGCACTTTGTCATACTAAGATCCACGTTCTTTTCAAAAGCTGGACGGTATACGCTCCTTTGGCTTCAAAATCCTCCCAGATCTGGTCTTTACTATAGGCCTTTCCACTACGACGATCAGTAGTCAATATTCCCCTTTTTGGTACTTTTTGTTATACACGTCAAAGAGCTGCTTCAACCATTCGAGACAGGTGTTTGTTCGTCCACCCTTTCTCGCTTAGGCACACTTTGCCGTTCTTCTTAGCTCTTTCACCCAGGCTTCGATCATTACTTTCCCTTTGCAAATGACAAAAGGGGATAGCATAGGACCGTCAGCTGAGATACACCCACTCCGTATTCGTAGGCTCCTCAATAACAAGCTGCCAGAAAACATTGTCTTTTTCTTGATATTTGCCTTTGCGGTCAATCAACACAACTATAATCCTTGACACAATGTCCCCCAATCTCGATAGATTTGAGCTTGCTGTTTCGGAGAAACAAGCCTGTGAGGTATTAGTGGAGCGGCTTCGTCAAATGGCACTAAACGTCGGTTCCGCTGGGGGCTGAGACGCTATCGCGGTGATCCCCCTCAGTGAACCTGTGGCCGAACATCACACTTACATTTACCACCTATTACTCTCCGGTCCTCCCAACTTCGTCTTCGGACAAAGCATGTCGGACCCGCTCAGTGTAGCCGCAGGGGTTGTTACTCTGGTGACGTTTGGTGTGCAAGCCAGCTCATCGCTTCTTCAACTAATCAAAGACTTCAAGCGCGCGCCGAGCACCGTCCGCCAGTTGAAAGAGGAGCTCGAAGCATTGGTCGCTGTTTTACAGACTCTGGAGGCTACTATTGAAGATGCGGAATCAGATTTCACACCGCTAGAGACCCCGCTGTACCAATGCTCGAAAGCGTGCCGGGATTTCGAAGCGATACTTTCCCACTTTGCTGGGCGTTCCCATAGTGCGAAAACAAGCTTCCAGGACTGGACGAAACTCAAATACCTTGGGAGCGACATCAATGGTTTCAAAGACATGATTGCGGGGTATAAGGCGACAATCTCGATAGCAATCTGCAACGTCAATCTGTAAGTGTGTCATGGAATCCTTCCTCTCCTAGCTGACGCGGAAGCGTAGTCGTTCGTCAGCCCTTACCCTCAGAGCCTTCAACGAATATAAGGATATGATAGCGAACACGACTTACGACTTGGAGGATCGTCTTCGGGATATTGATGCAAAATTGCAAATAGTGGTGTCGCGCAGCGCCGATGGCACGGAGGAGAGTCCAATCATCCGGGAACAAATGCAAGAAGAGAAGGACAGCATTTTGAAATGTCTGGAGATTTGTGACAATGTCTCCGATCACATCACTGTGCTTCAGCGGAAGACTCCTAGAAACGTCTCTACTTCTTCCAGCAGCCACGAGAGAGCTGAGGGTACAAACCGACCTGCGATTTCCGCCTGGCTTGTAGCAGCCAACAACTTGACAGGATGCAGAGGCCAACTCGAAACCCACTTACAAAGACTCAGCGATGAGTCCAAGCAACCCTCTGACGAATTCGATCCCGAAGCGGCTCAGGCAAATAAGGAAGACCTGCTCCGAGAGATAAACAGCCTCCAGCGAAGCATAGACATCTGTGACGATGCCTACAAAGAAGCAGACCGGAATCGGACAAATATCTTCGAGGACGTTCTCATGGGCGACGATGGACGTCAAGTCATCGCTTCCACAGTCGGCGATTTGATTTTCGCTAGAAAAATCAAGACAGGATCTAGATCCGTCCAGATGCTCGGTCAGATGTCGGACCTGACAATACAACATGCCACATCGAATCGTGATGGCGTCGCCTCGAAAGAAAGTTTGCAGCGTCCAGAAGTGCGTAGCGAAGATTTTGAGGGCCGATATGGAGCTGGGCGGGATCTCCGCCCTCAGACATCTACAAATCTGAATCAAAAATGATATGATCGGGCTGACACATATGTGGGCGATATACAGTATACGAGTCATTGGACGTCGGTGAAGTTCCAGGAGTTATTAAAGAAGTTTTTATCGTTAGCTATGAGATCCACTTCTCGTGTCTTCCACTATCAGCCGTCAGCACAGCTCTCGAGCAATTGGACTCCCATTTTCGTTTCCGGTTCAATGGTAGTTCTTGCAACACCCTCGTACGGGTCTCCGCCTTCAAAATCGATGAACATTACTCCACCCGTTTCCTCTTCTCCCCAACATGTTGGATGGTTTCATATCACTATGTCGGACTCGCTGTGCAATTTTGCACCGAAATTCCTCAGCTTCCACATCGAAATCTCTTGCTGGAGGTAAAACCGTTTTGGATCGATCAAAACTATATTAGGCCTTATAGGATAATTGTCCCGGGACTAAGGGTATGTAGCGAAACCTTATTAGATCAATGTGCAATCGAAAGCTACAGTAGATGGGCCCTCGTGGGAGAACTCTCCTGAGAATGTCCGTGAAAGTCACGCCAGCTGAACAAAATCTTGCCAATTATCTTCGACGGCGTCTTAGCCCTCAATTCGCGTTCCAACTACTCCGTTTTAGCTTAGGGTATATTTCCTAGCTAACTTTGCTTTACTATCTAGGCTCAGCCTCCCAAGCTTACTTCGAAGCTACATCTGCGAATTATATTTCTGCCTCGGGGGCGCCTCAGTGGCCTCTGAGGCTATGAGCGGGGTGCGCCAGAAAGTGTCACGGCTTGGCCTTTGCTTACTATTGGTGCCGATACGTGTAGTATAGAGTATGGTTATCGAACGTTCGATCATTACTCATCGCTCATGGCTAGCGGCTTGGCGCGTCTCCAAGACGCGCAGGCTTCATGTATCTATCTTCTCTCCTTAGATATGTTCTTCTAGTCATACTACACCCCTATCGACTCGCTCTAGGCAGGCCCCTGACAGAAAGCTAGCTCAGGAGCGCCTCTAGGGGCCACAGAGGCATCCTAGCAAACAACTAAAACCAGAGGTATTCGAGTTACATTGAATTAAATGGACCATTTATCTCATATGATTCTATATAAGCCTTTTGTTCTTATAGCGCTATATACTTATTTCATTTCCTTTTGGTATATATCATCGCTTATCTCTCCGGAGCCCTTCGCTTTTTATTGTTATAGGATACCTATTTACTATAGAACTCCTCCTATCCTGATCATCAGCCCCGCCTTCCCAGATCCTCAATTCAAGGCTACCGTACCTCTGCAGCCATTACACATGTAAGGGAAAATCGAATGAGAAGCTTCACAGCAAGTTCGCTTCCTATATCATTCAGACATAAATCGTGCAGAGTAATCCTTTACTGACCATCAGATACCACGAATGAGACCTTCAGACTAAGTAGAACAACCAGGGTGACGTCGACCGTACATTTCAATATCGTGATCCCTGTCTGTGGTTGAGAGAGCAGCTCGAGCACGGAATTGATGCGGCCAGACCGCAGATACAGAGAGTACAGAGCTGCCGCAGAGAAGCCAAGTTGAATGGCCAGTGAAAGCCTTTCCAGAGTGTGGGAGTGGTTGTCACGCGAGTAAGATCCGAAGAGACGAGGCTGAGCGAGGCAAGGAAGCCAGACACCACGTATTGAAGAGCAGTAGACGAATCTAAGGGAAGTATAGCCCAGACGAAGCCTTCATTCATCCTCTATTACATTAATACAATACTGACATGTCAATGCTTCCACCTGGCAGATCCTTCATCGTCCAAATCGGAGGTGGCTTACTCTCGCTCAGCAAAACTATCAAAACAGCAAATCTCGGTCCCCATGTCCTCACCGGCGGAATGATTTTCCAACAACTGCTGATCGTGTGCTTCATGGTTTTGACCATACAGTTCAGCCGGCATCTGAGATTAAATACCGCGGACATTTCTTCAACGCATGATGCGAGCAGAATGACTCACGTTCTGCGTGCTTCTTTGATCCTTATAACCGTACGTAACCCCCCATCTCCCCATCTTCCAGCCTACCTTCCCCATTGCCGCACTCCCAGAACCCCCACCATCCACACACCAATACTAACACCCTTTTCCCCCCCTAGTACCGTATAGTCTTCCGCATCATCGAATTCACCTCCGCCCAAGGGGCCCCCTCTAAACATCTACATCAACCACCACGAATTCTTCGTCTGCGTCTTCGACGCCCTACCATGTTCTTTGCGCTCGTGCTGATGAATTTTTGGCATCAGGGTAAGGTGCTTGTGGTTGATGGTGGTAAGGGCGCTTTTTTGATGCAGCATGTTTCTACTATACCGAATGAGCGGGTAATGGGAGTTGGAATTATTGAGTGTGAGCGGCGGGGTGGGAGGTGAAGGGGGTTGTGGTATGGGGAGACTAGAGGGGGGATTTGGGGAAGGTGTGAGGAGTGCGGTATGGATATTAGCTGGAGTGGGGGACTGTTAGAAAAATTTTAAAATTTAGCGTGTTTGCTATAGAAAATATTGGACCACACATATCTTTACATTAGTTTCTAAGCAAGAATTGCTCCACGTTCCTTACGTGCGTTTCAATAAAAGCATAAAGTGAAGTTAGTGATAGATGGACAGCCTTTCTCGATAAATCGACATCGCGCTCCCCTCAATACCGCCGGTCTGGGGTGGTCGTGCGCGAGGAACCTCCCCTGTGCGGCCGCCGCACGCATGCTTAGGGTCGGTTTTAGTTAGAGGTTATGTGGTTAGCGTATGGGATATATACCTAGAGTGCGCCCGAATAGTACCTGGGGTGTGTTAATGTACTAAAGGGGCATGTCTATCTATCACCTCTCTAAAGTGATTGCTGGCCTACATGTGATGATGGAAGATGACGTTGGAAATCATAAACGGAACGCGTTCTCTCTGAAACTTGCACATGAAGTGGTGGCTTCGAAACTAGAGTCGAGCAAGGGTAGAGAATTGGAGAGAAAGCCCACAACAGAAGGAAGCGCAACAGTGACCAGTGACCGGTGGAGGCGACAGTTAGTGTGGCAGCAACCGAACACGTTTTGTGGACTGAACCCTCAGGCTATCATTGTATATACTATTTCATAAGATTGGTTTCAGAATGATTCGCCCCTAGTCGCCATGAATGAGAACCATCATGAGAATTTATATCGGAGAAGGCATAATATAAATAACCCAAACAACCTAATCATACAACAAAAACTCGCATATACCGCAATCTATACAAAACAAAGACAGAACTAAATGAGCAAGCGCCAAAAAGATCTCACTTAAACACCTGCGACAACAAATCCCCAGCTCCCCCCTCCTTCCTACCCTTCCTAGAAGACCCCTTCCTTAACTTCCCATTCTGCACATACTCCATAGCCATCCCACTCGCCACGCTCAACGGCGAACCCCGTCTCGAACTCTGCTCACGATCATAGTTCTGCTCTTCAGGCACCACATACCCTTGCTGCGGTTGCTGACCATAAACCGGCGTCGTCTGAGCCTGGCGCTCATCATTGAATGATTCGTAAGGGTAATCATATTTCGGGGGGGATCTTTCGTTGTCGATGGGTAAGGCGCGAGAGGTGCTATTGTTGGTGGGTGCGGGGTACCAGTGTGCGACGCCGTCTTGAGGTTGGCCGGGGAGAGGAGGACCCCAGTAGCCTTGGGGTGGGTAGTTGGGGCCGTATTGTTGTTGGCTGTTGTTGCTGGGACGCTGCTCGTAGTGGCGCTCGGTTGTTTTGGCGAGCTTGTTCACGGCGTAGATGCCTCCGCCGGTCATCATGGCTGTTTTGATGAGACCCATTGCTGGTGATGTGAGGTGGGGTTGGGGGCTGGTAGATGGGGGCGTTGGAAGGTTTTTTGTAGTCGAGTTTCTTTTGAAAGCTGGGAGGTTGTGGGATGCGATGTGATGCTTAGGCTTTTGAATATGAAGTAGGTGATGTAGGAGATTTTTGATTGAAAGTGGAAATCTTTGTGGGATGAGATGTCTGGACTTTGGGGGTGATGTTGAGTGTGATATGGAAGGAGAATATAACAGAGAAGAAGGGGTATCTTATATATTCTTTCATGCCTCTCACTACTTGGATTTTCCGAAGTTTCCAAGACATTCCCGAGAGGAGGCAGTGAGCATCGACGATCATGCTGACAGCGCTAGGCCGAACTAGGCATGCTTTGCACTCTCACGCTTTGCGCCGATAGGCCACTTACTAATTCTGCTCTGAGGTGTCTCGATTCAGTAGGACTCTCGTTCGGAAACATAACGTAGGTGCCGTTGCCACCCTGTTCGCTGCTCCCCCAACGAACCACGCAAAGGGAATGCACAGCCGGCTCAGCTTCGCAAAACACACCGCTTTTCAATTTTTTTCTGAAACGAAGACAATTGCCATAAAGAGTCGATCCTGCATATACATGAATGATTCCATCCAACTTAAACAGACTTGAAATAGGAAAGCTCTGCAGAGCCGGGTTCCCCGAGGCCTTGCGCACTGGTTTCGCATGAGATTTCTGCTTCAGGGATCCTGCTTGACCCTAGGGATAATATCACCATACCGGATAACTAGTCACGGCATTTCATTAGATCTGAGGTTTCTGAGTCTTGCATAGCCTCGTGGCAGCAAGCAACAAGCACAAATCTTGCCATGGCAATCGCAGCGCTCATTGACGTAAGCAATTGTGAGTAAGATGAGAATCTCTGGCACAGCATATGGCAGCATTGTTGAAGAGTCATGGATAATGTACCAAGAGGTAATAATCCGAGTAGGCGGTGGTGGAGAGTTCAATCGCACTTCGTATGAAGAAGCAATAGTTGTAAAGCTGTCAATCGCTTTTTTCACACGGATCCCCGCATGCGCTAACAAGAATATAGGCCGAGGTTTCCCCGGATAGCCAATTTCGAAATGCCACTTCTTGACAAACATACTCGCAGTCACCTTGTTGAGTGATGGTTGTACCCGTCCAAATGAGCTCTCCCAGGGTCTTCAGATTCGGGCGCTTTTCAGATCATGGGATAGAAAGAACTGGCACAATTTGGAAACTTCGAAGCCCCAGCAGTACAAAAAGGATGCACAGACAGTCTGTCATGTTCGAATCACAAAACATGAGCTAGAACTGTTTGTCTTGCGGTTCAAAGATTAACAGGATCAAGCTTCCCTACAATTCTTAAGAAGAACAAAAACCACAGCAATCATGTACAAGCTACCGGTGAAATGCCGTGCATGCTCAGGACTGATCGCTGAGCGATCCATACTTGAGCAGTTGATGTCAGATAAAGGAGTCGGCTATAGCATGATCCGGACCGAGTTTTGTTCCGCGGTGAAGCAAGGCTGTTCAATTTGTGTTGCATTCTACCAAAGTCAAAGTCGAGATGACGATCTGCTATGGATGAAAGGGGTCACACCTCCAGAAAAGGAACCTGCAAGTAGTCATTCAACAGGGGAGGACGAAGTATTCGTCAGAAAGGTAGTGGCCAAGCTGGTACATCTCTATACCTACGAGTTCGACATTACTTGTATGGAGTTTAGATCTCAGTCGGGCACAATTAAGCTGAAGTTTGATGTTTATGCAACGCCTGGTAAGAAATCCGTCGCCGCTGTCTTGCTTTCTCTGTCACGCTGTTTTTCGCTAAACTAGCGGGCAAGATGACCCCACCGCCAAATATGTCAGCACCAGACCGATAAACTGTCAAGTTTCCCCCAGGGAAAACTACACGCTGGCTAAGAAATGGATTGACGACTGCATTGATCTTCATTGAGACTGCCCAAGCCCAATGCTCACCTTGTTACCCACTCGTATGGTTGACGTTGGAGATGCAGGCGGCTCGGAGAATCCAAAATTACACATATCTCGACGTGAGATAGGTCAGTATGCCACGCTCAGCTGACTCAAAGCTCTCTGGAATCCATGAAGCAGGAGATTTCTATGTCTAGATTGCCAGAAAAAATTCAAGATGCCATTATTTCGACCCGCAAGCTTGGCCTTCGCTATATCTGGATCGACGCGCTTTGCATTGTTCAGGACTTGGCTTCTGACAAGGAATTGGAGATCAGTAAAATGGATCGTGTATACCAGAATGCCTACGTGACTATCTGTGCTGCTAGTGCGGTGCAATACTCCGAAGGCTCCTTGCGAGAACGGCCACTGCCCCACAAATCTTCAAAACTTTCATTCCCTTGCCCAGATGGCCCGACTGGCAATACAAACCTTCAATCCGACCTTGTTTACCAGGCTTGGACAGAGCCCCTTAATAGGTGCGCTTGGGCTCTGGAAGAACGCCTTCTTTCACCCCGCGTCCTTACTTATGGTTCATGGCAATTGTAGTGGCAATGCCAAAGCATTAAGTATTTCAATGGGGTGGCTACTAGCACGGCTGACGGGAGAGGAATAGAACGTTTGGCTTACGATGTATTCACCGAAGCAGGAGGACCTTTCAGCTCGTCGACGGTAACAGACCAGTTTTGGTATGACTGGTCCGGTATCGTTCAAGAGTACTCAGGTCGTAGTCTTACTGAGCAAGCAGACAAGCTTCCCGCTCTTCGGTATCGCTGAACAATTCCATCAAGCTATGAGCGACATCTATTGCGCTGGGCTTTGGGAAGCCTACCTTTTAAGAGGCCTGGTTTGGCAAATGGAAGACCCTCAAAACAGCAGACCTTCTAAGTATCGTGCACCGACTTGGTCATGGGCTTCTGTCGATGGCGAGGTTTTCTGGACAAATTCACCACGCGTCAAAAGCAATATTGCCAAAAAGACGGAGGTAATCGATTGCGAGGTTTTGGAAGTCAATTCCATAGCATCCTTTAGCAGAGTCAAGGATGGCACACTCAAAATCAGCGCTGTTACGAAGGAGGTTATTTGGGATGGGACATTGATTCATTTTCGAGAAGGACTCGTTCCAGACTCGAGCGTGGCATCAGCAGCTATAGGGGTTGGATGGACTGCTGGAGACATCATAGCGCTCGCCAGGCCAGATGTCACCGAGGAAAATCTGTACATTGAGAATAGGAACGAACCCAACAACTCTGTTCCTAAAGAGGTCGTATTTCATATGGTTCGAGACCAAGAATGGGACTTACGTGCGAATCGGGCTTCTGGTGTTCAGCAATGGCGAAGACTTGGATCAGTACTTCGAAGGCTGTATGGAGCAAACTGTTACGATCAAGTAATAATCTCCCAGGAGAAGCTTATAAACGATGTCGTTCAGCGGCTCCACAAAACTAGGCTTTTCGACTACAATATGTGCAACTGCGCACAGCAAAGCTGGAGAGGAGTTTCTTCAAGGAGTATCATTCGGGAGCGCTTCTAGTTGTCTGCTCTTCCTTAATTGAGCTTTGGATCTATTATCCACACCTGGCAAATGTGCACTGGCTCCAACAAATTGCATGACCCAATCTTTGACGCTCTTCACCTTTAGGAACTGAAGGTCGTCGACAGCTCCTTCTTCCAAGTCTTTCACCCTGAAAGCACCCCTTCGGTCCTCCTTATCTATCACATTCCGATACAGCAAATCCAACGTGGTCATTCCCCTTCTTAGACTTTGGCCATACACCTTCCCCCTGAATGAGCTGAGAGCTACTTGCTTCACAAGCACAATGTCTCGAGGCCGCAATTGCAACGTGTCATTACGAAGAGTCTCCTCCCGGGGTCTGGAGTGGTTGCTTTCCTGAGACGGTGGTAGCCAGATGTTGATGCCAAAGCCAGCCCGAGTATCGTCGCCCACGAGCATTTCCACCAGCTCGACTGATCTCCCACCTCGCCGCGTTTTGATGGTACGTGGCTGAGAGATGGATATGATGCCTACTACTAGGTTGACGGTCATGGTTTGCGGAGTGATTGAATGTAGATATGCAGCATTGGGCATATCCTTGAGATCACTTAGGTGGCCGGAAGTGAGTCTTGAGCGGGCCAGTTGCTCGTCGGTCTCAAGGTCACTGTTGGCAGTATATGCGATAGAGAGTTCCTCAGGTTCTGTGATGAATGAGGCGTCTTCATCGGCCGAAGCAGGACCGACAATTTGGGAAGATGGAATATCCTCATGGAGAGCAAAAGAGTGCTCGTAGTACTGGGAAAGAACGTCTTCCCTGTCAGACTCTGAGGCTAGCAATCCCGGGGTGTGGTCCGCAACAGGGCTGCCCGACACAAAAGACAGATTGCTGGCTGAAAGGAAAGATGTCTCATTCCCAGCATCCTCCTGATTTCCAAAAGACAAGTCCTCCCTACTCGCTTGCGTAAGGCCTGTCGGTAAATGAGGCTGTTGGAGTGGTAGAGACCGCCAAGATGGCCATACATCGTCAGAGCTCGGAATTGGCTTCGAAGGACGTTTGTAATCCTCTGCAAAACATGGCTGTAGACTGGCAGATAAATCGGCTTCCTCCCATACCAAAGAGTTCGGTAGAGGAGCTCCTGTCAGGAACAACACTTTCCCATAAGTCCCGACCATGACATAGTACCTGGCTTTAAGGCTATGTTTGAGCTCTTTGGTTATTGCATGCACCCATTTTGAGAACCATGGGAGAATCCTGGTTAGGTAGAAGTTTGTAGTGCGATTCAAGTCATAGTGGCTCCACGCTTGTTGACTTTCATTGAAGTGATGAAGAGATGGAGAGTGACACATCAACGAGGTTGATGCTGGCGTAAACAGCGGAATTGAACCGCCTCTGCTCCAAACGTCAAGCTCCATCAACCTACCCAATTACTCAACCACTTCTCCACGACGAACATCCTTACCCAACGCAATGCTTCCCAAACCGCCAACATGCATATCAATCGCCCGCACATCCCCTTTTTCCGCATCTTCTACTCCACAACCTTCACAATCCTCACACTTATCCTCGCCGCCGCCCTCCTCATCACTCCCGGCGATCACATCTACCAATCGTTCCGCAAAAGCGAAGTCTATCACATATTCATAGTCGCCGGCTTCTACCTACTCACATTTTTAATTTCCGTGCTCGTCTATGGAGGAAGATTATACAAGACGAGAACGAATCTGGCGGGTATACCTCGAGATGGCGTGGAAGTAGGAGGGAAAGTGGGAAGGGAGGTGCAGAGTGGGTTGGAGAGGAGTGCAGTGATTGCGTATGAAGCCCATCCTCGCGATCTCAGGGATGAGAAAGCTGGGAGGGGTATTGAAAAGCGGACGCGACTGGGGAGGTCAGCGACGGGGAGGCAGAGCCAGGATTCGGCGCAGAATTTCAAGCCAGCTTGGGGTGTGATATCGCATCCAGGATGGTCGTCGCCGTCCTCGCCCGATCTACCGAATCTGCATTACGAGCCCGTCATCCTCGAACTCTCGAATCTTATTGAAGCAAAAGCCGTCTCGCTAGCACCGCCTGACCCATTCTTCGATCCCGAGACGAACTTTGAGGAGGGGGAAGCACCATTACCAGATCCCCGAGCTGTGGAACTCCTCCAAAGGCCTGCTACAATGGGGTTACGCGACTATGTATCGCACCTCTCGGCCCTGGGCATGATCGCCCCAATATCCCTAGGCACAGACTTCCTATCCCTCTACGAACGCGCCCGCTTCTCCGGCGAGGAACTTAACGAGACAGATTTTAGAACCCTGATGACTATCTTTGCTGAAATACTGCGGAACATGCAACCCCTCGACACATCCATCGTCGACGAATTACACGCAGAATTCGAAGCCGAAATGAGCAGTTCAAGCACCTCAAGCACCTCCAGCACCTCCTCCGAAAAAGCGAGTTTCGCTACAAACGACACCGTGCAGCGCACGCCCCAGCCAGACACTTACTATTCCGCATCATCATCCGCAAGTACTTCTAGTAAAGGCAGTCAAGGGACGACTCACAAGGCGCCTCCTCGACCTGGAGCTACCCGAAACATTTCGAATCTTTCAAATATGTCACGAGTGACAAGAGCGAGTCAGCGCCGCGGTGTTAAGACGCCTAGTATGGCTTCCATGAGGAGGATGAGGAGTGGGACGGAGAGTAGTGGGTACTCGGCGCGGTCGAGGGCTGGGAGTGTGATTAGGCTGGCTGAGGCAAGGGGGCCGTTGGGTTTGCCGCATACAATTCATACCTCTTCTACGGAGGGGCTGTAATGGATTGGGAAAGGGGATATGGAAATTTTCTTACAGCAATTCAGCGAGGCGTTTAGGCTGTGGACATTGGATAAATACCCGGCAAGGCGATGCCATGGTAGAATCCAAGACATGGGAGGAAGCGTTATGCATTAGTCGTTATTCATTGCTTCTAGCTTTAGCTCTAGCTCTAAATCTATACTCAACCAGGTCACCAACTCACCAGCCCCTTCTGCCTATCAAAACCCCCTCGCAACTGACTCTGCGGCTTGACTACCTTCCCTTGCAAAACCGTATACTTAACAATACCCTCACAATCCTCCGGTCTCACTCGAGCGAGCCAAATACACTGAGCTCCTTCTCCCATCGTCTCCGCTTCCACTTTCTTTGCCACGGATGCCTTAGCCCATGCCTCTCCATCAGTCTCCTTACTTTCTCCATTTGTCCCCTCGCTCTCCCCATCAGCCACGCTCGGAAGAGCATCCGCTCTCCGATACACCATGACATTCGCAGAAAACTTGTGTCCGCCGACATGGCTGATGAAATAAATCCCCACACCACCAGGCCGCTCGTCGTGCATATCTCTATGCAAGCCCAGTGGACGAAGGTGGCGTTCAAACTCTCGCTTCAGGAGTGGCGCCGATTGCCCGCAGCGAGCGTCGCGAGTGCGTTGGGAGCACATTAGGATGAGGTATTTGTGGGGGCAGGAGCGTGTTGTGAAGGGGTTGGAAGGGGGGGTGGTGGGTATTGATGTTGAGATGGCGGAGTCGTTTTGAGGAGGTGGTGTTTCCTGGGATGTTGGGATTGTGAGGGGCGTTGTGGTTGTTGGGGCGGGAGAGATATGGTGCTTGATGAGCTCAGGTACGGAGGCTGGCGTGACGTTGTCGATGAAGGTGAAGGCTGGGAGGAGGAGAATAGTTGTGGGCGTGTGAGCTGGAGAGTCGGAATCTGAGGGGTGAGATGGTAGGGGCATGTTGGACGCCGACAGCATCAGTTTCTATAACCATATATTAGCAGCACTCCCTATATCCAGCAGGAAACTTCCTACCCCATTGTCCGGCTCAACGTTACAATCCCTCACCGCCTGCATCACACTCCCCTTCTCATCACTGACATCCTTAACCCAATCCGTCTTCCCCGTAGCAACAAGCATATGCGTAGCCCAGCCATTGACATGTCCATATAACTTCTCATCATGATCGATCTTCCATCTCTTCGGGAGTTCAACCTCGCAGGTCTCGCAGTCGTGATCACAATCTTCGCCGTCAATTGCTGGGTCGACTTTCGGGAAGATGAAACCATTCAATTGATTGACAGAATCGGATGAGCCCCTAGGAGTAAGAAAAGCCTTACCCTTCTGTAGGACGGACTGGAGCGACATTTTCTTGTTGCTCAACGAGGCTTGAAGAGTGTTGGAGGAGCGAGGCATCGTAGCACCCGTAGCGCCGGTTTTCGGGGCAATTGGACGCTTCTGCCTGGAAGGGCTGCGACATGCTTCTGGGGCGGTGGGCGAGGCATCTTCTATTTATTTCTGATGCTCCAATTGCTGCAGCCTGAAGTCTACGGAAGAAGTGTAGATAGCTGCGCCAGAGCACGCTCCAATGGCCGTCCCTCTTTTTTTCTTGGTACACATCTAATCTGATTAGATGGCTTCCCCCAATTCTCGGCTTTTCCGAGGCTTACGGCCGAAAGGCCCGATAAATGCGAGGTTGCGATTGTTTCTCTCATCATCATCATCATCATCATCATCGAGTACAGTATTTGATCTATATCCGGGCAGGAGGTGAAGCAGAGATATTTTAAGCTAGAACAAGGTTTGCCGTCTCCCATCACCCTTCTACAAGCATGAATATCACTGCATTCATATTTCCGGCTCTTCTAAAATATTGCCCAATAAAGAGTTGAAGTCTCTAATGTCTATTTATCGAGCGAGTTTGATAAGATTGAACTAATCGAGCTATACTGTCGGAGGTGTAGAATCTCCACTATAATCCACAGGTAGAGAAAGAATTGTAGGTGGCAATCCAATGATAGAATGTAAAAAGTACGAGAAGCATATCCAGAAACACAACGGACATCGAGAGAGCGGACAGCATAGACCAAGCGCCTAAGCAAGATGATGGCAAGTATGAGCGAGAACAAGGAACTAGACCGCCAAGCAGAACCCAGCATCGGAGATAATCGTACGCCGATGCCTCCAAATAAATACCGCTCCCAAACGCATATCCCAACCATGGTTGGTCCGACGAACCTCGCCTCAAAAGCCAGACCCACATTATCCTACTTAACCATGAACTCCGATAGACCATCCACCATGCTTGCCCAATACCCCCACGTCATATCTTCGGTCGGACGTAAAACGAGTACGACCTGGTCCGGCGATCTGTGTTCCTGATACAGCCGGGGCGAGGCGCCCATTTGCGGCCATGTTTGTAGATAGAGGTGTCGGCGTAAGCGGATCTGAGGGCGATGTCTATGCCAACTGGGCTGAACGCGGATGAGTAGTTGGTTGTTGACATTGCTCTGAAGACGTAGTTGGGGAAGACTGTTGGTGTTTGGTGGTTAGTGGTGACTCTTTTGCGATGGGAATGGAAGGTCAGAGGAAGCAAGGTGTTTCGGAACTCGTCTCGGGGCTCCCGGATACGGTCGAATGAGGAGGTTCTACCCTAAATCCAGGGGTCCGGGGGAGGGGCACTAGGAGTGAGTCAGATGTTGGGTTCGAGGTCTGAAAATTTGGGGGTGTAGGAAGAGGAACCGACTTACTTGGAGGGAGCTGGAAGGGAGAAATTGAAAGGTAAGGCTGTAGTCGAGCTCAGGTCGCTATCCAAAGAGAACGGAGTTGGTGGTAGCGAGGACGCACGGATGAGAGCAATAAATTGGATTAAGAGGAAAAGACAGACTAGAGCAAGGTCGAACACGGTAAGGGTAAAGGCTACTCAACATGGCAATGGAAAGCTTGTGAGACTTCTTGTACTGGCTTCATTCATGCGGTTCATGCGGCGCATGGATTTGTCGCTTTTTTCGCTCTTTTATCCGATCTGATATCCCGCACAAATAACAATGGATATCTTATACGCTTGGTCTGGTCTGCGAATCAGGTATATAACGCAGAGATGGACCTCGAGCATTGAATTCGACCCATACCTCCACCACGCTTCACGCCGTAGAAAGTAGACACCCAGTCCCCAACAACGTAGCTGGATACCCAGTAAAATTGGCTTCGAAATTCAGCCCGACATTATCCCACCTGACCATAAATTGCGCAATACCCTCTAACGTAGCAGCCCAATCTCCCCATGCTGTGAAAATAGTAGGATGAAAGACCAAATTTACACGATCTGGCGAGCTCTCTTCGGTGTACAGCCGCTCCCGGGGGCCCATTCTGTCGGGAGGTTTGTAAGAATGAGCTTCAAGTAAAGCTTGTCGAACGACCGCGGATATGCCGTCTGGGTTGAGGACTTGTGCGTAGTTGAAGAATGTCACCGTTTTGACAGGGGTGTAATTGTATCTCCAGGGTCCGGGGGGAACGGTGCTGGAATTGAAGTGGGTATTGGTTTATGATGCTTTGAATTATTAGGAGCTTTTGAAAAGAGTGACGTACTTAGAAGGCGCTACAAGATCGAATGGCAGCGTTTGATTTGGGCTCGCAGTGCTAGATAGAGACAGTGGGGTTGGGGTTGGGGTTAGAGAAGCTGTAAGAGCAGGAGTACAGAATTGGAGCAGGGCAAGAAAATTAGCAGCCTGGAAACTGAGCATGGTTGCAAGCATGAGGAATAATGATGTATCGCCTTTCCCATTGCTGGATTTTGTCACTTGGCGCTTACCACCGTCGCCTCTATACCCGTCCAAGCCTTTCGATTCAACCTAGAGCCGACTTCCGCTGGGTCCGCGTCTCAGCGCCGACTTTTGGCGATGTAGATAATTCGCCGGATGTTGACTTCTTCAGAGTGGTACTAAAAGGATGTAATTACCGGCGCTTTTGAGAAATAAAAGATAGGACGTGAATAGCCGACTTGAAAAGATTCAGAAACAAAGTCGAAATGCGACACCCAACATAACTATACAGAAGTAGAGTACAAAGAGTACCAGAAGTACCAGACAACGAATAAAAGAAAAGAGCAAAGGAATTATCGCTGCAAGTCATCATCATTGTGGTCGTGATCGTCATCACGTATTGAACACTAGAACAATTACCCCACAAGATCCAAGCAACGGCGCAGCCCCAACTCCATCTATAATCCACTGCTATGTTGATCATGTCGAAGCTGCGCCAACAACCGCCGAAAGCTTGCTCGATGGAAGTGACTGTCGGCTTTTGGCTGAACTAGCCTTGGATCCACGACGCTTACGAACACTAGACGAGCTAGTATGGGGTGGCGTGATCCGGGATAACTCAAGACTTTCATGAATCCTCTCGATGGCTTGCATATCCGTGCGAATCCAGTCCAGTGCTTGATTCTTGACCCACTCCAAGGCATTGTGGATGCAACGGCGGGCTCCTCTAAAAGAGCTTCCAGTCGTATCGAGAAGGGACGAATTTTGGACCATTCTTCCATAGTACTTGAGAGCACCGTTTTTGGATCGGCCCGCCCAATAGCAGGACAATTGGACGGAGTTGGTGATCAATTCTATCCCATTACGTGCACGTTGTCGAAGAACGACTCTTCATTTTTGCATTTTTGAGGGCATAGAGATTAGACAGCATGGCAGCTCCGTTATGCAGGTTCTGGAGTCTTGCTACTCTCAGATTTCCACCATCGCCCTTCGCTTCAATGGTGAAAGGGGCCAAGCCAAGTGCGGAGCTCCGATGACTGGGCATACGAAGCTACGGAGTGACCGACAAGCTTTTGGGAATTCTTCTTCGAAGACGTCGGATCTCCAGCCAATCGTTCTGTCCGGCTTTGGAGTCGTCAAACTGGACTTCAACTCAGGACTGAGGCCAAGGGCACGCTTCCACAGTATGTTTGTAACGGTAAATGAAGCCTTATCCCTCTTTATCGCCTCAAGAGGGACAAGTTTGGGAAGTATATCTTCCACTGTTGCGCACTCATTTGTCGCGTCGATAATGTCTTGGCGAAGACTTTCGGCATCGCTGTCATTGGGTTCCGGGCTATCTCTGGGAGCGAGTATCGCTTTCCACAATTCGAGTCCTCTCGGTAAGTCCTCACGCGTACCGTCGGCAAAATATATCCCTCGTTCTTTGAGCGCGGTACATACTCGGGGTCGTATGCGTTGATCGATGAAACTGTTACCACTGACAGAAGGCTTTCTTCGTACACAGACGACATGCCAGAGTTTTGGGAACCTGCAGAGTGTGTGCTCTCGTTGAGTTGGTGGAGGGTTTCTTTAGTCAATGGGAGAAGTTGCGACGATCCTGAAGCAGACCCAGAAGCAGCTGGAACGGCACTGGGTCTAGTAATCTGGCTTCAGTGATCCGAGCTATCCTGCTTGCTGTCGTGGCTCCGATTTGTGACCCCCCGTCGCTTGGGAATTTTGTGATGAGAGCTTGGCGGATCTTGTTTGGTATCTTTAGCTATGCCTAGCTGTAATGATGCAGACTTTGCTTTTTTAGGTGGTCTGCGTTCAATGCTACCGTGAGAAGCGGCCTTTCGTCGTTTCTTACGGACACTCTCATTGGGAGGAGGACTTCTTATAGACATCGTTTCGGTTTTCTGACACCCAAACAACCAAAGCCGAAACAGAGAAAAGCAGTGCAGAATGAGCGCGAAGCAAAGGCTGAGCCATCACCCAACTAAATCCAGGTGTGGGAAGCGTTGAGTTTCAGAAGGCCCGAAAACGCAAAGAATTCGCGGAACAGCCTTGAGGGAAGCCTGCCTTCTTCTCTCAATGAGGAAAGTTGCAAGGCGCGGCGTCTCATGTAGGGTGCAGTTAACCCTGTAAGAAAGTGGGGGCCATGTGCGAGAACTTGGATGACTCCCTGCCAACCAATATTATCAGTTAGATCCGAAGACGAAAAGAATAGAATTGGTATAATCAGTTGCGAGGCTAGACAATCATTGAGATGGGCGGTGAGCTGAACTTACCAAGCAGATCTTGCCCTTTATCATGAGGTTCTGCGCCCGAAACAAGCCCAACGTCGCTATCGATATACCCTACAAACAGTACCCAAAAGCTCCAGACACAGTATTACAATTGCTGTTTTTCAAACAGTGACAAGTATCGTAGCTTATGGTGAATTTACAGACCAAGCAGTGATATCGCTGGGATTAATAGAATAAGCCAATCATAGTACCGCGTTAAGCGCCGTAATTCAAATTGCTACAGCTCAGAACCAAAAGTTCCGAAATGTTCGAGAATGATGTGAGAGGAATCTGTTCCAAAGACATGTGCTACAGGTGAACGTTCCGATCTGACGAAAAGCATTGATCTCAGTACGCGAAAGTATTTCCAACCACCGTGGCTCGTTTGTCCTGCAGCTTTCATGACTCTCGAAAGGGTCTGGCAGTATGAAACAGCGGGTTCCCATCATTGGTACTGTGATAATCGTGCGTTCGCTTCTAATCACTATTATTCTTTGCTCATACTTTACTATCCCCTCCCCCCAATGCGCTCTATATACAATTACAGACCCAACTCCGGATGGCAATGCGAGAAACAATTTAACATCTCATATCCCTGAGTTGAATACTGTCAGTCTTCCGGAACCCAGGATGATTTCACCGAAGTGGTCGTTGACTGGAGCCGCTCCCTCCTGCCGTTCCAGGATAGTCGTCTAAATGGATCCCTTCACTTCCATCGCCAGTCTTATATGGCCTAACAGGGTTATTTCCCGCTGTGCCTCCTACTCCATCAGGCCCATTTTCAAGATCCATGGGACGTCTGCTATGGGACTCCTCGTTACTAATGTAGGTAAGGACTCCAATGCCTCTACCGAATGCTCTATCGGAGGATCTTGGAGCCCAAGCCCAACCTCCGCCTCGGCTGATGGGAAGATGATACCAGCGGAACCCAAGCCATGCACTGGCGACTCCCAAAATCGCACCAGATATGATGTCGAAGCCATGATGGTAAAAGTCTGAGTATCTTGTCGAAGAGACGTATATGGCAAGGCCAATAGGGATCAGAGGGAATGCAAGGAGGTATGTAGGAGCCGCGGCCGCTTGTTTGCGTGGAGCGATAGCGTTGGGACTGATATTGTGGTAGTTGAGGAAGGGTATGGTTATTGCTAATTTGGCACAGAGGAACAGAGCCAAATAGGTCAATCCTGCGAACGAAACTGGGACTGCGTATTAGCTTCGCCCTCTATGAATAGGGAAGCTCCAATCAGTGACTCACACGACGAATGTCCGCTTGGGAAACTTCTAAATCCATCATCCAGCGTGGATCCTGGATTGCGACAGATGGTCCAGGAGACAAGATTGATACCCTCGTCAACCTGATTGCCAATTCCTCCAACAGCACTGCTCAGTAGGCGTGATGTATCTGGATCACACCGAGCGAGAAGATCAGGTCTTGGTTTGCCGACGAGGTTCTTCGTTCCGTCTGTGATGAAGAAAGCAATTGCCAGCGAGAGCGCGAGACCCATCCAGCCTGCGTTCCATTCCCAAAGCTTGCGTTTCAGGAGCTTTGTCTTCGAAGATGCCTTGCCAGTATTTGGACCAACTCCTATGAAAATACAAACAAGGAAGACGATCACAGCTGGGATGACTAGGCCAATAACAACAAGGAGGCCTGTTGAAACTTTCTCCTTTGAGACGTAAGGGTAGGAAATGTTAGGATTCGTGAGGTCGAAAGGACGCTTGTTTGGAGTGATGTCTGAGAACGCAGCACCGACTGCAGCGATGGCTCTGTTAAAAAATTAGCTTGTCGCCCAACAAGAAGTGGAGTAGAAATAGGACTCTTTTACATTATTATAATCCAGTCGATGATGTATGACAGCACCAATCGCTTAGAAAAGCGTCTTGTTCCGGACGCCATGCTTGATCCAAACACCGGGTATGGTTCAAGAAAGACTGTACCGAGAAAATACACAGTGTTGGATTAAAAAATAATTGAAAACAGAAATGCAGGCGCGAGGAGGAAGTATGATTGTCTTGTGCACAGATACTAAATTTGGCGTCGGCGCTTGGCTCTTCTTGGCAAGCTCGGCCGAGCTTCGGTGGCGAACCTTTTCTTTCCCGTAGTCGACAGCTGACGCGTAAGGTAAGTATTAAACGGAGTTTTAGGAGTCTCTTTTAACCGTTGATCTAAGTATGGAGACTGACTTCGTCTATGATATTGTCTAAGTCTCTGAATCTTCGTAATCGTGGCTGAAATCGCTTCGCTATTCAAATGACCAGTTGGCTTGGCGACTCCGAGCTATCAACAATGATGAATCTCATGCATCTATATAGACTTTTCACCATTCTTTATATAGCTTTGAAAGCTCCTTTATCACTAGGTGCGGCTGTCATCCCGGGCAAAGCCTTTGATCGCTTTATCACAATTTGGTTGGAGAACGAGGCTAGTTCAGCCTCTCTTTGATTGAACCACAAACGACTTATTCACGTTGTAGGATTTCACTCCAATAACACAGAATGCAGACTATCAGGACTTGTCGAAGCAAGGGATACTCCTTACCTCTTACTACGCTTTGACGCATCCGTCGCAGCCTAATTATATCGCCTCTGTTGGAGGAGATTACTTCGGCCTTGACAACGACAATGATGTCCAAATACCAGAGAACGTTTTGACGGTTGTTGACCTTTTCGAGTCGAAGGGCATTGCATGGAAGGAGTATATGGAGAGCATCCCTAGTCCGGGGTACACAGGCACAGCGACGACCAACAGCTCTGACCATAATGCCTACGCTCGAAAGCACAAGTATGTTCCTTAGCTTAATGCAATCATCGTCAAGGCTCCTATTAAAAGATAACACAGCCCATTGGTGAGCTTCGCCAGTGTCACAAATAATCAGTCTCGGTCGGAGAATATTGTTCCATTTGACCAATTTGAGAGTGACTTGTCGTCGAAAAGCCTTCCTCAATGGGTGAGAACTTCTCTGTACATGGCGTGGCGGCTGACTTACGGAATCTAGATGCACATGTCCCCTAACATGTCAGATGACGGACATGACACAGGGCTTGCCTACGGCGTTGCGTGGTCTAGAACCTTTCTCTCCCCTCTGCTGGCGAACAGCTACTTCACCAATCGAACGCTTATTCTACTAACATTAGATGAAAGTGCGACGTACTCTGAGCCAAATAAGGTTGCTTCTCTTCTACTCGGAGACATACCCTCCAACCTCAAAGGCACAACTGACGACACTTTCTACACGCACTACTCAATTTTGTCTACTTTGGAAAACAACTTTGGACTCCCCAACCTAGGCCGCTATGATGTGGGAGCAAGTGTCTTCCAAATCGTTGCCAACACGACCGGGTACCGAAACCAGGACGTGGTTGACGTAGCCAACGTGCGCCTCAATCAGAGCTACCCAGGATACCTAAACAGCCAGAGCAAGTTGCCAATACCTACGCCAAACATGGAGCTAGTTGGCGCTGGAGGCCAAGGCGTCCTTTCCACCATTGCAGACGTTTGGGTCAATGGCACAGGATGCAGCAGCTTCTCCACGCCATACAATGGATCTGGCCAAGTCTTCGACTCTATCTCGCCACCTGTGTCTTCGGACGTTCCGACGGGATTGAAAGCGAGCGCGAGTACTACTGCCTGTGCAGCAAGTGGCCAGAGTACAAGCAAGTCAGATGGAAGCTCGATCCGAAGGGAGTGGTTCTCCCGAAAGGGGGTTCTATGGTCATTGGTCATGCTGGAAGCATTGAGCATCGTTTCGACCCTGATATGATCAATAAGTCTGATTACTCTTGTAGTTTATCAGCATGCAGTATTACTAGAAGAGGGGAAAGGAGCTCCGCGGGCAATGATAGAGCAGCAACTCTCGTTGACGTACTTTGATGTTTGTTGCGGGGGCCATTTTGCATAGCGATCGTAAATTGGGCTTATGGTCTGGACTATGCTGCCATTGAAGTGAAGAAAGAGCGATCCTGTGAACCAATTGCCGGATTGAAAGCCTTGCGAGGAAGTTGCCTTCCGAAATCGCTCTAGTCAAGCGCTTTTGTTTACGCAAGCGAGTTTTCCCACTTCCTCACCTCACTTCTACACTCGAGGTCAATCCTCCCCCCAAAATTCGTCCATGAGCCCCCAGCCAGCAAGAGTCTACAAAGTCAACAAGGTACGATTTCATCTCTTGCAATTCCTTCCGCAAGGCCTATGTTGACCTCACATAGCGAAATCGGCAAGACGATCAGCACTTGTTCAGGCCAGTAGTCATCACAGTCAGGATGCCGCCAGCCCGTTCTTATCTGACAGCAAAGCTCGTGAATGCACAGGCGATTGGAGAGGAATTTCGGCAAACCATGGTGGAGAGTATGACGAAGCCCATTTTCGAGCCTGAATTGGCAATGACCCAAGGTGAATCTATGCCCTCTGTTCCATGAGACTGAACTTGAGCATTCATGGCTTACACGTTGTTATCGAAGGTGAACCCAGTCGGATCAAGATCCCATTTTCATCTACACCGGATAGATATCGTCGGCGAGTGACACCGAAGAACGGAGGTCTCAGCCGCGAAGATCTTTATAGGGGTCGTCCAATTGCTCCCCACATCTCGGGTCTCGATGAAGATCAGCTTTCGAATAAGGCGGCCGTCGTGTCCAACGATGATACTGAGATTGAGACGACGAAGCTGTCTCGCGAAAATCTGCTCGCGTTCGGAGGCTGCCATCAACTCGAGGATCTAGAGAGCCTTTCTGATGACACCGATGACACTGAAGATGAATGTTGTTCAAATACATCGTTAGAAATTTGTTGCTCTACGACTTCTCAGTTGACGACCATCTCCTTGAAGAAACAAGCTCTTATCGAGACCTCGCTTGCCTACAGCAACGAGTCTCGTTATGCACCTTCTTCAAGTTCAGCTGAGGCACAGGGCCCAACCAACGACCGCTGTCCCATATGCAGCGGCAGGTACTCCGAGAATCTAGCACGAATACAGACCGAGTGCTGTGGTCGCTCCTTGTGCGAGCTCTGTCATGACGATGAGCTAGGAACGCCAGAAAAATGTTGCGGTTGCGAGCGAGAGCAACCATCAGCAATTTCTGTACAGTCAGCGGCAGACTCTGAGGCTGAGAAGTATCTCGTGCATAATGCAAGAGCCCCAGAGTCGTATCCGAGTAAGTACGAACTAGAGGAAAGAATTGATGTCTCACATGACTAGATCTGACTGAGCCCACAGTAGAGACTCCTTCTACGAATTCTTTGGCGGACTGGCGGGCCGCCCAAGAGTTGTCGCCGTACCTGTCTGATGCATCATCCGAAGAGAGTCATCTTACGACCTGTGATATACGTGGTGATAGAGCCTGCTATCTATACAACACCAACCCGTCCTTCTATCAGCCTGAGAAAATAAGGCTGTGGGGAACTTGGAAGGCGCAATGGAGTATTTTTTTGCGCTCTACGAGGGGCTAGCGTTGGATATCACAGACAGAGAAAGGGTTAGAATCATGGGAGAGATAAACACACGGTCGAACGGTAAGCTGCTCTAGTTGACGTCCAATTTACAGATATCCTAACCTTTCAAGCATTGATGGCTAGTCAACAAGACCTCGTGGACACAGATCCCAGCGGCTCATTCGGTACGGATATCAACCCACGCCCAAGAGTGGAGCTTGAGGACGAAGCCCGCAGGGTCAGCTCACCCTCCGCCGAGGAACAATGTGAATCCTGTGGTACATTGCGAGTAAAAGCCCAAGCTACGATGAATGCCCTATTGGATACGATCGAGCCGGAAGATGACTCGGTGCCGCCGTTTTTCGCCAACGGAAATTGTGGAACCTGTGTGATGTACAGAGCTAAGACGAAGGAAGCTATGGATGCATTATTGGAGCAGCTGAGGTAATATGAAAGAGTCACTACCAGCGCGAGAGAGACAGGTTGAGATTGAACATTGGCTTGAATGAATCTTGTACAAATGCTGGAATGGAGGGATGTCAAAAAGCTATCAAGCAAGGCAGATGGACTGGTATTTCAAGCGATGGAGGCGTGATTGTTCGGAAAAGTAGGGAGTAACGGGGCAGATTGTTCTATGCGGGAAGGGATAGTTTTTACGCCAAGTCGTACTCATAATCGGATGAGATCGTGCCCAGCTTCAGGCGTCAGGAATGTACGGCTGTACTTCAGGGTCGTTTCGGCACACAAACACACTCTTTCGTATCTATTCAGATAGCATAGTCATGAATGCAACAAAGCTTGTCTTTACCTAAGGTCTTGCATTGTTTTATCAAAGTATACCCAGCACGTTTGACCAGTCCCTACCACCCGCTCATCCCTCTTACAACCCCGTCCTACATCCCATTAATCTCTCGAAACACAACGCCTGTTTTCACATTCGCCCCACAACCGCATATCCCTATTCATCTAGACTCATAGCTCTTGTATACCGCGCCACCCTACCACTCCCACCACTCCCACTGCATTACCTCACGGGCACCGTGTCCACCGCGAAGGGTAGCCAAAGATTATGGTCGGGTGTTCTCGCACATCGAGAAGGATCTGATTCCACTGGTAAGTGGGAAAGCGTTCAGTGGACTGTACGAGACAACAAGTATGGTTGCCTCGAGAAATGCAAGGAGGGCGGTCTCGTTCAATAGTCCGCTCTCTTTGTTAAGCACTTCCAGGCCGGACTGGTGATGCAACTGCGAGTTACTAGCGGAAGTTGGTGGTAGAGGGATGAACGAGAAGAGCGGAAGATGTGAGGTCGTGGATGTCTGGGGAGTGTGGTTCATTGGTGAAGGGAGGGGGAAGCGGAGGTTCGGTATGTATTCAGTGGGTAGGAATGTATGAATTCAAAGCGTGATATTGGAGCGTGGGAGAGAAGGTTTCACGAGAGAATAATTGATCAATTGAATAATATTATGAACCAAAGCATGAAGCGAAACCTGTCCCTGTGGATTCCAAGGCTTTCAAAGACATTTGCGAATGCTAGCAACTGAAGCACCTGCTTCGAGCATACCAATAGACACTACTCCGGCGATGGGACCCGAATTGTGTAAGTCCTGTATACTTCTGGACGTCCCGGGAAGCGGACCATAGGAGGTGGCGACGGTGAGGCTTCTAGAGAAGTTGCCGACGATGCGGTTTCTTCAGAATTTCCCTGCAGTGTCCTTGGAGAATAAGGGTCCAATGGGTCGGGGTGGCAAGTGTAAAACGAGGGGAATGGGTAAAGTCTCGACGGTGGGCGTTGAGAATTCGCCGACGGTGTGGTTTGCGAAGGGCCGGGGACCTGAGGACGTGGACCTGGTGCGCGGTTAGCAGTGGGTTGTGCGCTCGTTGGCTTGTCTCCGGGCCATCTCCTTATGAAGCGTTCCGTCCAATTGACCACTGAGGAACATTCCATCTGCCTGATGATCTTCCAATTTGGCCCTTCTCGAGTCCAATGAATCAAGCTTGTTCCCCGCACCGTCAGCATCTGGCCGGTAGGGATCCCTGGCAAGCTGGGCTCAGGCGAAGTGTGGAGAAAGTCGTACTCCCATTCCCAAGCGGAGAAGTCTCGGTTTCCTGAGACGTCGCGCGTTTTCAGTCGCACGTCCAGCTGTTCGATCATGAGTTTAACGAATGGGGGAGGATGGGGATGTTGGGAATTCCATAATTGAAAGGGTGGAAGTCCGGATCTATATCTGTTGTCGCGTAAGTAAGAGCTGGCGAATGGCTGACCTATCTTGGCTTACAGTGTTGGGAAGAGGCGGCATGGCTTGAATAGAATGACGTGAGCATGCCGATGTCGCTGTTGTTGTATGCGTTCGCAAGGGTTTGCACCCAAGAGGTGACTTCAGGATCCGTTGCAGACATGTCTGATAGAGAGGAATACCTGATAGAGAGGGATATAGCTTTTTTGATGTAGTCGATGAGATTGGAACAAAAACCGAAAAGTCTGAACTTCGGAAAGATCTAATATCCCCTGGGGCAGCACTTGCTTTCTTGGAGAACATCTCGAGCGTAGTATGAGAAGGCAACACCCCGCGACGACGCCAACTACTAGATTTATGCTCTATTTTTGGGTGGTCATTGCCCAAAAGCCTAGAGAGAGGGGGGATGGGAAGGAAAGCCGGATTGAGCCTTCCTGCTCAGCGAGAGCCAGGTTTGAAGCCAACATGTGACCGAAGGGAACTATCGAGTTGACAACTGTGTCACTGTCCGGTTTAGGGTAGTACTTTATTCTCAGGAAAATTGGGCACCTTGCCCCCGTCTCCCAAGGTCAATTTGCCCCAGAAACCTGTACAACTGGACACTCGGCTTGCGAAAGTCTTATTCTAAGTATAAGGTCTAGGTAGAGCAGGTGTTTTTTTTGTTGAGTTTCGGCGTACTTTTTTCTGGTATCTTAGGAACAATAGTGGGTTCTGTACTAGGTGGAGCTGCAACTTTGGTGGCCCCAAGTCGATGCGGCTTGGCTGGCTAGGCTCAATTCGGTAAGCGCACATCTCTATCTCATCATGCTCCAAGACTGACCACCATCCTTCAGCTGTACAGACACCATAACATCTCAGCTCGGCAATCCAGTCTAGCCAAACAGTCGCTTGCAAAAACATCTATTCGACTGGCTACTCTGGGCATCCTAACTCGAGCCCTGGGTGGGCAGACCAGATCGTGGCCACAGCCATGGCGGTCCCCAAGAACACCCTCTTCCGGTCGGCGGACATGTCCTTGACCCAACTCTACATCGCAAATGAAATTGGCAGGGAAGTTGTCAGTGCTCTGGGTGAGATTGGCGAGGTCCAATTCCGAGATGTAGGTATCAACTTATCTCCCAAGCATTAGACACGAACGGCAGGCAGCAAAGCTCAGGATTTCCTCAAGGGCCAAAGACTACATCTACGCTGATGAGGTTCTAGTTATGATGGTCTTCACTTGATTGCTGGCACCTCGATGGACTCCGCTGATATGACACTCTCCATAGTTGAATTCTGAGACCACGGCTTTTCAAAGAACCTTCACACAAGAGATTCGAAGACTCGACAATGTAGAGAGACAGCTTCGTAAGCCATACACTCCATATCTTGAAGTCTTATGGAACTGATATTGATCAGGCTATTTCCAAACCCAAATTGACAAAGAATCAATACCTATGAGGCCCCGGCATGAATTCTCCAATATGCTTGCTGCACCTTCGGCTGCCGAGATCGACGAACTTGCGGAAAAGAGTGAAAGTCTTGAGCAGCGGATTGCATCTCTCAACGATAGCTACGAGACGTTGAAGAAGCGCGAGGTAGAACTTACAGAATGGCGGTGGGTCTTGACAGAGGCGGGAGGCTTTTTCGACAGGGTAGGTCACTCTGGATACTATCTTCAAAGCTTTCACTCATACTGATAGGCATTCAAGGCTCATGGTAACGTCGACGAGATCCGCCTATCGACCAATGACAATGATGAGGCACCACTTCTACAAGATGTCGAACAGCAGGCAAGAGGTCAAAATGGAGATGCTTCTGGGCAACAGTCACTCTCAGTCATGAACATCGGCTTCGTCGCTGGAGTGATTCCACGAGGACGGATAGCGGCATTCGAACGGATCCTATGGAGAACGCTACGTGGCAATCTATACATGAACCAATCTGAGATACCAAAACCAATCATCGACCCTACGAACAACGAAGAAATCCATAAAAATGTTTTCGTCATCTTCGCTCACGGCAAGGAAGTCATTGCAAAGATCCGCAAAATCTCAGAATCGCTAGGCGCGGATCTATACAGCGTGGACGAGAACAGCGACCTCCGCCGGGAGCAGATTCACGAAGTCAATACCCGGCTGAGCGATCTGGCAAGTGTTCTACGCAATACCAAGAACACCCTCGACGCGGAGCTTACGCAGATTGCGAGGAGCCTGATTGCATGGATGATTGTCATCAAGAAAGAGAAGGGAGTTTACCAGACATTGAATCGCTGCTCATACGATCAGGCAAGGAAGACGTTAGTCGCGGAGGCCTGGTGTCCAACAAACTCGTTATCCCTCATCAAGTCAACATTGCAAGACGTGAACGACCGGGCAGGTATGTCTGTTCCAACGATTGTCAACCAAATCAAGACTTCGAAAACGCCGCCCACGTACAACGTGAAGAACAAGTTCACCGAAGCTTTTCAGACCATCATCGACGCCTATGGCACTGCGAAGTATACAGAGGTCAACCCAGGTCTTCCCACCATCGTGACCTTCCCATTCCTCTTCGCCGTCATGTTCGGAGATTTTGGCCACGGCATAATCATGTTCTGCGCCGCTCTGGCAATGATCTATTTCGAAAACCCAATGTCAAAGACGAAATTGAACGAGCTTGTCGCTATGGCTTTCTACGGAAGATATATCATGCTCATGATGGGTATGTTCTCGATATATACTGGGCTCATCTACAACGACGCTTTCTCCAAAGCCTTGACCCTCTTTCCCAGTCAATGGGAATGGCCGTCAGATTTCAAGGAAGGACAGACATTTCAAGCTCAGCTCAAGGGAGGTTACAGATACCCCTTTGGCTTGGACTGGAGCTGGCACGGAAGTGACAATGAGCTACTTTTCTCCAACAGCTTCAAGATGAAGCTGAGTATACTGATGGGCTGGACTCACATGACTTACTCTCTCTGCCTCTCTTGGATCAACGCACGCCACTTCAAATCATCCATCGATATTTGGGGCAACTTTGTCCCTGGTATGGTCTTCTTCCAGTCCATCTTTGGATACCTCGTCTTCACTATCATCTACAAATGGTGTATAGATTGGTACGCAATCAACAAATCACCTCCAGGACTTCTAAATATGTTGATCTATATGTTCCTTCAGCCTGGAAAAGTAGACCCGAGCGAGCAGCTCTACCGAGGGCAGGCAGTCATCCAGGTTATTCTATTACTAATCGCTGTGGCTTGTGTGCCAGTTCTCCTACTCTTAAAGCCACTCTACCTACGGTACGAGCACAACAAGGCTCGCGCTTTGGGATATCGCGGTATTGGCGAAACATCAAGATTCAGCGCTCTTGACGGAGACGATGAGGACGGTCATGCCATGAATGGAGGACGAGAGAGCGTGGGCTCTGACAACGAGGCGAATGCAATGATCACCGAGGATATCGGAGACGAGGAGCACGAAGAATTCGAGTTTTCCGAAGTCATGATCCACCAGACAATCCACACAATTGAGTTCTGCTTGAACTGCGTTTCTCACACTGCCTCGTACCTCCGGCTGTGGGCACTGTCACTGGCTCATCAGCAACTCTCAGTCGTCCTGTGGACCATGACCCTCGGCGGGGCATTCGGCTTTACAGGGGTACTGGGTGTAATCATGGTCGTCGTTGCCTTCTACGGTTGGTTCTTTTTGACCCTAGCAATTTTGTGCGTCATGGAGGGCACAAGTGCTATGCTGCATAGCTTGCGGTTACACTGGGTGGAGGCCATGAGCAAACACTTCATTGGCGATGGGATTCCCTTCGAACCCTTCTCCTTCAAGCAGCTCCTGGAGAATTGGGATGATGAGGGTTGATAGGAGTCGGCGTTTTCGTTTGCTTGTAGCTATAGAAGTACCGTATTGTACAAGACTGAATCTGGAACTGTATCATTCACACTTGCCATCCAAGGACCATGCGATGTAGTTACCGTGTTAAGAAGACAGGAGTTTGCCACGACTTTACGCTGTGTCAGGTAGAAAATGGCTGGTTTAGTCTGCTGGTGACGCTAATTGCAAGAATTGAGGCGAGGACGACTGGTATATAGTACATGAGATAAACCTGGAATATGCACTTCAGCCTCAGGTTCCAAATCCATGCAGCGATTGCCACGATTTTGTTGTTGCTGTTCCGCTGAAGCATAACACTTTCAGATATCTATTGCAAACCCCTCTCCACTTTTGAATGAGAGGAGTACCGAGGGGGTCCTGATGTGGCCGAGCGGGTTGATCTCCACTTCCAATTGGAATGGCGATTCCCTCGGTGGCCCCGTGGAAGTCCCTGCGCGGTCAAACTCGGAAGATCAGTCGTGGGCTGCAGAGTACCAGCAGCACCGATGTCCAATGTGTATGAGATTCCATCAACGACGAGAACGTGTGTACCAATGGAAATACTGTGGCCGGAACAAGTTGTTTGAGCTCCTGGTGGTAGCGTTAGGGTTCCCGGTATTGCGCCGCCGTTAGTGGTGTCCCAGGTGTAGCGCATGCCATCTACGACAACCAGATCTGAGCCGACAGGTACCATGTGACCTGGAAGTGTAGTCTGAGCTTCTGGTGCAAGCGTTGAGATCCTAGCTATCACTCCGACGCCAGAGTTTCTCAGCGTATAGGGAACCCCATCTTCAACAACAACAACAACTCGAGAACCAACAGAGATTACATGACCTGAGCGTGTGGTCTGAGCTCCCGGCAAGAGCGTCAGAGTTCAAAGTATGATACCACCGCCGGTTGCTTCGTAGAGAAGTGGTTCGCCGGCATCATCTGCTCCAGAGGCCTTGTCGTTGGGCGGTTGCTGCTGTTTTGGGCTGGCTTCTGACTGGGCGTTGGCGGCAGTCTCGGAGACAAGTTGATGAGTAAGTGAAGATGCAGGCATTGCCCGAGTTGATGAAGTTGCTATCAGAACGCTGGCTCTCACTAAAACGGACGCAGGGTCAAACGCGCCAGCGATCGGCGTGCAACCACTCCAGAGAGGGTCGACAAGCGAGAGGTCCCTGGGCATGGAGAACAATGGCTGTTCAGCAAGAACGAAAGATGAATCTAACCCTTTCGTATTGATATTAGTACCGAAACACGCAGCTTCGGTTGCCATCTCATAGTCAGGAGAAGGGTTGTAGAGCTCGGTATAATTGATTGGCCTCCAGTCGGAGTGATAGCAGACTCCAGTTGATAAAGCGCTTGGCCCAAAGGCGATAGTGACGCTGTCATGAACGGTGCCAATTGTGCTGAGATCAGAATTAGAAGGGTTGTATGGCACATCGCAATTCCACAGGCCCCGGAGGCCGTAGTAAACTACATAGACCGACGGTGAAGTGCTATATACTATTAGCACAGAACACCCGAGGGTAGTTCATACTAACAAAGTGAAGCCATCAGACACTAATGTGGAAGCTAAAGCTGGAGCAGACGTAATTAAGCTGTCCGTTGATGTGGTGTATAGTTCGCAGTACATGAGTTGCACTTGGGGGCAGCCGATTTCGCATTGGTTGCAGCACGTCACCGATGGGGCCAGTGCCTTGGTATAAACGAGGGAGCTGGTATTTGGACAATTCCGGTCCGCATCGTACAGGTTCGTGGTGAGATTTGTAGAGCCACAGGAGTCGAAGAGACTAGTGACCGTACTGTAGGTGAGATTCGCAGTAAAATTTACGCATGCAGTTGGGACGACATGTGGCTGTAGACTTGACGACAATGTTGTAGTAGAAGGAAATTCCAAATTCATGGCTATGTCCGGTAGGCGTAGGCCCCAGCTGTCTATCTTAATTTGGGAACGCCACGAACGAATTGCCACTGTTCTCCAGATTCTGTGAAGAATGTAGAAGAAAATCCCTAAGGTTGCAGATATAGACAATGTGTTCGATGTTGGATTGATTCCAAACCTTGCATTACTAGAGAAGAAACTGGTCATGGACTTAGATACGGTGTTTCTTGAGAGCTTACCCATATACGAAGAGATAGGGGAATGGAACTTCAGCTCCGGTATATGTATAGTCGCCAACCAGTCAATTGAATTATCATGCTGCGCCTGGGAGGACGATTGTGATAGGATTGACGATGGTTTGCTCTTCCATTGCCATAGCCTCAAAGTACACGAGTTGCCATAATGGTCTTTCTTAAAAGAGATCTCCATTGATGAGGAAAATGTCAAATTGGCGCAGGAGAAAAGCCGAAGGTCCATTTAAATGGCGCACTGCCCAGAAGAGCGAAAGTCGGCATCATAGTACTGATAGCCACAACAGGAATCCAAGGCTATAAAAGGCTCAGGGAAACTCTTTGGCTACATGGTGGGAGTCCCCAATATCCAAATAAATATTAAGAAATATCATGTGAGCGCAACTATTACTTCTTCGGTGTGCTTCAAGATCTCAAATGCAAACGGTCCCCACGGATCTTCTGTCGCACCGTACTACTTTCACGATGAAAAGGCGAGCCATTTATGAAGAAGTGCAGGCCGGGTGCATACAGAAGACGCTGCGAGTCTGCCCGATGATTGGAGGGGACTCAAACCTGGAGATTTCGTAGGACTAAGGGATCTCGTGTGCTGCCTTGGCACCGCATTTCCCTCCGGTCTTTGCGCTGTGACGTTTTTCCCCACGATCTTCACCACCAGTGAATTTCTCCGCCATGCAGCTTGTGATTACGTCGCAGTGAGCTTTCAACGCCACTCTTACTGCTCGCTACACGAGCATGCATAGAATGTCAGCGCAAAGTTTGAACCAATATTAACACATTAGATACAGCCTTACTCATCCCGAGGCAGCAGAGCCTTGATCACAAAATCGGAGCTCGAACACTATAAAGGCTCGCCGTGTTTTGACTCTTATCTCTTGTGCTACCTGCTCCCCCTGCGATTTTCGCAAAGACTCCGATTCAGGGAATCTTGGCGCTCCGAAAGTGAACGATCGATGATATAAAGAGGAGGTAGAGGAGGTGGAATCAAGGCTTTTTAGCCAATATGACGAAGAGAAAGGAGCTCATACCCATGGTACCATGGGTGTACGATTTGATATTATGGACACTATCGGTCCTGCTGGACCTCTTCTTCAGAGAGGTCCACCCTCGAGGTTCATGGAAGGTACCCAGAAGAGGACCTGTTATCTTCGTTGTTGCCCCTCATGCGAACCAGGTGAGCAGGCTTTAGCTGGCCCAAGGAGCGCGCCCACCAGTGCTGACCCCTCCAGTTCGTCGACCCCCTCATCCTAATGCGAGTAATCAAAATGGAAGCAGGTCGGCGGATCGCCTGGCTAATCGCCGAGAAATCCATGCGAAGGAAGTTCATTGGGGGTATGGCTAAGGCAGCAGGCGCCGTGCCAGTGGGGAGAGCACTGGATAGCACGAAGCCAGGCACTGGGAAGATATATCTACCAGATCCAAAGAACGACCCTACACTGATTCGAGGAGTTGGGACACAATTTGAGAAAGAATGTGAGGTTGGCGGGCTTCTTGTTCTACCGACAGTCAAGGGGACTGCTGCGAATACGGACATCTTGGAAATCCTTGGCAATGAGGGAATCCGGCTAAAGAAGGAGTTCAAGGGAGACGTGGCGGTGGGGCAACTCACTGGGAAGAAGAAGGAGAGTGGGGAAAGTAAAGAGAAAGGTGATGTCGAAAAAGCGCAGGATTTCAAGGGGACAAGTTACAGGACAGCTCCTAAGGTGGATCAGTCTAAGGTCTACGATGCTGTCTTTGAGAGGCTTCATTCTGGCGGCTGCGTTGGTATCTTCCCGGAGGGTGGGAGTCACGACAGAACGGAGCTTCTCCCATTGAAACGTACGGTCTCCTCGCGTGCATCATGGAATTCAGATATGCTAATGGTCACGTAGCCGGTGTTGCCATCATGGCTCTTGGATCGTTGGCAGCGGATCCGGATTCTGGCTTGAAGATCGTGCCTTGTGGGATGAACTATTTTCATGCTCACAAGTTCAGATCGCGCGCAGTTGTCGAATTTGGCACGCCTGTCGAGGTGCCAAGAGAGCTGGTCGATTTGTACATCAAGGGCGAACGGCGTGAAGCAACACGACAGTTGCTGGAGACGGTCTATCAAGCTCTTGTGGCGGTGACTGTGACTAGTCCTGATTATGATACTCTAATGGTGCGTGAAATCACATTCTACTAGTATATGACAATGTTAACATTGAGCAGTTAATTCAAGCAGCTCGACGGCTATACAACCCGACTGGCAAAAAGCTGCCTCTACCCATGATTGTGGAGCTCAATCGACGACTGGTGAAAGGATACACCCACTACAGAGACGATCCAAGAATAGTCCAGCTCAAGAAAAACGTCAACGCATACAACAAGCAGTTGTGGCTACTTGGCGTGCGAGATCACCAAGTCGAATACGCAAAATTCTCGATCATCAAAGTTGTCTTCACACTCATCTATAGGCTAGGGAAGCTAGCGGTCTTATCTATCGGAACCTTACCAGGTCTCATTCTCTTTGCCCCAGTCTTCATTGCCACCAAAATCATCTCGATAAGGAAGTCCCGTGAAGCGCTCGCAGCCTCGACCGTGAAATTACAAGGACGGGACGTAATGGCCACCTGGAAGCTGCTCGTCGCCATGGCCTTCGCGCCAGCCCTTTACTGGACTTATACCATACTCCTAACCTGGTGGACCTACAGAAATCGAGTCCAAGGCTACGTACCTGAATGGGTCCCCCTATGGATGGTTGTAATATTCGGCATGATATTCTTCCCATCAATCACGTTCGCCGCCCTCCGAATCGGAGAAACGGGTATGGATATCGTCAAATCCCTCCGCCCACTCGCTCTCTCACTCAACCCTACTTCGGCCAATACCCTCCACAAGCTCCGTGAAAAACGCGCCACCCTCTCCCACGAAGTAACCGACGTTATCAACACCCTCGGACCAGAGATGTTCCCCGACTTCGACTCTAATCGCATCATCGCTGATCCCTTCCGCGATGGCGTTTTTCAAGAACCTCGTTCGCCCAAGTCTCCCCGCCATGCTAAAACACCATCAGGCTTTACCACTGGCACGCCACCACAGCATGCTGACGGCAACTACGCCGAAGTTGCCGGTGGCTCTTCCACCCAAGGCTACCTCCCACGCAACGAATCCTTCCATAATCTCGGCAATATCGGACTCTTCGCTTCTAGGCCACCAAGTCGGAGTCGGAGTCGCAGCAGCTCGAGTGGCGGGTTGGCTGGTAGTGGGAGTTTCCCTGTGAAGGCTTTCAGCACTCTCAGCAGCAAGGAGAGTTTGGATGAAGTGAGCAAGAAGATCCGAGGAGCTATGAGCGAGAGGGGGAAGGAGAGGAGGAGGAAGAGCGAGGAGGGGAGTGGGAGTTGGGATTTTGCGGATTCTGGGACAGGGAGTGCGACGCCTGATAGTGTTCACGAGGGGAGGAAGGATGTTTAAGTTTTTTTTTTTGTTGGGATTGGATACTTGGGTATGACTCTGGTTGCGAATTCGTTGCATAGCGTGGTGTCCGGGAGGTAGGTGGATCTTTGTGCTTTTGGCTTGATTTGGGGAACACTGGGAGGAGGTGGTTGATAGTGAATACATGAGACATTCAAGCCCCAAATTCGGATCATTGTATTGATTGATTTGTGACCCCTATGTTTTGCATCACGACTATCAGGGGACACTAAAGTTTGCATTGAGTGATTGTTCCCAGTACTACGGGCAGACCTTGTCGTAGAGTCTTTTTACGACTCTAGGTGCCTTGGGAAATGTGTGTAGTCTTGATGTACGCCCTAGTAATATCAAATCTAATTGGAGCCTTGAGTCAATGCATTGCAAGCCTGGATGGATATCCAGTTTCAATTCACGGAATATCTAAATTAGCCATGAGAATGAAAGTTATATTGCGTTAAAAACCCTGCTTACATTTCATATCTCTAGATCGAACCGAGTCATGTCAAATCTCAAATTTACCTTTATGATCATTATTTTTCTTTGCTCAGGCTCCTGACCGCTGCTGACATACCAGTCAAAGTAAGTCGAACACTGCTTGAGTACTCCCAATAGTAAGTGCCACTAAAGCTACGATGTAAGCAGCTATACCAGAGGCACTTTGTATATTGTGTTCCAGCACCGACCAACAGATGAGAAAAGCTAGACTGGCAAGCAATAGAACAACATACGCTATTAGCTTAATAATAGCGAAGTGCCAGCCCTCTTGGAAATGGATGCCTCAACCAATTGCAGGCCCGTCTGAGCACCAGAGATGCTCTTTGATCTTTTTTGGTATGCGATGGAAGAGATGGCCTGTAACCTCGGCACATTGAGGAGAATTATATAAATGTAACACATGCTTCTCACCGATGGGTGGAATCAAATCTGCTGGAACGGGCCTGTAATGATATTCATCCTGGCGCTCCTCTGGCGGGATTACATTCTCCCTTTGAATATCAACCCGGTCTGATTTCCACACTTCGAGTTGCACGAATTTGATGTCTCGAAGTGTCTTCAAGGATAGTAGTTGCTTCCAACGGCCGTGTGTCTTGCGATAGCTACTTCGTAACAAAGAAAAGAAGGTCTAATCTGAGGCCAAGCTGGTTAGGTTCAATTGTAAAAGCCTCGTTGCGTGTTTTCGCTGTGGATAACATAGTGAGAGGAACATCGCTTCCGGACTTTGAGCCACCGACGATAAGGTGGTAGCCGCTAGCGTCTGCAGCGTGCTGCCCCTTTGATCGGGTGCTGCATTGTGCGGAAGCAAAGACCTCCCCTGTGTCTTCCAGGAGCTGAGACAATTTAGCCAAGGCCCAATGATCGGTAAGTGACTAGACCTTGATGGCCCATTTGCATGCGTTGTGTTAGCGGACTGTCTCAGCTGCGTCTCATATTCACGTGCTGCACCAGGTCGAAGTTCAATGAAATCGTCCAAGAGACTTTGCCCACAAGTGCAGGTCCATTTAATACTCAAGGAGGCTTTACTGGTCAAAACCATGCTTTGCGGTCCTATCTGGGCCACGGTAGATCCAGACTTCGCTGTCTCTATTCTGCGATTGGGTGACATGTTGCCAGGGAGGCCTGAATCGACATCTGGATTAATGGGACTTGACTTGTTCAAGTCCCTTGGTAAAAAGCCGAGAATGCCCAAAGCCGATAGCATCTCACTCCACAAATCACTGACATTATCTTGGTACTGGGGCTTCAAAGTCTCGCTCGCTAGCCATGGTACAACATTGACGTTCATTTGGCCATCCTTGAAAGAATGATACAGCTGCTGAGAACCATTGGCGTGACCATCGGGGTAGCTGTATATGTCCAGTTCCTTGTCTCCGCAATTAGAGAACAGGATGACCTCGACATCGGTCTCGGCCACTGGGTATACACGAAGAGAGATGCCTGGTAATATATAGAAATTTCCAAATTCGTCTAATATAACGCGGCATACCCACGCTCCTATATCTTTCAGTTGTTGCGAACTTGAATACGTTACTGGATGTTTGAAATTTTCGCATCTTAATTACAACCACCTCGCGAATACCGCGTCCGGCATATTCCAATGCACCGAGGGAACTTTCAGTTTACTAAATCCGTTAGTATTTGTTCACTCTGGGCGCAGCAGATTGGCCAATTCGAAAGCATTTGATAATTTTACCTCATCAAGCCTTCCTATGAGCCATTTCGGTATTTGGAGAGTCGAAACTCTCTTCTGGTACTTAGGAGTCTTTGGAGGCTTATCAGCACGCTTCCAAGCAAGCGCATCATCCGGTATAGAAGACCAGCACAGGACTATTTCAAGTTCTGTGAGAGAGTTCTCGAAGAATTTGTTGCGAGGATCAACCTCATCTACCGTTGTCTCTGTGGAGAACCCCAGGAAATCCGGAGACCAGTCCCAAGCAAATATTCGTATAATGGCCAATATCCCTTGAAAGCCAAGCCATATACCACAAGCTCTCGCGGAGGCCAGTCGCAGCTCAATATATTGGCAAATGTATGCAACTATAATACCAATTGTAGCGCAACGGCTGGCGATTTGGATATTTAGCATATGCGGCTGACTGATTGCACGGCAATCGAAGATATGAAAGTGGTCTTCTCGTGTGAAATATGCTAGGGTGTTCTTGCGCTTCAACGATGGCTTCTCGGTGTCTGGGGATCGAGTTCGTCGAACGGAATCATCTCTCCAATCAGAGGGAAACCATTCCGAAGCTTTGAGAGGTAAGTGCTCGATTATATGGATCAGACACCAGGGAAGGCCACCTATAAGCACAGATATAGGTAGACCCGCGCAAGCAAAGGATCGAGGCCGTGTCCAGCCTGAGGTGCAAGATAGGGTGGCGAAGCTCGCAATGCTTGCACTAAGTGCCAAGCAGATAGCACAGAGCCCGAAAGCCATAGTAGCTGTGCCTTTGAACTTAGCCATCGTGCACATAGCAATGGTGTACGCTACATTATAGGATCGTCGATCTCGAAGCGCTTTAATACCGTCGCCAGCTATCAATGGCATGCCTTCGTTAGTGTGTGATATGGATTTGGCGACTCCCCATTGTACCGAAGAGTCTAAGATCATACGCTCCAGACAATGCACTTCGGTAACACCTCGCACATCCTCGTCGCGGCTTCTCACCGCAGCGTATGATCGCAAAGCAGTGATGGAGAATCCATTTCCCTCGCAGACTTCGACTCCAGAGCTGAGTTTGAGCAGTGCTGACACATATCCTAGCAACCCAAGGAGCGAAAGAGGCGCTACTACTGGTGGTAGGAAGCCCCTGCGTAATCGACGGCATATTTTTCCACTCCATCAGTCGCGGAAAGACCAACAAGAGCCGTCAGATCTTGAGTACCATCGACCAAGATCTGGGATCTACCATTCTTGTTCGAACCGTCGTCATTACTTGATGAGCCGGTGCCTGAAGCTGAAGAATTGGAAGTTGGTGCTGCTCCAACGCCAGCCAGGTAGGTCACCATTACGTTCATAGACACGGCAGACATCATGTTTTTGAGCTGGGAAGTCGCGACATCGGAGAGATCTCGTTGAACTCACTTTGCTATTGTAAGTGATTGCTAGATAGAGAGGCGAGCTGATGCGATCCTCAAGCAATTAAGGAATTATATCATGGGGGTTACACTGTTCGGTGGGGCGCAGGGATGTGAGTAAGGACTCATAAAATAGAACTAGAAGGGTTCACCCCCTGAGACCCTGAGTTGTCAGTTGGGGCCTAAAGAAGCTCCTCCGGGGAGCCGAATTACGCCCCGAGATACACTAAATCCGAAATATCCGGGGGGCGCTTGCAATTCCCCAGACGGCGGCCCGGGCGGGTGACAACTCAGGGGAGTTTGACAAGGCCGTTGGATGTATCCGCTCCAACCAACAGCCGAGTTGAAGTCGATGAAACGCCTTTAATCTACACATGCTATGAGCATCAGCGGAGTATTCGCGATCTGATGCTCAGTAGCATGGCTCTAGAAAATGCAAGGAGACCAGGTCGAAAGGCACGAACCAAATAGCGAAGTGGACCACCTCCTCTCCGAGGACGAAGATTCGATGGAGATGGCAGAATTGCACCAAGCGGGGACAGGAGACAAGGGCGGAGAGTCGCAGGTGCATCAGGTGGAGAGCAGATATACAGATGGAGAGCCAAGTCAAATGGAGGCCTCGCGCACGATTTCAAGAGGAGATGGGGACGAAGTCGCGCTGGCAGATAATGGAGGGTATGTCGAATATCGAGTGTATAAGATCAGGTGGTTTGGACTTACGCAGTTGGTATTGCTGAACATCGTTGTTAGCTGGGACGTGAGTAGCATTTCTCCACCATCTACATTCCCTACATCAGACCAATAGCTAACTCTGATATAACAAACAGTGGCTTTCCTACTCTGCAGTCGCCAACACAGCCGCCCAATTCTTCTCCACAACCCCCAGCATAATAAACTGGCTCAGCACCGGCTTCCTATTCGCCTTTGTCGTCGCTGCCCCAGCTACAATCTTGACGCTCCACAAAGGCGGACCGCGCCTCGCAATCATCACATCCTCCCTTCTTATACTAGTGGGCAACTGGATACGCTATGGTGGCACACGCACTTCACCCCCGAACTTTGGGCTCACGATGTTTGGACAAATTCTCATCGGTCTTGGTCAGCCATTCGTTCTTGCGGCGCCTACTCGGTACTCAGATCTCTGGTTCACGCCCGCTGGCCGTGTATCTGCGACAGCTATCGCATCCCTCGCAAATCCCTTCGGTGGCGCGCTGGGGCAGCTCATAAACCCATTCCTCGCGACCAAAGCCTCTGAGATACCCAACATGACACTCTACGTCGCCATAATCTCCACAGTGGCCTCTCTCCCCTCCTTCTTCATCCCCTCCAAGCCGCCCACCCCCGTCTCCCCCGCATCCAACCACACCTCGCCCTCCCTCCCTTCAACAATCCGCATATTAAGCCGCAACCCCACATTCTGGCTCCTCTCCCTCCCCTTCGCAATCTACGTCGGTTTCTTCAACTCCCTCTCCTCCCTCCTAACCCAAATCCTTACCCCCTACGGTTTCTCCGAGACGGATTCAGGTATAGCAGGCGCAGTATTGATATTAGTCGGTCTCGTCTCCGCCGCAATCTCCTCTCCAATAATCGACCGCACAAAAGCCTATCTCCCCTTCATAAAAACCGCCGTCCCTATAATCGCCCTCTCCTACCTCGCTTTCATCTGGGCGCCCGGCACGCGCTCCCTAGCCGCCCCCTTCGTCATCCTCGCTGTGCTGGGAGCAGCGAGCTTCAGTCTCGTGCCCGTCGCCTTAGAGTGGTTAGTCGAGGTTACATGGCCTGTGGGGCCGGAGGCGGGGAGTACGATTTGTTGGGCTGGGGGGCAGTTGCTTGGTGGTGTTTTTATTGTGCTGAGTGATGCGTTGAAGGCGGGGGAGGGGGCGAGCCCGCCGTTCACGATGAGTAGGGCGTTGATTTTTCAGGCGGTTGTGGCGGCGACGGCGGTGCCGTGTACGTTGGCTTTGGGGTGGGTGGGGAGTGTGGAGAAGGGGCGGTTGGGGGTTGGGGGTTGATAAGGGGAGGGGGGAGGGGGAGGAGGAGGGGTAGCAGATATTCAGTGTATCTATAAGACGCGAGCGCACTATGAGATATAGGTTATGTGTAAATGAACACATGCTTTCTACGTTTCTATCGATTCTGAGCGAAATCGGAATTCAGACTGGAAAACCTGCGGAACCTGAGCACTGTACGAGCAAGTATGCCGTTGACCAGTAACTCATACCCTGCGGGAACCAACCTTGATATTATATGTGTTAGGTTTTCGTGGGCGAGCATACCCTAGAGTTTATACTATCAACGTTAGTCCCCGAGCGTGTGAGTTACTGCCGGTCAACGGGATACCATCCCTTCAAAGCTTTCATCGAACAACCCAATGTCTTAATGAAGCTGGCCCTGGCTGGAGCAACCTTATCACCCTGTCGCGTTCAGGATGACAAACAGCACTGGCGAGATGGCCATAACATTTGTTATGGAAGTTAGTTCGTTGGTCCTGAGATCGATATCGTTATCAACTTTGTCTGATTGGATCTGTATAACGTGGCGGTCTATTAATTCTTCGTCCATCCATACCCAAACTTCCAGAAAGGGAAGTGCTGCATTGAATACGCCATCGCTATACTGTTTCAATGTAAGTAAGCTCCGTTCATATCGTCACTTTGCTCCTTCAACGCCTTCTCATAATCCCTCCTCGCAATCCCAATCGCTTTCACAGTAGGCGCAAGCAAGCCATTGACAGCCTTCGCACCACCAGGGATACTTTCATAGTCGACCTTTCGCTTTTTGCCAGTCCTCTCAAAGAAATCCTGCACCTGCTTCTTCAGCTTATCTACTTCCCTTTGTCTCTCCGTTTCCGCGTCAGTAGCAACAGCTTTGATGCGATCCATAGCTCTACTCAGCGTTTCTACAAGATTCGCAACTTCAGTGGCGCGGGTGGCGTCGCCGGAGAGGAAGGCTGACCAGAAATGTTGGAGAAATTCTGTGGTGGTGGCGTGGGTTAGAGAGAGACGGTCGAAGATGGCTGCAGAAAGGCCGGAAGTGGATGATGTTTGCACGGTAGAGAAGCCTGAAGAGACGACAGAGAGATCGTCGTTCTGGGCGCGCTGTTCGTTGATGGCGGATAGCATCTGAGCTGTGGCGGCTGAGAGGCTGGATTTGCTGCCTATATGGGTTTTCTTGGGGTTGGATTCATCGTCGGAAGTATCGCTGTCATCGTCCACGCCGATGGCGGTTGATAGGTTGGTGTTAGAGCTGACGCGGGCGAGGTCCTTTTGGATGGATCGGAGCACTTTGACTGGGTCTTGTTTGGCGTATAGAAGAGCGTCTGCGGAGACGCTGCCTTCTTTGTCCGAGTTGAAAAAGCGGCTTTGGTCTTTGATATTGAGTATTACTCGGTTTTCGTCGGCGTCGCCTTGTAGATCTCGTAGTGCGAGTTCATTGAAGGTCTCTTCGTCGATGCCTATAGGTAGGGACGGGTCGACATCGTTGGGTGGGACATGGGACAAGATCTTCTCGCTAAGAGCATTCAAGGTCCGAATGATTGGTACTCTATCAATGGACGTTGGCCGCATCGTAAGATCTGGCTGATTTCCCTTTCTTTGACTGTGGTTCTCCTCGTTGCCTTCGACATCGATGATGTGCGGTACATGCGATGCCAGGAGACGCTTAGCTCTCTCCCCATTGTCGTCGTATTGCAGGTACTTGTCCAGGATATTGTCAGTGGAGTCGTTTTCCGATATTCTCTCTCCTTTCAGCTTTTTGAACAGCCGGCTTTGGAAAAAGCGAGACCAGAAGGCTTCTTCACTAAGCTTGGGCACATTTTCGTCATAGACACGTTTGACAAGAGGATGTTGGTTGAAGATCAATTGTATTTGTTCCTTGCTTATGCTAAGCTTGATAGCGTTGTCCACAGTCATAGGCTTGATGCTCGATAAGACATTGTAGGCACCCTTGGTCTGGTTTTTTTCGATAGCATGTGCCCGCAGGAGATGTATTCTCGTAGACCAAAACTGTGACGTGAGCTGAGAGCTCGTAATCGAATCTGGCTTTGTACGTAGTGACTCTACAAAAGTCCTCGACAGCGATTCATTTGCTTTCAGTAACGATCGTTGGAGCTCCACATCTTGCTTGAGCCTCGCATCATCGTACCACCCGTCGGTGTCCGAACCTGCAGCCGGAGTAGAGGACACTGCACTCGCAATAGCCATCGCCGCCGAAGAAGCTCCAACTGCACCCGGCATAGAAGGCAGGGCCCCTCCAGACTTCGCCATCTGTATTGCCCTGCTGAGAGCATCTTTGATGGCATCTGCTTCTGCCCTTGCAGTGGTAGCGGAGGTGAAAGAGAAGACATGAGTTTCCGGTGTAGAAGTGCCTGGCGCAGTTGCAAAAATCTTTAGCATCACCTTGGCACTGCTTGCCGGCGTCTGCTGGAGATCTGATTGTGAAGTGAGCTTCAAGTATAGTTGATTCACACCGTATAGCTTCGCTTACTAGTGATGGTTGAGACAGCCAACGTCAAGGCTGGCTTTGATCCTGGAAGCGCCACGGGTGTCCATGACACCGACTGGCCGTCCTTGGAGAGGGCGAGGGTGCCATCTTTCTTCTTGTAGGCGGCAGAGCCTCTAGGTGGTGCCATGTCAGATGGATCTCCATATCATAATCATGAAGAGTGCAAGGAGCAAAGTAAATGTCGATGTATCTCATTACTCGTTAAATTCCCCTAGACAAAATACCCGAGGAGTAGCCGGCGCTAAAGCGGGCAAGGCGGAATCTCCGCTGCCAACCTGGTTTGGCGACGAGCAGACCTGTTTCACGTACTGCTCAATCCTGACTCTTGGATAGCAAAAGACTCTTTCTTGGAGTATGCCCATCCTACTTAAAGCTCGTAGTTTCCTTACCTGTTGAGACTAGAACCCTCACAATGCTACGTTCATCTCTATACAAGTCGGGCAGTTGCCTCTCCAAAGGGAGCATCCCTTTCAGGACGACATGCTCGGCTGCTACGCTCAGAACCTCTTCGCTGCCAGTATCACGGGCTTCTAGGCTTCCCATACTCTCTCAGCGTTTGCAGAACCGACAGTATGCCGTCGCTGCAGAAGATACTAACAATGGGGTTGTAAGTAGATTCCCCGTTGAAAATATACATTGAGGGATTTGATGCTGATGGGCGTTTCTTTAGGACCCCAGCGATTCCTTCCTCCAAGGCAATACGGCCAACTATATCGATGAAATGTATATGTCGTGGAAGAAGGACCCTTCAAGTGTGCATCTCTCATGGCAGGTCTACTTTCGGAACATGGAAGACGGCAATATGCCCATGTCACAAGCTTTCCAACCTCCCCCAACGATCGTCCCAAGCCCTACAGGCGGTATACCCCAAGCGATGCCCGGTGCTGGTCTCTCGACGGGCGAAGGACCAGACGTGACCAACCATCTCAAGGTGCAGCTCTTGGTACGCGCCTACCAAGCTCGTGGACACCACAAAGCGAAAACCGACCCATTGGGTATCCGTGGGGATGCTGAAGCCTTTGGATATCATAGGCCTAAAGAGCTGGAGCTTGAGCATTACAGCTTCAGCGAGAACGACCTCAATACGGAATTCACTTTAGGCCCTGGCATCCTCCCTCGATTCAAGTCAGAAGGAAGAGAAAAGATGACACTACGAGAGATTATCGCCACATGCGAGAGATTATACTGCAGCTCATATGGTGTGGAATTCATCCATATCCCAGACAGGGAGCAGTGCGACTGGATCCGAAATCGCGTAGAGATACCCTCGCCCTACAAATACTCCGTGGATGACAAGCGTAGAATATTAGATCGTCTGATCTGGAGTTCAAGCTTCGAGAATTTTTTGGCGACAAAATATCCCAACGACAAACGTTTCGGATTAGAAGGCGGTGAAACGCTTGTCCCTGGAATGAAGGCTTTGATCGACAGGAGCGTCGACTTCGGTGTGAAAGACATCATTATTGGCATGCCTCATCGTGGACGACTGAACGTCCTGAGTAATGTCGTTCGGAAGCCCAACGAGTCGATCTTCAGCGAATTCGGAGGCAGTGCTGAGCCCTCTGATGAAGGCTCAGGGGATGTCAAGTACCATCTGGGCATGAACTTTGAACGACCTACGCCTTCCGGCAAGCGTGTGCAACTTTCACTGGTAGCAAATCCGTCCCATCTCGAAGCCGAAGACCCAGTGGTTCTGGGTAAGACTCGGGCTATCCTGCACTATAACAACGACGAGAAGAACTTCACTTCAGCAATGGGCGTGTTGTTACACGGAGATGCTGCTTTTGCCGCTCAGGGCATTGTCTATGAGACCATGGGTTTCCACGCTCTACCTGCTTACTCGACCGGAGGAACAATACATCTGATCATCAACAACCAGATTGGTTTCACTACAGATCCTCGCTTCGCCCGCTCGACCCCTTACTGCTCAGATATTGCAAAGGCGATTGATGCCCCAGTCTTCCATGTCAATGGCGATGACGTTGAGGCTGTCAATTTCGTCTGCCAAATAGCGGCCGACTGGCGAGCTGAGTTCAAGAAGGATGTTGTCATCGATATCGTATGCTACAGAAAGCAAGGACACAATGAGACTGACCAGCCCTCCTTCACCCAGCCACTGATGTACAAAAAGATCAACGAACAAAAACCGGCCGTGCAAAAGTACGAAGAGAAGCTTCTCAAGGAGAAGTCTTTTACAAAAGACGACATCGAGGAGCACAAGAAATGGGTCTGGAGCATGCTAAGCAACAGCTTTGAGGCCAGCAAGGACTACCAGCCTACGTCCAAAGAGTGGCTGACATCAGCCTGGAACGGATTCAAGTCTCCCAAGGAGCTTGCAACCGAGATCCTACCCCATCTGCCGACGGGTGTACCTGCGGAAACCCTCAAACACATCGGTGAAAAGATAGGCGGCGCACCAGAGGGTTTCAATGTACATCGAAATTTGAAGCGTATTCTTGCTAACAGGAAGAAGACTGTTGATGAAGGCAACGCAATCGACTGGTCCACAGCGGAAGCCCTTGCGTTTGGAACTCTGTGCGACGAAGGCCATCATGTTAGAGTCTCCGGTCAAGATGTGGAGCGTGGCACTTTCTCCCAGCGTCATGCAGTGCTGCATGATCAGGATAGTGAAGCGACATATACCCCACTGCAGCACATCAGCGACAAGCAGGGTTCCTTTGTAATCACTAATTCATCGCTCAGCGAATTTGGAGTGTAGGACACCTTCAAGCAATATTTGATCAGCATCAGCTAATTCGTCTGGCAGACTTGGTTTCGAGTACGGATACTCGCTTTCATCGCCTAATGCTCTAGTAGTATGGGAGGCTCAATTCGGAGATTTTGCCAACAATTGTCAGTGCATCATTGACCAATTCGTTGCTTCAGGAGAGGTCAAATGGCTGCAACGTTCCGGTCTAGTCATGTCACTGCCCCACGGTTACGATGGACAAGGCCCGGAGCATTCTTCTGGCAGAATGGAGCGATACCTACAACTGTGCAACGAAGACCCCAGGATTTTCCCATCGCCGGATAAGCTCGACCGCCAACACCAAGACTGCAATATGCAAATTGCATACATGACCTCGCCTTCCAACCTATTCCACATTCTTCGAAGGCAAATGAACCGGCAATTCAGAAAGCGTACGCCTCCTCCCAATTCCCCTTCCAACCCGTATACTAACTACCAGCCCAGCCCTGATCCTCTTCTTCTCCAAATCTCTCCTCCGCCATCCCCTCGCCCGCTCCCCAATTGAAGAGTTCACCGGCGAATCGCACTTCCAATGGATAATTCCCGACCCCGCTCACAACGACAGCACCATCCTCCCTCCCGACGAGATCGACCGCGTAATTCTATGCACCGGTCAAGTTTACGTGGCCTTGCACAAACACCGCGCCGAGAAGAAGCTCAACTCCGTCGCCATCACCCGTATCGAGCAACTGAACCCCTTCCCCTGGGCTCAACTCAAAGAGAATCTTGACATGTATCCTAACGCAAAAACTATCGTCTGGGCGCAGGAAGAACCATTGAATGCAGGTGCTTGGAGCTTCACACAGCCGAGAATTGAGACTCTCTTGAACAACACGCAGCACCATGACCGGAAACACGTCATGTATGCTGGACGCAATCCCAGTGCGAGTGTGGCTACGGGACTGAAAGGAACGCATTTGAAGGAGGAGATGGACATGCTGGAAATGGCTTATGGGGTTACGCAGGATAAACTGAAGGGGGAGTAGACAGTGGAGTTGTTTACAGCGCAGAGGAGGTTGAGATCGCGTGCGTAGCACTGTACATATATTGCTATTGGACTTTCGTTTTGCGTTTTGGCGCTTGTGGTATATCATTTAAAAAGCAATTGATATGACTTCACGCACCACTTCTCGTACATTAATGGGCAGAAATGCATGTCTCTTGTCCATTCCCAGAGCTATCTGAGCTCCTATCAAACTCCCCAACAACGGCAGAGCATGGAACAACCATCACCCAGCCCGTTCGCCCTGGACACAAGCAGAGGATGATTGAATGTATGCTAGACATAGTCGACATCCTCGGCACTTCAAATGCACGTTTCCCTCTAAACAGCGCCTAAATACCAACGAAACGCGCAATACGCAGCTCCAAACCCCTAAAGGTCATGCTTGGAGACGCTCAACCGTCCATAGCACTGCTCTAGGCGCAGATCCGTAAGCCTAAGAAACGGAGCCACAGGCACTCTACTATTCAGGAAAATGCTCTGGTCAGAGCTTTGCATAGCCAAGAAAAGGAATATCAGACACTCAACTATCCAACAGAACGCACAAGACCCAGCTCTGCACACTCGAAGAAATAACCAACAGCGATCAAAGAGGTGCGCTGGTTTGAGCTGTATGGGAGGTACTGAACCGTAGCGACGTGGAAAAGCGGTGGACTTCTTGCTCTCATTACTCTTATATTTCTGTGGCGGGAAACCTGCATTCTCTTCCGCTTGAACGAGTTATGCATACGGGACAGAATCCCAAAACTCCTTCGCATGGAGATGACAAAGAACTTGACCGGTCCAATTGGTCAACTTTGGACACTTATCTGAACTCCACGGGAGTTACTGAATCGTAGCGACGATGAAAAGCGGCGAGTCTCTTGCGCTCATCACCCTTGTCTTTGTGCGGAGGATAGAGTGGTTTGTAACCAAAAGGTGGGAATTCTGCGTGGGCTTCAGCTTGATTTGAGTAACTCCTAGAGAATTTCGGAGTGTGAAGAGTGCCAACTAATAGTCTGATGCCCGAGTTCTCCATGATTGAGGCGCGTAACGGGCCTATTCATTCTGCGATGGATGGGCAATTTGTAAACCATATGGTGGGAATTCTGCGTCCTTTTCCTTTTGATTGAGTACTTCGTAGGGAATCTCGGAGTGTGAAGAGGGCCAATTGAAGGTCTGGTTCCCCATGTCTCCGGGGTCTAGCTAGGGCGCAACAAGTTCAATCTTTGTGGCTTGGCTGTCTCATATTGGAGATGTCGATGAGAAATTGGGAAGCGATTGAAGCTAGGCTGGCTGATTGCGGGACTCTAGTTATGTTCGTTTCGCGACGTTTGCGCAGTTGTAGTCCCCTGGTTTCGTCCTCTTTCTGCTCCAAAGAACTCCTAAGAGGTCTATTGAGAGTGGGGGGAGAGGGGGACTTGGCCTAGAAGAAAATGCACCACGAGGGGTTGGGGGTGGACTTATACGAGTAACGGATGTGGATCTTGACCAGTAAGGCGATAGGTTGGATAGGTTGAGGTATGCTTATATAAGCAATCGATGTGAATCTTATATAGTAGAGCAGAAGATTAAATAGATTGAGGTAAACTTGTACAAGCAATGGATGTGATCTTAACCAGCAAGATGGGAGTGACTGATGGATGAGGAAGGGATATGATATGTATATATATATGGAGCGACGAAAAATGAAAAGATGAAAAGATGAAAGGAAGGAGTAATCTGGATCTGTGATTCATCTGGATGAATGGAATCAAAGTCATTGCGGCGGAGCCTTCGCGATTCAGAACTCGTTCAAGTATGGCAAGAATAGTAGAGATTATGACAGGGAAGAAAGTATTGGTTAAAGTCTTGCAGCAAAGGATGTGTATGCTGCCATTGATTGTCAAAGTGCATTCCCATTGAATGCCCTCATCACTTCCACTTCCATAACAATGTCTTACATTGACTCTCACAGAGAGTCCTCCGCGACCACCTATACCCCACGGACCTTCTCCACGTAGTCATTGCTTGCTGTCTCGTACTCAGCGGTGAAGAAGCGATTGGAGTTCTTGCCGAGCCATGATGTCAGTTTCTGGATCTCCTCACGGAGCTTGCTGACGGACTGCGAGTCCATGTTTGTTTGTGCGATGAGTTCGGGAAGCGAGACTTGAGAGGGAGGGTCAGTAAGATATCCAGTGAGAGGTGAGGGTCACGTACCGAAGAGACGACACAAGTGTTCAGCACCATAGACATCCCCTGCATTCTTACCCTCCCACTCTCCTCTACCCTCCTCCCACAGCTTTCTAACCTCGGCGTACTGCTGGCGTTCAAAGCGGTAGAGCAATATGCGACCGACGCACTTCTCAAAGTAATCCTTGCAACCCGCAACCACTTCTTCCAAAAGGTCGGCTTCAGCAGAGCCAAGTCGACGTTTATGCTTCTCTTCTTCAAAGTATGTATTCAAAATCTCATTAACTGGGTGTTCCGATGGTAAAGGCACAAGAGAAAGGTTCTTCGTAACATTTTCCCAATCATCGACAAGTAGCGCTTTCAGATGGTCGGGCACGTGGATCCGCACAGCGGGGCGTAGATTGAATGTTTCTTCCTGCAAATTGTTTGCTCTGTTAGTAAAATGGCCATCTTAATTGTACTTCCATAAGACAACGACGGCGTTTCTCGAACACATGTGGCAAAAGGTCATCAGGGGGGTCTTCCAATGGGATTCCGGCAGGGATTAGCCTGGGAAGCGGAGGGGATTTCTTCTTTGGCTTCTTCTTCTTCTTCTTCTTCTTCGAAACTCGAGGAGGAGGAACGGGTGGATCTATTAGCTCTAGCTTTGCTGGAGGGCCACTTCTAGGCTTCTGGACCTTGGTGGGCGGCTTTCTCTTGGGCGATGGCTTAGATTTAGGAACCTGAGCAATGGTAGAAGTCCCATCGTTGGGGTTTTGGGGCGTAGCTGAGGTGATTGGACTCGATTTTGGGGAAACTCGTGCCGAAATCGTCGTTGGGCGCGCTCTATAACTGCTTGGCATGGAGGTGTTAATGAGCCGGCTCGCGGACGAAGAGGAGCGGTCTCGAACCCCGACGGACCAGTCCTTGGGGGAAGGGAGCCCCAACGATGCGCAATGATTGCGCCTTTGCTGTTGTCCTCGGGGGTCTTTTGGCTGGGAGAGATGGGGTAAATGTACCCGGCTGGGGGAAACCAGCATCATCTTCCGCTTGGTCAAGCAACTCGTACGGGATTGCAGACGGCAGAAAGAGCCAGTTAGAAGTCTGATTCCCTAAGTCTGGGTGGTTCTGAGCGCAACGAGTCCAATGCTTTTGGCTCGGTGGCCTCATATTGGCGACGTCAATGAGAAATTTGAATGCACTTGATGTGGCTTCTTCGGTCATGCTTGGGGCTCGAGGTACGTTCGTCTTCCGCCGTTTCGTGGGTTGCGGTCCCTTGTTTATGTTGCTGTCTAGGTCCGAGGAGCCCCCATCGTGTCCATAAAGGTGGTTGCTGTCCAGTGGAGAAGGTCGCCGCACAGAGAAAAGATCACCAACCTTCTCGATTTCATAGTCCCTCCCACGCTTCTGACCACGCCCCGTCACAGGAGTAGCATGTCGTTCTTCGCTGCCGCGAGTAGAGCTGAGGTCAGAGCCTGCGGCCTTCTTCTTGGCGGATGCAGTTGCTGCCTTTGGTTTGACGAGCTTGTCCATCTCTGTCTTGAGATTGGCGGCGAGAATCTTGTTGTCTTCGTTATTTTTGCGGATACGGTCTTGCGGAACCCAGTCGTCCCAGCTGCCAGAGGATCAAGTTCTCATTAGTGCTGTGTTCTTGCTGATGAAGGAAATGACAGTTGAAAATGGTGAAGACAGGCGGCCAGCGACCGATGCAGATGACTGTGATGCGATGGGAGACGAAAGTGATGATGTGACTGATGTGGTCTTTGTTGTTTGGGTGAGGTAAACTTGTACGGGCAATGGAGGTAAATCTTGACCAGCAAGATGGGAGGAGTGGTAGAAGAGTGTGTTGTAGGAAAGAAGAAGAGATGAGAAGTGCGAAGGAATTTGTAGTAACGGGGACTTTGGGAGAATTCGCCGCTAGAACTTCACAATAGAATTCATCACGACAATAGGTGAAGTCTCGACAATAGAGGAAATATGAAACGTGAAACACAGACAAGAGGATCCGGCAGAAAAATTCACTTCACATACGTAGATTTCCATCCTTTGTAATGCACCCGATACTGATAGGGGCTCTTCTTATCGCCCTCGATAGTGTGTTTCAGATCTAACACTTTGGCTTCATAGAGGAGTTCGTGGTGAAAGCAAAGGACTTTCTCGTCTTTGGTGTATTGGGGGATATTTGAGGGCGCCATGATGGATGAGGTGTGAGGTTGTAGAGATGAGGATCAGCAGACTAATACGATAGTCTCGATAGTACAGAGGATGAATGCAGAAAATGAGGACTAAGTTAGAAGAGTTGCAAGGCCCAGGGACTTTCCTCACTTGGTGAAGGAAAACGCGAAATACTAGCGCGATCCGCGCGCTAAGTCTTAAAGAGTCAACACTCTGTCCTTTTGTGCTACTTATTTTACATGAGGTCTGGCATACAGTTTTCTCGTTTGTCCTAGCCAATTCTCTTCACAATGTTACGCGAAAGGAGACTGTTCTGGTACATCCTGTGTTGTATAACCTGCCAGTCAGATCTGGATCTACTTCAAACGTGCTATGAGCAGTCAATCTACAATGGGCTAGAGCGAGTAAATGGTTTCTCCAAAGATTGTCATTGAGCATAGCCTGACCGTTGCAACTCCATGTTCATAGGAACAGGCCGGAAATAGGAGCGCCAAAGTTGGCCAGAGATGCCTTGTAGTGTTCGCTTTTGGGTTGAATTGGGGGTTTTCTGCCCAGGATTTAAGCATACAGATTACCCTCCTTTCTGCGTCAGTCCATTTGGAAGGTACATGGCTATTGGCGAGAGAACGTCACTACTATGTCTTTTTGGAGAGCAAGGAGCAAACATTAGCGTATAGTCTTGGAGAATCGAGCAGGCTCTGGTTCCCGTTTGGCTGTCTTCTGTTCGTAGGAGTAGGGAAAATAGCATCTATATGGTAGAGTCAGCAAGTGAAATGTTGTACATTCCATGGGTACAACCAAGACCTGGACCGAGCTGGGCCAATGGAAGGGACGTCCTCGCCAAGCCCAAGTCCCCCAACCAATCAAATCCCCCCAATTCCAAGCTCCCAAAAAAAGCTTAATACCTCACCACCTTCACCTCCATCCACCTCCCATCTACCACTACCACCAGGTCAGCCACAGACCCAATTCTCTCCCACCAGCAGCGGCAGTGCCTACCACACTCTCTCGCCGCCGCAATGGGTTTCTTAGACATCTTCACCGATTTCTACGCCTCAACTGGCTTCGCGGAAATACACGCCGAGGCGCCCCCGGAGGAAGAGGATGAGGGGGGCGATGGGGATAAAGGAGGAGATGAGGAGGGTGGTGATAAAGAGAAGGGCGAGGGTGGAGAAGAGGGAGGAGATGAAGGTGGTGAGGATGAGGGCGGAGATGACGAGGAGGAAGAAGAGGAGGAGGAGCCTGAGGATCCGAAGCCTAAGCTTGAGGAAGGTGAGTTCGTTCCTGTATGTTGCTGTGTGTCGTCTTCTGTCGCAGCAATTGAGGCCTTGTCGCCTGCATTGAGCTGTCTGGAAGTCCTCTGCAGAGCTGCCAGATCTTGCCAGTTTTTCCCACTCCACCGAGCCCATCCGCACACACCAATTACCCACTCCCAAGTCTCCCACCCTACCCACAACCTCTCAATAGCATAATTAACACCCCTCCCCCACAGATTGCGCCAAATCCGCCCAATGCGCCCCAGCCAAGCACCACTACGAAGACTGCGCTGAGCGCGTGACGAAGCAGCACGAAAACCCAGACCACAAGGGGCCAAAGGAAGATTGCGTTGAGGAATGTGAGTCCCCTCCACCCGAGTCTGAGAATTTGGGGTAGAGGAAGAAGCTGGATGCTGATTCGTCGTATAGTCTTCCACCTCCAACATTGCGCGACCCAATGCGCTGCTCCGAAGCTGTTCCGTATGCTGAAGTAGAGGTGGCCTACTTTCCCAGAGAAAATGACCATTTCTGCGGCTACAGAACCTCTATTGAGCTATCTCCAGTCGTCGGAAGCCGACATGGTAGAGGTGGACTTGTACAGCTATACCTCAATCCCCAGCATTCATCCTGCATCCACTGTGTACCTAAACATTTTCCATGGCATAGAATGTACCTCTAGTTACATAGGTAGAGAAAGATATCGAGAGAAGCAATGCTATCCATGAATACGCTTTTGTACTACCCAATGCCTTAATCGTATATATGCATGACCCGTAGCCCTCGCGCTCATTCTCCATGCTCCTTGCTTTACTAATCCATGAGTTGGGTCTCTTGCCTCTCCCTTCACCTCTCCAACGCTCAATCCACCGTCATTGCCAGACAAAACCTCGGCTTCCCTCGCTCGATGATTAGTTAAGCGTGCGGGCCCTGCCCTGGAAATTGTGGCCATACCTGGCTCTTATACTTGGTGGCTGCACATCCCACTGGACACCACCCTTTGGAACCACAGTTGGTGCAGGGGTATCTGCCGCCGAATCCTCGTAAAGACAGGAGCAAAGCCCACAGCAGAGATCAGCCAGACAGGCTTTCTTCCGATCATCCTTCCGTCCCTGGGCCTTCTCCACTTGCTGCCTGTCAGTCCTGTGGGGAGCTGGAGTCTCGTTGGCACGGTGCACAGGGCTAGTTCCCTCTCTAGCAGGCGCTTGTGGGTCCGGTGCAGCGGTATACGCCTGACGTGGTGCTCGAAAGACCGCATGAACTTGCCGTTGGGGTGGAAAATGCCCGCTCACAATTGGTATAAACCTCCTACGGACTACCACTCCATTCTCACCTCTCATGACCACCCCCTTTGGTAATCCGACAGTTTGACGGGTATATTCCCGTTGTTCCGGCGTAGGGGTTCGAAAATTGTCTCTAAATCGACTTTTTGGGGGTGGCAGTCGGTAATTAACCGCTTCAGGCTGTCCGAATGCTGGCAATCCAGGAGGTGTAGGGACGCTTTCTGGGGGCGGTTTTCCCGGTTGCAGTGGAGTTGGTGGGGTTGAAGCCGGTGGTGAGTGTCGTTCAGGCGTGGGCGGTAGGTCTGAAAGGGAGAAATCTTTGCTTTTCTTACCATTCAGGCCAGGACTGCGTGGTCGTAGAGTGGATACCGATCCTTGGTCTCTGAGAGACAATGATGCTCGGATTGTAGCAAGGGAGCTTTTTTCGGTTATCGGATACAGCTCGTGAGGCACATGAGTATTCTTGTTGGGCGGAGCTTGGAGGAAAGAGACGGGTACAGGATTGCGTGAGGCGTCCGACACGATGTTATTCGAGGGCGGAAGCCCGTCATCGGTAGTGTATGGAGGGATGCTATCCTCTTTTTCGTCTGATTGGTGAATCACCGAAGCTTCATAGATTGAGCTGTGAGGGGACGGATAGCTTTCGGAGGAGTCAAGGTCGGGGTTGAGGCCATGATGCGTGAACTTGTGGCGGAGAATAGGCTCCATCTTCGCGGTGGCTGAGGGCGGAGAGGGATGCGGTGAGCCAGAATCATTGGTAATCTGATCGAGGGCTCCATCCATTGATGGGTCCACAGCCGTTAATACAGACATGGCGATGAGACTCTGGACCGCTATCAATGCTCGATAAGAGGTTGATAGACCTTCGTCTATGTGATGAATAGAGAGTATTGTCGGAGTGCGAGTGCCCTTTTTGGGTGAGTTCCCGCAGACTTTGGTAGGGCTCACAACTGAGGAAGCCGCGACTGAGCGACTAGGCGGGTCTATTACCCTCGATCCACGACTCAGTGACTTTCTGAGTAGCCCAAGTGAGGTCGGAGTCGAACTCATGAACATCTCGCCGCTAGGCACGATTGAGTAGATCTGCCTTCACAAGCAAGCTCGGACATAGCATAGCCCTGGAACGATACTCTGCGAGCATGCTCCAATGAGCCCATATACGTACGCACTCATCCAATTTCCGTTATCCAGGGCGAGGCCTCAATGTTCTAAATGACACATGCTATGCTATTCCCATCCCTTAATGCGCCGTCATGCTTTGACTTAACGATGATTTCCCAGGAGGCTGATCCTTCGTTAATGTGCGAAGTTGGGCTTCGAGTTTACGACGTTCGCTTTGTTCGAACTATGGAACCGTTAGCATTGGCTCATCAATGTATTACGTGGATGGCTTGCCCTCAAAGCCTTCATGTTCTCCTGCCTCGTCTCCCTCATCAACTTCTTGAACTCATTTTTTAGTACTGTAGTGCTAGTGCTGGTTGCACCCTGCGATTCTCTGCTTCCAGGCCGTCCAGGACTCTTCACGCCAAGCAACTGTACCCTCTCATCGCTCAGCTGAGACTCCAAGGATTCGCAGCGATCTCGTAAGTCATCGATAGTGTTCTCCAGATGCTCTCGTTCCTTCTCGTATTCAATGCTAGCTTTCGTCATAACCTCATATTCGGCAATCGTCTCGGAAAGCTCTTTCTGTAGTGTTTGCACTCGTTCGTTCAGATCGGCGTTCCCACTTCCTGCAGCTTCATGCTTCGATTTCACGGCGGCAAGCTCTTCAGACATTGCTTGGTTGTGCTCCTTGAGCTCGTTGATTTCTTGTAGTAAGGCGGGATGAGTTGCTACCTCAGCAGCTCGCTGTGCCCGAGTACCATACGCGCCATCAAGCTCGGCTCTGGCGACAGTAAGCTCTGTTTGTAAGCGGACCATCTCTCCTTCGAAGTCTTCCATCTCATGGCGAGCTTTTTCGGCTTCTGCAGATTTCTCTTGAACGCTTTGTTCGAGGTTCGAGATCACCCCATGTTTTCCTTGCAGCTCAACCAATAGCTGATCTTTCGCTTCATTACTCGCAGCAACTTGAGCTTTGAGAGCATTGCTTTCACTCATGCCCTCTTTACTAGTGGCTTCCAGATCCTTCCTCAGGTTCTCAGCTTCGGTAGTCACCTCCACGAGCCGTGCATCCTTTTCAATATCTGATTTGCTGTTTATCTGTCTCTGCTGCTGGATCTGGCGGCCCAGAATATCCTTTTGCTCTTGAAGGGTAGTCACTCGCGTACCCAAGGAGTTGACTCTCGTGGAGAAGGACTGTAACGAGAACTGCTCCGGTGTTTCCTCGCCTGCAACTAGACTCTGCCATAGACCTTGAAGCACATTTTCATATTGGCCTGCTTTCTCTTCATGAGCCACAGATCTCGAGGACGACATCTGGCTGGCTTCCTTGAGTCCCTGCACACGCTGTTCCAGCGCATCGAGGCCGCCTTCAAGAAAAGCTATTTGTTCTTCTGGGCTCTTCCCAGAAACGTCTGGTGGTAGAGGATATTGTGGGTTGGAATCCGGACTACTGCGAACGATGATACCACGGAGCTGTGTGTTTAGATCTTCAAGTCTCTCCTCTGCTGCGTAGGTCGATTGCTTGTAGCCTTGCAACGTATCAACCTGGCTTTTCTGCATGGCGTTAAGGCCTTTCTCCAGATACTCTATTTGTCCCTGTAATGCGGCTTCCGTATCACGTTGATCTGAAGACTCTGAAGAGTCCGGAGCAGGCGGGGCTGGCATCATTTCACGCCCAGCGCTTCCTTGCGCGATTGAGTCCTTTAAGCGTCGATTGAGGTCCCAAATCTTCCGTTCCGTTGCAAGAATAGATAGAGTCTGTTGCTCGAACGCTGCCGCAACCTCGCCATTTGCACGTCCATCACCAGACTCGAAGAACGTGTCCAATTTGTGGTAGAAACTGCGATCGTCGAAATCGTTTCCAGTGCCAAAGAGAGACGTGTCGTTGAGCCCGTCAGCGTAGCCGTTTATGTCACCCGGTTGTTGCGGCGGCATATCCTTTTCCAAGAAGCCCTTATGCGTCATCTGCAACACCCCAGCCGTGTGTTCGAGAACCCTTCTCTGCACATCTTGTGACCGCCTCTCAAGCCTCCAAAGCTCTTGCGCTAGATCCTCGCATTTCCTAGTACTAGCCGCTAATTCGTCGTCGGTCTTGCTTAAGAGATCGCTTCCACTACTTCTGCTCATTATGCTCTTGCGATGGCGTTTCTGGGGGTTTTTTCCAGGGACATCGGTCATGCTTTCCCGACTGTTCGGAGTGTAGAGGCGGTTGAGAGATGTCGCCGCATCGCGAAACTTGTTCTCGATAGCCAGTTTGCGTTTCGTCGCATCAATTCTCGTTGATAGAATGGCAAGCTCTTTCTTCAGCTCATCTACTTCCTCGAATGACAGAACCCCATATTGCTGGCTGTCGCCAATGGCGGTTTCCATCAGAAGGTGCATTGAGACAGGATCGTTTGGGTCTAGAAGGTCTGAGCTTCGTACATGGGAGCCATTCATCTGTATTCGATATTAATTTCCATTTAGCAAAGGAGTCCAGTAATGCTCACATGGTTGTATCGCTGCTGTCCCGATGCGCTATTTCCGGTGCTCTCGAGCGAGCCATTGTAACCGTCGAGGAGGACCTTCGTAGACGGATAGACTTGTAGCCCCGAGCCATATCTCGAATCATAGTCCGAAGAGAAAGAGGATTTTCGTACCCCAGTGCCGTTCATGGTTGCGGGAAGCAGAAGGGGGCTGGCTTCTCAGCCAGCACTCTTCGAGACTGTGTCGTCCCTTCAATGCGGGGGAGAAGAGGTGAGTATGCTAGCTGCTATCGAGCCATTCTACCAACTGTCTCTTGCAATGCATCACAGTTCCCATGAGGAGATGGTTGTGAACAATGGACTCTCACGTCTCACTCCGTCGGGTGAAGAAAGTCTCGATCGGGACAATTGCCAAGATTGATGAGTCAGCGAGTCAGCCAGCGTGAGGAGAGGCCTGCTTCTGACTCGTCCCGTTTCCTAAGGCTCCTATTCCCAACTTGCTGGACTCCAGCTTGTACAAATCTACGCCACTCGAGTATCCATGAGGTTGGTTACGATTGGTAGCAACCTATGAGACCATACTCCTCAATGGACAGAGTCCGCCCAAACAAACCATGGACGATGATCGACGACTAAACAATCGTGATGGTACGGAGTGTTCCCAAACAGATACCATCTCCAGCTTCAAGCCAGCCTCTACACTCATCTCGATGAGGTTTCATAAACTGAAGTGAATCACCTTTGAAACTCTTCGTGTTTTCGAGATGAAACACTCCAGGCGCGAGTAAGGCCACCAACGGCGGATATACATTACCCTGACTGTGGCTGAGGTGTTTGATGTTTATCTACTGAATCCTCGGACATCTCCAACGGAATGCGGACTGTCCGCCTGACATTTTTCCTCATCGTTGTGCTGTCTTATTACCACTTTCCCAATGCTATTAACAGGCAGAGCACCCCCAAAAATTTGTTTCTGATGTCTTGTCTCTGCAGGTACAGAGGCGCATCAATCTCTGCTTGTTCAAAACTTTCATCCATCCAATGATGCTGCTGCAAGCGCAGCTTCATTTAATCGCTCTTACCCTGTCCTTGACTTTCGTCTCTGCAGATAACTCCGCGACGAACGGTACGGCAGCAAGTTCGAATTGCGTTCCTTTCAATGTCTACAAACATCCGAATGCGTCCAACTTTTATCCCATACCCGCAGTGGTGCAGGAGCCTGGCGCATCCTCAGAACCATCCTCAAGCACGTTTTTAGTGCACAGCAACGAGGAAACATGGCAGATAGCCAACACTCTTAGCCAGGGAGGAGGCCCGTCTGGCAACAATATAGCTGAACTATTGGAGAATTACCTCTACCTCAACATATCATCAGGGCAGAACGCATCGATACTAGGCTCAGTTCTTAGTGGCTGCTCGGTCATTTTCAACCTGCCGCAAACCGATTTAGGGCAAAGTTCCGGCAATGGAGATTGCACAAGCTTAGTAGGCTCAGCATGTGTCGATGACATAACTACCCAAGTCCAACAGCTAGTCTCAGGCTTTGCGAGTAACGACGCCATTCAACTCCAGATTGGATGTGAGTCGATCCTGCAGAGCCTTGCCACACTTCCGAATTCTTGTCCAAAGCCCACAAATAAGGACGACCTGGGCTTTCGTGCTTTCTACTCTCAAGGTAAGATCTACTCATGGCACAAGTATAGACAGACATGTGCTGAAGATGTATGATACAATGTTAGGTCTCAATTTGACATACCAATTGAACGAAAGCTGCCCTAGCGCACCGGCAAATTTCCCTCTCATCCTCCATGAGCAGACAGCGGGCTTTCAACAAGCAAACTACACAGTCTACGATAAATGGGCCAAAACGACCACGCCTGTGCTATTGACTTTGTTCTCCAATGCTTCTACCTTCGATGGGAGTCCGTTTGCCGATACAAGGCTTATCTGTACAAAACCCACGAACATAACGCCTGGGAGCCACAACCCCAACACCAGTGCGGCTAGTGGCTTCGCCAAAGCGAGTAGGGAGCTTGTATTCGTTGTTGGACTTGCAACGAATGCCTTGTTCTTCTTCCTGCTCTAAACCTTCCTTGAGCCTGTCTTATCACCTCGTCTCTAAGGTAGCACAAAGGTCCGGACAGTAGCCCCTCGACTTTTCGTCGTGGCTACTCGAACTATAAGGATTGGCCGCGAATGTGGGGCCACTGAGTAGTGATTAAAATTTTGCACGGGTCTCAGACCCAAGAATCCCAACCCTTTACTTGGATGTCAAGTTGGGGAAATGTCCGGGTTATTTTGCGAACCCCAAGCTCATCCAAGAATAGAGTTCGCACTTGTGACTGAGATACTTGCAGCTGGTGGTGTGATTGGATGGCCATACGATACCCCATGTATGTAGCAATAGCTTGAAAATGTCTTCTGATGTTGAAAGTGAAAAGCTTTTGCGGACTGGTGACATGTGCCCCCGCATCATGCATACCCAGACCAATGACGAACTCACCCGACGGATAATGAAATTATTGGATGAGTATTGAGGGGAGCCAGCATTCACAAGTTCGAAATCGGTGATACAAAACCGTCCTTGGCCATCGACTGCGTGCCCACGTCCTTCCCTATAAGAAATCCCGCACACCAAATATTCAATTCAAGCAGCTTCAACCCATCTTCATTTTATGACAAAACACTCTCCCCACAACAAACAGAGCCACAACACAGAATTCCATTTATCCAGAATGACACGGCTCAAGACAGCAGAGTCGCCAAATTCATTGCCCGAAACAAGTGCCATCTCCCCAGCACCTTCGCTACAGCCCCAAGCCAATGCATACCCACCACTAACAGGCCCATTGCAGGGAATTCGCCAAAGACTACGCTCCAGCCAAAGACACAGACGAGATCATCAAAGAGCGAGGACCCTCCATCGTCATCGGTAATGATAACCGCATGCCCACACCCACGCAATAATGGCAATAAATAGCATTCCCACTCTGCTGCACCGATGGCCGCGGCGACCCGACTAAATTCTTTGGCTTGAAGGATAATGGTATGTCCTCGCGGTACCTATTTCCATTACCTTCCTCACCTATCTCAATACGATGATTGATGCTAATGCTGTGAGGTATAATAGAAGCAGTCGTGCAATCGAATTGCGGAGGCCGCGTCACGGAGGATGTATTAAGGACGCTCTATATGCTAAATTTGATGTCCGATGGCGGGCTAGGAACTGTGATTGTAGCGCACTATACCGGTATGTACAACCAACTCTTCCCAGTCCAGTCTCATGATAGCAGCCCTATTCTATAGACTGCGGAGATCTGATGGCGAGAATGGTGGTCATAGAAGAAAATTTTCTAAATTGTAGGGCACCCGGACTTATGCTAGGCTAGAAAAAAACCATTACTCTTCCCCAGTCTTCTTCTCTACATCTATGCTGTTGCACTTTTCGAAGGACAAAGATCTATGCCTGTAGCGCATTCATAATGCTTTTATCGCCCACAGTGATCCAAAGATATTCTTCCCTCACCTCCCGAAGCACAAAACACACTTCCGGACGAGCATGAAACTCGGCAAATTAGAGGCCAGCATCCTGACATCCTACATTAGAATCAGGCATGGTAGCAGTGTAACAGGTTACAACCCCAAATCATCTACCCAACGCACCACATGCTCCACGCATTGGTTCCCAGACGACGAGAATGCTGCGCTTGGCATCAATACGTCGAGCTCGGTGGGTTATGTCCTGGATTTGGTTGTCACGGTTGGTTTCGAGCCTCACAGTGGAGTGCGGACGTGCTTGATGTATTGCTATTAGCCCTGCGAAGTGCGGTTTTTGGTGGATGATGAAGCCGGAAACCTGATATTTCTGGCTCAAGTAGAGTAGAAAACGTCGATCTTTCGCGACGCCTACCCCATGCATTTCGGTTCTTTTCTGGAAGGGTGAGCCTGGAAGCTGACGTTCGTGGCTCAAGTAATGCAGGCAGTGCTGGTATTCGGCGTTGCCGTCCGTGGTATTTTCAACTCCACTGAGCGTACACTTGTTCTTCACGGGTGGCAATTACCCGTACAATCATCGTGTTGCACGTGCCTGAAGCCTTTTTTTTCTGTACGCACAGCTCAGAATGCACCCCTAAACTGATCCAATATCCCCCTCCCCAGCGTCCTCCTCCTCGCCTCTCCCGCCCTCCTCCCATCAACCCCACTCCCACTTCCCTCCCCCTCCAACCTCCTCCTCAACCCCTCAAACCCCTCTCCCATCTCCGCCTTCTTCTCCCCAACAACCCACCCGGGCACCCTCAACCTGCTCCAAACCGCAGGACCCCACTCTCCCCTCCACGCCACACCAACCAGCCAGCCCACACCTGCTGCTAATGCCGAGCCAGGGAATGAAGAGAGAGCCAATTGCCCAGCGAGGAGGTACACGAGGGATTTATCGCTGAATACGGCCCCTGGAGCTTCTCTTGCGCTCCATGACGAAGACGCAGAAGGGGCGTCAGAGGTAGCGATGCGGTATTTATATACTGTAGGTATGGCGGCGTGGTATTGGGCTAGGAGAGCAAAGATGAGAGGCGTGGGGCCTGCGGGGAGGTGGTTTATTGCGTTGAAGGATATGGGGCGGAGGATTGTTGTTAGGATTGGTGGGAGGAGGAGGGTCGGTGGGAGGATGCTTATGAGGAAGGACTGTGGATGGGTAAGTATGGGGGGAACATTAGAGGGGTGGGAGGGGTACAGCGAATTTGCGGGAGCCCCAGAGGCGCTCAATGATGCGGACGTGGTAGATTGTCATTGCGGCGAAGAGGAGCTCGGTGGAGTTGGTATAGCAGGTCTGTGGTAGCATTTAGATAATGTTTTGGTAGCTCAATCGACTAAGGGAAATGTGGAATGCGTAGGGAAGATTGGAGTGAGATATACCTGCCAGGTCAGCAGCCTCCAGAGCTGCTTGTAACCCCACAAGTGCGGGACCACTTGTATGTAGAAGAGGTATTTGGTGTCTGTAATGCTGACGAGGATAGAGGAAGCGATTATGCCGAAGAAGAGGGACTGGGTTACCCTCGCAGACGTGAAGCCCGAGGCAAGCATGGTGGCGGGTGGGGGATTAAGCTGCTGGAGATACTGTGCTCCGTGGGCGGTACTAGAGCAGTTCCAGGGGCGAAGGTGACTAGGTCATTTAGACAGGATGGTGAATGCTCGGCCTTTTTCATATGTGGCCTCTAGCGAAGCAATTGGAGCTTGGGAGCAAGTGGTAAGATGTTTATTGTCGAGAAGAGATGGAGCCAGCATTGCATTAGCGTGCATAAAATTCACAATTCTTATACCTCTCGAAGGAACTTCTAGAACTTCCATCTACCATCCACAGCACCGAAGTAGCACAATATTCGATTGTATACACACAATACAGAACATGTCTACCGCTGATAGCTTTTTCCATCGCAAGCCACGCCGCCTGGTGACCAACCCACTGACATCAGCGCATCCCAGCAATGCACGACCTTGTTGAAGGCAACTTTCTTCGCAACGCATCGAGACTACTTCCTTTTCGGAGAAAGAATGTGAAGTCTGCTGTACCAAAACCATATGTTGGACTTGTCACACCGGGACAAGCAGCAGCGTTCCAATCGCAGTCGCTCTTCTTCACCCAGCTACCACCGGAAGTCCGAGCCTTGATCTACGCAGAGCTCCTTAGAAGAGCTGCAGATGTGGTACACATAGTCAAGAAAATAAAGAAGAGAGTCGATTATGTGAGGTGCAAAGGAAAATGCTCAATGGAATACAATTTCAAATGCCAAGCTGGGACTGAAGACGGGAATAATGGAGGAATCCTACCACTCCTTCGAACATGTCAAAAGGCGTATGTACCGCTCCCCCAACCACATATTCGACGCAGCTAACACTCTTTCAGCCATTTAGAAGCAACTCCAACCCTCTACACCCTCAGCACATTCGACTTCCGCTCCTTCGACGCCTTCATAATCCTTTCCCTAATCGCCCTTCCTCAGACCTGGAACAGCATCCGCAAACTCCACTTAAAATGGCACTTCGGGTACAGACTGTGGTGTGGGCATGAAGACCAGCGCCTCAAAGACGATCCAGTGTGGATGAAATTTTGGGAAATTATGGCGAGGATGAGGGGGTTGACGGATATCCAGGTGGATTTGGATGCATATTTGGAGGACGGGGTATTGAGCGCTGGGATTGAGGCGGAGGTGTTTAAACCGTTACTAGAGGTGAGACAGGCAGGGAGGTTTGATGTGAGGGTTACTTGGCCTCGGAGGACAGGAAGGGATGGGGATGAGGTGCGTGAGGAGCCATTTCGGTTAATGAGGATCACGAATGGAGCGGACCGCAATGTTGTCAAATCCAACCAGTAAAAGTTACGGTATATAATCGATGGATCGCTGCGAGATCAAATGTTGGCGAATGCTATCTCAGCTATGCAATGAAGAATAGTCTTTGCAAAACGAGATCTCCATTAGCATTCCCATCTAGGTCTTCCGGCCGAGATCTCTACACCACAAACAATTTGCATCTGAAACCCCATCTCGTCCATAGCATCTGCCTCCCCTCAAATGTGAGAAATCTTTTGATGACGCTTTGTCCCAGTTCTACGCGACGAGCGTCTGATTTCGACCGAATAGACAGCGATTGAGGACATGCATCTCATAAATAAAGCATTCAAATATGCGAAAAGCGAAAAAAAGTGTGGGTGGGCCAGTGATATCACTTCGTTCACCTTCAGAAGTGTCCAGCACCCTTCTTGTCCGGACGAGAAAGGAATGCCGAGAGGTGCGCGTAGATGACTTGGCGACAGCGCCGGTAGAAAGAGTTGTCTGGGTACGTTTGAGCCGTGCATCACCAAAACGTAGCTCGGAATGAATGTCCGAGAACAGTTTACCCAGGCTAACGACTCAGATATAGAACATAGAGTCCTTCAGGCTGTTATGCACTTTCCCGTCCCATGGCTGGTTGGTCCAATTGTACTGCTTGCCGAAGTCCTTGGGATGAGGATGGTAGGTGTCCCAGAGAAAGTAGCGAGCGCGATCAGGGAGGATATCAGCGTAGTACGCTGGTGGGCATACCGACACTGATGTTGTAGAGCGCTCAAAGAGATGGCAAAAATGGTAGGTCCGAAGGGCTACAGATCAGCATCGATAACGCAAGGTAAATGTGGCAGAGCTTACGAGTTTCTCCAGTCCATCAACACCAATTCCAACGCCATCATGAATAACGGTGTATTTTGCGGGCTTTGCGGTCTCTGGAATGGCGCGGTGAGAAACCAGGAAGAAGTCCCACTTGTTGTCTGAGATCATATCAGTGTCGACTATCGTGCCAGCTTTCGGGTTCCCATTTTTATCCCCGTTCTTGGGATCCTTGGGGTGAATCCCTAGGTGAATCCGCTTGGTCGCCACGATGAACAAGATCTTTGGTTTCAATTTCTTCAGATAGATCTTCTCACATGCTCGTTGGACCTGAGACAACTCCTGCAACAAGCATTTGATGTATTGCCCGTCCGACACGCCATCTCGATACACAATTATCTTGTCAGGAAAAGCCCCTTGATTTCTTAACCGAGGCTGAGACGTTCCATCACCATTACTTCGAGTTCCGCCACGATCTCTTGGCCTCCTTGCTGTGTCCTTAGACTACCAGACCATTGGGCATGCAGGCCGTCCGTGCTGGCAACGACGCCAGCTATGCTTGGAGCTTCTTTGATGAGTTTTTCTCCCGGCGGATGCGTTACATCTATACCAATGAACATGGTCTTGCCGTCCAGGTAGGGTCCCATATCTGTAAGGAGCTGGTTGGCTCCGCGGCCTTTGAGGTTGACTTTCATGGCTTCTTTTGCGCAGTATTGGTCTTTCGCGGATCCGTTTCGCTCCATGAGCCTTTTCAATGGGGAGCAGACAATGTGCACACCTATATTGGGTTAGATGTGTTTGTGAGATGAGATTCGGGATACTCACCGAATTCAAGATCTCACAAGCGCTTGATGCGAGCGTGTGTTGCTTCGTCGTCATCTAGCAAAATGACCCCGACAACCCAGACTCACTAGGCTATGATATTTCAGAACGCAATCCCTAGAGATTGCTCATCGCTGAAGTCGGCCGTAAACCCATCTGGGGGAGAGGGACTGCCAACCCCTAACCCACAATTCTTGAGGTTCCGCGTGAATGGCTCAAGATCATATTTCCGGAAGTCACGATTGGTAGGGTAGGCCTGGGGCTTCAGATATAACCACTTTGGAAAAGACTTCGCGTCGACGAATTTCTTGTTTTGTAGAGTCCAGAAACCGTTGTTGATAATGGCTCTTGCTTTATTTGTATACACAACCTGCGGTGCTTTTAAAACCCGTCCCGTGATTGTCATCAGTTCTTGCTGAATCCGTAGTCCCGAGACAGCCTCGAATTGTTGGCTGCGATGCATGTTCATGGATTGGAGAACGCTCACGAGTCTTGGGTCACTGGGCAGAAGACCCATGACAGGTAGTCCGCGATTGATGACTTCCTCAGCATTGCGTTCAGGCCTCTGAACTGCAACAGACCTGATCTTGCTAGTCTAAGACGCGGACAACTTTTTATAGTACATCTGTCCTGGATTTACGGTGTACATCTCAGGCGGCACATACACTGGAATTGTCCTACTACCAATGTTGACAACGGGTAGTTCGGGTCTGTTGATACATTGATTCAAGTCTGAACATTCGATGAGCTTCGACATAGAGCTTATACAAGAATTGAACTTACAGGTCTTGAAGTATTCTGCTACGCTGATTGTTCCCTTCGACCCAGTCCAGTGAACGTGAGTTCCTGGCTATTGCTCTGACCTGTCGCAAAGCCTTTTGATTGCCCTGACTTTCGTTATATTCTCGGTATTAGCTTCGACCCTCGAGTAGTTGGTCGTCACTTTGACCTCATAAAGGAAACCCTCCAAAGTTCCAGGAGCTGCAGTTTCTCCTCCAACAAAGGTCCTGTATTTATCTATCAAGTCGAACAATTGATATCCTTGTAGAAGACAGCGGTGCAGCAATGGGTGTTGACTTAAACTCTTGGTGTGCAAGCTCGAACGCTTGTATAGAAGCCTCAAATGGCGACCAGTCCAAAGCCGAGTTCCTTTTGTGACTTTCGGTCCCATTCGAAGAATTTATTATGGGCTCCGGCGTCATAGGCCGTAGGACGCTCACTAGCTGTCGTTGTAGTGATGATGTTGACGCATTGTACCAACGGCGCCTTGTCCAGTGTTGCGCCATTCGGGTCGAATGGCGTTTTTAGGATCTTGAAGAGCTCTGACATCGACTCGCTGCCATTATGCAAAATCGCGATCATGTACCGTTTAGATTTGTCACTAGGCCTCTCGCCTCTCTCGAGGTATTGGAGAAATTCAGGTTCCCAACTCGGATGTTCCTCAGTGATGAAAGTGCCATCAACTTCGATTTGTTGGACTGTGCGTAGGTTTTCTGAGTAATCAGTTGCAATCCCTGGCTGCAGCGCCTTGAAGGTTGGCCTCCCAGCAATATTTCCACCAAACGGTGGCGCCTGCATGCGCTTTTTTCCTCTGGTGTGATATGGAACTTATACTTGTAAAGCTTTTGATGAGGGTTGCTGGGATGAAGCTTCATCTCAACATTATTTGTACAAAGCTCGACCTCCTCACCAGCAGCGCCAAAAGATTCTCGCGGTGGAAGCCTTCCATTTTGCATGTCCAATTTTTGCATTGGAGTTGCTAGCTCAGAGGTCACATCTTGGCATTGCAGGTTCTCGGGCAAAGATGGAGCCTCTGCTGAATTGTGAGGCCTATGTGCAGTACATCATGTTAGGTCGGTGAGAGTCCGTAAGGACTGCGATGTTTTATTCTTACCTTGAGGTTTCAGCCGGTGCTCTTAGATCCATCTTGTCCTCCGGTGGAACCAACTGGGGCTTATTGTAGGAAGCGTGATGTTTTGATACGAAACGACAAGTTGATGATTTGGTTGTTGGTAGACGTAGGCTTATTACTTAAGGGGAGGGAAATGGTGATTATGGATCACTCTGCGGGACCAAGGCAGCAAGATCACGACGCGTTCAGTCTTGGATAGGCGCTGAACATCTGAAAACGTTCTCTGCAGTGCAGTGGTGGTAGGCGGTGGTTGGGTAAAGAAAATGTGGTTAAAAGATTTGCACGTAGAGTGGCGCGAAATCAGTGAAGGCGGTTTGGGAAGTTGAATTGTTAAGAAGCTCACACAAAGATGTCAACGATCTTCTGTATGATTGAATTCATAGTGCGGCGGAGGTTGTGCCTAACATGGCTTGCTGGGCAACAGCTAAGGATTCATGAAGAGCTCAACTACATATGTTGAGGGATACTATTGGTGAGACGTTAGTTGAAACAGGGTACGTTCTCGAGATGGACTTACTGTGATGATAGTCCACAAGAGATCCGAGGAGCACTTAGTCAATGGTGTTTGAATAGAGGGTTCCGATGGATCTATAGCTGGCTGGCTTTTACTGTTGATGCTGCCGGTGAGGATGTAGTACGAGATGGTCCAGCAAGGATCCAGGGAGCTAACCTGAATGAATGGAGTCAGTAACGTTTCTCTCATATCTTAGGTACTCAGATATCGCCGAGACACTCACACAAGATCAGGTTCTAAGGTAGTGTACCAGTTACGGAGGTGGGCTTGATCCCATAGTGCTTTGCGTCGTATTTTCTTATGTATAGGCGTATGGCTTGAAAGAATTGAGAGATTGTGTAGCGTGGGGCGGGGGAACGAGGGGCAAGTAAGAAGAAATCCCGTCACAAGTGAGCTTCCACGTCAGTGAAGGTGGATATGGGAAGATTGATCCGCGTATGAGTCGCTCAATTCTTGGCAAGTGTCGATCATCGTTTGTTTAGGTACCACTGCTCCAGCGTGCTTTGCGATAAAGATAACAACGAAGTAAACAGAGGTAAGGATAATAAGGGAGATTAGATGATGGAGTCATTTTCTCATATCAAGGGCGTTTGATAGCATGGTAGCGCCGTCACGAAGTGAAGGCTTAGCTCAAGTTATCATGTAACTCGTAACAATAATCCCGGAATGGGGCTCTTCGCAGGTTGATATTTTGGTGGTGGAAACTTCGCCAGCCAAAAATCCAGACCGTTCCTACTCCCAATCTGAATTGAATACATCCTGCTTTGGATCGCAATGAGCTGGAAACGTAGACTTCAACACCAGAGTAAAGTCTCGAAAGTGCCAACTTTGCGGTGCAATTCCAGCTTATTCTTACCCTTCGAGAGCCTGGATGTCGGCTAGAGCAGTATGTCTTCAAGGGCTGGCCTTTGTAAAGAGGGGACGACCTCATGCTCCTCCTCATGCAGATTCTTAGATTCTCTGAGTATTCACCGATTGAAGCCCATCATGAACTTCACATTGTGAAGGTTTCTATGTTGAGGTTGTGGCTTTGAGTTTCTGCTGGTCATATGTTCTAGTCCCTTGACCATGCATTTTTGGGTCACCCAGAGTCTAGCAATGGAGACGGAGGCGAACAGCATTGCTGGAGCGGCCATATGAGAGTCTTTTCCAGATATTAGTGGTGTGAAGGTAAGATTCAAGGGTCAATGTGCCAAGACACCAAGAGATATGATTAGAGTTTTCTGGAATCCGGGGTTGCCACTGGTGCCCTGGTGACAGAAGTCTGCCCCGGCCTCACCCCTTACCGGGCTTAGGGTGAGCGCTGCTTTACTCTTGCGCGATGTGGTCGCCCCCTTGGAGGTGGGTGAGCTGCTGCCTAATTTCCATTCTTACCAGAAACCATTACGTACCCTTTTATATCCAGGTACTGTCGATTGCAAAACCATTGGCGCGAGAAAATCAGAATTTTGGGAGGGCGCTCCGCGGGCGAAATGGGCCAAAATTTTGGAAAACCAGCTATAGTAACAATCAACGCTACTCCGAAGGCCTAGTAAACGGGGAATTAAAGCGCCTATCTAGCTCTATAAGACCATAAGCTTTATATGTATATTACAGCATTAGGGGCTATCGTAAAGCAGGGTCATTCCTTAAGCTCCCGGTCTTCGAAAATTTTTACGAATTCGCGCTAAAATCCGAGTAAGTTCGCTGAATTTTATAAAAACCAGCTATACAGCGACGACCAACGCTACTCCGAGGGCCTAGTAAACGAGGGCTCGTCCAGCTCTACTAGGCTATTAACTTTATATATCTAACGCAGTATTAGACAGCCGTTGAAAAGCAGGGCAAATTCGAATTTCCGGTATTCGATTTTTTTATATTAATTCGCGCTAGTATAGGGCTGAAAAGTAAACAAAAAATCTGATTTTAAACCCTATTTACGGTGGCTGTCTAGCGCTATACTCTATATAAAGTTAATAGCCTAACAGAGCTAGACGAGCCCGTTTTACTGGGCCCAAAATTTTGGCCCATTTCGCCCGCGGAGCGCCCTCCCAAGATTCTGATTTTCTCGCGCCAATGGTTTTGCAATCGACGGTATAACCGAGCAGCCAATTCCTTAGCGGTCCCCACTAAAATTGCTTCTCCCACAATGATATTAACTTACTGATTAACTCCTCGACCTACCCTCACGTTCCACACGATTACAATTCTCTGGGTGTATGCATTGTGATTACTGAAAAGGAATCAAAGAAGATCTAATTCCTTACTCTTTTGAGTACAGGATCTATGTCAAATCGAGAAGCTGCGCGACAAGCAGGACTCGACAAATCAACAGCTTACAACATGGAAAAACGAGCAGGAATTGTTTTTGTATTGCTTGCAGAGCAACAGCTAGCTACTCCTACGTTTGTAGAGCAAATTTCAAGGATTGCTGGAAGTGGGCGGCCAAAAGTTCTCTCGGACGAGGACTGTATGACGAGTTTCAAGGCTTGTACACAAGACAAGAAGTCAAGGATGAAACAACAACACCACGTCTCTCTCTCGAAGGATTTGGGGCTTGCCGCAGAGTTGTAAAGCGAAAGATAGGACTGTACCGAAACAAATCGACGAAGAAACCCGGTCTAACGGACGTACAAAAAGCTCAACGCTTTGAGATTCCGCTCTCACGCAAGGACTAGGGATATAAAGCGTGGTCAATATTCAATTTTTCGGACGAGACCTCAATTCTTACAGGAGAGGCTCGAGGGATGCAAACCCTATCACAAGCACGAGACGAACGGTACTATCCTGACGTTATTAAACAGAGATATATCAAGTACTCGGAGGCTATGTTTTGGGTTTGTTTTTCATATAATTATAAAGGACCTTGTCACATTTACTACCGGGAAACTGCAGAGCAAAAGGTCAACTATGAGGCGCAGATACAACGGCTTAACGACGAAGAAATTGAAGCTAAAGAAGGTGTCCTGGATACCACCTGACTCAACGCAGGGTTTGGGACCTTACTGGTACCTCGGATGCTTTCTGACAAGGAGCTACCGCTCTCCGTAACACGAGAGACTTTGCCCCAGAGTAGCGCAACAATTTTATCGCCGCCGCGAACAAACTAGGGAGCTTTTCGGCCATGCAGGCCTCAGAGAGCGAAGCACTAGCCAACGAGGACGCTGAGGTAGCAGTTGTGAAGGAAGAATTCGTAGACACGCAGTCGAGTCTCGAGCTTTTGTAATTTTAGAGCTATTCCGACATGTCAAATAGAGCTGATCTTGTGGATTCTCAGACCTTAGCCGATGAAAATCCTCTCGGCAACAACCAGATCTCGACCTCTAAAAGAAAACCGCAGAGACGGTCGACAGAGATTACCTCCAAAGCCGTTCGACGAAATGGTGATACTCTCGCGAGGGAAAACTATTCGTCGGCATGTGAGGGAGGAGTAAAAGGAATTCGGTCTGCGGTTATGAGTAGCGAAGGCAGATGCGAAAAGTCACGGGAGTTGTGAAAGGATACACGCCGCAATCTGACTTCTAAATGAATTTGAAGCAAGGATCGTTGTCCCTGCGTGCTAGGAAGCTGCCAGCGAGAGCTATTTTTGTGATACCTATACGTAAGAGATTATCTCAGTCATGCCCCTCCTGTCTTCATGCACATTTGGCTGATATCTCCCAAGACCGTGAGGTCGCGGCACAACCGCTGAGTTAGCCTGAAGACCCTCAGCTCAAATATGTAGAAATTGTTGAAACTTAGGACGGCAGATGTGATTTGGATGGCGTCATGAATCAAGCCTACAACGCATATAACCCATCGATATGCATATACTGCGCAATTGGCTGGTAATCTGCTTGATTGATCGAGAAAATCTAGCTGCATGCAGAGATTTTCTCTCCTATCTACTAGGGGTTTTCAGACCACTTTTTTAAAAACGGTGGATTAATGGATTTTTGGACGATGGATTAATGGATGAATGGATTACTCTGAACACCTGATTGGTCGCAGCGGTGGATTAATGGATTAATGGATCTATTCTGCTTAGTCATGGTGTAGTAGTCTTAGCATCATAGACCTCACTGTCGCTGATTGGCAGATTTCGCCCGCGGGCGCTTTGAGGGCGACATCGGTCTCTGAGTCCTAGGCATATAAATCGATGACGACGGCGGCATAGGAGGACGTTCGTAGGTAGGTAGGATGTAGTAGGGGGGCTGGGCCTGTTATGTTAGCTATAAGTCGAAGAACTAGCAGAAATCGAGGGATTTTGGAAAATGGATTTTTTTGGGCGAAGGTCGGAAAAATTGGATTTTGGATTTGGTGGCAAGCTGCTCAAATTTCCTCAAATCCAAAAATCCACGTCTAAATTTCGGTGGTCCCTACTAGCGCCTTGGCATGCGCATACAATATCGAAGGCTGCCCAATTTCAACAGAAATATCACCGGGACGTGTGACAATGTTCTGCTCTCCTCTAATCCGATCTTATCGGTGTAACTGGAGAGGGTAGTGCCACTCGTTCTTCGTCCACGTGACACTGTCCTGCTCGAATGTCCAACTTCATACATTCAAATTACAGCTGACAGTGACCGAAATGGAGATTATGGTGGCGTAATAGTAGGAGAGAAGCGATTCTTCGAAGACTTCGTTAGTGGTGAGCTCGACGACACCGACCAGCCAAGATCACTTGTTGGCAGCCTTGTTTACGAGATTGAGGGGTACGGAGGGATGTTCCGACCCACCAAGAGATTCCGGCAAGTTATTGCAGTCTTTATTTTATACATTGAGATTTGCCGCTTGCTATTCCTGTTTATACATGAGTTTGCCATTCCTTATTATCGCTGTGTTTGCATCGCTGTTCTTTGCTTGTCGTTAGTCCTTTCTCTGAGGAATACTCAGTTGATCTAACGACTTGGATACTGTAAATCTCGACCCTCTTTAGTACTTTGAGCAATTCTGACGGCTTGAAATCTTTAGATACTGACGTCTCAAGTACCTCGGGCAGTTCAAAGTAAACTGAGAACTTGAATTACTTCGTATCAAATAACAGCATTCGTAAGTTCAACAGCATACGGGTAATATACGGGTATTGGAGAACTCTGCACAAAGAAAAAACGTATCGCTGGCCATTACTAATTAATCTATGTCTATGTAGCAGACCGTGTCCACGCGCTAACGAGGATGAGGAAAGATCACAGCCATGCAAAGACCAAATTGGTCCAGTATGCATCAACAAGATAATGAGGTACGCAACCGCAAGGCGAGCCTGACCCCAAATGCTTCAAACCCTGTCCTCAAACTCCAGCCTATTCCATGCACCTTTCCCTTCCTTGTGCTCTAAACAGCTGCTGGTGTCGCCAGATGAGTTCGTTCTTGCATCGCCGACAAGGATGCTGTAACTGGTGTCTGAGAAGCGCTCGGTGCGGGGGTGTTGCTTCGTGTGGCTGGGGCACTTCTGTTGTGTGCCATGTGACTCTGAACTAGATGGCCAGCGGCCAGTGCACTGCAACAAGACACTTCTCCAGCGAGTACACCGGCGGCGATAATGCAGGCGAGTTTGCGAGCGTTGTCTCCGGGGTTTGTTGGATGAGAACCTCGGACACCAAGCATATCGAGCATAGCACTCTGGGGTTCGAGGATCGTACCGCCACCCAAGGTGCCCACTTCGATCGAAGGCATCGAGACACTGATTTGAAGATTGCCTCCGAGACTGGGTAGTAATATTAGCCGAGTAGGATCTAATGACATCTTAGGGACTTACTTCTTCATTATTGTAATACAGTTACTACTCTCAACGTTCTGGGCAGGATCTTGTCCAGTAGCCAGGAAGATGGCAGTGACAATATTAGCAGCATGGGCGTTAAACCCACCAATGCTCCCAGCCATAGCACTTCCAACCAAGTTCTTTGATATATTCAACTCAACCAGAGCGTCCACATTAGTCTTGAGAACTTTCCGCACGACATCGCTCGGAATAATAGCTTCTGCTACAACACTCTTTCCTCGACCGTCGATCCAGTTAATAGCAGCAGGTTTCTTATCTATACAATAGTTTCCTGATACAGAGATGATTTTCATATCTTCAAATCCTGCTTCAGTAGCCATGACGTGCAAGGCATGCTCAACTCCCTTTGAGATCATATTCATTCCCATAGCATCTCCAGTAGTTGTCTTGAATCGGACGAAGAGGTAAGTACCTGCGAGAGCGGTCTTAATAGATTGAAGTCGAGCAAATCTGCTTGTTGAGTTGAAAGCTTTCATCATATTTTTCTGGCCATCCTCCGAGTCGAGCCAAATCTTCGCAGCACCTGCTCTCTCAAGCGTTCTAAAACTAACACAAGGACCTCGGGTCATCCCATCGCCGGTAAGGACAGTGATTGCACCACCTCCAGCATTAATGGCCTTGCAGCCACGGCTCGTGCTGGCAACGAGAACACCTTCAGTAGTAGCCATAGGCAAGAAGAAGCTTTGCCCGTCGATGACGATGGGACCAGCGACACCGACCGGAAGAGGCATATGACCAATAACATTTTCACAGCAAGCGCCCAAGACACGATCAAAATCATAGTGCTCGTATGGCAGCTTCGATGATTCCAAAAGACTGGTCGTCTCGGCAGTCGCAGAGGTACGTGAAATAATAGCTCTCCGGATTTTGACAGCTCTAGTAGTATCCTTGAGAGTTCTTTCGAGGGAGTAACCAGGAATTTTTCCTTGCATGGATAATTTGACAAGGTCTTCATCGTGAAGTTCATGGGCCAACTTTGCTTGAAGATAATGCTCCATTTCAGCCTGCGATCGACGAATGGTAACACTCTTAGTTTGCTCTTCGACCTTCTTTCCCATAGTAAGAACATCTTCCTCATCATCTATCGAGGCAGGGGCTGACGGAGGCAGATTCACAGGAGCTTGTCCATCGATGCTTGGTAGTTTCATTGCTCGTGTTGAGGCATTATTGAATTTTTCAGCCTGATCAAGTTCAATAGCGTTGACTGCATGGTGTGGTGGCATCTGAAGAGGCTCCTTGATACTCCATCTAGCTGCGTTAAATAAATATCCATTGAGAACCACGCTCAATGCGAGAGCCACCAGTATCCACTTGGAAAGGATCGGATCTTCCAGACTCTTCAGCAAGCTATCGACAGCAATTCCATAGTCACTGTACTCATGATCTTCGTCTTGCAGAGAAGCCTTATCTCTCCAGTTCTTGGAAGGATTCCTGTAGTGAATAGATGGGTATTCGAGCTCATACTTGATGGGTGTAAGTACTGTGACGACAGTAGACTTGTCATGAGATTTCACAACCTCAAAAATATGGTCCAGACCATTCGATGCAACCTTGAAAGGGTCCATTGGAGGTGGTGTCATGACGCTAGAGAGTCCCTGCCCAGAAAGGACGCTTATAGTTGGGCCTTCAGCGTGGCTCTTACCACCTCGAAATGGGATTGTACAAAGGTTAGGAACGTTGAGGATGATGATGAATCCAGAGACCAAGAGGACTTTGAACTTGGAAATACTGCTGTCCCAGCCTTTATGGCCGAAGATGTTGGTCTCGTTCGTTCCAGACGTGTCAGCCTTCGGCCACTCATCACTCTGAGCTACATTCTCAGCGACTCGTCGGCTGATGCCATCGTCTTCCAATGCTTGACGAAGCGCGACATGTCGTTTGATGCGGTTGATCTCGAGTTTGATGCTCAAAATTGCCGTGTAGAATGTGAACAGGAGTATACAATCGAAGAACAAGATCCAGGCTGCCAAAAAGCAAAACCGTTGTAAGCCACCTTGTACTCTAGAGGCTGCTCCAGCTGCCAATATGCAGATCTCAATTGCGTAGCCTCTGACGATCTCGTATCCTTTCTCTTTGATGGCGACTTGAACAGCATACTGAATAGATGTCGAGGAAACACCGTATTTTTGTTCGGCAGTCTTTGGGCTCTCCAAAGGACGAGGCCGTCTTATTTCGAGGTCTGCAGACAAAACAGCCTTGGTCAAAATAATTGCCTTCTCAAAGCCAATCGTTACAACCAAGAATGGAAGGCCTTCCGATAGGAGAATCATGTTGAGAGACACTCCCATTTTTGTGGTCACAATTAATCCGAAAAGAAAAGCAAAGACCGAGGAAAACAGAGTCATTGCGAACAACCAGAAGTTGGATCTCATTCGTCGCATCGAAACGAAGAGGGAAACGAAGGTCAGGTGCATGGATATGTAGCCCAGGACCATAATGATAATATCCAGAGTTTTGGCGTTTTTGAGCAGATCCACGAACTCGGTCCACACATTTGAGGCCCATCCACTGAGACTGCTTCGCGTTCCCTGAGCTTTCACGGCCTTCATGATCCATTTCTTTTGCTCTTTGACTGGTTCTGCTTCGTATCTAAGGCGAGCACTTTCATCGGTGGGTAATGTCGCTGGGTTTGGTATCTCCTGGGACCGAATCAAGAATTCCGGTGCCTGTACATATGGGATTGAGTATGCCAGTGCACTGTCCTGTGGAATCGGAGAGAGTGGATTCAAGGTTGCAGGTAAGGGTGTAACGGAAAGGTTTTGCGGCAGTGGTAGGATGTTGGCCAGGGGAGAGTTAGCAGCCAGGGATTCGGGGAACACAAAGGTTAGCAAAGCCAAATGCTCCGCATCTCGTGAAATCGGGGTATCAATGTCCGAGGTCTGCCATTTCCACCCTGTCTCGGAACCCAATTTCAATTGCCTACTGCCCTCAAGTAAAGACGACCAGTCCGCTTTTCCCGTTGAACTGGATTTTATCGAGTCGAATAGGCCGCTTTCTAGTACGCCCTTGTATGTGGTGCTCGCTAGAAATGCAACAATGACTATTGTGTGTATAGGATGGAGGCATGCTCTCCTCGAAAGACTTTGTATGAGAGGGGTAACCCGTTTGTTCAACCATTTCGGTGTAGCTGCAGTATCCGCAGTTGGCGCGCCGCGAAATCGTGTAGGTAGGAATTCGAACATCTTAACGGAACTATAGAAAACACTCATAGGGTATCATAAAGCCATCGACGGCCGAGCGGCGGGGTCTGTTTGGATCTGCCTCTACGCAAGTATCAGCTTTGAAGTCTAATTCATATGAGTAAAGCGCACGATCTGCTGTTTATGGTAACAGTCTCAAAAGAAAAAGAAACTGAGTCTGCCTCAAAAGCTGTTGGCTCAAGCAGCAATTGCAAAAAGTCGGGGTCTCTTGTTGAGGCGACTCAATAGCGGTGACGGATTGTTGGCAACCAACAGGATCCACCGTAAATAAGAGTTTCTGACTGAAGAAAATGATTTCGAAGCTTGGGATCGTGCAGCAAAAAGTAAAGTATCGAGAAGAAATCAGGCGGCTTGCTTTGAGTTTGTTGAAACGATCAAGGACGTACCTGCAGCTTTCTGCACTTCGCGGTGTGAAGCTTAGATTCCGGAGGGTCTCCAAGCCGGTGGAATTCGAGTTGGGAACGTTGGATCCGAGTATCAGACACAAGTCGTTGGCTCTGTGACTTTCAATTCACTCAATTGATCAGGAGGGAAGAGAGTGTTAGATGAAATCGCTCGAATCGATGAGCATCTAAGTCTATAGATCTATGGATGTATAAGGACAGAGTTTTACTTCAGTGCTGACTAATACAGACTACGGTTCACCCGCCAACACTTCCCCAATCTGTATACAAAGAAGAATTCGAGTTTAAAAGCAGCATGTAAATAGAAAATAGTGACCGAATGTGGATAGTCAGCCCCAGCAGCAAGAGGGGGTTATTCAGACTGATTGCACCACACTGTAGACTACAATCGAGGCAAAACACCGAAAATAAAGTAGCGTTACTCCTGAGAGTGGCATGGGCACCGAGTAATTAAAATGCCTTGGTCTTCGCAGCCTGTAGAAAGGAGTATTTAGTTGACGATGGATACATCCTGATCACCCCTTTTCCAACTTTCTATTCTGTAACTCCATAGAACTTAGTCACTTGTAACAGACATAATCAATAGAATTGCATAGTCAAAACAACTCCTTATTCTATAGCTCATAGGCATCATGAAGTCAATCGGACCACAATCTTCTGCGCAGAGAGGGCGCCGCTCTTCACCAGCTCCATCCCTTCCAGCACAGCCTCCAGGCCGCCGTCCAACACGTGCAATGGATGATGCCGCAGCTTGCCTTCGTCGATCAACTTCTGGGCGATGGCAAACAAGTCGGCGCTAAACCGTCGCACTTCATCACTGCCCGGTCGTCTGGGCGGCGGTGGCCAGGTCGAACCGTCTCCAAAGATGGTTGGACCAAGCACCCAATCTGCGCTGACTACCTTTCGGGTGGCGACGTATGTCGAGAATGGGTCGAGAGACACATATTTGCCACCAGCACGCCCGATTGCGTTGAAGCACGCTGAGGTAGACTCCACGGTCGTTATGCAGTCTAGCGCGTACTTCAGGTTGCCTTTTGTGGAGGCGCGCTAGGTAGGCAGACAATCGAAGTCAGCCTGAGTCGAGGTCAAAGCCGGGGAGCGAGGGGAAGGGGGAGGCAGTGCTCACAATCTTCCCGGCAAATTCTTGGTCGCGATAATCGAAGACCTCCTCGGCGCCGTTCGACTTCACCAAATCGAAGTTCTTGGGTGAGCAGGTGGCGATTCGGACCAAGTTGGCGCTACAATGCTAGGCGTCAGCGACGGACCGCAAAGAACATAACGGGGGAAGGGAAGGGGTTGGTGGTGCAACGTACAGCCTCAGCAACTGCATCGCGACGGTTGCCGTTGCAGTGCTGCCACCATAGACCAGCACTTTGACAGGCTTCGCGACAGGGGCATTCGGCAATGGCAAGCCCAGCTGCTTGATAGCAAGACCGGCGGTGCCGATACCAGCACCCAGAGATGCTCCGCCCTCTGTACTCATCGGCGGGGGCAACCTCAACCAAACCCTCCCAGCAGACACGTTGTACTGCCCAAAGGCACCACGGTCCGGCGTGTGCGCGTTCATGGCATGCTGGGATCCGCAAATGCGATCTCCGACCGCCATGTCTTTGACGTCTGATCCAACAGCGATGACAGTGCCTGCGTAGTCTGTGCCAAGGATGCCGAAAGGCGTGACGAAGTCTCCACGCATCTTGGTGTCGCTAGGGTTGACGGCAACAGCATCGGTGCGGATGTAGGACTGGTCCGGTGCGAGGGCTGGGCATGGCGCATCGTTCCATATAATGACCTTGTCGTCGCCGTTTACAACCACTGCCCATTGAGTGGCTGGTGGCGTGAAGCTGTCGGCCATGATAACATTGAAGTCGAAGACATACTGTAATCTGATAGGCTGTGGGGCCACATCAGCTTCCCAAGGTGCTGTCACTGTTGTGATGGTTCCATGCTGACACATGGTACAGCGGCATTTCGGCGTGACGGCGTCTTTCGGTATCTCTCGCTTAGAGACATGGAGGTGGACTTTCGGTGACAGGTCGGGGCGACGACAGTAGTAAGATTCCGAATGTTGGGGTATTTTCTTTGCATTCCTGCGCACCCCATGGTGACTGCGCTGGTGTCTAGCACGGTCGCTTTTCGCCCAAGCAACGACCTCCGCAACTATCTCGTAAAAAGAAGGGTAATCTACCCAACCAACTCAGGTACGGACCACAATAGGCCGGAACGCTGTGAACATGCAGACTGACATCCAGCAGATCGGGAAACCAGGAAAATGACGGCTACCACTAGGAGACCAGCCGCTGCGACACCATCCAAAGCCCTGCTTTGCCTCCATGGCGCCGGGTCATCAGCAAACATATTCCGCATCCAGCTCGCCAAGTTTCGCCTGGCACTGAAGCATGAATTTGACTTTGTCTTCGCAAACGGGCCGCACCTTTCATCTGCAGGACCGGGTATACCCCCTATTCGCAGGCGCGGGCCCGCATTATTCCTGGTTCCGGGGGAGAGGCAGCCATGGACGACAGAATGGCCAAGATCAACGCTGCCGTGCGCGCGACAGTCGAGGAGTGGGAGTGGGTCAAGACGAATCCCCAGTCGAGGATCGTTGGGGTGATAGCGTTCTCCGAGGGCGCGCTGGTAGCGACGCTACTGCTCTGGTAACAGCACATGGGCTAGGTGACCTGGCTCCCGACCCTGCACTTTGTCACGCTCATGTGCTGCTATTTCGGAGACGAAGCCACAGTCCACATGCGCGCCGATGCAGAAACGCACGGTAGTGAGAGGCCGTTGATCAACGTGCCGACCTTGCACATGCATGGCCGTCAGGATTTCTGCCTCGCCCGGGCGAGGAAGCTGGTTACGATCCACTATTCACCTGACTTTGCCGAGGTCATGGAGTTTGAAGGTGGACACCACTGCCCGACTAGGCGTGAGGACTTCGAGGAGGCAACGAAGCACATCTTACGACTGGCTCATATTACTATTAAGTAGAGCGAATACTTATAGTAGGGGTAGAAAAGGAATAGACTATTATTTATAAATTGAGTAAGATATAAAGAAGGAAAATTCGTACGAATAAGTAATATTTATAAAACCCGTAGAGTATCTACAAGAGCAAAATCGAACGGGCGCCTCGTGCAAGCCCCGGGCCAACTGTTAATTAGGGGGCGGATACGCAGAGAAATGAGTTTGAAGCCTATTGACCAAGGCATTGTAGAATGGTAACCGCATTGGAGGGGGGTCTATGCGTATCCGCCCCCATAAAAAATCATATAGGGCTGAAAGCACGTGACTTGGCCCGAGGGGCGCCCGGGGCGCCTGGGGCTACTGGGGCCGGGTTCGATTTTGCCGACGCTTATAAGAGTAAGAATTAAAGAGCTAGGATAGACGGTATACCGCTCCCTTTTATATCCTATCTTAGTAGCTATCTCTAAAACCCCTAAGATAGGCTATATAAGAGCGTGTACTTTTCTATATGCTTAAATAAGGGGGTCTTAGTAAGTAGAAGGAAGGGTAAATATAAAGCGTTAATCACCCAGTCGGGGTGTTGTATCACTAGGGTGGGGTGCTGTATCACCCCTACTTACCCAGCTCCCTCGCTAAAGCGGCAGCCCCCGAGCAAGCTTTAGGGCCAGATTTTTGTCGCCTTGAGATGCCAAGCCGCGTCATCTTGTGGCTCGGAGTAAACATCTACTTGATGTGAGATTTTCCTAACCTGCTACACATTCGAGGCTTGTCTGTAAATCTGTTCACCAGATGTCTGCTCGCCTCACTTAAAGTTTTGGGGCGATTAGGCCCTTTGATACGCCCGTACAATAAATGGCGCAGCTTCCCGTCTTCCTCACGGTGTCACCGTCCATCTCACGGTGTCCCTGTCCATAAAATACCTCATCCTGTCGCCCTTGCACAAACGTCTATTTTGTTCGACACTCACCTCCTCTGCTCTCCCCCAGTAGGCATCTACTTAACCCTATGCTTAAGACATAGGTTCAACAACGAAAACTTGACGCTCATACCTATATCTCTCTTCTCCAAGTGCGTTTAGTAATGGCGCCAAATGTAGACGACGACTGTCCGATCTGCTTTACTTCACTTTCACAAATCACGGATGGAAGTGCTGACGCTCGGGAATCACATCTCGCTGCATGCGTCGAGGCCCATTTCTCCAACACGAATCCTTCCGCTCCTGCAGCATTACCCCCAAAGTCACAGCCAGTAGAGGAAGATGGGGATTCATGTCCAATATGCCACACTTCGTTTCTAACAAAAGAGTTCCACGAGAACGACTCTGATCGAGAAGCACACTTTACCACCTGTTTTGAATCCCAATTATCGGCATCCAAGCCCATCAACTCCCCACCGTTGTACAGCAGGGCGTCGGCCTTTGACGCCAACGCTATGTCTTTGTCAGACAGCAAAAAACCCGTGAACTCGCCACCACCAGAAGCTATGTCGAAAGCTGCTCTAGCAAGAAGCAGCACACTGCCCATACGAACAGAGCGTAAGTGGGATCTTTCGTTAATAGGAGTTGAATCTTACGTGTTGTTATAGGTGAGCCCACCGGCTTGCGAAAATTATTTTCCGCCCTTGGGGGTGAACCAAAAAGCAAAGAACAGAAGGCCGAAGAAAAGGTCGTAAAAGCTGACAATTCGATGTATCAGCGATGGGGTCCTCCAGGGAACCCGACGCAGGAATTAGTATTTCGTTATTGGACATCAACTCGAATGCAGCAGCATTGGGAATTTCTCCGTGCTCATCATCCTAGACAGTTCAAGAAGTATATGGACAAAGGGTATATGGAGCCTATACCCACTGCATGGGTGCAGAGCAGACAACTCGCCTGGCTCTACCCTGAAACATGTACTTGGGAGACACCAGCGGAGAAGAGGCTTTACTATCTTCTCAACAATGGTGTAATGCCTGATGGATCGAAACACTCTCCAATGCGACCTCTCAACATCGTCAGAGACAGGAACACAATCATTAGAAGAGGCAATGCAAGGAATGCCAGACAAGTACATCTCGACGCTCAGAAACTCGCGGCATACCAAAGCCCGGGTGACGTTTTCCAAAGCGATAAGCAGATCCATTCACACCAATACTCTGATCAGGTCCCAAATGTTGTCTACGACGCTCGAGCGGCCGCTTTACACGCGCTCGCTGATGGTATCTTGCATGGCACAGACCACCTCGAGACGATGCTGCTCATCGATGTGTCCGGGTCTATGACCTGGAACCCACATCAAGGCGTGGTAGGCCCAGATGGCATCAGGAGATACCACGATCAGCCTTCAAATATTCGCCTCGTCGAGCATCTCGTACACAGAGTCCTGCACCATATGATTCCCCGCATCCAGAAACAGCATCCCAATCAGCTCGGCATCGATGCCGCAACTTTCTCAAGCTACGGTCGTTATATCGGCCAACTCTCCACCTCTCGTTTCCAGTATGATTGGGCCTCGAAAGTACAGCTTGGTGGCGGCACACAAGTTATGCAAGGCTGGCAGACGGTGAAGGCCACTTACTTCGAACACCAGAACCGAGATTTTGGGCATGGCAGGTATGATCCTGTGTTCGGCTGGCAGCCAACGCCAGGAATGCCTAAGCTTTCTCTGCTAGTCTTCCTCGACGGCGAAGCCACTGATATGGACGAATTCGAACTCGAACTTCTAGGCGAGACTTGGGCGTACGTTACCATTGCTCTGGTAGGGATGGAAAACTGCCCACATCATCACTCTCACGCCATCGAGTTGGAGCGTGTGGCTAGGTTCAATCCACATGTTGGCTTCTTTGATGTGCATGGGCGTGTGTGCGAGCGGATCGTCGTGGAGGACCTGCTGGCAAGCGTATATCCGGTGGATCCGCCGCAATACAGCGAGATCTTGAAGCCAGAGTTCGATTTACCATCGGAGGAGTTGCCAAGGTATTCAGCTTATTAGCGTCGGAAACTTCGGATGTTAGCAATATGTGATTCAGGAGTCCGGGTTTCTTCATTATGGGCGCTTGGAATATATTGGGTACCCATGCGCTACGAACCTCAGGCAATGATTTCACACGACACGGAGAGATCCATCTGTATTAGAGCCTACCCTAGAGAAGCTACGGCATCATTGTATCATACCATTGGTTATCATCGGGCACTTTCTGTGCTCAATCACTGCTATGGGGGGCATCACTCAAGTTTCATATCACTCTCGACGACTTCTCAGGATGGAAATCAAGTCTCAGAATCTATCTTGGGCGTAGAATAATAATTTGTATTGACCACCAACATTTTGAAGATTAGCTATACGTCTTGTTAAGCGTTTCAGATCCTCTACTTGAGTTTGTTTCATCGGGGCCGGATCTTATCGGCGGGTTGCCTGATGGAGGCCTGACCTGTAACATGTCAGCACTTGGCTTCAGCCCTAAGGCGACGGCGCAATGGAGCGCCGAGAAAAACTTCCACTGAACAATCTCGGCGGTCACACTCTACTCCAGTCACCGGACAGACGACAACATGGACATCCTGTGTTCCCTCTCTATTACGCCTTTGTACCACCCTGGTCACTGCGAAGGCAAGCGCATTCTACTGGTTTCGCGATGATTTTCGGGGACTTTTCGCTTTGCCGCAAACGGCAAAAGGTGGACACGAAATGGGCTCGCCTAAATTGGCATTATTCTTCGCGAAATGCACCACCAGCAACACCGGGAAGGGTTAAGTAGCCCAGCCTCTTGCTGGTTATGAAGAATGTCGAGTCGCTATTTGCTGACTACGATTGGCTACATAGCGTCTGACAAAGGATTCATTAATAGTCTAGCTGACAGCCTGACCGTTGGCGGCGTTTTCAGCTCCCCCTCAATCCCGTCGGTGCACTCTTGCCTCCGTATCCCGGCTCCAGCAGGATTTGGTCCTACGAAACTTACTCTGCCTCCTTCTTCCTTCATCGCCCCTACATAATGTCTCTCTTCGTACTTCTATTCCTAAAAGCTTTCAAGGGAGTTGCATTCTTATAAACCTTTGCAATGCTTTCTGGTCTCGGCTTGGTGGCTGAAGCAGCTCACAGCCCTAATTGTACCTGTCGTAAACAGATCGACGACCAACAATTCCTAGCCAACATAGGTTCTACTTGCTGTGCAATTGCTCAGTCTATGAGTTATTTTGCAAGCGCTCTAACACCAAGACCTGCATCCATAAAATCAATGCAGTCCAATCCAACCACTCAATCATCACTACTTGAAGGCTCTACTCCAGGGGAGAATTCGGAAGAGGAGGGAGAGGGCCACGATAACGATACCCGAGCGACCTCCATTACAGAACCAGAAGCGAAGTCAAGGGCGAGAAGCTGGAGCAGTGCTAATCCCAGGAGCAAAACCACCTTTCGCCTCGCCCACCCACCCCCCGTCAGCATACACAGACAGCACTTGCAGATACGCCCAAAAGTCCTACTACAGCTGCAACGAGTCTCAAAGACCGTTCGCCCGAAGCCGATACTCGAGGTGCTGCCCTCCGTCGTATTCGCCCCAAGGCTTGCAAGAAAGTTTCCGCGTACCTTCAAGGGCAAAGCTGGACTAGGGGCAGACGACTTGGTCGTTGTGAGCAGTGAGAATTATGACACGGCGGAGGTGGATACTCGGGACCCTGATGAACTGTTTCAGGATACACGATGGGAAGAACGAGTGATCATTGGAGCCATTTGCCAACCTAGCAAAGACAAAGCGGGATGCCGCGGGAAGGCGGAGATATGTCTAAACAACGGGGCAACTTGGACCGCGTCGAAGCTTGCAAACGGTTCTTATGAATTTGTCTCTATCGATGAGCATGGATTACAAACAGTCGCCAGATGGGTACTCAAGCCGCCAAGACAGCGGACACCGTTGACGCAGAACCGCTCTAGATCACCATCACTAGAAGAGAGGAAATTCAACTTCAGTGTACTCAAACCCAACTCCCGTCGCCACGCTGTCATAGCTACTGTGGATCGCCATTCAATAGACGTTTCAGATCGTTACTCCAACCCACCTCCAGGCCCAAAGCCAACAGATTCTTCAACTACCACCACTACTTTATCCGCCACCTCTGAGGACACTCTGGAAGGGCAAGAGGGGCAATCGCCGTACTTATGGCAGACAGATAGCCGTCCATCCAGTTTATTGGACAAGCAGATGCGGAGTCCAAAACGGGACTCTTCGTGTTTTCCGGACATGACCCCTGCATCAGAAAGCCCTATCGAGATGGACGAGCCTTTGAGAACCCTAATTATTATCACCGGGGTTTGGGTGGCTTTCCAAGAAGGCTTCTCGCCGAACTTCAACCATAGAAGTCTGATACATGCGCAATCTGCTGCAACAGACTCGGGGTCAAAACATCAGCGTCGAAGTCTGTCAATGGCCTTCAACCAGTTTAGCGGCGAACAATCTCTGAGCCTGGCAAAATCGACCTTCAGCAATACACAACGCGTAATAAATAGTCTTCAGCAAACTGCTTCGAGCGACGGGGTGCCTCTTGCGCAGTCGCCGAGACCTCTGAACACTCCACCTCGAAGGTCTCAGTCTACAGGCTCGGCTTTCATGCGGCGGGTCACCAGCCGCAAGAACGCTACAATTAAACTTGACCAGCTAGGTTCAGTGGGCGACTACGATGATAGTGAGACAGAGAGAAGCTTAGTAGATGGGAGTTCTGCGGAGAAGAATGCTGGCCTGCGTAGGCCAACGCCAGGCAGTCTTCCCATTCTTGCGACTGGCTCTCCTTTGCCAGGGCGCCGTACTCCAAGCTATCAGAGCACGCTCGATTCACCGCTCGAACCTGTCATCAGCCACGACTTAGATCCACCTGAAGAGATTTCTGTGTTGTCGAAAGAAGCTCCCCGAAAGCCAAGAAGACTTGAGAAGCTTTTTGGGGTGAGGAGACGAACAGGAGGCGGTTCTTAGCTTTACAAAAGTCCTAGGGGCCCAGCCTACAGTTCGGATACTGAGTTGTAGATAGCTAGATAGCAAATGAGTTTAACGAACTATTTAAAGACTCATTGTAATTGATGCAATAGTATTCGTGATGCATACAGTGACTTGGAAGTCGGTTAGAGGCTTGGAAGCAAGGAGAAGAGTTGCGGTAGTGGACATGGACCGTGCGCTTAGCTCCAAATTCTATCACTTGTACGTCCCCCGACTTTCGGAGAGCTTTTCACTTCGCTACAGTATACGTGTAACACATGGTGCAAACTGCATGTATTAAGCTGCATACGTGGCGGCTTTCCCTCAGAAGTTATTGAGATGTCCTGACAGGCAATCGCTGACACTCAAAGAACCACGCGTTTGTCAACAAAGAAGCGGAAGCTCAGACCCTGAAAAGTCCCTACTCCAACGTGTTCTACACGCGCAAGTCTTTACTCAACAACAATTGAACTGCATTGAATCGAAAAGACTGCCAAATAAAGAGCAAGGGATATGTAGTTGAACAGGTTCGCATCAAGTGTGCAATGAGAATCTACACAGCTTCGTGAGAGCTTGAAATCCCAGGCATGGCTCAGAATTTCAACGGTTACCACAGCACGCCTCATGGATCTCCACCACCACACACAAACAATGATTTTGGGGGTTTGATGGGTTCTCTGATCTCACCCGGACCTGGTACACCGCAGCAGTCAGCTTTTCCATCGCCATGGCCATCACAAGCAGGTTGGCAGCAGAATGGGGGACAGGGCAATTACGCCTTCAGCATGCCGTATCAAGAGACTCCGTCAAATCAGACCGCGTGGCAGCAGAATGGCCATCAAGCCTGGATGCCACAGGAGGATGAGGATGAAGAATTATTTACTGTCGATGATACCAACATCTTAGGCGCAAATGGCCAATACTCGAATCAAAATGGTGGAATATCTGGCAACACGAACGGATCACATAACCACCAACAGTTTCAATCAGGCCAAATGCCTAACCTATCGTCGTCCTCACCACCGGCTCTACCTCAATCGCATTTGCAGAACTTCATAGCAGGAGGACTACCTCAGGTGTCTAAGTCTCCTATGGTCAATAGTGCAGCACGTGCAGCGGAACTCAGAGCGAAGCTTCTTGCCAACAAAAGCTCGAATGCAGCATCGAGGCAAGGTAGCCCAGCAATCAAATCGAACGAACTCAAAGATGCCAAGAAAGCCAATGTCCAAGACTTTCTTAGACAGGCAAACGGGGCCTTGGCCTCCCACATCGGAGCAGAGACTTCGGAAGAAAACACAGTGCTGGCAAATGAAGGGAATAGAACAGATGGCGAGTCAACGATGCAGTCCCTAGATCGATCTCCGGGAAAGACTGTCACCAACACGGATTTTGATGACCTTTTTGCTGAGGCCCAGAACGCTGCCGATGCTCGCAAATCGCAAGCCGGCCTAACGAATCGGAACCACGACAACGCAACAAACGGTGCTGTGAAGCCAGAGGTCACAAAGGGTGTGAGACAATCCGAGACTGCTGCACATATTTCCCATCCTGCTCTCAAGAAGAGCCTCTCAGTTTCTGAGCTATCTGAACCTGGAGAAATACATAGTGGAACTTCCTCACCATGCACTGCTAAACAAACCACAAGAAAGCCAGAGTCCAGAGAATCTAAGCAGGCAAATGAAGACAAGAAAGAAAAGATGATACGTCAGAACGAAGTCAATATGGCATATCAACCTCTCAAAGCGTCGAAAGCACCGACTTCGGAGCCGGCGTCAGAATCATGGGGAAGAAGTGGAGCTAACAATTCATCTTCATGGTCAACAACGAAAAATTCGAAAGCATCTGATGATTCCAGAACGGGGCACTCGCCCTCGTCTAAAGCAAAAATAACACAGCCGCACCAACACCTTGGAAGGTCCAATTTGGGGCAGAAAGAAGGAGAATACGAGCCACCTCCTATTCATGAAGAGTCTCGTAGGGACCAGCACCGGGAGTGGGCGAGAGACTATGATCGTCGAGATGACGAACGAGTTCGCCGGCCATCGCTCTCCCAGCAACACTCTAGAGAATCCGACTTCAGGCGTGATGTGGAGGCGCGTAGACAGAAGCTTATGGATGATAACGCGAGGAGGACTGAGGAGAATGCGAGAAGAGCGGCTGAATATAAGAAAGGGTTGGAAGCCCAACGAGCTTCCGTTCGTCAAGCAGCACGTGAAAATTCTAGATTGAAGGAAGCAACCCAAAAGCAAGAAGCAGGTACAACACCCAGCCAAGCGTCGATGCCAAACGCTTCAGGAAATGGTTCTTCTTCTCTTACCACTAACAATATGGGAATCCCGAATGATGACTCAGGAGATGGTGATCGAGATCCCGATACTGTCATGCTCGATCCCAATGTACAGGGTGTTGAGGGCAATCAGGATATCACCGATTGGCTCGATATGACCAATTTTCATGACCAAGAATTCCGCGAAAAACGATTGGGGATATATCGAAAGAAGAGGGCTCTCGAGATGCAGCAGGCAGAGCTTGAGCGAGAGGAAAATGAGCTTCAAGGAATCCCCTATGTCCCGCGAGCTCAGTCTACATTACGTGCGAGCAGTTCCCCAAAAGCCACCCGCCGTGCTTCAATTGTCAATCCCAAGATGCTGCCTCCACCTCTCCCCTTGAAAGAAGCTAACAATGACGTTGGTATCAAGATCAAGAATTCAGCTTTGTCATCAGCGCTACCAACATCTCAGAGTACGACACCAACATTGAAGAGGCAAAATGCGGAGGATGATACGGAGAATAGGCGAATGCAGCCTGCAGACAAGCTTGCTCGTCTGGATATGAATGGGCACTCAGCTAATGAAAAGGCACTGACAAGCACAGCCACTGCCAAAGGCGCAACTACACCAATCAAAGCTGATTCAATGCCTTTGGAAAACCGCATCTCGAGAGATGACAGCGATGGATTCGCAGCTCATCAACGAGGTCGAAGTAGGTCCCCAGAATTTAGACGAAGGAGTATGAGCCCTCATCGTCGTCGCTACTCGGATGATTACTCCCCAGAGCCTCGAGCACCTTTCCATCGAAATTATGGTGGTATTATGAGAGACTCTCGCACATGCCACAATTGCGGCCAAATGGGCCATTATCAACACCAATGCACGGAACCACGACGGGACAGCAAAGAATGGAACAAGCCAACTTCTGAATACCAGCAATGGGTCTCACCTAATTATCGGGGTCGTAATCCGCTGGCGAGAGAAGATACTCGCCCAGGCGACAACAGGCCACGATTCGATTCCGTTGGAAAATCCGAGGAGGGCGCAATGGGCATTCCCAGGGACAATATTGGGAGTCGTCACTTGAACCTTGAGGCAGGTGGTCAGTACCGCCTGGTGTGCCGATGAAACATCTTCATCCTTTCATGCACTTCTATTCTAGCGATAACTCCATTCTTTCAGACAAACTTTTCTGACAGCAGACTTTGTAATACAATAGACACGAGATACTTTATCATCAAAAGCTGGAATTCTGAGAATGTGGAGATAGCCCTATGTGACGTGAGTGACTACCTACCCATCCTTGTGTTGTACTACTTGCCCTCAGGGCCATCTAACCAGCTCATCCATCACATGAACCGGCCCCGGATCCATTACCACCCTGCTTTACTTCAGCCCCACTCTCCCCTCCACACCTCTACCATCTAATCTATTATCTACAAACACACAATCTAATATCCACTTTCCTCAGTGCACATGGGCCACCCAAGAAAAGAACCTCCCCCTCCTCGCCTCCGCCTACGCCACCTCCCGCAACGTCCTCCTCTTCTTCTCCGTCAACAACTCCCGCGCCTTCCAAGGCTACGCCCGCATGTCCTCCGCCCCGGACCCATCGATCCCTCCTCCCGCCTGGACTAAAAACCTCCTCTGGACACCGTCCCCGGCTTTTAAGATTACCTGGATTACGAGAGCGCATTGCAGGTTTGCGCGCATTGGGCATTTGAAGAATAATATGAATGAGGGACAGGCTGTGCTGGTGGGGAGGGATGGGCAGGAGATTGAGGGGGAGTGTGGACGGAGGTTGGCGGGGGAGATTGATGAGGTTGGGGGTGTTGGGGTGAGTAGTGGTGGTGGTGGTGGAGGTGGGAGGGGGAGGGGCCCTGGGGTCAGAGAGAGGGCCGGGGGACTGCGGTTGCTGGGCCGGAGGGATGGTGAGGAGTGGGGAATGACAAGCAGCGTTGTGAGCATGCGTAAGATATTTTACATGGGGATTTTGCTGGTCTAGCTTGCTTTGAGTTCTTCATTTCTGCATCTAAAGTTCTAGAGTGCTTCCAACAAAGGCGGCATACGTACGTACTTGCACATACCATTGTACATATGGCGAGGCTTTTTGAAGAATAGAAAAGCTAGCAACAAAAATGGAGCTGACAGACATTTCCTTCGCCTGCCGCCCCTGAGGATCATAGGGACGTAGGTTCTTTGACCTGTCCCGGAATACACGGCATTGAGCTGTATCCAACAGGAGGGCGAGGAGAAAGGATGTAATGGGAGTCGAGTTGTGAATTTAGCGCCATTTCTAGGCTTGGCATACTCGCACAAACAACACCGGATAAACACATTATCAATAAGGACCTAGCACATTCATTAGATAACAATCTAGACTGTCGATTACCGGTACTGCCTCATTGTGCAGCCACCAAGATTAAGAGCGGCCTAGATCAGCTTGCTCCGCCCCACCAAGTCTGCCTTTTCGCTCTCTCCGCCTCAAAGGTCGACCTGGTTTCCTCTTCTCTCTGATAGTACAATCAATTCCAAAAGCCGCGCTGCTCGAGTCAATGCGGCAAAGGCCATTGCCAACCAGCTGAACGAGTCGTTGCTCCTGGCACTGTATTTATTCGCGCGGCTGTAGCTTAACGAGAGTTAGCGGTCTTGATCTATCCCACTTAGTGAATTCCTCCCGTCTGAACATAGTGCCATAACGGTGTCCCTTAGTCTTTCACGCCTCACTCGACACCCTACGGGACCCTCGAAATCTACGAATCCGCATCTTTGTTTATATTGTCGAGAGATATGTGACAAGATCACGTGTATTCCTTGTGTTACTCATACTGCAGGGCCTCGAGGGTGGCCAGGAATCATATCATGCGAAGAGACGAAGGCTCTGAAGACTGTTCAACATTAGCCCGATTCCGATACTTTCAAGAAATCCGCTTTGAATGGCTATCACCTTTGCTCGAAGTTCACAAGAACAAGTCTTCTTGGACGCAAACCCGGCAGAATTCGAGCTTTGGGGAGGAAACATTGAAATCAAACTCACGAAGTCTTTTCGGGTCCATGACAGATATAACCTTATTCTATCGCACCCAGTCTCTCCGAAAATGAACAACGCCATATATTCAGGTAATACTTACAGCAAGTGGGAGAAGGCACAACTCCATTTATGCCAGACCAAGCGAAGAAGCATCTGCGGCGCAAAAGCAGATACGACAAGGGTAGAGATCTCTTCGATGTACACAGTTGCCAAATCATGGATATCAACGTGTATGACGGATTGTGCTCAACAAAGCTCCAGCTCATCTCCGCGGCCCGCTCGACTGGTTGCAGTAGGGTGTATGAGCGATTACTCAGACGTACGTTTGTGCCCGGGCACTACTATGAATCCCAAAGCTCGGTACATGACTTTGGGCCATTGCTGGGGACCAGAAGGTCTAGATTTCAAGCTCAACCTTGAGCTCAAAGGAGAGTTTTTCAACCAGATCCCATGGGCTCGACTGCTGCAGACATTCAAAGATATTATCATGTTTACGCGAATACTGGGCAGAGAAACTTTAGTCAAATACATCTGGATTGATGCACTCTGCATGATCCAAGATTCTGTGGAAGACTGGCGAAGTCAGTCCAGCATAATGGGAGATATCTATAGGAATTCATTCTGCAGCATTGCGGCTTGTGCGGGATCAAATAGTCACCACGGTCTTCTCCCCGCCCGAAATCCGTTCACTTTCTATCAATGTATCGTTAGAGGGGGCCCGAAGGCCTCCAAGCTACTCCAGGGCTCATTTAGCGTTCAAAAGAGTAGTGAATGGTTCTCAGAGATTAAGGTTTCAAATTTATGCACCCGTGTAAGGGTATACCAGGAACTGCTTCTAGCTCCGCGCGTGCTCTATTTTGCCTCCGGAGAACTATTTGGAAGTGCTCTTCATTATGTGCCAAAGAAAGTGCCCCTAATGAAGATCTAGGTGAGACTTAATTCCGTTCCAACAGCCCTACTATCAAAAAGCAGCACCTATGTTTGGCATGGAGTATCCAGGAGAGGTGCGATGTCCACTGGTCAAGCAGTACTGGGATCGTTAGCACGTAGACTATAGACCGTCTTACCTACCGGAGTGACAAGTTGATATCGATCTCAGGCTTAGCGAAACAAATGGTACGGTTGATGCAAGAAGGATTGTTCGCGCATGATGAGTACGTTGCGGGTCTTTGGAGGCGCAGTCTACATCTCCACATGCTCTGGGAAGTTGGATTTTAACACGCACAATCACCGCCAGTCCATTCTTTCGATACCTTACGCTTTACGAATGATCAGCGATTCATGTTCTATCTAGGCTTCATCATGCATAAAGACTACGAATCCAATTGTTCTGGTATGACTGGAACGATAGGACTTCTACTAGAGAAAGTTCCTGATATACGTGGCCGGTATCAACGGTGTGGCCTCTTCGGAGAAGTACTCGATGGCCAAACATTCCTACTAGACGCAAATTCGGCTACGCTTTCTGAATCGAAGTATGAAGAAAGGCATGAGGATGATAGCTGCACTATTTCCATTACATGACTCTTTTCACCCTGAGTGGAAACCAGAGAGTTGATCAGCCTCAACCGCTTATAGTTCCACGCGAAGAGTTCCTAGGGTTTACTTGCATGGTTGGCTTGCGGACTTCGAACCGGAAGGTGGCAATCCTCAAGTGATGGAAACTGGCCAATGACATTTTCGTTTACGTTGTGCTCAGCGTGAACACTACTAGGTCAGGGTGATAGTCTGCTATTCCAAGACTTTAGCTCTCCAGAGGAGAATCTGTTTCTCGGATTGAGAGTGTCGTATCATGCCTTGACAACATAAGTCACTCGACGTTAATCCTTCGGTTGATTTGGTGCAAAAGCCTGTAAATTGAAGGTGTTGCGGGTCTGGGCGTAAATCGTCCTTGAGCTGGTGTGGCGGCAGAGGGGGAGTAGAATACGGCGTCCGATGAAGCCAAGGCCTGAAGAGAGGATAGAAGGAAGATATAAGACTTTATTTGGTGCTTTATGTGGTCTAGCTTGGCTTGAATCCTTCGCGTTATTGAAGAAAGCATGTTCGAATCATATTCTGGCGACTCGTGTGTTTGTAGATACCATTACGTATATTGTATTTGGAGAGACATTTCGACCTCATACGCTTTTCAAACTCTGCATCAAGTCCCAATAATACGAATGGGCAAACTAGACGGTGCAGCATACGCAAGAGCACTAAAGAAACTTCAAGAACGCTCAGCTATCTGCTTGTTATTAACACTGAACAAAGAAAACCAAAGCAGAGAAATCACCCCCAGCGCAGCAAGAAAAGGTACAGAAGCATTTTGCAAGTCTCCAGAATGACCCCAGTAAAACAGCCACAGGAACCAGAAAATCAACGAAGGAACAATAATAATGAGATGATATACCGTGACTCTGAGAAATGAAATTCGCTCTACAGCATACAAACCCCAGAAGAATTCTCTAGCATCACCTTCGGTCTCAAGTCGCCAGACTCGTTTGGGTATCCGACTGACTGCGTCCAGGGATGGGCGGCAGGGTTTCCTGCACCTGTGGAGGCAATAGAGGAGAGATCGAGAGATGGCGCAACGTCCACGACAGGAGTAATAGCGGCGGTAGAACTCGTGAGGGGAGATTGGCGGCATGCTGTCGACGGGTTTGGGATGGTATTGGTATTCTAGGTTTTCGGGAGGAGGTACGCCGACGGTTCGGGGTGCTATATCGTTCTCATCGAATTTCTCGAACTACGTATTTTAGCTTGGGAATCTGGTTGAGCGCTGTGGGGAGATTTTGGTACCTTGAAGAAGTCACAATGAGCGTATATCCAGATCCCGAAAACCCTTCTCAGAAAACCTTTGGTGGTATTATAACTCATTCTAAGCTGTTGGAAGAAATCGTCGTCTTTGCAATTAGAGATTTCGATCTGTGCCAGCTGATTTCCGTCGCCAACTGCGACTCCAAGAAGCACGAAAAGAGATGGTAATGGTAAAGAAACATTCTTCATGGCAGTGTTGTCACCTGCTGCTTCTGTGCGATTGTGAGTAGAATCTCGTTTGGTAATCTGAGCCATGTTATAACCCCCTTGCTGAGCAGTGGGCTTCGAAGAGGATGACGTAGAACTACCTTGAGACGTCGTTTGGGATTGAGGAGGACCTTCGACGGCATGCTGTCGGGATGCAGACTGACAAGACCTTAACAAAGTCCGAGTGACCTTTTCTGCATAGTAAATAGGAACGTCTTCGGTACGCTCCTCGTCACACGACTGCATTTGTCAGAAAGCCCGTTCTGGTGAGATTTTTTACTCACGCAACGCCAACAGATGCGAGCATAGCCAGTCTGAATGCCCCGCGTTCGTGGTTTCAAGGGCCACCAATCCCAAGGGCACCTAGTGAAGTCTTCGACAGTGGCCTTGAATCCATTGGAGAGGCTATCGATAGTTTTCCACATTGATTTCATGAAAGGGCCCACCTCGGATCCACCAAAATCAAATCTTGCCATTGTCCCAGTGAGTGGATTCTGCGCATACAATAAGACACGAATGCTGATCGAGCCCAGATAGTTCGCCTCTCCGTTCGCGGGCATCTCGCTCGGTTGATCAACGTCGCTCTGGTAGGAGACTGTGATTAGATCAGGAGGAACCTTTTCCAATTCTGCTGCTAGTCCATTGAGCTTGAGCTTCAGTGACGGATCTACGAGCTGCCAGAAACTGGCGCGAAGCGTGAGAAAGGCTTCACTAGTGATCATGAAGTCTTTGACACGAGACAGCTCTGGTAGTTTCTCGGCATTGGTCGATTCTCCGTAGTCGTCATCGGAAATGTCATCTTCAGACGCTGACTCCTCTTCTACCAAGTGAGGAGGAGATTTGTCTTCAACAACTTGATGACGGTGGTCGCTTTCTATTTGACCCTCAAGTTTTTTCCGGAGAACATTCGCTACATAACGGGAACGATGACGGATAAGCTTATAAGGTGTCGATTGATCTCTCCCCCTAGATTCTACCTTCAGATCGACAGAGTATCGATTCAGGATACGGCGGAAGTTTCTCTCGAATCGTTCGGGGCCAACTCGAGGGTGTGCAAGTGCTGCTTTGTAGAGGATATTCAATTCCGCGTTCTGCAAAAGTAAAGTAATAAACTCTTCTGTTGCAAGATTTATAAGGTCGTATGAAGCAACTGAAGTCATTGAGGAAGCGACGGAATCGACCACGGAGAGAATCGACCCAACATCTGAAGAGCTGTCAGACGATGTACCCGACATGTTATCACCAGAAGGATTAGGCAAAGCTGTGGAAGTTTTTGGCGGTATAAGCGTGGCAGATTCTACAGATGAGTTTCCTTGCATATCTTGTAGCGTCCGATGGGTCTCCATGTTTTCACGTGACAATGCCGCAGCAGAGCCGTTTTCATCGTGGCCTGGAGGACTAGGGGCCCAAGTTGCCTGGCTCTTTACTTCTTCCGCAAGTTCTCCCGCTGACTTCTTGCTACATGAAAGTTTCAACTGAAGATCTTTGGCCACTGAAGGGGCCCAGATTAGATTTTGAGGTGCAAATGTTGGACCTTGGGGGATGTTTTCCCAAGCAAGCTGTATTCCGGGCTGCTGGATCAGTCCCCGAACAACATTGTTAATATCCCACTCCTCTATGTCCTGAGATTGCCTGAAGTGCTCAACCTCGATGTGATTCAACTGGTTAGAAAGACAATCGAACAGAGAAATACAAAAACCACAGCCGAAGTATTTCCTTCCAAAGTTTACTCGCCATTCTTCAGCTAGAGGACCTCCATTATGAATGTTATGTGCATTTCGGAGATGTCGGACAAGGTTGGTCTTTCTTGTATAACTTCTTCCTCTGCCTGTGGTTCCATCACAGTGGCGGCAAGGGTACACTGTCTCATGCTCCTTCATATGTCGCTTCCAACCATCGAAGGTCCCTATTTTCCTCTTGACATCGCAGTGAGGACAACCATAGGAATGGCTTAATGTGCTGGCATAAGATGAAGAAGCATTTTCAGTAGCTGACTTATGCTCGGCCTGATGACTGGTATTTACACCCGGGGGAGATTGAGATCCAGGGCGTGTGAGTTTGAAATTCTCGTGTGTCCTGTACCCGAAGGTATCAGTTCCAGATTGAGGCATCGCTTCGGCCTTCACTTGGTCTGGCAGTGCATTTGAAGGAATCATTTCGAGATCGACGCGGCAGCAACTCCCTCCAGCTTCGAACGAAAACCTTTATAATCGATCACAAGGAGTATGAGAGCCTTATATAGCATAGAAAAATCTGTACAATTTATCTTAGCACCTTGACAGTTTATAGCATACGACTATAGCCAGACAACAAGTCCAGCATTTCGCAGCGTCACGGGAACTGGAAATTCTTCCACATGCCTTAGGGTAAATCACTGTTAGAGTAGCCACCCCATTTCCCTCGTTCCGGTCATCGAGGGTGTGGAGGCTTGCGGATCTATTGAAATATATTGGGACTCAGACAGCAATAATCAAATGCGTGCTGAAGCTGATCTAGAAATACCAACAAAGCGAGCAATGATTCATGTCTTCATGGAATGATTATGTATGGGACATTGACAAAAGTCCATCCTTGGGCGTTATATTTGCAAGCCAGCACGAGTGGGGCTGGGTCTGATGCTAGCATCTTACAACAAGGCTAAGCCCCAGGTCAGCTCTGGCAGTCTCGGCAGTGCAAAGAAAAGGTCTAGGGCTCTAGCCCCATAGAGCCGAAGGATTCTTGTGACCAAGGCCCGGGCGTTTTGTGACACCAATTCTTCATATTCCATCAATTTTAGGCAAACATAAGCCTAATGAACGCATGGGTCAAGCTCGAAAGGATCAACTCGGCATCCCAAGCTAACATCTTGAAAAGCCAAAACAGAAGACTTCCGATCAAGTACAGCCGGCATTCTTCCCAAAGCTGCCTGCGGAGGTGCGGGTTATGATCTACGAAGAGGTACTGTGTAGGTCAATTCCAATTATCCATATAGTGCCGAGAAAGAAGAGGAAATTTGGCTATGTCACATGTAAAGACTCGAGAGTGGAGTTTTTGGGACACCCAGACGGCGACAATATCACGCACCACGGCTTGGATCCGTGGGAGGAATTAGACAAAGCAGATGGAGATTTGTTACCTTTGATCCAGACTGTAGGAGAATGTGAGTACAAATTTTGATGCCTCTAATACGCAAAGCCACAAATAATCATTGATAACAATGTATCTACACCGAAGCCATCCCCATTGTCTATGGCGGCAACACATCCGGCTTGTTCAGTTATCACCTCCTAATTGACTTCCCATCCACTATCCTGCCCCATAGATGGAACGCTATCCAAAGTATCCAATTCGAGCCTATACAGGTTTCATCTTTCGATTTCTCCTTCTGCTGCTCACCAGCAAAATTGGGGCCGAGCCCGACGTGGAATCAGCTTGGTGGATGTTTCGAGGGAATGGGGAGTTTTCGAAAGGCTCACATAAAGGCTGAGGCTGCTATCAAGCCGGAATAACGCAGTGGGATCGAGTATGATGTGCGAGGTTGCTAAAGTTGGCGGATACTGCTAAAGTTTTCTTCGAAGAAGATGGCTAAGCCTTGCCATATCGACTCGGGGCAGTCCACCGTTCTGCAGGGCCCTCAAGTCGAACGAAGTTTCCATCAGGACAAGCCAAGTTCTCGATCTGATTGAGCAGCCAGATTATCAGTTCAACAAAGTCCTTCAGCCAGCTCGGTTCAAACTCTGACCGAGCTAAATCTTGCATTCTCCGTTCGCAAGAGCGTTCAAATAACACAAGGTTTGGACTGTTGCCCGTCGAAATGTGAGACATTAACATTGATTGCTTTTGGTTGGGCAAGAATCTATGTGAGATTGTTTATCCGCTAAAGGGGAAATGCGCCGGGACTACGCCAACTCAGGTTGAAGCATCACTCTCCGTCAAAACCGCCAGTCTCCGAGATCTCGTGACGATGAGGCTCAACGGATGGGCATCTCCGACGGAAGGAGCGAACATTCGGCTTGCATGCAACAGTGATCTAATCTGAGGCTCTAACGGTTTAGAGCTGCGTCAGTGGGTGTCACGAGGTGTGAGACAAAGGAATCGGGATCGAGCGTATTCCGTCTGTCGATTAAGCAGCGATGGTCAGCCATTTTCGATCGAGGGAGTTGGAGGGGAGGGAGCAGGTGCAAGAGCAGTGAAGATGGCGAGGCAGGTAGTGCTCATTGGTTCATTCGTTGGAAGGAGGGGACGGCCGCAGCAACGCTAGTACGGACTCGACTCAGAAATACATCAGATTCTCGTCTCGCCGCCTCTATTCACTTTGGACTTCTACCTCAGACTCCACAAATTTCCTCCGGTCATATGAAAAGTTTGGCTTCTTTTGTGCCTGGGTGATACATTGGCCTTTATTGATTTGTACTCCCAACGCTTCTATTGTCAACCGCTATCCAAGGCTGGCTCGGCTGGCTTGCCTGGCGATGGTCCCCTTACAACATCCAACCTCCGTGTACCCATGGCCAGTGGGGGAGGACAACAAGCCTATGGCTCCTTGACGAGACGAGGTGAAAGCAAAGGTACGTCTATGAGTTCCAGACGTCGCTGAATGTGATGCTGACGGTACGAAGAGATGCCGATAATCTTGGATGACAATCATTTGGAGGGTAGCGACACCCAGGATACTAGAGGAAAAGCCAGCCGTAGCAGTAGCACCCACAGCAACGATAGCTCGACTTCTGAGGAGCAGGACGGGAAGCAAAGTGGAGAGCAGGGTGGACCGCAGAGCCCTCCGCCATTTCCTGTGGCAGGCTCAGATGCTGTTAAGACCCAAAACCTTACTCGATGATTTCAACAGCGACCGATGCCGTTGATCTAGATGTCCCACCCACCACGAAGATGCATTTCCTGCCTCGGACAACACTCCTCTGTGCCCCAACGGCCTCCCCCCGTCGACGTACGGCAGAAAGAACTACGAGCCGAATGGCGAGGATCGCAAGCATCCCCAGCCTGATCCCTCCGCCTGCGAGAACGAGCAGAACGGCTAAGCGGGCGATAAAGCAGAAGAGGTGGAATCCAATATCAAGCCAATTTTGAATCCGACAAAGGGCAGAACAAGTAACTAGATGCTGTACCGACTGAGACACGCTGCGAGCCACTGGAGACCCCAAAATCGGCCTATTCTGTACCAGGTGAGGATGGTTCCAAGTGGGACAGACAGGCATTGCGTTCAGGTTAGTGGAGACCCCTCCTTATCTCTATAGACATGTCTGATGATACTAGACAATTTCAGTAATACCGAAGATGACGACACTAATGAGATATTGCCAGTCAACGCTGTTGATGGTCTCGGCGGTCTGGTTTCAAACGCAAACCGGACCAACTACAAGGTTCAAGTGGTAGGTGGTCTGGTTTAAAAGTCAAACCGTTTAAACCATTAAAACGGTAGTCACTAATGGTTTAAATAGTTTAAGGGCGGGGATATTAGGAAGGAGCCGCATCTCACCTATTTTTGGTATAAATTGCACCAAAATCGGGTGGGAAGTCGCTCGAGCTCGGACCGAGTCTCCTCAATGATTTTAAGTTATAATTCGGCTGTAATTGCCAACACCACCGACGAAGTATACGATAGCGATAAAATAAAATAAAGTATACAGAAACCCCCCTCGGGGTTAATAGACGTCCTAAATAATACTGGAGTATATCTGGCTTGTAGATAGATAAATACACAACAGTATGTCGTCGCCCTTGTAGTTGGGATTGAGTCGAATTCTTCGCGAGGACAACACCTATTCGTAGGGATCGATAGCGAGTGCGATCGGCGGCGACGGAGGGGGCTGCGGAGCTTGTTACTTGACTTAATAGTTGGGAAGGGGCAGTAAGAGCTTCTAAAAGCGCTGATTCGCTGTCGGAACAGTCTATGTTTGACGATGAATAAAATAAGTCAGAAGTTGAAAAATTTGAGTGTTTTGGGCCTGCAATTCTGTGGGTGAATCCCGGGTATAGGGCTAGGGCTACTAACCTTTTTGGGCAACTCGCTAACCCGATATAGCTGGAAATATACTCCTCCAGGCCTTGGCGGTTTAGGTGGTTTCAACCACCAACTATGTAAGTCAGACCGTCTAAACCGGACCATTTAAATCCCAAACTGGACCAATTACGAGGGTCAAAAAGGTAAACCAACCACCTAAACCGCCAAGGAGTTAATTAGTTGGTTAACCATCAACAGCGTTGTTGCCAGTGGACATCGGGTTTGAAGATGTTTGTAGAGTTGCCTGGTGCAGGGAGAGGCTGACGTAACTCCGCGCCCGTCATACTGATGATACAAAACAAGGGCCGAGTACATGAAAGCGCGCAGATCGACCGAAGATCTCAAATGAATTCAACGTGACATTGGGTATACCCGATGAAACAGAACTGAAAGCAGAGCAGATGCGAGCGGATGCAGGCGGAGACACTTTCCGACATGCTCAGGATCGGCGATCGAAGGATGAAGGGTGAAAAGGGGGAAAAATCTCAGTTATACTTCTTCCGAATGCAAGAAGATCCAAGGCAGCAAAGAGAAAAGTTGGAAGGTTGAACCTAAACATTGTCCGTTGTGAGTCTACTAAAAGACCTTGACAGCAATCTTAATATCAACCCTTGATCGCCCGGCCTCTCCTAGTGTCGCTCACCCCAAGACCGAGTTGGGCAGACTGTCCGCCGGGGCGATCACGGAGCAGCAGCGACCACCGATGCTCTGAGCATTACCCTCGCCACGAGCATGACGGCTCCTGTTGCCACTCTATAGTGAAGTGATATAGCGTACATCCTCAAATAATAAATAGTAAAATCTAATCGAAACGCCTCGTGATTTAAACGTAGTTTTTGGGCGCATTTTCGTGGCTTGGCTGCGGGTGCCTTGCGGCCGTTGCACAGCCCGCAGCCTTGTGGCCAAGCATCAACCTCGCCCCCAACGCGAAATCCTTGAACTCTAAAATCAACATTTTCTTCGAAATGGCCCTTCAACTTTACATGCAAGAGAATTATTCGAATAATTAAATATCTAGGAAACCTTTTTGAAACGTCGACTTAGTGCACTGACACCCCGATCAGCCCTAACACTGGAAAACGGTTTGGCTGTGACAGCCCCAAACTAATCTTGTGACACAGCCAAAGTGAAACAAGAGTCGGATTCTTGTGTATAATTTCGCCATCTGCGCATGTACATCTATTGAGCCCTCCATTTCTCTCCATCGTGTTCTTCCGAGAAGTGCATTGGGACTATCAGTGATCGCGAAACCACCAAACCCCAGCATCCACAATGCCGATCCACCTCTTCAAGCCCAAGACCAGCAGACTCGACACCGTCAATCACTCCAACTGCAACATCAACATCCACGAAAACCCCCCCTTGGATATCCCCATTTCAGCTCTCCGCATCACCCTCAAAGGGACTCACGAACGAATAACGAGCACCTACAGCAAATTCATTCCCCCAACCCAATTTGGCAACTTCCGTTACTACCTTCTCCAATGCTTAGAAAGCCCAACAATAACAACGCCCATCCGCAGAATCTCTTTTGAATACACCAACGAGGATAACTCCATGGGCGCCGCGAAAGAGCAAAAAGCCTTTCTTGGGGTGTATTGTATATGGTACCGAGAAAATGATAGGCCAAAGAGTGCGAGTGAGTATGAAGCAATGGACGGGGAGTTTTGGATCACGAGGCAGGTGCAGTGGAGGCCTGAGGTGGGAGAGACGATCGAATGGGAGGATGTGCCGGAGGGGATGGATGTGGGGATGGAGGAGGAATGGTGGTTTAAGGGGAGTGTTTTGCCGAGGATGAAGTGGTTGATGAAGGGCGGTAGCAATGAAGGGGTGCAGGCCAGGTTGTGAGTAGAGCTGTGGGAGGAGAACAGTCGTACGTAGTGTTATTTTTCAACCCCAAATATTAGTTTGTCCTATTACCGGTGTTTTCTGCCCTCAGAAATGCTCTTTGCACCTCTGGGTGCCAATAATTTCCTCCAGCCCATTATGAGGATGATGAGTTGTACAACCCACACAAAGATTCTCACAAGATAGTCCATCCACCCAAGCACCGGCCTCCTTCCCCTCGAAAACGTTGAATCAACAAACTCAAAGGGCAACTCCGCCCCAAGATGCTCAACAGCAACCTTCAATCCACTCGAGAATCCGTCCTCATGGAATCCATAGTTCGTCCAGGCACCCGCATAGCTAATACCTCTCGTATTCTGTATGCGCGGAAGGAGTTTCTGAGAGCGTACGGCGGCGGCGTTATAGAGAGGGTGGTGGTAGGTCCAGGCTCCTTGAGCGAGGTCCTCCCTTGGGTGATGGATGGGGTTGAGGGTTACGAGGACTGTGCCGTAGACTGAGCTAGGGATGTGTTGGAGGAGGTTCATCCAATAGGTTAGGCAGACGGATGGGGCGGTTTTCGCAGAGCGAGACGTTGTGATGTAGTTCCAGGATGACCAAGCGATGGGCCGGGTAGGCATGAGCTGAGAGATTGTCAGTAAATTAGAGTACAGGCTGAGTCAAATTTCATTGCAGGATGAAGGCCAAAAGAAAGCTTTGCGTGCTTGAGTTGAAAAAATGGCCAATGGCTAAAGCGCTCCAAGGACTTCATCACGAAAGAAGGGTCGCAAACAAACCACACAGAGCTTTGGGCCAAGTAAAGGCTTACGTACCGAAAGGTCGGAATGAAGTACTGCTGTGTTTTCGCTGGTTTTAAACCCTGACATTATATCAGTCTCCTGGGGTGTAGCGACGTCCCGTATGATTTCCATGGCTTGGTCTCCGTGCGTAGCCAGAATGATATGGTCAAATACCTCGCGTCTCTCATTCATTCGTCGAAGAGCTATCTGCCCGTTGTCCAGAACGCTAAGTGATTTGACACCAGTCCCCAGATGTACGCGGTCATTAGGAAAATCAGCCATCACAGCATCAATATACTGCTTCGAGCCACCCATAATTGTCATCCATGTCGGACGAGCAGCCACTGTCGTAAGTAGATGGTGGTTCCACATGAACCGAACAAGAGTGATTGCCGGAAATTCAAGGGAGGCTTTGTCAGGACTTGTGCTCCAGACTGATGCGGTCATTGGTATTAGATAGTCATTGCGGAAAGCTTCTGAGTAGTTCTCTTGGTCGAGGTATTCTCCAACACTCTGTTGTTTCGGAGCCTTTTTGGGATCTTTGACAGATCCATTCGCTACTGGTCCATTGGCTCTACTTGGGTCTTCTTCGCTCTCTTCTTCGTCTGATAGGAGATCGAGAGCGAATTGATTAAACCGGATAATGTCGAAAATCATCTGCCACATCCGTGGCTGGAAGATGTTGGACTTCTGAGCAAAGATAGCAGAGATTGAGGTTCCAGCCCATTCAAACAGCCCTTGGTCACGAGATACGCCAAATGTCATGTCCGTAGGTACTGGAGAGATCCCGATGTCTTTCAGAAACGCAATCAGGTTTGCTGTCATCGTAAGCCAATGGCCAAGTTGCGGCCATATGCGGCTTACTGACGATAAGTGGCGCTGTTCATAACGATAAAGCCTGTATCAACTTCGACGGTCCTGTCTCCATGTTTGAAGGACACTGTATTGGTGTGGCCCCCAAGACGGTCCGCAACTTCATAGAGATGGACCTCATGATTGGTGCTCTTGAGTGCCCATAATGCTGCAATACCGGTGCAACCACTGCCAACGATGGCAACTTTCTTTCTGCTCTGCATTGAGATGTGGAAATTCCCAGCAGTGATATTTAACAGCAAATCACTGCCCTCGTGAAGATGTTTCTAAACTAAAATCGAGTCTTTTAAAGTAGTAATGCCGGATGCCGTGAGTCGGATTTTCTTGAAGAAAGACAGTACTTCAACCGTGAACACAGAAGCAACAGAGGGAAATGGCAAACTAGAATGCAGAAGAAACTTCAGAATCGAATATAGAGAAGTTCGTATTCGTTCCTGGCGATGATGAGTGCCAAGGATGCAGGAACGGCGTCGGCATTTCTCCGGAACAAAGGCCGTCAAGACAGGCTCGCGGTGGACAAAAAAGCCCGATAATCCGCGCTAACCGAGAACCCCACCAAAATTTGTATGCGCATCTCCATCTTACTATGCACCATTGAATAACCTGTCATTGCGCCCTCGCCAGCTATAACGGCACGTAATCTATCGGTGCTAGATCCGGAGAACCAGGGCAATTAAGTAGCATTTCAGGCCCATTTCTTGCTTCCATCTCCGTACGGGTTATTAGCTTTACCTCCCCTAGAACTATGGCCTGAATCGCCATCTTCTTCCAGTATAAATGGATTAATACGACCAGCACGCATATCTAGAATCCATGGTTTCACTACCGGCTCGAGTATCGAATCGATATACACACGATGTGACATTTTGGCGTTTTATTGCCTAGTACGGTGTAGTAAACGAGGTCTGATTCATGTTCGAAAATTTTGGTGAGGTTCTCGATTAGCGCGGATTATCGGGCTTTTTTGTCCACCGCGAGACAGGCAACGATGACTGAGACATCCTGCGCCATCTTCAACAGACCCATTTACCATCATCACAACATTCTAGGACCGCTAACACACTCTCTCATCAGAAGCCCTTTACTACTCGCTTCATCGCCTGTTGGCCCTTCTAAAACGAGCCCCAAACTAGCAACCTCTGCAGCCGCCAGCCAGTCAACCAGACGGGGCCATTCTCCCTTCCTTTCATCATGGCGAACCCATTAGACACAGACGCCGGCTCTGAGCTCTTTAGCAGCTATGAATCTGAGCTCAAGCTCGTCCAAGCAGATCTCAACCAGAAGCTCGACCAAATCACAGAGCTGTCCGGCGAGCCCAGGAAGTCAGCAGTACGGTTAGCGGAGCGGTCACTCGAGGATGCCAACGAATTAGTATGCCCAAACAATACATCCATCAACATATTTCCCAGCTTTCTGTGAGAGCGAATTACTGACGTATGCCCCAGCTCGACCAAATGCGCATCGAAAAACAAAACATCCCCTCCACAACCCGCAGCCGCATAAATCCCCGCTTCCGAAACTACGAAACCGACATCGACGCCGCAAAACGTAAACTTAAATCCCTCTCCGATGACCGACGCGCCCTTTTCGGGAACCGCTACTCCGATAATCCAAATAGCGGCGACGAGCAGCTCGAGCAGCGCCAACAGCTCCTCTCAGGAACGGATAGGTTGGACAGGAGTAGCCAGAGGTTGCGAGATAGTCAAAGAGTTGCGAATGAGACGGAAGATATTGGAAGGGGCACGCTGGCGGATTTGCAGCTGCAGAGGGAGACGATTCAGCATACCCGACAGACTATGCTGGAGAGTGAGGGGTATGTGGATCGGAGTGTTAAGACGTTGAGGGGGATGGCGCGTAGGTACATCATCACTTACACCACAATTTCTTTACGGCATGGATTGAGCTAACGATTTGGCAGGATGGCTACAAATCGGATTATAACGGTTGCGATTATTACGGTGCTTGTTATTCTGATCATTGCGGTTGTGTATAGCAAGTTTAAGTAGGCGTTGCGAGGGCGGCATATACCAATGTAATACTGTTTCCCATGTCTATTGCATTGCCTCTATCGCCCTTTGCAATTCGCTAACCAAGCAGACTGCTCTATTAACATCAATGTTATCTAGCAACACATCCTCCCTCAATACCCCTGCACAACCTTCGGCATATAAGGCTCCTCGAGGTACTTCGCTTCCTCATCACTTAATTCGAGCTTCACCGCCTCGACTGCCTGATCGATCCTCTCCTTACTCCCCAACCCCACAATCGGATTGACCCCCTGCTGCTTAATACTCCACGCAATAGCCACAAGTGCCATACCAACCCCCCTCTTCTTCGCCACCTCCTCCAACCGATCCACAATAGTCTTATCCGTCTCCGTCTCTTTGGTTCTTATAAGCGATTTTAGGAAATTATCCGTCTCTTCACGCTTGGTGGAGCGGTCGCCCCATGGCCTCGCGAGGACGCCGCGAGCGACGGGCGACCAGGGGATACAGCCCACACCGGAGGCGCGACAGTAGGGGAGCATTTCACGCTCTTCCTCGCGGTAGAGTAGGTTATGGTAGTTTTGCATGGAGATGAACTTGTGCCTGTGCCCGCTCTCATCAGCACGTTCTTCTAATCAACTAACCTCTCATGAAGCGGCAGGTGGAGAAAGAGAGGGGGAACAAACCATCCATTCACCTCAGCAATATGCTGCAACATCTGAAACTCCCACGCCGCCATGGAGCTCGCCCCAATATATCTGACCTTCCCGCTCTCAATAACATCGTTCAGCGCCTTCATGACCTCCTTCTTCGGTGTCTCCCTGTCCAATCTGTGGATCTGAAGAACATCGATATACGTGCCCAGCCGCTTCACGCTCGCGTCCACTGCGTCCAAGATGTGTTTGCGCGATAGCCCGACTTGGTTTACCATCTCGCCGTTATTGGAGGACATGGCTGAGATGCGGGGTTGAGCGCCTGAGCCGTCGACGCCGAAATAGCATTTGCTGAGGATTACGACCTTCTGCCGGGGGATACTATATTTTTCGAGGGCTTTGCCAATGATTTCTTCGGAGCGGCCGTTGGAGTAGACGTCTGCCTAGGGGGGTGTTAGTGTAATACTGCATTGGGGCGGAGAAGGGAAGAGAGGATTTACGGTGTCCCAGGTGTTTAAGCCGACTTTGTAGGCGTGTTCGAGTAGCGGGAGGGATTTTTCTTCGTCCAAAACCCATTCTTGCCAGTCGGGCGAACCATAGGACATTGCTCCTAGGATCACCTTCGAGATTTTGAGGCCTGAGTCGCCGAGTCTGAGCGTGGGATTAGCTTGTGTAATTCACTCGGGGCGTTTCCGGGGGGTTTTCTACCGTGTGTACTCCATTGTGGATGCGAATCTTCTGAACTTCTGCTGTGAGATGGAGAGTGTTTGCTTGTTGGGGGCTGGACGAGAAAGAGCTGCCGCAAGTCGAGTCGAGAGTCGCAGGTAGTTCATGTATTGACGAGAAAGCTGTGAGGTGGAAGCAGCTTCGGAATTGGATTTATCAGAAAGCTGTAATGCGATCTGCAACGAATTTTGTGAATTTACATCATACTCCGCCCCCCCAATGGCCCTAGAGCCAGTATGTCCGCGAAATCCGGGCGTGGGGATGCCGCTAGAGCCGCTCTCGTCCTGCGCCCTTTGAGCATCTCATTTTCCTTCTTTTCCTCCACTTCGAACCAAGATACCCAACTCCTGATGCTTGTCTTCCACTTTCACTGCCATAAGTTCTTCCCACTTCTTGGAATCTTCTTAGCGATGAAGCATTTAGGTGTAGATTATGTATAGTAGGTGTAGCGTATAGAAGATGAAATCTCCTAACTAGAGTCCTAGTGCCTGAGTAAGCAGCCAGCGACTCCTGCGATGAGGGTGCTCATGGGCGACCATGTGCTGACTTTGTTTAGACGTATGCGCCTCTCCGCTTCCATCTGCATATCAACATCGTCCATTTCAGAGCACGGCGAACTCAGAGTACAAATCCGCCCCTCATATTAATGACTGTCAAACCCTGTCGCTCGATTGGAGCCCAAAGGATATACTTCCCTTGCTTCGCTCTCCCGCTACCTGAATACCTGCCATCTTCAATCAACCTTCCCGGGTTCATGATCCTGCGCCAGACTTCGTCTCCGAAACAATCTTGTTTGTCCGCGGACCAGTTACCACATTCCCAGTTCGAGTTGCGAATGTGCTCATGCCCGCTCAGGCAAACATTGACGGCTGCTTTTGTTACTTTAATGATTTGGTGGACGCCTGTTGCGAGGTCTGGGTCGATGCATCTGAAGACGTCAATGCATAATCGTAGGTTCTTCAGGCCATAGAGCATAGCAAGCGCTGATAGCACAGTGTTATAACCAAGGGATCCTCTTTCCCCGTTCGTGAAGCAGGCGCTTTTGAGAGAGAGGTGCAGACTACGCAAAGCCCATCTCGCATCCGGCAAGAGCACTGCTTGGAACCTCTCGAGTGGAATGGGGCGGTCGAATGAGAATATGCTTGTGCTGTAGATCAGGTTGGATGCTTCTGCGTGAATGCGGCGGGATGTGAGGAGGAGGGGTAGGACGTTAGGGAGAGCGCCGAAGAAGTTCATGTTGAAGCCATTGCCCATACACTTTTGGTGCCGGTAGACGCATACGGGCATTTTTTTCTTTAGGTCTCCCGCCTGTGCTGCAGTGATATCGCTAGTATGAAAACTTTGGCCATGCGCTTCGGGAGGATGCTGGACGCAGACGTGGGAGCCGAGTGGCGACCAATTTCCGTGATGGTAGAGGCGTATGTGGAGGTATTTATGGGAGCCAGTCACTTCTTCGTAGATGAGCTGTCGAAGCTCGATTGGGAGTTGAAAGAGAGGTGGTTCTTGGATTGAGGACATTGCGAGGACATGGACGGTATGAGTGTCACGTAAGATAGGAAACGAGAAAAATAGTAAGAGCGGAGACATCGACATAGATACATGGTACTGTTGCCTAGGGAGGATTTGAGCGTCGACTACATTGATGGAGGCCTAAATCCAAGTCAAGATTCTCGAACAAGCAGACGAATGTACGGAGATGGCATTTTGAAGATGCAACTCGCGTATTCCACACAGACTTTTCGTAGATTGATAGAGTCGGTTTGATGTCATCTTATAAACGATCTTGATACCAAGCACCCAACAGAGAAAAAATCTACCATAAACTTGAGGTGAACTGAGATTTCGATGTCCATGCAGGGCTCTATTGGGTGTCTTATACCAGAGTTTCTACGTAGTGCTAGCGATAAACACCTCTCGCTCCGTCCCATATCAACCTACCAAGCGTAACTTTTCCACTCTTCCCACCCCAATAAGTGGTCAATCAAATCCTTCACGACCTTCCAAGCCGCCCTCTCAGATTTACTCTCATGTTGCATATCCATATTCTCTTCCTCCTCCGTATCCCCATCGAACATAATCGTAGCCTCGTCGACCTCCGTTAGAGCTGTAATCACGGAAGAATTGTTCGGCATTTGTTGCCACCCGGCCAGTCGTTCCATGCTGTCCAGGCCGCAGTACTCCGAGATTGTGCAGCTTGTATTTGGGCCGTTCCTGAGGACGGGCCCGACGTACATAAGCAGGCCAATGATGAGCCAGAGTGGAAAGAAGCAGGTAGTGAACGGATTCGAACACAATTTACTAGAGGGATCCTCGTTGTCATCGTTGTCGTCGTCGGCAATGGTTGGAGAGGTTTCCCCGTCTGCATCATAGCTAGTCTCTGATTTGGTGCTCGGCCCTGCACTCGGGCATTCGACTGGCTCGTGTTCTTCCGGTAAAGTATCGAGAGGACGATGGGATTCGTCAGACTCGGGAGTCAAATACAATTCCTGCATCATCGTCAGAATAGAAGAATAGAATGCAGGCCTCGAGGACTCCTCACTCTTGTCCACTTTGCATGTCAATCTTCCTCCAACGACTCTAAGGTCCGTTACTCTCGGCAAAGGTATATGGCACTGTTGAAGTTTTCTTTTTCGGGTTCCTGCCAATGCGTCTCGACTCTGATGGGGCCATGTGCCATCGCTTCCCGCTTGTAAAATGCCACGTATCCCTTTTCGTTCTTGCGCCACGCTCCCGCTTGCTCTGTCACTAGACGGCCATCGATAGCGAAATATTTGGATCTCCAGCCATGAGCATCAAGAGCCACAATGGGGTTGCGTTTTCCAACTTCCAAGTTGAAGCTCAAGTCGCACTCGAGTCGAGCGCCCAGCACTTCTTCCACGGTGATGTCGAGATTCAAAACCAACTCGCAAGGGTCCAGATCACTTAGTGATTCGAAGCAAACAGGGCTGGGATCCATGATCTTGATACGAATGTCGTCTTTGAATTCCTCCGGGTAAAGTCGAGGCATAGGAACACGTTCGAAACGTGTGACGTGGCTACCGGGACTAGGTTTTGATTTCTAGCTGCTCAGGTGGTTTCTTGCCAATGGTTTGATGATCAGTGGCCGGGATGGCTTATCGATGAACACCTTTTCTGATAGCGTTGTCCCTTGGTGTGGGGGAAAGGTAGGCACCGTTGCCACGACATAGTGATGACGCTGCAAGGGGTACGAGAAGGCGAGGTACAGCTTGAGTGGCAGCTCAAGATCGCAAGTGTCGCGATCAACGATGATTTCCTGGTCTTCGGGGTTCGGGACCGCTTCCTCGAAGAAAAGCGAAGAAAGACCCGGCTCCAGATTCCTTACCTGACTGGCTTGAAGCCCTTTACTGGCCATGATAGAAAGCCTGACTCGCTCTTCAGGTATGTAAACCTTAGGTACAACGACTGTCATGTCAACGTGATGACGGACTAAGACCCTTCCGTCCTCGGAGATGCTGGCAGTGGTGTAGACCGTTATGGCGCTATCCTAGGATTTGACTCGATGGATTGAATCATTTAGACGGGTTTCAGATCCGGCCACTGGTGTTGATTCGGTTGCCACAGAAGCTTGCTCGTCGACTTTCGGGGGATCTACACCGTTGTCGTCGAGTTCACAGAGGTAATCCTCCAGCACTGAGCCCCCAAACTCTGGAGGCTTATCCAGTGGTGTCCTCTCGCTCAACGCGGCAGCCCCAACATTTCGAGGTCGAGATGACAAGACTACCTTGCTTACTAAATCCTCTAAGTCGAATATAGTATCCTCAGACCAGAGGTCCAGCGTGGAGAGGCGAAGGATCTTCATCGAGCCACTTGAGCACGAACTGCCATTGTCGACCAACTGGTCATTGACATCTGCGAAACGTCGACTAGGGGCGCTGTAGACTTCGAAAGGGGAAAAGGTTGGTTTGGGATCTGTGTCTGGGATCGTGAGAACAGGTAGAATAGTGCGTCGGGGAAATAGCCGTCGTCGGCTTGACAATTCAGGGTTCGGGAACGTTCCATGATATCTCCGATTCTCAGGGGTTCGCGGCGGAGTCACAAAGTGGAAGTGTGGGCTTGGTCGCACTACTGAAGTGTCAGCCTTCAGAATCTGTCCCCTACCAGACCAAGATCTTCGGGTAGTAGCCCTAGGACTGTCAAACATACCTGGGCGGTGTCTCGAGTCTAATGACACTGCGAGGCTAGATCTCCACGCTGTTGCCTCGTTCGAAAGCTGATAGAGCACTTTGATACTGCGCATAAAAGCATGCTCCCACGCAATATCGATCTCAACCGCCGTCCTGGCCGCGATACGGTTGATGCAAATAGTTTTGGGGTCCCAGCCCTGATCGACCAGTCGATGCCAATTGAGCACTGCCCTCTGTACTTGACGCACCACTACTCGAGTATGACTGTAGAGGGTCTCGTCGTGGCTGGCCGGAAGGCACGGTTGATTGTAGGGGAGGAAGGCTATTCAGATTCTGAGGAGGGGGAAGGGTCCGAGCTAGAGCCTGCCCCGATCTGTCATATGTCGTTAGAGGCTGTGTGCTTTGATAATCTGGCCGCCCTGATGGAGGGTAGGCTCTTTTTGTAGCACCTTGATCTTCAGGCTCGACAGGCCGTGAGTAGACCCTGGGTGGCTCTACCTGCGATAGCACCGTCGATGGGTATGGACGGTACGGAGGTAGAGCTTGTGCAAGCTGTGGCATTGGCCTGGGCTGTGCACTTGCATATTGAGCCTGCGTATATTGATAGGATTGGTCTCTTGCCGGTTGTTGGTATAATGAATTAGGTGTTGAAAAATTGTAGCTTGGGTATTCGGTCCGCGGTGAGATGAAAGGAGACGATGTCGACGAGGAGCTGTTGCGCTGATACATAAAAGAATAGTCTGACGCTGTGGGGGCTGTAGCTTGTAGGACGGGTTGAGGATAGTAAGCTCCCCGAGTGGCTGCAGGTGGGTCTCGCAAGGGGTATTGAGAATAGGTATCCCGTGGTTGTGTATAAGTCCGGTGAGAGAAACGCAGATCTTGGTCGTAGGCACTCCTTGCCACCGAGTCGCTTGACATGCTCTGACGCTTGTAGGGTTGCTCGTCATAGCCAGAACCGGCATAACCTCCAACCTGCTCATGCTGTGACTGCAGTCCCATGTTTTGGTACTCAGAGTGCGACTGTTGAGGGTGTCCATGGCTGGTATCTGGTAGGTGGAAGTCCGAAGGGGCCGATCTCTTCCTACTAAAGTACTTAGTATATCATGTTAAATCGGCTTTGTAGATCTTACCCTAGAACTCGTGGCTCCTTTCTGATTCGAAGTTTTACGCCTTGATCTCCGAAGGAGCGAGAGAGGAAAGTCGACTCGGACAAGCCGGGAAATGCTTTATGAGAGAATACTGGCAGTTGTTAGTAGGTATGGATCAAGGTGCAGCAAGAGAAACCCACCGGTAAAGGGCATCGACATAACCGACTTGATGTAGTGGACTCTTGTCCTGAGGATTGTCAGCTCGAGTATCCCAGCAGAGACCATTACCATCAAGCTTACTTTCCCATGTCAAAGAGACTGAAGCGAAGACGAAATTGGCCCTCGATCTTGACGGAAAGATCTGGGAAAACGAAAAAGCCGCCATCTGGATACTGTTGAGCATCATTGTACGCATAGATTTTGGGGGCTTCACGTACCGGTATTGTCAACATCCTTCAGCCTGTGGAGAGAGGATACCAAAGTGCCTGCGAGTGCGGACTGCGTAGCGGTATCCACATCGTCACCTTGGAGTGCTGCTGCGAGCTGCCCGGGACGTTCGAGATTCGCGTCACAAAGAGCACAACACATAAAAAAGTAGGGGCTTTGGAGATAATTCCTGTTGGCGTCAGCGTCAATTTAATAGGGCGTAGCATCTCTATCAGTCTTACTGCGCTGGATCTTCAGGGTCTCGGAGTCTCAGCTGTACGATGGGCGGTGGATCAACGGGTTTGCGGTCTTCAAGGAAGACTCGCGGATCAGTATTTCTTCGATGCCAGCTATGCCCCGTGAAAGCCTTACCTTTCTCCTTTGCAGGTGGGCCAGGGAAGGCTTTCGCTCTCTCTGGTCCCTGGCGGACTATCAGAGTGTATGCATCGCTGCGCGGACGCATTGTCAGTACGGAGGGCGGCGAGGCTGGGGCCAGTCAGTCGGTTGTAGAATCACAGCCGTACCTCGTGAGCCTCAGGAGTTTCTCGGATTGTTCTTCTTCTGCAAGGTTTGAGGCGTTCATCAATATATGATTCTGATAGAGCAGTTAGAGTCTTGATGTCCTGAAAGTGGTAGGTTCCGGTTGACAGCTGAAATTCCAGAGAACAGGAAGGACTGGGGCATCAAGAGGATGGACTTGTCGCGTACTATGGGTTCAGTGTCCTGGGTGGGGCTTTGCTCAAATCTGCTCACATGCTCAGCCCAATGGTCCACTTCGGCGAGAATTCCGTAGCAAGCCGTACGCGCAGTGGGTCAATCGTGGGAGCTTACTTCAACAGTCTTGATCTTGTGGTCATTAAAGAGGGGTTCACCGGAATAATGCGGAATGTTTTATAGAGAGGTCCAAGGCCTTGATTAGGACCTCGTCCCAGCAAGTGGACTAAGAGAGACAAAATGATTGTCCAAAGATGCCGGCGTAAACTCTGTTGACAGCCAGCTGAGACACTGCTTGGTGGTTGAGAGTCGAATTTGCGGACTTGGGTGAAAAAAAAGAGGGGATGTCGGTAATGAGGGTGAGGTGACTCTTTGGTACCTTTGACGCGTTCAGCTTAGTGGCGTGACTCTCAAGCTTTCTCTCCACTCCGCCTTCCAAGTTCTTCGATCATCCAGATGAGGTCCAAGCTTCCTGATAAGTCAACATCTACCCTTCCTCCCACCAGATTAATCACCGCTGCTGGGTAACGACGGCTCAACAAGGCTTCGGCTCGTTCGGAAACTCTCTGTTGAAACCCTCGACCTCGTCTTTACTGAACGCGTTGAGCAAATTAGACTCTGGCTGGCTGAACTGTGTGGAGCTTGGTATACTTCCAGGTGGCGTAGGGTTCTCACAGCATCAGTGAGAGCCCCACTGCTGCTTGAGGTTTCCTGGAACTCTTGACGCGCTAGAGCCCACAGTGGCGATCAGGCTTCCAGAGGTCAAATTCTCTTCTGTGGATGAAATGGGCAAGGATCGGTCCCGGCCCGAGAGTCGAAGGAGCTTGAGCCTCGGACAGCCTCCGCTTGGTAACCAAGGCTTCTCACGGCGAGGGTTTTAAAGAGCAGCACTGGATCACAAAATGGAAAATCAATCCTATCAATTCCGAGGTGTCCGTGGTACGCGGGGAGGTCGCAAGGATGTGGAGAGAGAAGTTTCTCCGCAGGGTCTCGAATTTAGTGATGAGTTCGACGTAGGTCAAGATATAGGCAGGTGTGTCGTTGGAGGAGGAAAACGTCGTCGAAGTCTGAACAGAACGGTACGAAATACATGCGATGTAGAGGAAACCCTGGTCATTCAGGGTTTCTCGAGTCGTGAACCCTCTGTCATATTACATATCAAGACCGCGCTTACCAGATACATTTGCAGATTGTGGAGCTGATTGAGAGGCTTGTTTATAATTGACAGCATAATTAGCAGTGATTGGGTATGCAAGTCCGAAGGTATCAAACATTGGAAAGCCTCCTTGTCTGAGGGTACGGGATAGCCTTGTTCAGTGGGTGTTGGCGTCCGTTAAGCAAACCTGGTAGGAATAGGGCACTAGGTATGGGATTGCGCATTTCGTCTGCTTCTGATTGGGTGGCGAGAAAATGTGGGCGTCCACTTCGGGTCAAGATGCTCGTACCACTTCGTCTTCTATCTCAATCATTAAAACCTTCTACTCAGCTCACGCCTGAGGCGTCCTCATTTCCTGAAATAATGGCTAAGGTGTAACGCCTACCTACTTTACACGCGCTCGCGGTGGCGTTACACTATTCATTGCTGCAGCTAAATCGGTAGCTTGGCCCGACCACAAGTCGCGTGCGTTGACATCCTAAGCTAAAATATCCAGCTGGCAAGATCTGCCTAGGCCTGCCTTCCCAACCCGGATGGCTTGCAAAGTGGCTTTCGAGATGTCTTAATTCGGACCAAGCTCTCGTCTCCACTTGTCGCCTGCTGACGCTTCTCGTCGCAGGTTACGCTTGCCCGTCCTCAAGGTTTGCTTGATGGCGTTCTTGATTCAAAACGGCTCTTCATAATTACTATCAACATGAACGTCGGAGAGTACGGCTCAGTCCAGCAGCCAATGTTAACATGTTTTAGGTCTCGCAACCATGGCTACAGGATAAAGCGATTGACCGTGGTGCAGGAATCGCAGCGAAGCGAATGCGAGCTGCCTTGCTACATATCTTCAGTGACCAATCGATACCAATCACCTTCCATCCTCCGCATTCGGAATGGAACCTTCGCAGAAACCCGCGACGAGGAGGTAGGACATGCCAAGAATTCAAACGAGTGTTACAAGCTTGCATCCTCCCCGTACTACGTAGTAACCGACCTTGACCAGGGCCGCTCCACTTGCACGCCACCAACTTTGTGCCTTCAATGGCTGCTGAGACAGCGCCGAAGTGAATCTTCTGGCCATCTCATCACAAAGCGCCACTCAGATGTGATCGTACCCGCATGTACTTGCGATTCATAGCTTCTATCGTACGCGCCAGATTTGTTCGCGCATGGAAGATTAGCTTCGGTCCAAGGTCCACGGGGCATAGTACTAACGCAGGTAGCTACCTCTTCCTCGATCCTGCTCCATCAGCTTCATCTTCGACTAACGAGTCACGGCGTAGACAACGCAGAATTGTGTTTATCAGTATCTAATGTATCACTGCGTACGAATCTAGGTTTGCCGTGGCCAAATTAAACTCGTGGTAGCAGCAAATACTAACCCTGGTACGAGTACAAGCATGCCGCTCGGAATTCAAATCAGGACGAATCAAACATCGCCAATGCCAAATTAGGGGGTCAGGTACAAGGCTATCGGCGATTTTTACTCATTCGATACTCCCAAGGGATCGATCCCTGGAACGATATTTAGTTTATGCAGCTCTGACAGCTTGGAGGTGTGCGTTCACGCTGTTGGGAACAGCTGATCATTTGCGCCGGCGCGAAAGGGTGAAATGCGGCTAGCCCCAATCGCCACCAGATGATGCAGTAACACGATATCACAAGCATGATGATCCATGCTTGATCGAGCAAACGTTTCCGGTAATAAGAAACGAGAAAAACGAGTTTGGAGAGTTTCGAAGGATTGGGGGGGAGTTCGCTTCGCAACCGAGCTAAGGAAAAGCAAACCGTGGTTCCGATCCTTTTTACGGCCGCTAAAGAGCGTATCGACCCGCTGGACCCAGCAGAACCGGCGGATCAATCGCATTCAGCAGTTGAAGGTAGGAAACAACGTTTGTCAGAGATGATTACTTCTACATCCCTTTTGCACAGAACTTTAACAACTGCGCGGAACGTCAGCCCCGGAGGAGCAAGCCATTGCTGCAGATGCTGCCGTTGAGATCGATCGTCCCGGCTTACAAAAGCAGGTCATAGCGAGCGTGAAGTGGCGGCAAACCTGCTACAACCTGCTCCCAACAGCAACCCGAGCCCCACGACTTTCCTAGAAAGTAAGATGGCCTGTTTAATTTGACTGAGAGATCTGATCCTAGAGATATTTGAATCGAGGATCGCCTTTCAACTCGCCTTGACCTTCTGTTCATCTCCCATCGCCCGCGGAATCCCGCAGCGGACCCATGCTTTCTACCCGAGCATAACCACGGTACTGTTATCGTTAGTCTCTTTTCCCACGCGATGCTCGTGCACATGTATGGTATCGAGTCTCAAATTTGTGTCAGCGGACCTTGCCAAATCTACTTCCACATTGTGATATATCTCCGTGCGAATACTCGGTGTCAGCCAGTAACAGGCCAGGATAAGACCTGCATATCCCTCTCTCGCTAATCTGACAACGCCCAACATCCACATCTCTTCCACATCTCTACAAAACCGGGTTCGCGAATCAAGATGTCTTGCGTTTCGGAGAAGCTAGGCGCCCAAGCAAGGCGGGGAAACGGGAAGCAATAGCAAGCATATGCCTAAGAACACTCGTCCGAACCTCTCCATATTTTTTACAGCACATCTCACCTAGTACAGGGAGTACGACTGCGCGCTCTACAATCAACTTATCTAAAACCTAGAGACGCTCCTTGAACAGCCGTTACATAAAAGATAACAAATGTACAAAATTTTTCTGACGGTCGACCAAGAGACCGAGCATGTCCGAGGAAATCTCTGCCTTGGGACGCTGGCTTGCTCATTGGCTGCAGCCATATCAAGGCTCAGCGGATCAACATTTGTGCCTTTGCATCATTGATATGATATCCACGTGGTTGTAGCCTCTTCACAGTCTTGCCAGGCAACCTTTCCTATTCTCCCGAAGATAAGTGAGCATGGCCAGCCCCATCATTAATACGATAAGCCACCTATCTTATCATTTCTGATCTGAACCCGGTTCCTCAAACCCCCACGTGGCGTCCACACTGCTTTCCACATCTAGAAATCAGGAAAGTGGCTTGTGCCTCACCCATATGCAACACTCTAAACTCCGACATCCTAAGCCATCGTTACTCCAGACCCGAGAGTCCGGAAAGCCGAGAGTCCGGAAAGCTACCAGGAAAAGAACAGCCATTTTCTCACATGGCTCCAACGCCTTTGCTTACACACCCTAGCAGAAACAGTGGCCTAGACTTAACCCATATGGAATTTTGGGAGATCGAAAGTCCGAAGCCTAAGCCATGGTTGCTCCCTAATCGACATTGCTCGATGGCTTACAATGTAATATGAGTGTAGAGCTAGAAATGCACACACGTGTAGTGGCTTTTGCGAATTGTTCTAGTAGAAGATGCGAGTAATTCGGTTGCGAGGATGGAAGTCAATACAGCTATTTGAAGTCATGACGGTTAGTCTCTGGGCGATTAGATACAAACACATTTACTTGTTAGGCTTAGTCCTTCAGAGTAACAGATTGAAGGAGCCTGTTCCGGCAGAATTCTCAAAACAACAGTATCTTACCGAAAGAGACCCGGGTAGAATCCCTCCATTTCCGCATCGGTCACCGAGAGTGGCCTCCACCACCATGAACCCCAGAACCCGCCCCCTGTACCCATTCTTGCTATTCTCTCATATAATCCACATGGCTTCCATGTGGCTGCCTGCCCAAAGAGCATTAGTCCTGACCCAGACCCAGATGCATCGGTCTGAGCTCCGACATCCCAAGCCAGCGCTGCTCCCAACTCTCATGCAGCCAAAAATCCAACATCTCCGCGCTACCAGCCTACCACAAACAGCAGCAATCCTTCCTCACGAGGCTTCACGTGGCTTCAACGCCGGTGCTCACATACCCAAACCGGCACAGCAGCTTATGCCTAATGTAATCCCCATGAAGGGCTGTGAGATCAGATGTCCGAAGCCATAGTTGCTCCGCGCTCAACAGTGCTGGCTGGCTTACATGGGTATATGAGTGGAAAGGTAGACATACATTGCCTGGTAGCATTTACTTACTCACAAATGCTGGGGGAGCTTTGTATGGGGATTGTGGGGGACTAGCCTTTGATGATGGACTTAATCCCCGTAACATCTGCCAACAATTAAAAGATGGGAGTGCTGTTCTAGGGATTAAGAGCCACAATCCTAGTAGCGCTCCTCTCCTTAAAGCTATGTTAAGACATAAAAGTTCTTTGAGAGAAGGCAGAATACATGTATGTTCGCGTACCCTATTCCACTTGGTTCACCGAAACTCTTCCTTTGCCACTGCCACATATCCGAGAATCCGGTTCCTCTGTCCCTACAGGCTCTTTCTTTTGTTTTCTCACCTGGCCCACGTAGCTTCCACGCTGCAGTGAGGTTGGCAAGAAGTACCTAGCATGTTTTGTACCTAGCCTAGATGCACCCTAGGTGTTCAGACGTCTCGAGCCATAGAAAAATAGAAATTTGCACGCGAGGTAGTGCCCAAAACCCACAACAACTCGCTCCGGTCAAATTCTGATACGAAGGGTAGGCGGCTTCGATGGAAGCGCACTTCCGAGTGGTTGGCTCCTGGCAATACTCTCTATTGATGGGTCCGAATTCCTGTTTAGCAGGAGTTCAAGATTAGGGTTTGGGACCATGAGACTTTTGCACTAGAAGTGATCGTGAAGGCACAGACAACAAAAAGCATTGCAGGCGTCAATCGAGAAAAATACAGTCAAGGATTGAAGCAGCACAACGTGTGCTCTCGTCTAATCATTATGTCTGAAACGTCATGACAAATTAGCATACAAAAACGCCATTGACTCCAATGAACCCTAGAAATCCATTCCCAACATGAAGCTTAGTGGGGATGCGTCCAAAGAAAACCGATCATCCACAATCATTCAATGCTTTCAAAAGAAGAGAGCATCAGTCATTAGTCGCATATCTCCAAGTTCTCATAATCCAGAGCCGCTTTCAGTGCCGTGATTCAGAGTCTCCAGAGCAGTCATCTCTCGTAATTCAAAGCCATCGCCCATCATCACCACCAATCCCACTTCCACCGCCCAAATCCAACTTCGGCATCTCCAATTTGGGCGGGGCGTCTTTCTTCTTGGGGCTTTTCTTAGGGCTAGGACTCTTGATGGACTCTTGTCTCGGTCCCTGCCTGACATCCTGATACAGCCATCCATCTTCCATAGCCGCACCCACCCACGTAGATAATGCCTCATGGACACAGCCGTAGAGTTTCTCCTTACAAGTTCGCAAGCTGATGCCCATGACTCTTTCGAATCCGCTGTCTTTGAGCTCTTGGCGGAGAGCGTTGCGTTCTTCAGTTGTGGGTAGAGAAGCTATTATGCCGTTGAGTAAGTCGATGTGTGCGGTGAGGTAATTTGTTGCGTCCCATTCCACGCCGCCAATATAGGGCGCTGCCGGAACTGGGGGATGTTCACGGGGGAAATGCCTTTCGGTGTAGTTGCTGGGGCCGTCTGGCATTTGGGGGTAGGGAATGATGTTGACGTGGTGCAGGAATATCCAAAAGACTTCTTTGACGACGCTGTCCATTTCTTTGAACCATACTCGATAAGGCCGCGGGTGGTATATTGAGGCTATGAAACCGTGTGGTTGAGCCTCTTCTGCGGCTGCTGGGTCACGCAGATATGAGAGAATAATGGAAGCTCGACTTGTGAGATCAGGGGTTGGGGCGCTGCACAGGTACGTGTGGAGAAGAGTGATGATGATGTTGCGAGTCGTAAACTCGCTTGGACCCTTGTTCTCTTTGTCGAAGAGCATGCCGAGCAAAGTAGGGAACAGTGTAGAGTGGATACTGACTAGCTGATGATGTGCTGAGGATGTCGTAGATAAGGCTTTCAAGCAGAGGAGCGTTTCATGAAGCAAAGTGTCCTCGTGCTCGACTCTAGCAGAAAATGTCATCAGCAGCCCTTTCTCAGTATGGATGGTCGACGTACCTCCACTCCACTTTGATAATGCGATATAAAAGTTTCACGAGCTCAGCCATTCCACCTTGAGAAATGAATGCCTCTACCCAGCCCACGGTTTCATTTCTCAATAATTGGCGCAGTTTATGGATTTTCCCAACCTCGACCACCTCTGGCTTTTGTACCTTTTTGAGGTATGTAATGTAGTCTTCCGGTGTAGCAGGCTTGCTGGCTCTACTGAAGAACGAAGATCCTTGAGCGATGTCGACAGACGCCAACGAAGTGGATGATATCGAAGGCGCCAAACCGCCCGACTTGGTCCTTTGATGAGAAGACGGGCGTTCGGACTTCTGCTTCTTCGAAGGCGATTGGTCACCTTTACTAAATGTGAAAGTCATACTTCTAGGTCGCGATTTCTTGGGCGAATCTATAGAAGCTGCTGCTTCAGTAGCTTCACCAGTGCTGCTCATGCTATCATCTGCTGTCTGCGAGCGTTTTCCAGTGTTCGGCCTAGAAGGAGACTGCAACGACAGACCCTCTGTACTTGACTTTGATTCTGAACCAAACTTGTCTTTCTTAATAAAGTCTGCTTTTATGTTGGTATCCAAGGACCTCATTTTGTCGCGAGTGTTCTGTGGGACATTCCTTGCCTCCTGTGTACACTGTCAGCAACGAATTCGTGCCTCCTATTAGCCTACTCACCAACAAGGATTCGAAAGCAGCTTCGATGGCATTGGCAACGAGCTCGGGAGCTGGAGGGTCCTGTATGGGCTCTTTGGGCAGTTCCTTGGATTTGCTATTGAAAGCTGCCACTGCCGCCATTACACGCGATCCTCGTATTCCCATCGCTAGGTCTGAGCTAGAAGACTCATCGCTGACCTTGCGATGGTCTACGCTTGGCCCTCGGCTCGCAGTCTTATTCTCGGAGAAAGGCTTCTGGGTTGTCGGCACATTTTCTGAGGCTTGGTGCGCTTGTTTGGATCTGTATGCTTGGCCTTTGTCCCGACTAGATCTTCGGAGGTTGGATACAGTCTCAGTAAAAGATGCTGGAGTGGGTCCAGACGTCAAGCATTCTGACTTCGGGCGAGGCTTCAATTCTCGCCTTCGCGACAATGTTGGCTGCTCAGAACCCTGAAAAATTCTTTGCTTCGACGGAGAGAAATCCCGAGGGGCGTACAATGCTACCTCTTCATGGACATCGAAGCGATCATTGAGAGGTACCTTGGTAGTAGTCGAGGGCTCCTGAAAAGCTTGGGTAGCAAATTGTGCCCAGATGGGCGGAGGTGCCATTTCAGCAGAGTTGTGTGGTGTCTCATTCTCCTTCTCGTTTTGGCGACGCATAGCCTCTTCCTTAGCACTTTTTGTTGATGATCTTGGTCTTGAGAGCAAGGCGGAGAGGCTTGTGGAAGACTTCGACTTCTTCATCTGCTTCTCTTCCTGCGTTTCCGATTTCTGCTTGGAACCTCTCGCTTTCTCCTTGTCCATCACCGCCTTGAATGAGGTCGAGCGTGTCATTTTCTTGTTTTCCCCAGAGGCTTTGCTATTCTCCTTCTGTACGTCGACTGACTTCCTCGGTGACGCAGGGGTGGGGTTCCTGTTGCCGCTACCTTCACGGAGATGTTGCCGTGAACTGGGATGATCTGTTGGAAGCATTGGGTTCTGTAGCAACGTGTATTCGTTCCGATTCTTATTCGTCTCATCCATGTCAACTTGGGCGTCCTTCGAGGACGGCTTGCGCTGATGGCTTTTGGGCATCATGGATTTGAGGACGGATGATGTCGTTCTTTTGTGCTGATGCTTCGAAGGAGAAGCAACCGCTTGGGTTGTTGTCTCCATTGTGGTTATGTCTGCTACCCATTTGTATTAGAGCCTTAGTGTGCATGCAGTTGGATCAATTGTCATGTACCAAGCCGTCTTGGTTGCTCTCCACAGTACCGTGAACTCGTTCTCTTTCTCCCGTATCACGCTCACCCCATTCTCCTCGAATTGCTGAGGGCCAGTTGGAGTTTATCTTAGTCTTCTACAGCTTTCCAACGCAACATAAATCAGCCGTTAAGTTGTCATCAACATCATGCTTCGAACTGCTATCGTCACTTCAATAATTTTCGAATCTTTGTTGATTTCGCATTTGTTGTCCGAGCAATAGTCCAGATTCGGTTAGCGTATTCTAGCGCCTCAGCCGAAAAGCCTCGGCCAAGACCAATTTTATTTACTACTGCATCAGCAATCATGTGACGTGAGAATCCTCTTGGATGTTCGTGATGATGACTTGATGGCTTCCACCTAAAGAGAATTCTCCTCCGCATCTATTCATGGCCGCTTAGTAGAGAAGTGTCAAGCAGCTTCGCACGCTCATCCCAAGTCCTTTGTCCGGGTTCGAGAAGTTCCGGGAACGCCCAATACATTCTATATCGTCTTGTACAAGCCATAATTGGCGTTCCAAGGACCATTGCGTGGCCAATGCGGGGACATAATTCTGGACCTAAGTCAGTGAACATCGCACATCTTGGAAGGTCACTATTTATTTCGGACTTTCATGACGTTTCCATTGTATCGGAAAAAGTCGCGACTCCAATTTAGCTTCTCTAAGCCAATTCCTACTTCTGCCGAGACGTTCTGGACCATTATCCTGGGATCCCCTCATTCTTCGTCCCCGCATGTATAGAAAGAGATAGCATCCTTAAAAATGAACTGTCCGTCTCGGACCGACGAACCACCTGAACATGATGGCTACAATCAGAACCCTCCTTCATTAGCCGCGGATCTCACAACCAGACAAGACCTCAATGGCATTGTAAATCTAAGGACGGATCAAGATTTTGGCAAAGAGGCTGAAGATGCTCGTACAGAAGCGACAGAGGCACAAACTGAAGGCTCCAGTGAATTTCGGCGTCTTCCAGACAGCGCTGAGATGCCAGACGCAGATGATCAAAGTGGCAATGGCCACGGTCGGGCTCGTAACCCAATGAATACGTCTCCACCCCCTTACAGCAGCAGTCGCTCCAGAGTGGGTCGTTCTCATCAATCCTCCTCAGAATCTGACAGCAACGACGCACGCGCTATTGCACCATCAGAAGACGACTCATTTGACCGGAGAAGCGGAAACTTTCAAAAAAGGATCCCCAGGCCGATCTGGACTATTGGAAGGATTCTGAACAAGTTTCTCAAGTTCGTTGGGCCTGGATTCTTGGTAGCAGTGGCCTACATCGACCCTGGCAACTACTCCACAGATGTCTCAGCTGGTGCTGCCACGCAATTCAAGCTACTCTTTATTGTCCTGATGTCCAATTTCTTCGCCATTATCCTACAGTCATTAGCCATTCGTCTTGGAACGGTGACAGGTCTCAATCTGGCACAGCACTGCCGCGCACATCTCCCTCGGTGGATGAACATTGTGCTATATCTTCTCGGGGAGGCTGCAATAATTGCCACCGACATCGCTGAGGTAAGCTTATTGGGTTTTACATGGAGTTTCCCCGACTGATCAATTTTGCAGGTCATTGGCTCAGCCATAGCGCTGAATTTGCTCTTCCCTAAACTTCCTTTGGTGGCAGGGTGTGCTATTACTGTCGTCGACGTGCTCATCATTCTCATTTTCTGGAGCCCTAGCGGTTCCTTAAAGCGTTTACGTTATTTTGAATTCTTTGTGGTGGCTCTTGTGTTGGGGGTGGTAATCTGTTTTTGCGTTGAACTTTCTTTCATCCACGATCAAAAACATACTGCCGTGGGTGAGGTGCTGAAGGGATACATCCCGTCTTCTACTGTTGTGGATGGTCAAGGTTTATATCTCAGCTGTGGTATTCTCGGTGCTACCGTTATGCCTCATAGTCTGTATCTTGGTAGTGGCATGGTTCAGCCCAGACTCCGCGACTTCGACACCAAGGCAGGAAACACTGTTCCCGATATTACGGACAACAGCGACAAAGTTACATACAGACCTTCGCTTGCCGCCATTCGGTCGTGCATGTCCTACTCCATCACAGAAGTCGGGCTTTCGCTCTCCGTATTTGCTCTGTTCGTCAACAGTGCCATTCTGATTGTCGCCGGTGCTTCGCTCACGTCGAGCTCTGCTGCCGAGACTGGCGGCCTTTTCGGTATTCACGATCTCCTTTCGAAGACTTTGGCTCCTGCTGCTGGAACGATCTTCGCTCTCGCCCTGCTTCTGTCCGGGACATCCGCTGGCATTGTTTGCACAATAGCGGGTCAGATCTTGAGCGAGGGTGCTTTGAATTGGAAGATCGCGCCTTGGCTGAGGAGATTCGCCACGCGGACTATCAGCATCATACCTAGCATTATTATTGCTGGTGCAGTAGGCAAAGAGGGCCTTTCAGCAGCACTGAACGCCACCCAGGTCGCCCTCAGCATTGCTCTCCCATTTATATCTGCACCGCTAATCTATTTCACCTGCCGCAACAAGTACATGGTCGTGGGTGGTGTGGACCGTGTGGCAAGAGAGGACGTGGACGGCGAGCTCGAATTGGACGAAGAGACGGAGCCGATTAAGATGAGGAACGCCTGGGCGCTTTCGGTCCTCGCTGTTCTAATTTGGCTGGTTATTGCCATCATGAATGTGGCGTTGTTGGTACTTTTGGGGCTGGGAAAAGCATGAAAGCACGTACAGCGTTGGAGCAACGAACTATACCATTGGGTCGGGCTTGGGTGGCTTCATTAACAGGCATTGGACTAGTCTGTACATGACTGGAAGCGTTAATCACTCTATATCGGCATTCCGTAAGAAGTACTTCGGAAAGCATTTAGCACTATCCCTGCTTTAAAGAGACTGAGCTCTCATGGAGAAAAAATCATCAAGTTTTCGGGAAGGCCGGCCTGAACGCCAGATAGTCTTCCTTGGGGAGTCTGCTAGACAACATCGCCCATGCTAGAACCCTCGGCCTTCGACGGTCTGAGCCTCTTTGACCATAGGTCCATTCACGTTCACCACAGCACCAGCACCTTATGCATATCACGATTCCCATATCCCCTAAAACGCCAATCAATGCCCTGCAATTGTGATTTGAAACCCTGCTCTTCATCCAGCCGCCTCCTTAACCTTCCCCCCTCCGGCGGCTCATCAACAAAACTCGGCACCTCATCCTGCAAAAATCCCGGGATCTCCCCCTGCCCCTGTGCCACCCCAAACCCCCCTCCATCTCCGCCTCCTCCCCCAAAGCCTCCAACTCCGCATCCAGCTCCGCCTCATCCACATCCTCAGGAACATCATAACTCCGACTCATCGACTCCTGTATATCATTCCCCACCTCCATCAAATCCTGCATCTCATCCTGCATTCTTTCAATCTTATCAATATCCACCTTCCCATACTGTTTGCGCAGGGTTTTATTCGTATCTTTCATCACGTCGACGGTCGTCATGACATTCTTTAGATTGTCGGTCATCATGGTTGCTTGCTCCATGTTCCAGCTCTGTTGTTGGAGTTGGTCGCGCTGCCCTTCGTACATTTTTCGCCGTTGCAGGATCTTGAGGGCTTTTTGTTTTAGAGCGGTTTTGCTGGGGCCGTCGCGCATTTTGGACATGCGTTGTTGGTAGGTTGTTAGTTCGGCGTTTAGTTTGGCGAGTTTGACGTCTATGCCTTCGACGTGGGTGTCTGTCTGGGTGGGGTGTTAGTTTGGAGCTGGTGGGAGGAGGGGGGACGAACGTTGGAGATGGCGGAGGAGAGGGTGGGTTTTGGGCCAGTCTGTTTGGCGCCAAAGAGGCGATTCATGATGGGCGAGTTTTGGCTTTAAGCAAGGTTGGATTTGAGGGGTGTGGTATCACTTTTACGTAGTCTCAAAGAGTATGGGAATTATTGAGAAGTGTATGCCTGACGTAGAAAGCTCGGGCCAGTTGATCACCGGGAGTTGCCGTCTGGTGGGAGATCCTCCAAGGCTGAAAAGGCCATTACGAGGACAACGTTTTAGCCAAAGCCTCTAATTTTGAGACACCAATCTCTCTCATCATTGAGAGAGATATTGCTGACAAGTCTTACTGTACACACGCAACCCCAGAGCGGACCCTTGCTCCAGGTTGCGGCTGGCGGGTATTAAAAAGGGGGCAAAACGTGGCAGCAGGGGGGTAAATATGACAGCACCACTAAAGCGAAACATTTGCACCCTTTTCCCTCTGGTTTGTAAAACGTTATGAAAACATTCCCCCTTGAGTAGTCAATTTCACACGATAAATAGATGTAGCACACTTGTAGGAAGGGGAAACGACCATACCTGATCTTGCCGTGCCAAAATAGATCTTAGCGTGCCGGACGCCGGCTACCAACCTCGAAATCTATCTGACAGAGCTCCACTAATAACCACCCATTGTACAACCCGGAGTGTTTGAGTGCCTTCGACCACATCAAGTGCATATAGAAACGCACAATTCTGTCCGCATGATACCCTGCTTTGCAAATCAGCTCATTGCGACCCAACAAAACTCCCGAAAGAGTCGCCGAAGCAAGCCGACAGTCGACTCGACTTTACCTAGCTACAACGGACCCTGCGCGGCGATATCTGGCTTTTCCATTCTGGAGCATGGAGCATTGATCTGGTTCTGGACATCGCCGAGATACACGTGCGAGTGTGGACGACCTTTTCGACTGACAACAGCTTCATCGGCGGACTGTTTATTATATCGGAACCACTCGCATGACTATATCCAGCAGGCCTCCCCTCTGTACCATCAAAGTCGATTGCATCTATCCGCCACCAATTCATCCTGGAGTCTCCTGTAACATAGGTCACAATGTTCTGGCGGTTCGGAGGATATGCGAACATATCCACGCTTAATAGCATACTCGAGAAACCCGATGTCACCCTCGAAGAAGTCCTCGACGAATCCGACCTAATACAAGAATTGAAACAATCGAACTCAAAGCTGATCGAGTTCCTTAGAGATGAGAATGTGCTCAGGCGATTACTGGAACTGGTCACCGTTCCACAAGCCCCTAGACCCGAAGATGATGGCGAAGAGGAGGATAGCGATGAGGGCGACATACAAGCGAAGTCATTGAGCCCCTTCAGAAGAAGTAAGAAAGAGAAGTCGAAACGGCAGGAAGAGATAGAAGAATGGGAGAAAGCGGAAAAGGCCAGGGGGCAGAAAGCATATACAGCATGCGAGGTTCTGTCGTCGGAGACATGGTCAATACTGGAGTCCTTCATGGAGAATCAACAATTGCTACGGACGTTCTGGGACTTTCTGAAGCGAGAAGCGCCTTTAGATTCTACCGAGGCTGGATACTTTACAAAGATCAATGAAACTCTGCTGGATAAGAAGACGGAGGAGATGATGCATTTTCTCCAATCCTTGGACGGAATCATACCGACGATGCTGAATCACATCGATTGTGCGGCAATCATGGATCTTTTGTTGAAGATAATAAGCATGGAGAAAAGTGAAGGCGGCGTGGGCGTTGTTGATGTAAGCCACGCCCTACTCTGTCACTTGATTCTGGTAGGATTGCTAACGCGGATTACAGTGGTTACAAAGCCAAGACCTCATGCCTCGATTATTCGCGTTCCTAGAAAAGGACAATGCCCCAGGGACCCAAACATCTGCAGGCGACTTCATCAAAGCCATTGTTACTATCTCGGCCAATGCCTCCCAAAATGAACAATCTTGTATAGGACCCAACAATTTGACTAGGCAACTTGTCTCCGAAGCTTGTATCGAAACCCTGCTGTCTAACATGCTGAGAGGTGGTAATCCTTTGACTGTTGGTGTCGGTATGATCATTGAGGTCATCAGGAAGAACAATTCAGACTACGACCCCGATGTTGGAGCTGGTCCGGACTCCATTCCCTCAAGTAATGATCCAATATACCTGGGAACTCTGCTACGATGCTTCGCTAAGCGCGTGCCCGACTTCATGGGACTGCTTCTAAGTCCTACCCACGCCATCGCCGACGGTAACAGTCAAATCACGATCAAGAGGAAAGAGCTGGGAGTCGCCTTTGGCAATAAGATTGAGCCTTTGGGCTTTGATCGCTTCAAGACCTGCGAGTTGATGGCAGAACTTCTACACTGCAGTAATATGGGATTGCTCAATGAGCGTGGGAGCGAGGCTTTCGTGCGGCAGAGAGACGAGGAAAGGGAAAAATTAAGGGCTGAAGGCGCTCTGACGACGAAGCTTCCTTCATCAGCCGTTACGGAATTCTCAGAGGATAGCACCAACTTTGCCAATGGAGTCTCCCCTCTAGGCTTGAACACCGGTTCGGAAGAGACCCGAAAGCTGGAAGTCCAAAACAATGCTGAGGATGATGGTTTCGAGGATGTCGGCAATTCCGCAGATCTGGCAGAAGACATCAAGGACGACTTTGACGAGGCGGACGAGAAGTCAGCCTTCGAGCGAGAGCCAGAGGACGAGCTGACACCAATGCCCAGCCTACACAAGCCAGTGAAGCCCCGATTAGATCTCGATGAGGACTTTGTTGACGAACCCCTTACCTCCCCAAGACTCGAAGCTGTGGATGAGAAAGAGGCAGAGATGCCCGAAGCAGAAATGCCCGAGCCCCTATCGCCAAAGCGTGAACCTGAGCCCGCATCACCTACATCTGGTGTGACGTCGGCAGTCAAAGATCTTGCAGTCAATCAAGACACTACGATGGCAGACCATGAGGCGCATGAGACCTTTACATCGCCAGAAACTACGGAGATAATCCCGGAGCAGCCAGCGAGTCAAACGCCAACCACACCTCACATCAACACAGACGCACCGCCCTTGCCCCACCGAGAAAGGCCCCTAGATCCCATGACGCCAGACACGCCAGAGGCAGAGCACACTCAAGGCCTCTCCCCACATCCAGACGACAAGCCAGCACCTCTCTTCGCAAGTCGCTCACACCTACCCCCACAATTTGATGACATTCCACACCAAACAGAAGACGAAGTGGGCGCTGGCCATAGCCAAGAAACTATCGATACCACGCTGGGCCAAGAAGGAGACAGTGACCGTTCCGTGCTGATGAGTGGTGGCGATCAGAGCTTTGCGAATCATTTCGATTACGATATCGACGGTCAACCAGTGGTTGGCGATTTCTTAAAGATGATGTTTGTGGATCACCATGTAGTACCTACCATTCTGGTAAGCAACCCCTAACCCTCATGCTTTCGAGCATTGCTGACTGGGCCTTCTTTGAAGGAGTTTTTCTTTCGATTCCCCTGGAATAACTTCCTTCATAATGTAGTATATGATGTTGTACAGCAGGTATTTAACGGCCCCATGGATAGAGGTTTCAACAGGACTCTTGCTATCGATCTTTTCCAAACCGGACGCATTACAGAGCGAATAGTGGAGGGCCAAGCACAAAGCGACGAGGCACAGGCGAAGAACAATATGAGATTGGGATACATGGGACACCTTACACTTGTCGCCGAGGAAGTGGTCAAGTTCAGTGATAGACATCCGCCAGAGCTACTATCGCAAGTGGTACTGGATAAAGTGACGAGTACGCAGTGGAGCGAGTATGTGGAGAATACCCTTTCGGAAACAAGAGAAAGAGATAATGCTATACTGGGAGGTGTGAGGCCAGATATGTCCCTGGGACCACGGCAAGCCGTATTGAACGCTGTCAACGCAGCTCATGGCTTTGGCACAGGTGCATCATCTGCTCTGGCGAATGCTGGCCTCAATGGCAACCCCGGCCTTGACTCGATGGACCTCGCCAGCAACGGCAGCGGCACATCGAATGGTGCTTTTGGTATAAGTAGCGGTGGTTCGCTGCTTAGTGGTTTCGGTAGCTCGAGCGACGAGGAGGACGAGGAGATGGAGGAGCTCGAGGAGGGAGCCAGTCAAGATCCGGTGGGTAATCTCTCTTTCGAGACTTTCGCGGACATCGCTATGAACGATCGATAGCATACGCCAAGCACCAGCACCAACACAAGCATCAACTTCTTGGACAATGAAGGCATGGAGCTCATGGGATTGGTGGACAAGGGCAGTCAGCGACATTTGAGAGTGTGCTTGAGGGCTTTGAGACGTCTATACAGCTTCACATCTAAGCTCTCGAGGCATCATCAAGCCCTCTTCTCATGCATCTGCGCCTGTCTCTGCCTTTGTCCACCCTCCTTAGAGCTTCATCCTCCATCAACGATATTCTAGTTTTTCCTCCAAATCCCCATGCTTCACCTTACCCTCCTATGTGGCAACTCCTTTGCTCCCTCTCAATCCCAACATACACGAAACGCTAACATTCATCTCTTACAGTTCCTCCCAAACCACCCAACCCTCAACATAACACCTTCACCACCAACCGACCCTCCACCCGCTCCACCCCCTCTCAACCTCCCTCCCAGCCGAGCCCGCCGCCAACTAGCCGCCCGCCTCGCCCTGCACAGCCAGCAAAAAACTGAGTCTGAATCCGAACCCAACGAACAATCTAGCAGCCCCCGCGCCGACGACCACTCCGACGAAGATGGAGACGACGATGGCCCCTTACACTTTGGCGAACCTTTGCATCAAAGTTTGAAGAGAAGTGCGGAGGACAGTCTGAGTGTTAGTAGCAGGAGTCCACCAGTTCAAGTGCATAGGCAGCTGGACTTGGATGATTTCGCTAATAGTCCGGCCGCGGATGCTGAGGATGTGCATTCAAGTGAGGATGGGGAGGCGGGGGAAGAGGGGCATGATATTGAGATGAGGGTTGCGTTGGGGTAGTGAGCTTGCCTGCTCGTGTATAAGTGTAGACAGGGAGAAGGGAAGACGGATGGGGGGGAGTGTGGTATATGTATGATAGTGAGAGAGAGATTTTCTTTACTTCGCTGTTGTTATGTTACATAACCAATTTTTGTCTCTCTCAGATCAACTCAGTGGAGATAGAGCTGCTCCAGTGAAGATGAGGGAAGTTGCATTGTGTAAGTACCATACATGCTATCAAATCCGGATACCTATCCCATCCACTTGAGTCAATACTCAAATCCCACCCCAAACTCCATATCATCAGCACTCTCTCCCCCCTCCCCTATCGCCAGAACTACAATGAACCCGATCACTTCCCTCCACCCTCTAATCACTATCCTCCTTCTTTACATCCTTCTTCTCCCCCTCAACAGAGACAACCAAAATCTCCCTCGTCGTCTCAACATAAACAATCCTCGTCCCCCCCCCTCCCTCAAGTTCCTCAACTGTCCTACACCATCATGTCATTAGCACATCCTTTCCCAAAAATATATCCATCACTCGTTCCAAGTCCAAGAATAAGTGACAAGTCTTCTTCCCCCAGAAAATGTCTTACAACGGTAAATCACCCAAATAGCCACACAAAAAATCAAAAAGCGACACACTCACCCGCTCACACTCCACTCCATCGTACTCCAAACAACCCCCCCTCCTTCCTCTTCTTCGCCCCAATACCAACATCAGCAAGCGTATACCCAGGTTGCACAAATCCATTCTTAATCTTCGGTCCCTTTTTCTTATCGTTTTTCTTCTCCTTGCTTTTGAGGGTCTTAGTCATGAGGGCTATGACTTTGGTTTTGGTTTTGGCTTTGGACTTTTTCCTTTTTTTTGTCGTCCTCGTCGGAAGAAAAAGAGTCGTCTTTGTCCGAATCATCGGAGTCGTATTTAGAAGTAGAAATCTTGACCATCGTTGGACTATCCTCCACGATCTTGGGTTTCTGGCTAGATTTAGTCTCGCTGCTTGTAGCTTTTACTTTGAGAGCGTCCGCTTGGATGAGTGTAAGGGGTGCAGAGAGTATTTGGGGCTCAGATAGCGGGGTGGTGGAGTCTTTGGGTGTTTCTTTAGTTTCGGTTGCTGCCGCTGAGGCAGAGGTGGCAGAAGAGCTGGGGTGGCCGGAGTTTTAGATGTGGATGTGGGTTGATGGGGTCGTGGAGGACATGTTGTGGGGTTTGGTGATGCTGTGTTGGATATTGGAGGGTACATGGTCACTGATGTAGGTGTTTAGTATGATAGAGAGATGACGTGCAGAGCGAAAGTGTGAAGAAAGATGGACATGATCATCGAGAAGAAAACTACATTTAGGATGATTGTCTGTATCACTGTATCACATGTGCTATCTCTTGAAACATACCACCATGGTCTCGTGAGCCTGGAAGGAAACGCCGCCGCTCGCCTCAGTATCCAGGACACAAGCCATACGTGCGTAATGTATGTTGTGCACCCTGAAAAATATGCCGAATGCTGTCATTTGGTGCCACGAAAAGAATAAACCGCCATTTCCTGAATGTGACCGTAAGGAAAAAGTCCTCCCCCTTGGCCCTCGAGTTGGGCCCAGTGTATGTTGTGCTCCCTGAAAAATATGCCGCATGCGTGCCACCTGAGTAGCCTGGAAAGGAATTACCACCACTCGTCTGAGAATCCAGGACACGAGCGACATGTGCGTGGTGCATGTTGTGCTTCCTGAAAAAAATGCCGAATGCGGTCTTCGAATAGCACAAAAAGAACGTTCCTTCATTTGTCGAATGTGACCGTAAAAAAGTCCTCCCCCTTGCGCGTCGATGTGAGCGCAGTGTATGTTATATTCCACGAAGAAGATGCCGATTGCCGTCATCGCCTGCCATGAAGAGAATAAGCGGCCAAATTTTGAACGCTGTCATACCGAAAAGTCTTCCCCTCCATCATCTCTCATCAACGGAGGCTCCACTTCTTCACCGGCGCCGGCTTCAACTCACGGTCCCTAGCTTCCACATGAAAATCATATTCGCCCTCTCTGAGTACCATAGCTTTCTCCATTAACGCGGTGTCGTGCACCCCAACGTAGTCCCCTGGAACGTCCACCGCCCATTCTAGCCCTCGAAAGGTCAGCAAGGTCCTGATAACTCCGATTCGAGTATCGCGGACAGGAGGGTACTGGTTGGGATGCTCGCCTTCGACTAGCCTATTGTCCCGATTCTCGAATGACACCTAGATGGTTTTCAAGTTGTGACGGGACTTTAGCCACGCTAGAAGATTTCACCAAAGCTTCTCCTTCCAGGCGCCGTTGCGGCATTCTCCTTGCGAAAGAAGGATTCCGATGTCGCGAAGGCTCTTGACATTGTCGCTGATGTGCTTGAGCCATCAGAGCGAGACTTGGGGTCGGTGAGCTTCCACTTGTTCCAGCCATAGAAGATATCGCCATCCTCTTCGTAATATTTCTTACTGTCCTTGCCGGCCAAGGCTATGAGCATCTGGATGGGGAAATTCTCACGTCGGGTCTCCTGATCTGTTCCTTCGACACAGCGTTCGTAGTAGTACGGGGTGATGGGGTCAGGCTCGGTCAAGATGTGTTGGAGGATGCGTTGGCGGACTTCGTCTTCGCAGTCTAGGAGGCAGAAGGGTTTGTTTGGGTCGTAATCTGTGGGTGGGTTGCCCTTGGGATCAGCTAGAGGTTGGTAGATGGGCCCAGGTGAAGCTTTTTATGTCTTTGGTCGACGAGTCATGTTGTCGTTGAGAGGGTCGCTGGCCTGTTCAAAATTTCGGAGTCAGAACTTCCTTATCGGACGATCAAAGCGTCATGAGACATGTTCTGGGGGCATTTCAAAGGTGAAAGTGCCACTTTGCTCCTCAAGTCATGTTGCAACTCCATTCACGAGACTAAAGAGGCAGGTGTGGCTCCGAAAAGACGTATCTGAGATGCTTGAGCCGCAACAGGATTGTTAATCTTAGTTGGGTCGACAATGATGTGTTTGATATGTTTAGGGTCAATGTTGGAAGTTATGCGGTTGGTAGGTATGCGGTGAAGAATTTCTTTGACCGATGGAAATTCTTCGTCGTCGTCAAGGACTAGAGGAGGCATTTCGTGGTCGTCGCTGGGGTCAACGAGGTTCGTATTCTAGGCTGGTAACCCTGGAGCGTCTGGCAGTGAAGTATCTGAGTCCTGTTCGACCCCGCCCTGTGGCGGAACAGTGTTGTAGGTATCTTGCCTCAGCTCAGCCTCAAGCTGCGATCCAGGTTTCGCGGTGGAAGCAGCAAGATCTGCTAGGCTGAAGACGTAAACAACGTTAGCGCCGGATTTTATGGAACACAAATTCATCAAGAGGTCTCATTTACCTCGCCTTTTTTGCCTGCTCAAACTGTCCTCCTCTTCTCGCTTTCGTTGCTCTTCTTTCACTCGTAGGTTGTTGCAAATACCTTTCAGTCCAATACGACCTTCTGCATGTTGATTTGCGTACCTTCGCCTGCAGCTTCCATATCGGTTGAGGTAAGGATCCAGTGTGATGAGATTTGGAAAGAGCGACTCTATTGGTCCGGGATTAATGCAATGGGACTGGTGTATGACCTAGCGAGAAAGCAAGGTGAGTATATGAAAGACTTAAAACTTCAATAGTGGGTAGGTACAATCGCCCTTCAAACAGAGTCTTATACCATCAGGATCCTTTGTGAGTACCTCAGACAGTGGTGGGGTGGGCTGCCGGTGATGAGTGAGTGCAAAGAGGATGGGATTTCAAGGAGGGTAGGGGCCGGTTCATTATTAATAATGGGTTGATAATGTCAGTAAGTGAGAGCATCAGTCGGGCGCGGTGAGGTGATGAGATGACAAGGTGACGAAAGTCTCAGTCTTTGTTGACCAACGAGAGATGTTTACAAAGGGCAGCAATCACCCATCAAACCTCAAAACTCCTCATCAGTATCGTTGATCCTTTGTTTTCATAGTCCCTAGATATATGCAATTGAATGAAATGCGTGCCTTCGATCTCTTACACTGCCATATCACGGATAGGCGTCACCCCACATATCACCTTCTTCTTCGACAGCATCATCTATGGTCGCTACCCTCCTGCCCTCTTCCTTTCCCCTCCTCTTCCTTTCTTCTCTCGTGATAAGCCGACTTGGCGTCATTGGTGTTAGTGGTGTGAACGGCATATATGGGCTATATGGTGTTGCAGGTACGCCTGTCTGGGGGGTGCGAAGACCGTGATTTGGTACTTTGCGTTCAAGCACTGTGGCTTTGATAGCGGATGGAGGACGGTTGGAGTTAAACTCGGTAGGATGTTGGTTTCGTAGAGGCAGTGGAGCACTGCGGAGAGGATTGAGGTGCTGTGGAGTGTTGCGCTGAGAGCTGGGGAGATTCAGTGCCTGGGTGCGGAGAGCAAGAGGAGCAGGAGTGCGCTTGGGCTTGGTGAGGTCGCCCGATGACCCGGACCTATCGCGGTCGCTACTTTGAAGTTCAGGTCGGCTCAGGTATACCTCCGGTATAGTTTGGATTGTAGGTGTGGGGGGACCAGAGGTACGCGATGTCCGAAGGGAAGGTTCTGGGAATCTTGCGCTTCTTGGGCTCAACAGATCTATGTGGTCTTCTCGAGACTTGGAGGCCTTTTTGTACGGTGGTGTGGGTGGAGGCGGTCCTGGATCATCGTAGACCCGAGGGCTGAGTGGTTCAGATTCTCCGTATGCGTCGTTGTAATCTGGAATCAAATCGGGCGAGCCCATTGGAGGAGATATCGGGAGGTTGCGTATGCCTCGTCTCTTGCTGAAGCTGCCGAAAGACGACCGCGATGAGTTTCGACTGTAAATGGAGAGTGGTGTGGGTTTTGATGACGTTTGAGGAGACTTTGTCAGAGTCCTCGAAGGCGACTTCGTGTCTGAGCGAGGGGGAAGTACGGATGTAAACTGCTGGGTTGAGCGAAGATGTTGGAATTCTGGCGGGTACTGTGGCGATATTGGTGACCGAGGTTGCTGTTCCTCTGAAAGGTTGACCACTGAGGTGGATTTCTTTTCATCATGGGCCATGACTGCTGCGTACAGTCGTTCCATCTCTCGCTGGTTTCTCTCCTTATCGTCTTCAATAACGCTTTCATCAAACGTGATAACGCTACTTTGTACCGATGGCTGTTGCTTCTTGTGACCACCCTTGACGATAGAGCCCCAACCATCGCTGCTGCTGGCACTCTTGTTTGGACTTTTGTTCGGACTGGGACTTGGCCAGTTGTGCTTCATGTCGACTGTGCTTTGCGGGCTTGGTCCAAATGGATTGCTATATGAGGGAGAGATTGGCGAGGGATCGAAAGCTTCGGGTACGTCTTGCTTGACAGGCTTCATCATTTCCATTGCGAGTGTTCCGGGCGAAGCTTGAGCAGCACGACGAAGACGGCGTCCAAAGAGTAGAATGGCAGTGCCGATAACAATGACAGAGAAGACGTATGCGCCGATTATGGAGGCAATCTGTGCGGGGAGGTATTTTGGATCTCGCAATGCCGATGCTGAAATCGGAGGCCCTTTGCCTGGTGGAGGTGCCGGCGCTTCCCAGATGCTAACGTGCCAGATATTTTTTGGTGTAGCTGCAGCAGTAAGTAGGAGCGGCTGTACTATGAGGATGTATTTGAGAGGGAGAAACGGCGACATCGTACGGTCTCTTGACGACTGTGAGTGTGCAGACGTCTCCCAGGCACCGTTTCGTCCCGAACCCCCAGGAAAGGGGATGTGCTTCTATTTGCATTGTTAGCAGTCTGCAAGAGAGGTTAACGCTGGGCTGTGATTGGGTTGGTGACAGGGTGACGGAGAGGCAGCTAAGCGCTGGGATGGGGAGAAGTCTCGGGCACTAGGGTGTGAAACAAAAGTTGAGTCTAGACCCTGCAGATAGAGCGCCTCTCCAATGCACACACCTTGCTTCTGCTTCGAAATCACATAACTTCGCCATATGATTTGTTAAGTTCAAAATTCTCACGTACCTGAGCCTAAACCTTTAGGATCATGAAGCTTCCGGCCTGTGCCCCTGGAGCTCTGCTGCCCAACTGTCTCAATGCTATTATCGCAAGCCTATCGGGGGTTGTAACTGTAATAACCCCCTCGCTGTCTTCCTTAATGATAGGGGATGATTCTCGTGGTCTATATATGTTCTCTGCTCTTATTCCGATATCTTGTTGGGATTTGCTCTTCAGGCCGCCCACCTGGTCGCAGTCGGTTTCGCAAGGCACCCAGCCTCTGTCTGCCCCAAAATCTGGCTTGTTCGAGTCGTCTGTGTAGTCTAAGCATGATTCATGCTAGGTGCAGTACTCAAGTTGAACCGGTTTGTCCCGGCAGATATATGTGGGCTGCCGCCCTTGGTTAGGAGCACTCATCACTGCGTCGTGATGAGTGATGTGACCCCAAACCCTAAGGGTGCGACGCTTGTTCGGCCTGCTGCCCTCGCTGTTGCTGGTTCTCCAGCTCCTGTGCCCAATATCGTAATGTTAAAATCGCAAAATTCATCAGGAATGTTCTCATCAAAATTCGTTGTGACTCTGATAATTTCGCGGTCTCTGTGCACATTCTTGAAAAGATCGTGTGAGTTTGCGGTTGGACTTGCTCGCAGGCTGGGGTCGTCTTCTCGAGCCTAGGATCCTTTGTCTGCACCAACTTCTAGTCCGCCTGAGCTTGTTTTGAAGTCCCCTCATGGTATTTTGCCTCAACCTGTGACAATACATGACTTGGGTGTCTTTGTACCGGCAGATATATACATGTATATTTATGTGGGCAATCTCTTTGCGTTAGCAGCCCTCGCGAGTTGAGTGACACAGCCGTGTGCAACTACTTTTGAGCGTTTATTGCCTTTCTTTGGGCTTCAATGCCATTTACAATTCCATGCTAGTGCGACTCTGTACCTTGATATGTATACTGCGTCGTAGGACAAGCCCTCCAAATCTAGCAATACTTGGATAGTCGTTCTACAAGGATTCGATTGATAAGTAGATGAGGAGCAATGAATAATCTAGTGTCAGGGGAGGTAGTCCGTTCCTTCTGCCATTTTGAAGACCCAGTTCCACAAGCAGCTTATGAGTGTATTGGTAGCAAAACCGTGATTTTTACCTGACTGAAAAGTAATCCGCCAGTGAACCGTTCATGTATGCTGGCTATTTACCTTATCTGCCCTCTATTCGGGTATCAACAAGCACCCAACTACACCAGACCCCACAATCCACCTCTACCACCCTCCCTTTCCCTTCCCACTCCCCTCTCACTTGTAACCAATCCTCCTCGAAAGCCTTCGTCCCAGTGCCCAGCTGGCCGTATTCGCCCTCTCCCGTGACCCATACTTTTCCATCGCGAGTCAGCGCAAGTATATGTCCAGACCCTACACCAACATCCACCACATCCACCCCTCCGTCAATGTCTACCAGCGCTACTTCCGCTCCATCCGAAGGCCGCGGTAAAGCATTCACTTTCTTCGCTTCGCCAGCCTGCCCTCCCCAAATGTACAGATCGCTGTCCTCCGACACTGCTGCGCCAATCCACCCGCCGACTGCAATCTTGCGGATCGGTATGCCACCAAGAAATGGAACTAGACAGGGTTTCTCTGCTGGGCTAGAAGGGGTGGGACTGCGTCCGAGTGTCTGAGGGTGCAATGCTGAGCCAAACGTCAAGACTTCTTGAGTAACAGTCAAGGCGGTGAAGCATGTTGCCGAGGCAAGGAGGGAGACTAGAGGTGAGAAGAGAGAGTATGTAGATGTGGGCGGTTCAGAAGATAGGAATTCCTCGAATGAAGCGAACGTGTGGATTTCGAGCTTTGCAGTAGGTATAGATAACTGAACGCGTGGTGTTTCCGCTGATAATGGCGAAGAGAAGCCGCTGGAAGTTCTTTGATGGGAGGCCATGTCTGTAAGGTGTCAGTTTTGGCCGAATCTATACATGACGAGCAGGCGAACGTACTGGTGGAGATGCAGAATTCACCATTGTCGGCTATCGCGAGGTGTTCGATTGATAGATTCTGCCGGTTAATGAAACTATCTTCGCTGAAGTGGTGCTTCTTGAACCCTGGGTCCTTCGATCCATACATATCGTCCGTAAAGAGATACACACTGCCATTCTTACTCAAGGCTCCTAGCACACCGCTAGTGTCTCCAAAGATAGTCCTGATATTTCTAGGCCATGGACCTTCAATGACGACGGGGCCCAATCCGGAAGGGCGGAATCCGCGATGGACAAGGGTTCCATCGATATCTATGACAGTGGAGCTCCATAGTGCGCATCGAACGTCAATGCCAGGAGCTCGATAAACCCTTTCGAATCCAGCAACATCATCATTGTGATGTCTGTCTTGGTCAAGAAGTTGGTGGTGGGCATTGAATCCACACATGTATAGCTCCATATTGATTCCCACGAGGTTCAATACCTGCAGCCCTTGCGCAGGATGTATCCATGGACGTCCTGCGTAGAAGGGTTTTCCTGTATCGAAATAATGCGAGAAATCAGGACACATCCCATCGGCAAATTCATGATGTTTCTACTGAGTGACTTTCAAGGAGGATATGACTAAACGATAGAGGATTGCGAAATAAATACTTGACATTGACGCTGATACGAAGTTAAAACAGGACAATAGGAACCCCAACCCGCAGCACCGAATAGCGCTCAGTACACGCTATCCCAGACTGGCTCAAAGGATTTGAGCAGGATGAGGGATTGTCCGCTGTTTATTTTGTTGATGGTTGGCTGGCACCATCAGCCAATCACAACCCAAGTATAATAATTACCTAAGCCTCTCCTTCTTCACCAATTCCCAGGAGCCTTGGACTTCTCTTCCTTCCAACAAATCCCAGGAGATTTATCGCGACTCGTGAGTCTGGCTCAAAGGTGGCTTACCTCCGCTTACAGAGCTGGAAACACGCCGGACATAAGAACTCTCCATCAGCCAAGTTGTTTCCTGCGGGGGATCCGGGGATTGAACGGTCAAATGGGTTGCGGATTAAGCACGGTCTGCTGAAGACGCTCGTGGCCTGATTGGAATTGACGTAAGGTAGTCAATGGATTTTACGTGGGTTGAACGACTACTCTCATTGCTTCGGAAATATGTTCCTTCTACGCATTGCGGGGAAAAGTTTCCCTGACTTTGTTTAGGTTATATCAAGCCGTTGCCTATGCATCTCGAGTCTCATTCTTTCTCTTCTCAATTTAACAGAAGGCCTAGATTGACCAGCAGTAATTCTTAACAATCAACTACATTCGCCATGTCGAACACCAAGACAGTCCAAGTCTCCCACCTGGGTGCCACAGCTGGCTACCAGATGCCCCACCCCTACGATCCCTCCAAGCCCACTCTCGTCCTCGTCAACTCCTTCACCACATCCTCTGAACTCTATAAAAGCCAGTATGGGAACTCCAAGCTCACCTCGAAGATGAATCTACTTGCCATTGAGCTCCTCGGCCACGGCAAGACCCGCACCAAGCACGAGAACTTTACATACTGGGATACTGCCATCATGAACCTAGAGGTCATGGAGAAATTGAGCGTCAAGAAGGCCTTTGTACTGGGTACTAGCCAGGGCGGATGGATCACCGTCAGGATGGCCTTGTTGGCACCAGACAGGATTGAGGGCATAATCCCACTAGGCACATCTCTTGACTTCGAGTCCGAACGCACCCGCCAATTGGGCTGCTGGGACGGCGTGGCTGCCTGCACCGGTCCCATTGATAAATGGACGGTTAGTAAGGCAACACCTGACTTCGAGCCCGACAACGATTACTGCAATTTCCTCATCGACATCGGCTTCGGCAAGACCTGTCCTCAGGAAACCCGCGACTTCTGGATCAAGACCATCAAATCCAACTACCGGGGCGACGATGGCCGAAGGCGAGCACGAATGGCAGCCATCAACCTACGGGAAAGAGATGGTCTACACGGCAGACTCTTCGATGTCCGCTGCCCTGTAATGTGGCTCCACGGCACTGACGACGTCGTCTACTCTGTCGCAAACGCGGAGCAGGAGATCAAGATGCTTGTCAATGCCCCAGAGGCCAACTTGGTCACTGTGAAGGGTGGAGCCCACTTCTTGAGTGCTAGTCATCCTCAGGACGTTGACAATGCCCTGATCGAGTTCATTGGGAGGGTGCATAAGTAAGCTGTGAGATTGAGACATCCACATGCTGAAACTGGCTGACGTGGCTAAGTAGTCGGAGCAAGCTATGAGATTTGGAATTGTGTATATTACTAGAGCTTTTGTACATAGCTAAAAGATTCTCGATATGATTGACCTTGCCTGTGACTTTGCAATCAATCCGGACGGCCAAACCCTAACACTAAGCCCAATCCATCCCCGCAATCAAGACCGCGATCGAACGCGTCTGCCCCAATCCGGTACTTCACACCATTCATCTCAACTCAATAATAGTAATGTGACCCATCTTCTAATATTTCCAACGCCATCAGCACCTAATACCAAAATCCCTACCGCTTCTCCTCCCCAACTTCCTACCGCAATGCCGCCCCCAAACACACCCCAGCATGCCCCATCCTCCGCAGCAAAAGGCAAAGCACGCGCTCCGCCCTCAGATCCTCACATCCCCTCTACATCAGAGCCCAAATCAACAACCCGAACAGAAATGCACCAAGAGATCGCCCGCCGTGAGCGTGCTGCGCATGTACTGGGGAGTTGGGAGTTGTTGGCGTGGTATAGTGCGAATTATGGGGAGGTGGGTCTATACAAGCTCTCAAGAGCCTGTTTATTTCCTCAAATTGCGTGAGCTGGGAAGGAAATCATGTTATATGTCTAGGCTCTGAGGATCCTGCTTGTACTCGTACTAGAGGGGAAGAGCTGGGCTAATTTGTTACACTGTGGAGTAAAGCAGAGTATACCCCAGACGCGATTGAGGTTTCAAAAGGAGATGATTGGATTGGAGCTGTCGAGTGAAGGGGAGGAGATGGAGAGTGAGGGGGATGAGGTGGATGGTGAGAAGGGGAAGGGTGTGCGGAAAGGTGGAGGTGGGGGAAAGAGGAAGGGGATTTTGAAGGGGTAGGAGGGTGACTGTGGAGGGTGGGAAGAGGGGGGGAATGAGAAGCATTGTTATGACCAGCATATTTACGACAGCATGAGGTAAGGAAACGAACTCACGACGCCACTCCAACGATTTATGATGTATTAGTATAACAGAGGTATGAAGATAGATCACAATATGTACCGTATAAATCTTACAATATAAAGTACTCCGTCCTCTTTCTGGGGTTTGCACCCATCACAACTGCTGTCTTATTTCGTCTGGCGCCGCTTCACCAGCCCCCTCTTCATTGATCATGCTCGCTATATCCCCAACCTGCTTCCTCGTACTCACTTCGCGATTTCTTAACCGTGAGCGCATTGCTGCTAGCTTCATCGTCAATCCTTGAGTGTTACCTCTCATGACTGCTAGTTGTTATTGTAGGGGTTCGGAGCTGGAGGATAGTCTGTTCAGGTGGAGGTATACATCTGTGCCGTATCTATGGAGATGGACTAGGTCAGCTCCATTCAAATGATCGGGAAGAGTTGGAGGACTCACCCCTCCATGCTGATAAGTTTGAGGTCGCCTCCAAAGTACCGTGCATATAATCGACTGATGGGTAGACCATAACCAAATCCAGCCATAGGGGCTTTGAAATCACTCTTGTTGAAATTGGGATCCAGATCCGGCGTCGAATCCACAGTCGTGTACATGTACGTCCAGACTAAGGGTATTGTAGATCTTGGTATGCCTCCTCCTTCGTCCGAGATCTTGATCGTTATGTCTTCCTTCCCTTCAGCAATAATAATCTTCGTCACAGGAAACTCCTCCTTCTCCGGTCCATGCGTTTCCACAACCGCTCGTAGGGAGTTCTTAAGGGTTTCGAACAGCATGTGCGATAGATGTCCCGGCACGTACATAAAATGTAGATCGGGTTTGCAAACCAATTGGACCTTTGGTGCGTCAAACATGCCGTAGTGATCTTCACACACGAACCTCGCGTTCTCGATAGCCTCTTGGGCCAATTCCCTAACGTTGGTCTTTGTGCATATTATACCAACGTAATTAGGCTCCATTGACGACTTCTGATCTGTGAGGGCGATGTGTTGGCCGATAAGCATTCGAATGCCTATTCGTGACATGTAGAATCGGTCGAGGAAGGATTGGATATTCGTGTCGATCTGCATCCGTTGACGTTTTCGCTTGTATTCATTGATACCCTGCGCAACTGTTGTCACCACGCCATCATGCCGCCTCTTGATACCTTCCAGAGTCTTGGCAAATCGCTTGTTGTAGTCATTCAGTTCTGGTGGCCACTCGCCCTCCTCGTCTATGCTGGCATAGTACCTCCTTGAGGAGCTTTTGCCTGCACCACTACTGCCATTGCCATTTCTTTGCTGCGATCGGTATTGGCCTTCTTTTACGCTGGGATTATGTGTAGTCTGGCTTAGAATCTTTGATTCTCGCGCATTCTGTTTCATTGGCCGGAGGAGCCGCTCTTTAATCTCCGAGTCTAGGTTTGGTCTCGATAGGCTCGTTATGTCCTATCCTGCGATCAGCCAAGGTCCTCGACGGAATCAGGGCAGTATGCTCCATACTTCGAATGATTGTGAATACCAGTCTCTGACTTTTTTGATCGATGGCATATCATTCAGCCCATCCGGCAAATTTCCAAGCTCTTGTACCCTATGTGCCAGTCGAATGGGGAGCTCTTCGGAGAGGAATTGGGAGGCGCGGAATAGGGTACCTGGGCAGAGGGCTGTCAGCGCTTTTGTTGGAGTCCTGCTCCCAGGGGTATTTCTTCACCTGTAGATGGCCTTTCCCCGAACTGTACCATCTGACGCAAGCTCACTCCAGTCGCGGGGAAACTGGAGTAGTGTTTGATGGTGTCCAGCAGCCTCTCTGAACCCTTCCATGACATCTTGCTTTCTCAGGCCTTGCGGCCTAATTCCCTGGGACAGACGCCAATGTGCTCGAAGCTTTCCCCCTGGATTCAATGGTATGAATCTCTTGCAATGGCCCAGCACACGTGATGCCTCACACAATTCCTGCCAGTTGCTGACTTGGATATCAAGGTAGCTTAGTAGAGGAAGGTTCGGGCTCCAGAAAGCAGTATTCGGCCAATTGGTAGGTACCGTAAGAAAAAATACATACAAAGGATTGAACACTGTTTGTTGTGCCTTGTCTATAACTGAGTCATTCACGAATCGAAGTGGGAGGACTTCCCGAGGCCCGGCGCTTTCCCCACAATTTCATGGTGTCGGGTGAATTTCGCTTGAACGTACCCCCTGTTCCATCCTCTTCTCCGACATTTGACGTCTCTATTATGGGATTCTGGCCTAAGTTTCCTCGAGAAACCTCCTCTATTGTTCCGATTCTGCCCGTAGAGCCAAGAGGAGCACGCGAGTACTCGACACAATGAGCTTGCCTATCTCCTATGGAGAAAGGCTTTCGGCATTCTCCCCGACCTCTATCTAGCCACCCTCTCGTTACCTGCCAGCGCTCTCCCTGCACTTGTACTTCCTTGACCACCGTGACCGCTGAAAGGAGTTCAAGAATAGTGTGGGAGACCTATTGATGCCCTTGATGGACCAGGCTTGACCAAATGCTTGATGGACAGTGCAAAATGCTGTCATTGGCGTATTTTGACCACCTGAATCATCATCATGGAGGGTAAATTGTGCAAGTAGAGGCTGATGAATGACATTGTAATATTGATGGTGGCTTGATGGGCAAATATCTCGGAGCCATTGTTTTGGCCAGCATGGAACGAGCAAGTCGCGCTTTCCATTTCTTCTTAAGCCCACCCCAGCTCCAAATTCGAAAGATCCAAGCACCAATCACCGCAAAATGGAGCAGTCATACAATTTCGCGTATCCGTTCCCTCGCTTTGCAAGTCCTTCTAAGAGTGCTCCCTTGACTCCTCAAAACGCGTCAACTCCTGACCCTGCACTCATGCCTCGCAACAGTAATCCCAGTGCTCCAAACGTACAGCAATCGCAGTCTTCCTTGTCCTTGCAATCTTTCTATGGATACCCAATCCGTTCCCGGGTACTCCGAGACAGCCAGACCGAGTGCAGTTCTCCCATGATGCAGTTGACGAGTAAGCCATTGGTCACTGCCTACCCAGAAATTGCTGATCAATGAAGCTACTTCTCCCATTACGAAGGGCACCAAGACTGCGGTATCACATCCAAGGATCTGTATATCTCTCCGATCCCATTTGAAGACAATGGCCCGAAGCACAAGCTTTGCTGTAGCAACCGTGCTACGCTTCTGGAAGCCATGGGCGGAGGTGGACGTCACGGCTTCGAACGGCCTTACTTCCCAGCAGGATACCATTATCGAAGGTATTCAACTGCAGAGATCTGTATGATCCTTGAACGCTTTGATGCAGTGGTCTTCATTGGTGATGACGTACTCAAGTACATCTACGCTGCCATCAATATGCTTCTCGGGGAGAACATGGCCCGAGGAGGCTTCAAGCAATGGAAAATGACCGAAAGCAATCGTGTTATCTGCCGCTGCGATAATCAGTTGACTAGACCTGAGTGCTCCAGTCATATCGTCATGGAAAGTCAGTATGTAACCGACAACGATGAAGGTAGTGGCCATAGGAGCCCTTCCTACTGTGATCATAAGTGCAATGAGATTTATTCTACCAGAAGAAGGCCGAGCTTACAGCTTTAGGCACACCGCATGTGTACTTCCCAATCGCACGTTCCCAAGCCTCTGAAGACCTCCACGCCAGGTTCGCATCTCTACTTGCTCAAGACTCTGATGCCTACAAACCAATCCTGGTCATCCGCTCCCTATCACTGGCAACGTCGCTCTCTTGGGCAGCAGCGACGTCGTCTATGGACGAGTGGGTCTCTCTGGCCGATGCCTCTGGTCGAAACATTCCTTTCCTATGGCTCGGCCCAAACGCTGCCGGCCATCTCAAACCCCCTGGCCAGATTTTGAGCCAAGGCAACAATGCAATCTGACACTACACGATTGAGGCCCAAAAGGAAGCAAAGCCTCGAGAGCTCGACGCCCTCGGCATGTACAATCTAACATTGCAAGCGAACAGCTGGGATGGTAGTTTCTATAGGCAAAAGGTTGGCCTTGTACAGGCTATGGTGGTAAGCGATTTCAGTGGTGACGGACGACTGCTCTAAGCGTCTCATTGCTAATACTGATTAGATCATCAACTGGCTGTCCAGGGTTGAGTCGACATAAGACTCTCGAGTTTGCCAGGCGTTTTTAGAAGCGCAAAACCAAGGCAATTTGTTTCTAATAATAGGTACAATAAGTCAGATGCTATAGGAGCTTCGCAAAATTCACAGATGGTGGATAGCATATCAACACACCGGTCTTGATATCTTGTGACTTGTTGCACAACCCTTTTTCAATTACATCAGACTTTCCTAGCTGCGTTCGAAAATGTTTCCCATTCTAGTATGTTGGTCCGAATGGAAGCTTGATCCTCACAGCATCTCCCTGTCATGCTTTCTTGACTTCCGTGTGCTATATCTTAATAGCACCTCATTATGTACTAACATTGTTCTGATTCGCTGGCTGTGTGAGTCTCTCTGACGCAATATTGAACCCAGTTTGAAGTTTTGCTGACTAGATCTACAATGAGGATGGCTATAATTGTTTCGTGCATTCATTCCGAAAGCCGTCGGGACGGACCAAATGTTGCGGAAGATACTCTGCATTTGCCCAAGGAGGCAAAGTCCACATCACGTAGAGACTTATCATGATGAAGAGCGAGATTACAATGCTAAGCGCAATTGGAATTGGAGACTTCTCCGCACAGTGACAGCAGGCTTGTGATTGGAGGAAAGGAGGTTTCTCCGCGGTTGCCACCGAATTCAATGGCTTCGTCATCATCCAGTGGGAAGAGAAATAGGATCGCAATGGGCAATAAGGACCCATGCCTTGTTACATTGTGTGGACCCATTTCAATCACACCGACTTTCCTGCCGATCCTCGGACCTGGTCCGAGACAAAGTATGAGGACAATAACCACATGAATTATGCCTTCCATGGCCTCGCTGCTTCAAATTCCAGACACAACAGCCTTCGCCATCATGGAATATGAGATAGCTCTGCCTACACGCCCCACGAATCTTTTGACGTTCCTGCTAGGCCAGCCTCGAAGCTCATCCTTCCACGATAGCTACAACGAAGAGCCAACCTGGTTCTGCCCTTCCCAGACATTCTGCGTCTCAGCAGCCTCGCCAGAGACCAGGTCATACACCTTCGAACAGATAAAAGAGCTAGTCACGTCCTTTGCCTCAGGCCTCCGCAAAGCAGGATTCCAGCCCGGCGACCGCCTGATGACCATGTACGTACTTTCTTTTCGGAGGGTTATCTTCCCCATTGGGACCATTGGCTGAGTCCTGAGACCCATTGCAGGAGCAATATCTCTAGCTATGCCCCCTAAACATGTATCACACCTCTTTTTTCTATCCATAAAGAGGCATGCCGACCCCGAAATGTGCGTAGGGCTCCAGAGGACGTCTTTCTCTCTGTCCTTATCCTTGCCACTATTGCAGCAGGTGGTATCTTCGTTGATCGAGACCCTGATCACAGTGCCGAACAACAAGCCGCTATCATCAAGCACTGCGAGCCCACATTCTTACTCGTCTACTGTGGGCTTGAGGGTGTTGCGACAGAGACAATCCGTAAAGCTGACGCGGCCGACATCCACCAATATTGCTGGGATGGAAAGCTGTTTGATCCCGCAATTCCTTCGAAGGGAGGCGACACCAGTCTTCCCTATTGGAACATGCTCCTTGATCGTGAAGAAGGTTGAGCCTTCGAATGGAAACCCTTCGAGACAGAGACCGAGGCTGAAGCTACAGCAGTGATTATATACACATCAGGGTAAGTTTACCGTCTTCTTCAACACTGCCATCTTACGAGCCCCTTCTGAAATGAAGATAGTACGACCGGCGATCCCAAAGGCGTTGAACTGGGGCACAAAGGCCTCATCGCAGGCAGCACGACCTACACGCACTTCTCCACACCATCCGCAAACCAACCAAGATAGTCCCACAACTTCAGTACCGCCCGTGCGGCTAGTCAGTAAGTCTTGACCCACCGTACATCTCATCAGTTGGACACATTTGGGAGTCGCGGACCATGTTTCGAGACTCAAATGTTCCTACCACATATTTCATAACTCTAATTACCTCCGTCAAAGGAAGTTGCTGATGAAAGGTCTTCTTCAGAGGTATACTCTTCAACGCCCTCAAAAGCCGTTCCCAACTTCTCGTCTACGACTATCCCTCCTTCGAACTATCCAATTACCTCCACAGCATCTCCCAAAACCATACCACCATGGTCCGTGCTACCAAACAAGCACTAGAGGCAATGGCCCAACTTACAAGCTCGACCCACGACCTATCAAGTATCACAGCCATTCATGCCGGCGGGCAGATCATCCCGCAACGTACGCGCATCGCCGTTAACGATATAGTCGGCAGGCCTGTTGTCAGAGTCCTCTATGGTATGTCTGAGACTGCTACGTTCTTTACGTGTGAGATTGGGCCTCTAGATCAAGACGTAGCGGAAAGCACCTGTGTTGGAGCAAGGACAAGAAGGTGATGTGCAGTTTAAAACGCCTACGGCTATGGTACGTATTTTTCGGAGTGTTCCTTTCCCCCATTGAGAACATCATCTGAGTTCTACTATCTCTTGCGGGAACAATGGCTCGGGCTGGGCTCTCCAAAACCTTTCACAAGCCCTGTTTCTATCCATAAACAGGAGGTTATCGGCGCAACCCGAAAGCTACTCAAGGGGTCGTTACGTCCGATGGCTGGATCGATAGTGGGGATACGGGATTCTATGCTATGGACGGACAGTGGCATGTCACCGGTCGTGTGAAAGAGTTGCTGAAGGTCAAGGGGAGGAGCATCAGCCCGGTACATAACCGCATCCTACACTTCCGCGCCGTTCAATTCACACATACTTCCCTTAAACCCATTCCCCTCCCGACTAACTCCCCAACTCTGGCTCGACTTGGGGTTCTCGCGGGTGACAAAAGAATCGGTTCGCCAGGCACTTATAATAGTCTATAGTCCCATATGCCGCCGTATTGTAGCCCCGCAGACATCCAAATCTGCCTTATAGCCTAGCTACTCCCAGGTCAGCGCCCGGGCGCAGAAACCGTCCTCCTCTAAGATTTGCTCTATCCGGCGTATATCTTTAGGGGTTATTTTAGCTGCTTTACCCCGTTGCTCCTCGTACTTAGGGTTATTAGTGTTACGCCGGGAGCTGGTCGCGGTGTAAATCCTTTGAATAGTCTGCTTTGGGACGCCCGTAACGTTCTCGATCGATCCGAATGATTGGGCGCTGTCGTACTGGAGGGTCCGGACCCTTTTGCGTACTGGGGTGTTCCATTCTTCGCCTGAATTATGCGGTACTGGCGTGATGAAATTTGGACGTTTTATGAGACTTATTGAGTTGATTGATTATCTAAGAAGCTCAGTGCATGCAGGTGTTTTATGACTGAGACGGCTAACTAAGCGAATTTCCAGCATGGCGACGATTGGGGCATAAGTATAGGGCGTATAGGTCGAATTAATAGGGGAGTTATAGGCGGAAAGGGGTTTTGGTAGAGGCCTCGCTTTTGTCACCCGGCGAGGTAATCTACCTTAGCCTCGGTACCGTTCCGTTATTAGCGCGAATTGTCGAGTCGCACCTAAGCCCTTCCTGCAGAAATCTTTACTCAAGAAGTACTTTCCCTTGATTGTAACCATGACCAAAAAGAAGAAGTCCAGCAATGGTGCAGGCGCTATCAGCACTGCTTCTGCCAACAACTTGTCGACTTCCTCAACACCGTCAGCTTCCCCTTCCCTCAATGGAGTCCAGTCTATTTCCAAGAACAAGATCCCAGACCCCTCGACCTCAGCACTGATAATATGCCGCAATAAACATTGGAGATGTATGACCTCTTACTATTCCGTGACACGGCTTGTCTGTGTTATAGAGCTCATGTTCAACAGATATTTCAAGCTTCCACGGTCCTTGGCTGCAGTTACCTCCAGAAGTCCTCGAATCACTCGCCTACAGCAATTATGACTCCCCGCGTCCGCGTCCCATAGATCCGGCCGTCTTCTTCGATCTGGTCAAAGTCCGGCGCTTGGTAGAGGAGGCTACCGATCTCGCTGTGCGCGCCGCCAACGGTACAACCGCATCTTCGTTGAGTGCGGGAAATGGCATATTGGGTGGTGGTGGAGCAGCAGCTTTGGGCTTGGGCACTGGCGGAGGCGGGCCTAATGCGAAGCTCAGCAGAGAAAGAAAGCACCGGATGCGGGAGCAGGCTACTCAAAAGCTATCCCGCGCATACAAGTTGGACGAAATCGCGGCCAGCGTAGCTACCATGCAGGGGGCGTCTTCGTTAGAAGAGGTCGCCAAAATGGTCTTGCAACGCAGTGCAAACGATAGCGACGCCAAGTATGTGCACTTCTTCCACGAGAAGATTCCTTCCAGGATGCTCGCCCAGTGCACTGCTTTAGAGCCATTAGATCAAGTCATTCAAGATCATCCAACCGAGGGCGCGCCTTTACGGACAAGAGCTGTGACCCGGATATTCAAGGATGATTTCGTCGGTGCCGCACACGATTTGACTGAAGCGCTGGCGGTCTGTCGCTACACAATGGCTCAACACAAGGCAGGTAGAGGGCAGCTAGAGCTGGCAAATGCCCTAGGCGGGGCTGAGAGAAGAAACGGTGGCGCGCGGGATTGGAAATATGAGCCCAAAATTGAGGAAGCAGATCAACCTAGCAGCCTGGAGACCCAGCTGCTTTTCCACCGCGCCGGGGTCTATCTTACACTTGCTTGCCAACATGTCCATGCGTCGCTTGATGGCTTGGACGCAGCTCAAGGATTGTCGGCATCCCAGCCAGAGCTTACGAAGGATCCAGCAGAGAAAGCAGCTCACTCACGCCGGCTAGAGGCGCGCAAGATGGTCAAGACTAATGCTAAACGTGCTCTGCGGGATTACTTGAGCTTTCTCTCACATTTCGACTACACACCAGGACTCCCAGCTGAGGTCACAGAAGAATTCTTTCGTAAAGTCAACACCGCGGCAGGTGGGTTTGGAAACCCCAAGGGAACAAATCGGCTCCTCGAGATGTCGAGCAATTCTAACCTCAGCAACGGCCATCTCTCTGATTCGCTTGTCCCACATAAACACAAAGACACACACCGCCACGGCACAAACGGGGCTCTTAATGAGAATACCTACGCAGGACTTCCTTCGCCCGAAATCCATCCCGTCTCTGCCCTCTTCTCATCGTCTCCTCCTGATAACCTTCCTCCCTATCCTGCGACATCGCAAGCACTTGTTCCCCGCAAACAAGCTCAGAAAAAGGCAGCTGATGACTTTGCTAGTCATTTCTTGGCTCAGTCGGAGCAGCATGAAGCAGTGACATATCATCCTCTCTTCACAGATGCTCTCCATTCGCTGCTGCTATGCCATTCACTTATCCAGACCTCCCCAAAGGAGCATCTCAGACACGCTCACATGGTAGCTCGGCTAGCCCGCGTCTGTGATGGCTATCCAATCTTTCTTGCAGCGCGCTCTCCAAGTCGGGCTGATTGGATCGAAGTCGTGCGCCGTGCTAACAACTGGGTTGGACTGCAGCAATCGTGGGAGACCTTGTGCGCGCCTGCTCCTTTGCCTGGACAAGTAGGGGCAACGAAGAAAGAAGAGACCGAGGAACAGGCAAAAGAACGGCGTAGGCAAGAGGCAATATTGGAAGCCTTGGCTGATGAGCGTGTACACGACGAAGCAAGCTTCCAAGCTGCAGTGGCAGCACGAGAGCGAAGAGCCGAGGAGCAGAGAAGAGAAGAGCTTGGAAAGGGTGGTGGTAGTCCTAAGCGGTGGGCTCAGGAGGACGGGAAAGAGTATCCCATCAGCACCGAGAGGGCAGAAGCCATTGCGAGATGGGTGAGAGAAGCTCCTCTTACAGTTGCTGGTGCTGCCAAGGCAAAACGAGGTCCAAAGAAGGGGAAGGGGCGAAAAGAGCCCGCTCACGGCGAACATGATCTGGGCGCCAGTGTTGGTCAACTGGATGTGAATGAAGACGAAAGACGTAGTGCTGTGGACGAGGAGCTCGATACTTAGCCTTCTGAAAATCATCTCCAGACTTGCTGACATAGAGGAAACCCATGATCAATGGCTCGATAACAAGCACAAACGTCTGTGCTATCACTGACATATAGCCTCGTCGTCCATTGAACATAACTTTGTGGGTATGTTTTTAGGAATGTCCCCCCAAGGACTCGGTCTAGGCTAATTTTGAGCTCGAATTGGTACCTAATGCGCGGGCCCGAGAAGCTCGAAGTTCACTTCAACAATTACCGTGCCTCCTCAGTTCCTCTTGGCAGGGGTTTCCTCCTAACCCTAAGCAGCTAACTCGGCCCGAAATTGCAACGTATAGGAAGTCACACTGAGGATTAGCACTTCACTGTGCAACCCGTCCTTGTTGGGCCTGGTCCTCGCTTACCGACCAATGTCACAAGGGGACCAGCGCCTCACGGCATCAAGTGCTGACCACCATTCACATGTTTGATCAGCCCCTGATAAGGCTTGCGCCCAGTCCTTGTTTAGCACGGACTAGATGGGCATATCTTCCAATGGTTGGGGTGGCTCGCACACCATTACCTTGATCACATTCAGCGAAAGGCTGTCCCATTGCGTGTCCAATGAATCTACTCGTTCTAGAACGCTTTGTACGGCTTTTTCAAAGTCTGCGGACCTGCGCCATGGCCTCCTACGAATAGTGGGGGCGAAGTGCCTCCTTGTGCCTGGTCTTTGCTGATATATTCTGTCAGGCTGAGCTGCCAAGGCCACTGACGATAATTTACTGCCCTTGTCTGGACGCTTTTGCTATTCCTGTGCAGGCAGTGTGGCCTTTCGTCTTGGCCCTGTATTTATCGCCCTCCTGCTCGTTAAGTCTATTTCTCGTCATAAACATCGTTCCAGTCCTACCGTTATTCAGCCTCGAGAACCGTTAGTCCCTCTTTTCAGCTACGGTCGGTCCGACAATGTCCGCGACCGATTGTATGCCAATAGGTCTGGTGTACGATGCTGGTCTCACTGATTGCGCGACGTCTACCAGATTGCTGTGGTCGCTGGCTGTATTCAACGCTTGGTCCGCCTTCCTGTCGCTGTTTCTTGGTAAGTGGCTGCAGATGACGACTTTCATACAAGATCCTAGCTGAGTATATGTTCTTTAGGACATGATTCTATTCGCCGTCGGATCCCATCCTGCTCATGCAGTAAAGAATGGGGGCCATGGTCGTCCATCCTGATGGCGATGATACATCCTCTGGCTATGGCGGCGGCAACATTCTCGATCAGAGTCAATGGCTTTAAGCCGGACATCATACTAGTGTTTGCTATCTGGACTATGAGGCCACGCGTGGCCGCCACTCCGATATGGTACATGTTTGCCAAATGGTGCTCGAGCCGGAACCCGAATCCATATCTATGGACATTCAAGGACCACGTCGTCGAAGAAACGCTGCTCAACATCTTCTCTCTCCCCTTCGCCCTCCTCTTCATCGTCAACCGCCACGACTCCCAGCAAGGATGGTGTGCATACTCTTCCGAGTATCTGTGGTTCTGGAACGCATTCTATGTCATCGCCGGAGCTGGGGTCATCTCTCTCATCCTATTAGCATACATGTTATTTCACGCCTGCACCAATAGTACAAGACACTACATGCGTGTGCCCAATGGTAAAGCTGGCGGAGGCGGATTGAGCCGTTTCTGGAAGTGGACTCTTACGATCGCTGGCATCAATATGATGGTAGCTTTCGCAGGCCAATGGTTTTTATGGGCCGGTATCTCCCCCTTCCTCCTTCCTCTGCCTAATTCCCTGCACTTCAGCTAACAGAGGGTAGCTTTCATTTATAACGCTGGCACAGACTTCTGTCCCGGTAGCCTGCTTGGAGAAAGTGCAACGTGGGCAGCTGCTCTTTTCACAATTGCCATTGGCCGGCCACTCATTGGTGGTCCTAACTCCTGATGGTCAGGAAAATAGAAGACGCGGACCAGAATAGCTGGCTGTGCACGTGGAGTGGCTGGATTTTATATCATTTTCCCGATTCATGTACTGCACAGTAGTGGCTGTCGGTGGGCTTGTGGAATCGGAAAGGTCTACCTACACTGAATTGTTGGGAGCTGGCAGAATATATATGCCAATACCGCAAAGAGATGTTGTATTCAAGCCAATCCATATGCGATCCACACTAACATTAGTATTAATAAGCGTCAAATTTTCAGCTTTTGATCATCCCAGCGCCGCAGTCTATCCTTGAGCCATCGCAGTTGGCACGCCTGATATTTGGTGCGTACGCTGTTCTCAGTAGCGAGCAGATGCAGCGGTAACAACAATACGACTCCTATTGCTTGAGATTGGCGACTTCCCCCTGCAATCCGTCTTTCTATAAGCCCTCATTGGAAAGCCAGATCATCGGCTTAGCGGTCATTCGAGGCTGCCCATAGATATCGGGCTTGCATCGCGTTCCTACCTCTGTCTTAGTGTTTCAAAAGTTGATGATCGGAGGTGTGCAGGCTATATCAAGGCAAGCATCGGCGAGACCACTCTTACTTCAATGAGACTTTGTAAGAAGCGAAAAGACGACCGGTGAGGTGAACCTCTAGGGAACATACGTTTTCCAATGTTGCATATACGGAGCTTTCTCTATCTTCTCAGCAATCGATGCAACGCAATCATGATTCTCCATGCGGTGCGCATTCTTTTGTAGGAGCCCCAACATTAGCTCAGGACAACACACGATCCTCCCAATTTCAACTTGTAGTGGGCGAACCTCCAGACCTACTTCCGTCATTTCTCTCTCAAAGGGTAGTGCCGAGCTGGAAAACATCTGGTAAGCTGGGATTTGCGTCGGCATCTGCTCCAGCCTGTGCAGGAGCCAGCTCCAAGGGACGGACGAAAATCCAACTGAGCGTGAATAAACGCAAGAAGATACCACTTTACATTTTGTTTCGTGTGTCGTCTTTCATTGGTTCAACAACGGTAGGTAGTCAGGGTGTATACCAAAGTGGGTACGTTCAGTCATTCACGGGATCTAATTCTTGATTACTATGTGAGCGGGCCATAGATCAAAGGGTTTAATCAATTCAATAGTAATTAGTGACGAGTAGAGATAAAATGAGAAAACGTAGAAAAGCTATCTATATTAGAGTATAGGGGGCTTTGTTCTTAAATCGTGACTTACCAGCTGCTTATATCGAAATAAAATTGTTGAAATGAGTGAGATCAAAATACTACTCGACTTTTTCGAACAAATTGAGTATAAAACGTATATTCGCGGGCTATCCACTTCGCCTTTTAGGAGCTAATCTATCCAAAACAGTTCCTTTTTTATCTACACACTAAATTCTTCGAGGGTTGTATTAGCGCAGACCATCTATATAGATGCTGACTAAGCAGTAGATAACATGTAGAAGATAAAATGGATAAAGGCATTAAGTGTTACGGGCGTCCCTTACATGGCTGCTCAATGGCTACTTAGCTTTATCGAGTCTAGTACCCGCAGCTTCCTTATATAGAGCGCTCCGCGCCTCTTTTATAGCTTTCCTTTCCTATTGATACAGGGCGCTTAGACATATGAGGCCTGCTTAGGCAGAACCGTGCCAAGACTCATGCTTAGTCAGGTACAGCCCTATAAGCTTGCATATCAAGCTCATCTTCCATATAGAACAATCATCATCTTTACCACCAACACTACTATTATAAACATACAGGAAAACCCCGTATCACCTATCATCAATATACTAGTTATCTATATCTCTATAATACCGCTATATGCACCTCTAGGTCGAACCCTGACAATCCGTAGCTAGCACTTATATATGCCAAGTCTTTGCGACCATATAAAGCTATATATAAGTTTATAATTCAACAGATACGCTAAGGCATCTTGCTTCTCAACATGAGTGGGGCGTATCTTGAGTTAAGTGGAGCATCTTTGATAATAGATTTTTGTATTTGGATAGCCAGATGGCCCTTTGACACGAAGTCGGGCCTTGCCTTCGTTCTGCTCCAAGGTGATGTTTGAATGCATGAAGAAGCCAAACAACAACCAAGAATCAAGATATTTCTTCCTCGGTTGCAGGTGTTGGAAAGCAGTAGGGTAGAAAGCCTGCAAACACAGTAATAACAACATGTTGGTCTAGACCTGTGATATGGCCCTGTTCCAGGGAACTTTCCAAAAACGTCTTTCATCACCACGAAATGGAAAGGAATCTCGGAAATGTGGAATGGCATCAATGGCCACAAGGACGGCTGAAGAGCAAGTAAGTAAGACGAAATTCATATGCCTGACATACTAAATTCATTATGTAATGCAGTATTCTCAGCACGGAAGACTCTGATTGGCTTCATTGAAAAAGCCTGCCTGTGGTGTTCGCTTCCTCGTGTGAAGGCGCTAGTCAGCCCGTGTCTGACTGCAGGATCGGCTTTACCTCGGGCTATTCACCACTATAAAAGCTCAGGCCACCGAGGCCCCAGAGTCGCATCCATTCAGACCAAGTTGGGATATCTGAATTATTGAGCCTACCCCTCAAGGGGTATATTTCAGAACCTATCATTTGCAGAACACAAAAGGCTATACGCAGAAGCGAAAAGGCCGAAGTCTTTTTAAGTCTTGCTTCTACATGAAGAGAAGAAAGGTGCTCCCAGGAGCAGCATTGTTAATAATTTTGGTCTAAGTATATCTATAGGTCTAGTCTAGGGTCATCTCACAACAATTCATCCACACCAGTGGAAGTCATAATTCATACGCCATCCAGCTGAGCCTCAAACTCATCATCGTACACTGCCGCAGATTCGTTGCTGCGGACACGCTCGAGCTGATCATTAACGTAATTAGCGACGTGCTGATTTGCTTCGCTTCTTCGTCTCTCTCGTTCTTCGTTTTCAGCTATGGAGCCAACTTCTGATTCAGCCGGAATATCGCCGTTCACGGACGCGTTGAAGCTGCTTCGGTTTCCAATAGATCGAGAGGTGGAGGAGCGCCTGATGCGTGGTTTGTTTGAGCGCGTAAAGGTCTCATCAAAATAGGAGTCCGAGAAATGAGCGGCTGCCGCTGTAGGAGTTCTTGGAGTCTGGGGTAATCTGCAGTTGATTCTATAGAGAAGCAATTAGCAAAGCAATGTAAACGAATTTGCTCAAACGACAAGGCGAGGATTGAAAGCACTAGGAGGACATACCCAGTGTCGTGAATCATCTTTGCAATTAATCCGGTCCATCCGCATTGATGACTTGCACCCAGTCCCTTTCCAGTATCTGCATCGAAAAATTCGTGAAACGATAGGTAGTCTCGCCAGTGAGGGTCGTAGTCAAGTATGTCATTGCCATCATTGATAGCCCGTCTGCCGTCGTCGCCACGTGAGAATAGATGCTGAAGTCGATGCTGAATCTCCTCCGCGACCTGTCCCAAGTGCATGTAATTCCCTGAGCCTGTCGGGCACTCAATCTGAAGAGTTTTACCGTAAAACATATAGAAGCGGAGCAAGGACTCGATGAGCAAAAAGTTAACCGCCAGCCAAATGGGGCCTCGCCAGTTGCTGGAACTCATTAGCATATCAGGATTAAACATAGGGATAAGAGTGCGTACCTATTTCCACCAAAGAGGCCGCTATCCGAGTCACCTGGCACGTAGCTTACTTCAAAACGTTGACCATTGACATCCATGGAGTAAGGATGGTCTTTGTGAAATTTGGAGAGGGATCGGATGCCATGATCGGCCAAGAACTCTGTCTCATCAAGCATACTCTTTAGTATCTGAACCAGGCGATCTTTGTTGACCAATGACAGGAGCAGCCGGTCTTCTTTTCCGCGGCGTTTCAAGCTAGCAATATTTCGTTCTGCCACGTCGTGCCGGTTCTCCACGAACCAGTTCATTCGCCTTTTGAACGAGGGAAACTTATTGATCAGCTCTGGCTCTAAGGTCAAGACGGCGAAGAGAGGGATGAGGCCGACAAGTGACCGGACAGGCAATTGCTGAGTCCAAGGACCGCCCCAAGAGATAGCATCATAATAGAAACCGTCCTTCTCGTTCCACAAAGACTCTTCCTGTCCCCCAGACCTGTAGGTCATTGCATCGCTTATGAGAATGAAGTGCTCGAAGAATTTCGACGCAATATCTTCATAGATACGGCGGTGCTTTGCTAGCTCGAGGGCAATATTCAGCATGGAGAGACAGTAGAAAGCCATCCAGCCAGTGCTGTCCGCCTGTTCCAGTACGCCACCAGTAGGCAGAGGATCTGACCTATTGAACAGACCAATGTTGTCTAGGCCGAGGAATCCACCCTCGAAGACGCCTTTGTCATTGAAGTCTTTCCGATTGACCCACCAGGTAAAGTTCAGCAGAAGCTTTTGGAAAACTCGTTCTAGAAAGTCAAGGTCGGCACGACCGTACATCTTCCGTTCAATCTTAAAGACTCGGAAGACAGACCATGCGTGAACTCTAAATGACTTGGAGTCAGTATTTCCCTTTTGAGACAGTTCTTGAGTCCTAAGACAATAAATTTCCGGCTCAAGATGGAGCACGAATGAGGAAACAATAGCTCAGAAAGGATAACTTACGGAGGATTGACATCACCAAAGTTCCACTCGTAGGCTGGAAGTTGGCCGTTCGGGTGCATGTACCATTCTCTTGTCAAGAGGTCCAATTGTTTCTTTGCAAATTCGGGATCAATCATAGCCAAAGGTATGCAGTGGAAAGCCGTATCCCACGCAGCAAAGAAGGGGTACTCCCATGAATCCGGCATGGAGAGAACGTCATCAAGATGCATGTGTTTCCAATTTTGGTTTCTTACTCCCTTTCTACCTGGAGGCCTGTGAAATTCGGAGTCAACATCGTTCTTTGCGAAGAAAGGAGTTGCAAGACGGCTTTAGGGAGTGAAATGGGTAATAGCACCCAAAGCATGCCTTACGACATTGGCTGCGGTCTAAGGCTGGAAAGCAAAAGACTGAAATGTACTTACGGTGGTATCTGACCTGGATCGCCGTTCGCCCACTTGTCCCACACGAAGCTACACCATTTCGGAGTCAGCATTTCTCTTTCAGAATGATTTGGGAGTCGAAAGATATGTCTCAGGACCCGGAAACATCTCCAATTCATAAGACCTATCTCACGACTCCGATTGGGGTATGGAAAGGGGAAAAGAAAAAAAAAACAGTACCTATAATGCTGCTTGCACCAAAGCATTCCAGAGAGAGCTTGTCTTTGAATGTTGCGGAGATCGTCGGTCTTTTCGGAGTCAGCATTCGTCAGTATGGCTAAAAAAAGAGTTGTGAAACATGTTTAGGGCGCGTAGCCCGAGTCATTGTTCCCTTAAAGGGTGCTAGGACTTAGACAATGGTCCCAATTGGGAAGGCAACACTCCAAAAAGCACGTACCATGGGCAACGGACTGATGCGCCAGTAGAACTCGTCGGCCTCGGTCCTTCTTTGTTCAATGACCTCGTCAAAGTACTCCTCGTCGAGGTAACCTTGGTGCTTTCTTGAAAGCCGGAATCGTACTACCGCGCACTCGCCCGGCCCAACACCTTTTCCCTCGTCAAAGGCGTAGTGAGCGGCAAGCTTGGACCCTCGACATCTTGGGTTTACGGCATTGTGCTCGCGGTTCACAATGTGTCGGTGGAAGGCATCCTTGACGTAAGGTTGTGGGTTTTTCGAGCCATATAAAGCATGGAGGTTAGTCTCGTTCTCGGTGAAGAGCATTCGAGGTTGGATATCTTGGCCACTTTGACCGATACCGGGTGAGGGCGAGAGCTGACAGAATTGGTGACCAAGTTTTTCATGCTTGGTCTGTGCTGTCAGAGGCGCTATTTGTTTGATTAAAGGCTTCTTTGCGTCCTGGTCAAGTTCCCAACTCCACGTATTACGATACCAGACTTGAGGGATTATGTGAAGAGGTGCGGCCTCTGGTCCACGATTGTATACAGTCACGCGGAACAGCAATTCATCCGGAGCGTGGGCTTCTTTTGCCACTTCTATGAAGCAGTCGAAATAGCGGCCATCCTCAAATGCCCCAGTATCAGTAAGCTGGTATTCGCTTTGTGCTTTGCTGCGCTTCGCGTTCTCCGCAACCAATTGTTCGTAGGGGAATTTCCGTTGTGGGTATTTGTAGAGGTATTTCATGTACGAGTGCTAGAGATCACGCAGTCAGCCCAGTAAGCCTGACTTGGTGGAGGCTGGCTACCGTAGGCGTGTTGTCAAGGTGGAAATGGCATTCCTTGATGCTCTCCCCATGGTTGCCTTGTGGATTGGAGAGCCCAAACAGTCTTTCTTTTAGGAAATCATCCTTCTCGTTCCAGAAGCTGAAAGCAACGTTTATGAGACCGTGAGAGTCCGAGACACCTGCGATACCGTCCTCTCCCCAACGGAAGGTCCTGGATCTGGCGTGTTCGTGAGGGAAGTCTAGGCTCGTAGAACGGATTAGCTAAGGACCCGAGCCTTAGTGGGTATTGCAATATGACTCACGGCTCCATGCATCGCCATTTTCTCTGATGGAACAGCTCAGTACAAGGTCCCTAAGATTGGACTCAGCCACTCACGAATAGTCTTCTCTCACTAGAAAGTTAAATATTAGCAGACTTCATCCTTTGCAAGACGAGTATGCTTACCAGTCGCCCACTGCCGTTCAGACACCTTATCTGCTAATCAGCGCTCATCCCTCTGGTTACTCGCCGGGCACCGTACATATGGTCCGAATTGCTTCCAATACTTCTTCCTCTCACGGTCTTCTTTCAGGCGCTTTTCCTCCTCGCACAAGTACTCGTGGTGGTCGGTAACGACCATTGCAGACACTGTTCAGGCGGGCAAAGCTCTGCTATGGTATAAATGTAGGGTGAGAGCGGGTAGAGACTGGCTGAAGCGAATGGTAAGGTGGTGTAGTGATAGTTAAGGTAGCAATAGAATCGTAGGATCCGTGGCACAGCGAAGGAATGCTAACAATGGTTCTGAGAATAATTGTTGCGGAAGAGCAGCACAGAGGGTAGGGTCGACGAAGACTTGCCGAAAAAGTGTAGTCAGAAGGAAATTTGGACGTGTGCGACTTTTTCTTTGGAAGGCGCGAGAGGACGGAGCTCAACAATCTGAGTTTGCAGCCATCAAATCAACATAAACCCCTACAGCTGGATTCTGCAGCAATCGGATCCACGATGCCTTCATTACGAGGACTGTCAATCGTATTGTCGGGTTTGAAGGTCATTGTGGTAAAGAATGGATCCTTTCGGAGCAGCACTACGATAATGAGAACCGCGTTGCCTCCGAGGCTTTGCTAGTTCCAGGCTAACAAGTTAGCCCGGAACCAAGCTCAAAGCGGTTTAGATCGCTGCGCGCACGCTTTAAGTAGCACGTCTATGCCAGTAACCGTATATTTTTGATTTCTGAGCTTCGTATTACTATCAACCATTTTTATTTTATTGTATCAAAATATTTATATATATACCCCTAAATATATATCGAGGACGTGGAATCGGCATTGAGCTATATCTTCTTCTAATAACAGATTATCGCGACTTTCGGAGGGTATTCCGCACTTGCAGCCAATTAGAATGGCCCTATACTTCCCCCCCCCCCTGATAGTACGCTTTTCGGCCTAGCGCCTTCAACCACCAAAAGTTGAATTCGCATCGCAACTTCTTCGCAGTACTTCCCCGCGCTACATATATCATATGATATCGAGATGATTTCACAAGTTTTGGAACCAAGCATGCGCTTTCTAACACCGTCCAAATCTTCAAAATCGGTCCACTTACGCAATAGTTATGAGCAAAAGAAGCGTTTTCGCCATGGTTTGCGGGCAGTGTAAGCTCGGTGGCAAATGCCAAGCATTGAGCTTGGCTCCCCCGGACCCTGGAACATCAAAAGTTGAACATACTGCGCACTTCTTCCCCGCGCCATATACGTTATATGATATCATCATAATTTTATGAGTTTTGGAACCAAGTATGCGCTTTCTATCGCCGTGCGAATTTTCAAAATCGGTCCCCTTCCGCAAAAGTTATAACTAAAAGAAGCGTTTTCGCCATGTTTTTCAGGCAGCCTAAGCTCAGTAGTAAATACTAAGCATTGAGCTTGGCCCCTGGAACATCAAAAGTTGAATGCGCACCACAACTTCTTCGCAGTAATGCCCCGCGCTATAGGCAAAGTAGGGGGCAGAGATACCATTGAAGATCGACGAGCTTTATCCTCTTGGACCCATCTCCGTCGGGCTTGTTTGCGAGCAAATTTGTTTTGGAAATCATGATGTGTGTATACTGTCACTACACAAGTCTATCTTGTTTGAGCAGTGGGAAGTCTTGGCATGGTTGTGGCTAGGACTTTTGTTGTCTACCTCCGCATTCTATACTTCGAATTATCGACTCAACTTTCGATGGCTTCGATATTATTTCGTTGAACTTTGCCTCTCACACCTATCTCCTCTCAAGCCGCAACACTTACTACCTTCTTGGATCGCGTCGCGATCTTCTCAGCCAGTGTCTGTACCGTCTGGTTCGCCAAAACCTCCGTAGACTGCAACGGCGCATCAAACTGACGCATGACCCAATTGCGCAGCTCGACAGCGACCAGCGAGTCCAGCCCCAGCGCCATAATTGACCCTTGGCGGGCGTCAATGCTACCCGCATCCACCGAGATCAGCCGCGCCAGCTGCACCGTCGCGGCCCCCGAAATAAAGTCTACCACCGCCTCTGCGTTGCCGTCGGCGATCACCTGATCGAATGTCTGTCCGCTACCTGCTGCCTCTATACCCTCGCCTTCTTCGATAGAGCCAGCCCCGGGGCGCGGGTCGCGTACCTCGTTAAACATGGCCGAGTGGATGGTGCCGTTGTAGGCGGTTGCGTTGGTCAGGGACTCGGCATCGAAGCCGATGATGGCCTGGGAGAGGCTGGAACTGGGGTCGTTGGCAGCGACGAGGATATAGTCGAAGAAACGCGCAAGCTCCTTGTTGCTGGTGAGGCTGAAACCAGCGCGGCGCAAGGCACCCTCGCGAGTCTCATCGCCCGCGGTCAGGACGGCGTCCTCGATCCAGCCGAAATTAATGGTCAAGAAACGGGTATTCCCTGAGTGTTGTTTATCCTGGTGCGCGAGGGCGTCCTGCACCGCATTTCCGGCGTTGTAGCTGGCCTCGGCGCTGGCCCCGACGATGCTGGAGACCGAGGACAGCGAGAGGAAGAAGGCCAACTCGGAAGATGCAAAGACCCGGTGGAGATTGAGCGTGCCGTCGACCTTGATCTTGGCCACGCTTGTGAAGTCGTCGTACGTGGTCAATTCGAGGGGGCGATCCTAAGTACAGTTAGCACCGTGTGAGGGGATTGAGGAGAAGAGAGAACGGCAACCTACATTCATAAAAGTCGCTGCCTGGAGAACACCACGCACTGGAGGCGCACCCTGGCGGGAAAGCTTGGCAGCGGCCCTCTGCATACTGGATTCAGACGACACGTCGCCCTGGAGAGTGTACAGACGGATGCCCGGCCGGATAGCCTCCAGCTTGGCTTGCAACGCGCGATAGGTGTCTGGGTCAACGACGCGGCGCGAAATCGTGGCCAGATGTTTGGCGCCCTTCTTAGCCATTAAGACCAAGAACCGTTGTCCAATGTCGCCGAGACCACCTGCCATAACGTACGTAGCGTTCTCATTGGCCCAGACGTCGGGTTTGGCGGCTGGAACAACGTGTACAATTGAATCAGGGCCAACCTGCAGCACAGCCTTTGCATGGACGCCAGTGTTGACCAGCCGAAGTGCCTCGGCGATCTCAGCCACGTCACGAACGGAGATTTCAAGCCCAGAGATTGGGACATGCTCGAACGCAGTCGTCGCTTCGGCGACAAGGGTGGCTGTCAGGTCGGGACGGGCCTGCACGAGACTGGCGATGTCGACAGAGTGTAAGGCCACATTGGACGGCAATTTTGGTGCCACTGTGGCAGACGAGTGGTCTACCACGATGACACTTCCGAATGGCTTGATGTGTGCTAGTGCTTCAGCTGGGACGGCATCCTCACCGGCCTGGATGACTGCATCGAGTCCATCGGCAAAGACATCACGCGGTGAGCGACGATGGAGCGAACGACGGGCCACAAGCACATCAGCTGCATCGATGCCAACTTGCTCCTTCAGCAAGTTTGCCTCGGCCGGGTCAGCAGCCGTGGCGACAACACGGACGCCAATGGATCGGGCAACGGCAATGGCAGCTCGCCCGGCGGCAGTGCGGGCTCCATGGACCAACACGGTGCCCCCACTCGAGAGTAGGCGAGCCACTTCACGAAGCGCATACGAAGCGCCCATGAGACTGAGTAGTAGTGCGGATGCGATGGTGGATGGCATATTTGATGGGATGCGACCAGCGTTGGCTTGTGGAATGCGCAATCGACTGGCACCTACGATGGGAGCCACAGCTACAACGCGATCACCTGGGGTCAGAGACTTGGCACTTGCGCCAACCTGTGCAACGACGCCTGCATATTCACCCACGGGAGCAGCTGAACCGGCCTTGGGAAGCACGACAGCCTGGACTTCCACGTCGATCACATCGTCTGCCAGGGGCGTAGCATAGACCTTGTCATCGTCGATAAACAGCGCCGAGCCATCAGAAGAAAGCACCAGGGGTCGTTGGCCGTCCGCGAAGTGATGGTCTTCCGTCTCGGGACCAGAGTCGCCTTCGTCGACGATGGCACGGTTGAGCTTGTCACTGTAGTGCACGCGCGGCACCACCACGGCGCCTTTCTCGCGGATGCGGTATTCGCGCTCTGTATGGGGTGTGTTGGGATTCGCTACTTGATCAATCGCACTGGCGACCACATCGACCAGACGTTTGTGACCGCTTCTATTTGCAAGGAAACCCGAGGTAGCATGGATCGTCGTGAGACGCAGATCGTCATTCTCCGCATGGGCTGTGCGTGCAACGCCCTCGATCTGGTGGAAGGGAACTGGGTCGTCGGGACTGAGCCACACAAGACGGGCTGGCTGCCTTAGCAGGGTGATGGCGGCATTATAAGCGTTGACGTCGGTGAGAATAGGCAGGCTGAACACGTCATCGACAACAATGACAGTGTCGTTGCTGCTCCTTCCCATCGCACCTTTGCTGAGAAGGGACTTGACGGTGCTGGAGCTCAGCGTGTCATGCAAAACATCGACGTTGCGCGCGTGCAGCGCGTTCTTGACCGCAGAGACCCAGGCTGGAGTATTGCGTGCTGAGTGTGTAAGAATGTGGATCTTGGCGGGGAGCTGTATGCTGGCAGGCTTCGCTATAACGATCAACCTGCCCTGAGTGTTGTCACGGAACGTTAGCTGCTCTTCTAGCGGAGTAGACGTTCGCTGCAGAGTGGCGCGCCATGCATCATCCTTGGACTCCCATCCACTCAATACAAGCATTATGGTGCCTCCTGGTTTAACGAGCACTGCGGCCTGGTTGAGCCACTTGGCCGACGCAGCCAGCACAACATCGTATGCATCAGCCTCGAAGCCGCGCGCGACAGGGTTGGTGCCAGGCCGGAGGGTTCGAAACCGCACCGGGGATCCTTTGAGGCGCTCCGCGGCGTCGTCGAAGCGGCCTAGTGTAGCGTCAACGAAATCGTGTGAAGTCACTTTGTTATGGATCGCAACAGCATTCAGGATCTCTTCAGACAGGTCCACGCTAGCGCCCAGCCCGATGATTGACTGACCATGACCTCTCAAGGCGACTTGGGCAATGAGATCGGCCAAAGCTAGGTTTGGTGGCAAGTCTTCGGCACGCACATGATCAATACCAATTTGCCAGTCAAGTTCGTAACATATTTCACGCGCACCATTAGATGCGCCTCCAGCATCTTTAGATCCCAGACTTCTGAACTCCATACTAGAGATAGAGAGCACACGGTGGCCGCTCGCCAAGGCAGAAATGTCGGAAACGGCGGTACGGAAATGGCTGGATGTGAGCAGCACCGAGATATCCAGCCCGGAACCTGGTTTTTGTAGCGAAGGGGTGGTAGCGATCAGCAGCTCGTCGACATGTGTCGGCATGATGGATCCGGGGCCTAGACGCCGGCCCACAAGCGGCAACGCCGTTTGGAACACAAGGTCGAGGGTGGATGGATGAATGAGGTGCGGACGCTGATGCTTGGCCGGCATCGAAGCCTTGATATCGAGGATCTCAAACGAGGACGAAGCCTGCGATGCATCGGCTGCCATGGTGATGAAATTGAGACCGGCGAATGCCGGGCCGTATGTGTTGCCGACAGCGTCCATTTGGCGGTAGAGGGTCTCCTTAGGAGTAGTGTCGCTGCCGGGTGGGAGCTTGGGCACTTCCTCTTTTGTTGTCTCCGTCGTGGCATCGTTCTCGGCCAGCACGCCCTCGACAACGCCAGTGGCATGCTCATACCACTCGCCGCTGTCCGAGAGTGCCGTGATACTGAAAGAGAAGGCAAGATCCGAGCCGTGCTGTGGCTTGAAACTCAATTGCAGCTCCACCCGTTGCTTGTCGGGCACAACAAGTCCGCGTTTGAACGAGATATCATGGAGGGCTACTGTCTCAAGCGGCCGCTGCGGGAAGCGCTGGCGGGCGAGCTGTGCAGCTCCCTCAACCGCCATGCAGACGTAGCCCGCGCCTGGGAAGACGGTCAGCCTATCAACCACGTGGTCCGCTAGCCACGGCATAGTCGCTTGACTGAGGAAGTGACGCCACCGCGGCTCGATATCTGTTCCGTCAAGAACTGGCACTCCCAGAAGATCATGATAAGGCTCTTTGCGCAGGCGGTACGCTCGTGCCACACGTGACTCGTGCCAGTGCTTCTTCGAATGGTCCCACGTATAGGCGGGCAGATCGTGTAGCACCGTAGCCGTATCTGCGCCAGAGGCCAGCGCCAACACAGCGTCCCAGTTAATTTGGGCGCTGAGCTCGAACAGCTTGCCAGCTAAGGCCAATGTGCTGGCGACCGCACTCACCTTGCGCTGCAGGGGGGCGTGGTAGACAAAGGAAGTTTTGGGCATGTCTGGGTGCTGGAGACACTGTCGGACAGGTCCCGAAAGCGCAGGATGTGGGCCGATCTCGATGTAGAAAGCCTGCTGACCGAGCTGATGGCGCGCCTTGCCGAGAGCTTGGACCGCATCGCTAAAGCGAACGGGGGACACGAAGTTGGCAATCCAGTACTCTGCGCCGAAGCCAGATGTCTTGGGCTGGCCTGTGACGGATGAGAAAAAGGCGACTTCCTCGTCATTGTTCTCGACGTCTAAGCCGCCGAGACGGGCACGGTAGTCGTCGGCAACCGCTCGCATGTGGTGCGAGTGGTATGCCGTGTCGACCTGCAGCTTGCGGTGGAAGGTGCCATCGTCAGCGGCAGTAATGCGCTCGTCCACTTCATTTACCGCATCGGCATCACCCGAAATCGTTACGCTACGAGGACCGTTGATACAGGCAACCAAAGCCTTGCCTAGGGTCAAACCCTTGAGGTATTTAGCGGCGTCGTCCTCACCGAGCCCAACTGACAGCATAGCCCCAGGGCCCAAGCCTTTGGTCTTGACGGCAGCCGCCATGCAGCCGCGGTGGAAGGCGACCTTGATGGCGGTCGAGTGCGACAGGTGGCCGGCCGCGTAGGCTGCAGCAATTTCGCCACTCGAGTGGCCTACCACGGTGCGCGGTCGTACCCCTTGTGCACGGAGCATATACTAGGCTAAAGTGCAATTATGGCAACGAATTGCCGTGACCCTGCCGCAATGCATCAAGTCTAAGTAAGGCCACTGACGTTGATGAAATCCCAATAACGAATCTATGAAACAGCTCTCTAAACCAGCGTAGACGTCGACATCCTCCTTCTGCTACCGTCGTCTTGCCCACGGGGTCTAAGCTTCACAACAAGCAATCAAGTCGTCGCAATGGCTTCAGACGAGATTCACATCGTACTAAGCCCTTTGAACTACGTCCCGCCTCGCAACTACGTCCGCCTTCTCTTCCCCCTCTCTCTAAATCCCGGCGTCGACGAAAAAGTCGTGTTCAACGACCTCCGCGAAGCACTCCACAAGACCTTCGTCCAGGAACCCTGGGTCAGCGGTAGAGTCTTCCGCCAGTCGCCAGACACACCGGGATGGCGCCCAGGGCAGCTCGAGATCCGGCACCGTCCTACCCGCCAGATGGACCACGACCATACCAGCTGAAATACCAGCGTCTTGACACCGACTGGACGTACACCGACCTCAGGGACGCCGGCTTCCCCAGCGGAATTTTCGACGAACAGCTTCTCCTCGATGCACCCCGAGTGGGCGACGTGGACGTGGGCGGTGCGCAAATCTTTGTGGGCCAGGCTAATTTCCTGGAAGGTGGCCTGCTGCTAGGCATGACATTCGTCCACGCGGCCACAGACGCCATGGCTATGCTCAACATCCAGAAGCTGTGGGCCGAGAATTTCCGGGAGCTGCACGAGCGCGACGCCGGTGGGAAGATCGCCCCATCGCGCTTCACCGCCACGGACAACGACCGCACCCTCCCCGAAAAACTCTGGCAACGCGGAACCGGCGGGCGGGGACCAAGCCGTAACCCAGACGACCCATGGCTCAGGGGTCTGGCGTGCCTAGACTCTAACTATCCAGGCGATGTCGACGTCACCGGCGCCACGCAGCGAGCAGCAGCAGCAGCAGCAGTAGCAACAGCTAAAGTCAATGGGCACACCACCAACGGCGACGACAAGCCAACCACCAACGGCTCTCACCACTCTCCCCGCACAATGCTCAACCGCGTCATGTTCCTCTCAAGCGAAGACCTCTCCGCCCTCGGGAAAGAATGCGCGCTCGAACCCCTCCCACCGGGCGCCTCCCCCCTCTCCATCAGCGACACCATCAACGCGATCTTCTGGCGAGGTGTGATGCGCGCGCGCTCTGCTGCCGCAACCGCGCGCTCCACCCCCTGGACCCCATCTCGGTCTTCGAATCCCCCGTCGACGTGCGCAACGCCTTCTCCGCCGACTTCCCGCCAGACTACCTGGGCAACTGCTTCCTCCTCAACACCGCGCGCATGCCGCTGGCCAAGCTGGTCGCCCCCTCCACCCCGCTCGGGCGCATAGCGCAGGCTCTCCGGCAGGGCGCCGCGGGCGTCGATAGCGGCGCTGTGCATGATGCGCATGCACTTCTACGCTCAACGCCCGATCTATCGCGCGTCCAAGGGCGCTTTGTGGAGCGGCCTAAGAGCGCGGATTTGCTGCTGAGCAATGTCATTGCGTTGCCGATGAGCGAGATCAAATTCCGAGGGCGGTATTTTGGGAACGGCGGGACGCCGCATGCGCTGAGGGTGCTGCATGGGCCGTACGCACCTGATGTAAGGCTGGGACATGTGCTGCCGCGGAACCCGAAGCATGGCGGGGTGGAGCTGAGTGTGAATTTGTTTGAGGATGAGATGGTATATTTGGATGCGGATGAGGAGTTTGGGAGGTATTTGGTTACGATTGAGGCGTGAGGGCAGGGAGATGTGGGGGTTTAGACAGACGTTAGAGAATCTATTAGCATGACTACTAGATGTTAAGCCCCGGGCTAAGTACCGGTAGCAAATTTGCTTCCCGACACTAAACCAGGCCGCTCAAAGCTAGAAGATAGTCAAGGCCTGCTAGAGAGAAACCTTAATGATACTTCCTACGTATCTAGACAATAGAGATAAAAGGTATAAAAAAGATAATTCTCTGCGCTGTAAGAAGTATACGCGATTACGCTGACAGTAATATACAGGCTAGTGCAATGAGATTTCACCTTAATGTTAACTGCGCCAGGGTCCAGAGCTTTTAACAAGAATGTAATTCTATATCTTTGATTATAATAACAATCCGCTTGAAGGAGAGAGTCCTTTAAGACCATAGTCCCGACGATTAACACTAGACGCTATATTGGTATCGAGGCTTCTCAGCGAAAATCCCACAGCGAGCCCTTCCATGCTTTTTCTTCTGCCGTAGTCGGACTCTACCCCTAGTGCAAAGCGGTGACCCGCAAACCAGACCATCGTCTCTAGGCCTTGTTCTGGACATGTTTGCTCATAGCCCGCACCTTGTGGCCATATTTGTACAGGATGAACGGTACAGGCGCCATGATAGTAGCTACGATGGCCACGATTGTCAACGACCAGTGCGGGCCTATTTTCTCGTACATTTTGACCGAGGCTGGGCTCAGCGCGCCGGAAATTATGTAGCACGAAAAGGTCATGAAGCCCAGAGCGGATGCCGCGTACTGCAGATATACGAAGATGATGTATATATAGGAGGTGGTGAAGATGCAGACTAGGGCGTAGCCGAAGATGCCCGAGGCCACGATGGGCGACCAGATGCTGATGTCGCTCTGCGAAGAAGGTCAGCGCGCAGAAAATAGGGGGAAGAAAGGCTTGGTTCACTTACATAGCAGGTCCACGCCATCCAAAACAGTGAGATGGGCATCAGGATTGAAGCGCCGGCCATTGCCCAGTATAGGGACACCTCTGGCTGTAGGGGCTGGCCCGCGGCGGCGGCCTTTACAGCAGCCTTCTTGGTCAAGGAGTATATATAGGGGATCAGGGCGATGGCGACGAAGATGCCCGGCATCATGGCGGTCCAGATGATAAAGGTTATGCTCGTGGTAATGCCGTACACCCTGGTGAAGATGAAGGGGTAGCCATTCAAGAAGGTAAAGAGCAACAAAACCAGATAGAAACTGAAGACGAGGATGATAGGCTCGGTCCAGATCATGGTGAAAGGTCGGTACACGTTGGTCAGCAGCCGCGTGCCGAGCGAGCTGGCCGACGCGTGCGTAGCCTGGTATCGATTGTCGCCCGTCAACTCGCGCAGGTGCTTGGCACGCCATTCCAGCAGCACAGGGCTGTACGTCTCAGGTTGGGCGAGCAGCACAAAAATCAGCGTGGCGCCGACGATTATCAAGGAGATCCAGTCGGCCCACGCGAAGCCGATGTCGGGCGTGTAGGCACCGACTACGGGACCCAGAATGGGTCCCGCATAGGCGGCGAAGGTGACCAACGGCAGGCCGAAGGGGAGCTGCATGGGAGTCCAGATGTCGCCGATCGTGCCGCCCGCCACTGTCATAGGGCTGGCCGCGAACACGGCGTATATGAAGCGGAAGGCGAGAGCAGCACCGTAATTGGGCGCCAGGGCCTTGGCCATGATGAACAGCAGTACCACAATCATGGTGCTGAAATAGACGGCATTGCGGCCGAAGGTTTCGGAGAAGGGGCCAGAGAAAAGCGAGCCTACTCCGGTGCCGATAAGAAAGATGCCTGCGATTGTTCAGTTGGCGCTCATGTTTGCTGATTGGCAAGTGAGGTCTTACCGGTGGTCATGGATCCAGCCATGGCATTCACGTGAAAGTGTGCGTTGAAGGCAGCTTGTGTGGGACCCTCAATCGAGGTGAGCATTGTCAGAGGAATGGTGAGAGCACAGCAAGTCAGCATGGCCATCCACTTCTTGCCCAGTGTCCAGTTCAGGGGATTGCTGGGGTCGTTCTCTTTCCAGCCGACCTCGAAGATGACGCTGCCGTCGCCCTCCTCTGGACGCGACACTGTGACGCCTGGCACCAGCGTCATTTCCTTAGACTCTTCCTCCCTGGACTTATCCTTCTTGGGCTCTTCCTCCTTGGGCTCAGGTGAGAATGTGCTCATGGCCGAGCTGCCAGATCGCTCGGCGTGGTGGGCGTGTGCCAGGTCCTCCTGTACTTCCCGCCGTAGACAGCGATACTGGAAGAAGAACGACATGGTGAAGCTGCAGAAATCAACCTAGAACGCGCCACTCGTAAGTCGTAACTCAACCCAAGCCGACTGGGATTGATTGTCTACCTACTTGGAAAAGCTGACGACGAAGTAATGGGGATCGATAAGGAGAAAGGGAAAGGAGTTCTCAATAAACAGTAAGTGACCGCTCACCGATCGGCAGGAATGGAAGTTTATACTGAGATGTACCGAGACTCTACCGATTGCTTTGAAATCAAACGCGGGACCTACTACAGGCGCATCCTTTGCCTTAGACCCTAGGCAGGCCCGATTAGTGACAACGCTACTTCACGATAAGCGCCGGAAATTATTGGAAATGATGCAATTACTCTGCTGACCGCTATTGGCATCGACAGGTGCTTTCCGTACTTTACTACCGAGCTTTGTGCAACCCATCCCGAGAAGATCTAAAGCGCATAAAGCCTCTCTATTGGGTATAGTGTAATGAGCGTCTGTTTGGATTCGTGGTAATACCCTCCTGAGTACGTTTAGCGCTCTAATCAGCCTACTTTAAGATGGCAACTTTCTAAATAAGGATAGTAGATATCTGAAATGCTGACCTTTGCTTCAGTGACGGTATAGTAAGTTATATAACACCTAAACTCATCTTATGCCCACCATCTTATAGTAGCAGAGTGGCTTAATAGCAGGGCTCGCGACGGTCCAAACGGTCCAGTCCAAAGGGCAAACCAGACGGTCTTCTTCAGTCCAAATTTCAGACTGTATAAATTCAGACCGTCTGATTGGTGGACTGGACCGACTGTCGGACTAACGGTCAGACTGCTAGTCCAAGCATGTATATTTAGTAAAAATTCAATCATAGAGCTAATACACTGCCAATTTTGTGTCAATGGTATATATTTGCCACTTATCCATATTATCTGAATAAGGCAGCATGGCGCAGTAGTTAGGGTGAGTGCTTTTCTTGAATTTCCTAACTGACAAAGTGCGAGGATGAAAGCACCTAGACCTAGTAACTGAAAATACACGTGATGATACATCTTTTCCTAAAGGATTAAATTTTATATGGACAAAAAGTCTATATAGACTGATTAACGCTAAGTCTCGCTACGTACGGGAGTACCCGACCCCGCAAATTTCAGCCAATCAGAATGTCCCATTTGGACTGCCAGTCCAACCAGTCCAGACCGTCTAATGGGGACGTCAGACTAGACGGTCTGAATTTAGACGGTTTGAGTATAATCATAAACTGGACGGTCTAAAGATAGGACTGGATATCTGGACTAGTAGTCCAGACCGTCATTCCACGGACCGTCGCATGCCCTGCTTAATAGACCTACTGATCGCGACTCCAAAAGGTTTCAAGAAGTCAGGGATTATTCGGGCATACTGGAAATGATTGGGAAAACGGATTCAGAAAGGTTAGCAACTTTGTAATCCAAAGCCGAATAGGCCCGAAAAAAGTCCGCGAAGGATGGTTATCGAAGGAATTGTCCGAGGCGGTCAGTGCTATTCCTTGATCTGTAATTACCGGACTGCATGGTATCACTACGCAAAGAGTGCAAAGATAACAGGGTCACATTTGCGCATCCTCTATCGCGCGCACTCGTCATTCTCTCTGTTCTCAATAGACCACGAAGGGTACCTAGCATGATATTCGCCAGTTTGTCAGCCTTGAGGCTAAACCGCTCGAGGAAGTTTCTCTGCCGTCATTCTTGCCACCGTGCAAAGGTTCCGTAGCGGTCTGAGATAGCCTTATGGCACGACTCATGTTTGTGGGGGTTGTGGGGGGAGCTGCCGCCTCGGCCCCCTTCCACCTTTTTCGTGTATGCGGCTTACGGAGAGGCTCCTTCGCTAGCGACCATAGTATCAGTGATAAGCCGCGAAGGCGCGATATGGTGCGAAGGCTGACCTATGGAACCCTGTATCGTGGATTTAATCTCTATATCCTGGGAAAGAAAGGCAAAAGGAATAGAAAGATCCTATAGATTACTTCGACAATAATGGCAGACATGGACACCGTAGACATTGCAGAGCCTCGACACCACAACCACCAACATTCACAATCACAGTCACGCCAGCAGAAGCCCGTCAAGACTGGCACTTGGCTTCCGGCCGAGGACGTGCGCCTTCGTGAGGCTGTGGCTAAATACGGCACCCGGTGGGTGAGGGTAGCGGGCGAGGTGGGGACTCGCAATGGAGACCAGTGTGCGAAGCGGTGGAACGAGAACCTGAACCCAGAGCTGGATCACAGCCCGTGGACACCAGAGGAGGTGAGTTAAGTTGGCTTCAGTTGAACGAAAGTCGAAGTGCTGTCCCACCTTCCCAAAATCCATTATATTGGACAAACATGCTGTAGCGGTGGTACAACCCCTACCCACGTGCAAGAGGTCCTACACAGCAAGGCGCTCCGTACCACTAGCACCCATATCAATAGCACCCGTACCATCAGCTTTTCTTGTCATACTCATCCCCCAACGTACAGCACATTACTAGCTTTACATGACAACGTATACCATCCGTGACCACCGGCTAGTCCGCGACGCCTTTGCATCTATAGGATGAGCGCCTCCTAAGCATGGTGAAAACCTACGGCCGCAACTGGAAGTTCATGGCCGACAGCTTCCTCGAAATGCGCGCGCCCTTACAGTCGATTGCAGAACCATTGGCGCGAGAAAATCAGAATTTTGGGGGGCGCTCCGGGGGTAGGGAAGGCGCGCGAAATGGGCCAAAACTTTGGGAAACCAGCTATACAGTAACAACCAACGCTGCTCCGGGGGCCTAGTAAACGGAGAATTAAAGCGCCTATCCAGCTTAATTAGGCTATAAACTTTGTATATCTAATACAGTGTTAGACAGCCATCGCAAAGGCGATTCTATGATTTTTATATTTTTTTTATTGATTCGCGCTAGTATAGGGCTGAAAAGTAAACAAAAAAAAATCGATTTTTAACCCTATTTGCGATGCCTGTCCAGCGCTATACTATATATATAAAGCTCATAGCCTAATAGAGCTGGACGAGCCTATTAATTACCCGTTTACTGTAACTTCTACGCAGCGTTGGTTGTCGCTATACAGCTGCTTTTCTAAAAATTTGGCCCATTGCGCGCGCCTTCCCTACCCCCAGAATCCCCCCAAATTCTGATTTTCTAACTGCTCGGCGCCAACAGCTTTGAAATCTACAGTATATCAACAACCAACGCTGCTCCGGGGGCCTAGTAAACAGGCAATCAACGGGCTCGTCCAGCTCTATTAGGCTATCAGCTTTATATATATAGTATAGCGCTGGACAGCCATCGCAAATAGGGTTAAAAATCGGATTTCTTTTGTTTACTTTTCAGCCCTATACTAGCGCGAATCAATAAAGAAAATTAAAAAATTATAGAATCGCCTTTGCGATGGCTGTCTAACGCTATATTAGATATACAAAGTTTATAGCCTAATTAAGCTGGATAGGCGCTTTAATTCTCCGTTTACTAGGCCCCCGGAGCAGCGTTGGTCGTCGCTGTACAGCTGGTTTTTATAAAATCCAGCGAATTTACTCGGATTTTAGCGCGAATTCGTAAAAATTTTCGAAGACCGGGAGCTCAAGGAACGACCCTGCTTTGCGATAGCCCCCTAACGCTGCAATATATATACAAAGCTTATGACCTTATAGAGCTAGATAGGCGCTTTAATTCTCCGTTTACTAGGCCCCCGGAGCAGCGTTGGTTGTTACTGTATAGCTGGTTTTCCAAAAATTTGGCCCATTTCTCGCGCCTTCCCTACCCCCGGAGCGCCCCCCAAAATTCTGATTTTCTCGCGCCAATGGTTCTGCAATCGACTGTAGCTCTCAAAAACAGATACTCCCTGCTAATGCGGCGCCTCAATCGTCAGTCAACCGGGCAACAACAAGCCGGTGGTGCCAAACCGCCACGACATGCTGCATCCTCTGGCCCGTCTAACGGGAGTGCGACACCATCATCACCCAACAGCGCCGTCGATCTGACGAGCTTCTCCGGTGGCGGCAGGGGTCCGCACGGCCAACACCCGGACTATGCAACCATGAATGCTGTGAGCAGCAACTTCCCCCTTTCGACAGGCCCGTTCGGCGCTGGCATGATACCACCTGGCGATGCCACTACAACTAGTGGTCGGCGAGGACGAGGCGGAGGAGGCACAGCGCCTTGGACGACAACCGCAACGACAGCACCAATATCATGGGACGACCAGGACCTCACCTGGCAGCCGCCTTCCTTTCTGGGGGGCGGTATGGAGCCAGACAGCGTGGATAATGAGGTGGAGAAGATGACCATGATGTCGGACAATGGTACTGGCAGCCAACGTTTGCCCCACAGCGGAGGTGGATCGAGCGCGGCACTCTCAGACGGCGAGAACAGTGGTATCGCTCCTGCTACAGAGATCGAGTACTCGGTTACCTGCCAGTGGGGAAAGGTCAAGAAGCTGACGAACCATCTGGTAGATGCGGCCATGTCGGAGAGTGCGGAGTGGACGGCGGAGGATGATCCGGTGACGATTTCGCTAAGATTGAAGGCTTGATGGGATAATGATGATAAGCTGGCAATTCCATTTTTGAAAAGATATAGACCTGCAGGCTATCCAATTCTAGAAAGATAGGCCGAGAGGTTGTTCCATACTTGAACCAGATACATATAGAGGAATAGACTTTCATCTCCGCGTAAGGCTTTCTTCTCTAAGATATATATGCGACCGTCTCAGGGAACCTCCAATTACGGGATGAGGATTGCCTTGTACTGGTGTCTAGGTAACTCCCAATCTACTGAAGTGGGGCACTCCTAGTCCTTCTGTAAGAGTCCACATATCACTCACTTTCCCGCCCATTTGCAGATACAAGGGGTCCGCCCTCCACAAAAGAGAATAAAATAACTCAAGGCCTAAATATTACCCAATTCACAAGGTTACATAAGAAGGTAAAAATCCGAAATTGCTTCCCGGACCGTGAAGGTTCAAATGACCACCTTAAATAAATTGAATTGTATTTCGCTTCTATCTCCTTGTTCGACGGTTAATAGATACTGGTTATAACAACTTTTTCCGCGGAGAGAGAGAGAGAGAGAGAGACATCGGAATATGTCTTAACTATAGGATTTCAGATGGCTGAGAGAAGTTCGCAGGAATGGCTACTGGGTTCAAGAAATTTGAGGGACGGATGTGAGAGGGGTTTTTGGGCTTTGCGAAGGGAGATGAATGGATGAATTGGGAAGGGGAGGTTTTGGTGAGATCGCGTTGGTGGGTTTTTGGGGGTATGTGTTACGATCAGGAAACATGATCAGGGATGCGCTCATGGAGCGTAGCGCCCGTCATGGTTCGAGTCGACGAGTCGGTGTCCGACTCGGACAGACCCTGAAGGCTTGGCATGTTAAGCGATGAGCGCAGTGGTCGCAATGAGCGTAGATGCGATCAGTGCGATCAGTGCGATCAGGAAGGCTTGGCATGTTAAGCGATAAGCGCAGTGGTCGCAATAAGCGCAGATGCGATTAGTGCGATCAGTGCGATCAAGAATGCTTGGTATGGATTTCGTATATCTATATATACGGAGCACTACTTACCACTTGGAGCATCGTGCTTAACTTGCTATTCAATTATCTACTATATACGATAGATCTCTTAGGCTAGGTACTGAATATATATTATCTGATTATATACCAGACCCGCTTAGTATTACTTGAAGCCTGCTTTATACTCTTGTTAGGTTATACCTCTATCCCTATTAAGAATCAATCTATAGAACCACCGTACGTAACGTAGTTCGTAATACTTTAAGTACCCTTAAGGATAAGTGCTATACTAAGAGACCCTAGGGTACCTACCCTAAGCTCCTTAGGAGGAGGAAGCGGATAGAGACGCCCTACTATTAACGAAGGACTTAGTAGGTATATTAAGATAGCCTAGCCCGACTTATACTATAGAGAGAGAGATAAGCTCGAGGGATAGCTATCCTAGGTATTATTATATCTAAAGTTCTAAGGGGACCTTATACCTATATAATAATATCCTACCTTCGCTATTACTTACTTATATAGGAGAGCCTAAAAATAGGTTAATCTATTCCTAAAAAAGTATATAGAAGATAACGACGAGGACGGTAAGATTAAGCAGTAGATAGAAAGTATAGTAATGTTTAGGCTTGAAATCCGCCGTATATTCGGACTATCTAACAAAGTTAATATAGTAATACGAACTATCTAGTACTTAACTTAGAAGAAGTCTGTATCGGAATATTCGACTTAGTTCTAGTAGTATATAGCGAAGACTAACTGGGATAATAACGTATTAATAACTATATACCGAAGAGGTCTAAAGGATAACGTTAAGGATGAACTTATAAGGTTAGGGATTATCCTTAATACCCTTAATAAACTAATTAAAGAAGTAATTAAAATTAATAATAAGTTATTCGAAAGGACTATAGAAAAAAGGTATAACGGAGGAGTCAGCGGGATAGGACGCTCGAGCTTTTTTACTAAATCGAAGAGCTACCGCCTAGGTTATAAAGAATGTAACCCTTACGGACTAGTACTAATAGAACTGGATTTCACGGAGAAGAAAGGTAAATAGGCCTTTAGAGGGCCAGCTAGGGGTAAGAAGCAGTAAGGGGGTAGAAAGAAAACACTCACGTATTATAGCTATAGTAAACCGGGCTACTTCGCCAGAGACTGCAAGTCGAAAAACATAGTATATCGACAGTAGCTAAATATACTAGAAAAGGTACAGGACCAGGATAGTGATTCTAGTAGAATCTTACTAATATAGAACGAAGTCGATAGCTAGTAACTAGAAGAAGAATCTAACTTAGGAGACGAGGAGTTCTCCGATAATAGCTTTACGAATAAAGCTAATACTTAGATAGGGAAGCTATATATTAGAGATAGTAGTAACGCCTAGGGAAAGTAACCTAAGTAGGATTAGGATAAGGAAGAATCGGAATAGGAAGTTATAATTAAAAGAAAAGGACTACTAATAATACCCGAATCTAGATCTACTATATCTAAGGAGAGAAGAGAATACTTAGAGGAAGAAAGACTAAGAGAATTCTAGAACGATTTTAGTATCTTAGACTTCAGGTATAACTACTATTACCCTAAATATAAGGAAGTCTACTAGAGATAGTATATAGAGAATAGTTGTAATTATTACAGAATTAACTGTAGAAAGGAACTGGGAGTTCTAATAAAATCATCCTATAGTAATTACTAGTACTATAAGTATAAGGACGATAGATACCCTTAGTACTTAGCAAGAAAATAATAACTAAGCTACTTCCTACGCAAGAAAGATAAGGAAGAAGTATACTACAGAAACTAAATAAGACGCTGGAGTCTAGAAGCAAACCAGTACCACCTATAATAGTAGTATATATATTTGTACGACGACTATAAGAAACACAAGTTCGAGAAATAACTTGCAGGATTCCTCCCTGTATAGGGAAAAGAGTAATCCCTCGTGGCAGGGGTAGCCATAAGGAGATCAATATATTAACCCCTAAATAATATCTGTGTTCCGCGCAATATAATATATATATAAAAACACCGGTAATCGTTAACGGACAGCGGACCGTTGTGATAATAGATTCTAGAGCTACTGGAAATTTCATCTTACGAGATCTAGTACGGATAACTGGAATACTAACTCGGAAGAAGTTATACTAGTATAATCTTCAGATAGCTAATAGGTTAATACTATTAACAGGAAAGGTAGACGAAGAGATACTTTCGTTACCTATTATAATTTAGTACTACTATAAGGAGATTACCTTTAATATTATTAGGATAGCTACCTATTATATAATTTTAGGAATACCTTGGTTAAAGAAGTATAACCTAATAATTAATTAGGCTCGAGGAGTACTTAAGATAGATTAATCCGGCAATATTACTAGGATTATACCTACGTATTAGCAGCGTTTAATAGTAGATAAGAAGTTGAATCGAAGACCGGTCGAGGTATATATTACCTTAGCTTCGTATAAGGACGGTACTAAAAGGTAGTCTAACTCTATAGTTACTAGTAAAGGTTAGCGGGATAATAAAGTAAGAGATAAGGGAGGAACTAATATACCCTCTATCCCTCAGGAATATAGTAAGTAGGTATACTTATTCAAGGAAGAGACGAATATAGAAGTATTACCTAAGTACTAGCTATAGGATTATAAGATCGAACTCGAACCTAGTAAGTAACTAATATTTAGACCTATTTATATATTATTAGAAAAGGAACTTAAAGTACTTCGCGGGTATATTAACGAGAACCTCAAAAAGGGATTTATTCGGGAATCCAAATTACTAGTAGGTTACCCGATCCTCTTTATACTAAAGAAGGATAGAAGCTTAAGACTATATATCGACTATCGAAAGTTAAACGATATTACTATCAAGAATAGATATCTATTACTAAATATAGGAGAGCTACAGGATCGGCTCGGAAAAGTAAAAATATTTACTAAACTAGATCTTAGAGGTATATATAATCTAATTCGGATAAAAGGAGACGAAGAATAGAAGACTACCTTCTAAACAAGATATAGCTACTATAAGTACCTAGTAATACCGTTTAGACTTACTAACGCACCAGTAACCTGCTAAGCACTTATTAATAATATTATACGAGTATACTTAGATCGAACAGCGATAGCGTACCTCGATAATATACTAATTTATTCTAAGAATAAGAAAGAATATATAGAGTATATATAGGATATCCTCGGATACCTATTATAAGCGAAACTTCTTCTTAAACCAGAAAAGTACGAATTCTACAGGGAATTAGTAGAGTTTCTAGGATTTATAGTTAGTATAAAAGGTATTAGTATAAGCCCGGAGAAGATTAAGGCTATAGCTAAATAGCCTACACTATAGGACGTCAAAGCAGTACAAAGCTTCTTAGGATTTGCTAACTTTAACAGGAAGTTTATCGAGGGCTACTCCAAGAAGGTACTACTACTAATAGATATTACAAAGAAAGATATCGGGTTTATATAGGGAAAAGACTAATAGAAATCATTCGACATATTAAAGAAAGTATATACAGATCTACTAGTACTCTATACCTTTTAAATAAACGAGCTAGCTTATATTAAAACGGACGTATCGGATCTCGTAATAGGAGTATACTTATACTAGATAAAAGACTAAAAATAGTATCTAGTTACCTACTATTTAAGGAAGATATTAGTAGTAGAATAGAACTATAATATATACGACAAGGAGTTACTTACCGTAGTATATACACTTTAGAACTAGCGAGTATACGCAGAAAGCTACTCGGACTTAACTATCTTTATAGACTATAAGAACCTTCTTAACTTTATAATAATAAAGGAGTTAAATAGACGATAGGTCCGATAGTTAGAACTACTAGGTTAATATAAGTTTAAGATAACCTATACCCTAGGGAAGGATAATAGTCGAGTAGACGCCCTTAGTAGGTAATTAGACTATATAGAAGAGAAGAATATTATAGAGTAACTAATCCTAAAGAAAGAAGCGGACGGCTTATTAGTACTATACTAGGTATTAGCTATAACCCTTTATATAATAGGACCTAATATAACTAATAGGATCGTAAAGGCCTATAAAGATAATATATTCGTAATAACCCTAAGGAAGGATTAGCTAGATACTATATTACTTAAATACTAGGAGAGGACTTATCTACCTGAATAATACACCGAAGAAGTAATTAGGGATTACTATAACGACCCTTTACAAGGTTACCTAGGAGTATCTAAAATAGTAGAACTCCTAGGACGAGGATACGTAGCGCCGAAGCTTCGAGCGCGCGTTAAATAATATATTAAAGAATATATTAAGTACTAGCAGAATAAGGCTATATAATATGCTAAGTACGGACAAATATAGTTTGCTCCTATACTAGAGTTACTATAGGATGATATTATAATAGACTTCGTGGTTAAACTACTACCTTTAAAAGATCTAGCTATATAGGATACCTTCGACTCGATTATAGTTATTATAGATAAACTTATAAAATATATAATTATAATACCTTTCAAGGAGATATATAAGGTAGACTAGTTAGCCTTTATACTACTCGATAAGCTGATAAGGGATTATAGTATACCAAAGTCGATAATATCCGATAGAGATAAACTATTTACTTCTAACTACTAGAGAACGCTGATAGCAGCAATTGGAACTAAACTTCGGATATTAATAGTATATTACCTATAGACTAATAGATAGATAGAACGTGCAAATCAAATAATGGAAGTATACCTGAGATATTATATAAACCGGAAGTAGGATAACTAGGTTTCACTACTTCTGATAGTATAACTGGTATATAACGACAAGCGGTCAGATATAACCGGACTAACCCTATTCTTTACTAACTATAGAAAGAATATAAATATATTTCTGTAACCAAGGGAGGGACCTAATATAGAAAGAGTATTAGTTAAGGTAGAAGAGCTAAAGAATTTATATAGGGATATATAAAGGTCTATTAAGAGCTCTAATAAGAAGTTAAAGGGATAGATCGATAAGAAAAGAAAGAATATTCCTCAGCTAAAAGAGAGGGATAAAGTATACCTCCTAATAAAAAATATAAGGATAACGAGACTAAGTAAGAAACTAGATTATATTAAGATTAGACCATTCTTAATTAAACGGTTAAAAGGACCAGTCAACTATAAACTCTAATTACTACCTAATACTAAAGTATATCCGGTATTCTATATCTTACTCTTAGAGCTAGCGGACTCTAATATACCTCTCTAAGAAATATTTCACTATAATATTAAGGAAGAAATAGAGTTCGAGGTTAAAAGGATTCTAAATCAGGTTAATTAGAAATATCTAGTTAAATAGAAAGGGTACGACGATACCGAAAACACCTGGGAACCCCTTAAGAACCTCCGGAACTGCCAGGACCTTCTATAGGAGTTCCGGGAACGATCGGGAAGGAGGACCAATCAGTTCCGGCTAGGAAGCCAAATTATTCGGACGAGACGTTGAATATCTAATTATCAGGAATACTTAGGACAGACCGCTAGTCTTCTTCTAACTCCTTAATATTCTATATCTCTTAGTCTATAATCTTCCGCTTTTTATTTTTAAGATATTTATACTATATCTGAAGGCGTGTCAGCGTAGTCTAAAGACGTATAGATTCCTCTATTGATTTTCGTATATAATCCTCGAGCTCTTCGCGCGTATTTTTTAACTATAACTATACTTCCTTTCGTTCTATCTTAATACGATATATTTCGAGGGGCGACACTACAAGGTCGCATTTCCTACCGCTGCCTATATAGTTAGAATACCTGTCGGACCCTGTACCTATCAGGTACTATTTGCCGCTGGCAACATATCAGGAGCACGGCCGTATGATAACTTCGTTTAGCTTACTAGCCAATACCGTTCGGCGGACGGTCGGTTTATCTGAACATTTAGTACGTCGGGGTGGCATAAAGGATGGATGGTTTCTCGGGACGAGAAATCTGGGAGAGGGAGCTAATATTACGATCAGGAAACATGATCAGGGATACGCTTATAGAGCGTAGCGCCCGTTATGGTTCGAGTCGACGAGTCGGTATCCGACTCGGACAGACCCTGAAGGCTTGGCATGTTAAGCGATAAGCGCAGTGGTCGCAATGAGCGCAGATGCGATCAGTGCGATCAGTGCGATCAGGAAGGCTTGGCATGTTAAGCGATAAGCGCAGTGGTCACAATGAGCGCAGATGCGATTAGTGCGATTAGTGCGATCAAGAATGCTTGGCATGGATTTCGTATGTCTATATATACGGAGTACTGCTCACTACTTGGAGCATCGTACTCAACTTGCTATTCAATTGTCTACTACATACGATAGATCTCTTAGGCTAGGCACTGAACATATATCATCTAATCATATACCAGACCCGCTTAGCATCACTTGAAGCCTGCTTCATACTCTTGTCAGGTTGCACCTCCATCCCTATTGAGAATCAATCCATAGAACCACCGCACGCAACGTGGTTCGTAACAGTATGGTGGTTTGGTTTTAGAGAGAGCGGTTTTTGGGATTTGATTTGATTTAGTTTGTAGTGGATGTTTCATGTGGTTGAAAGGGTAGAGGCTGATATAATTGAAGGGATATCGTGAGGCGTTTTTGAGAATGAGAGAGAATTACTCAATCATCCATATATTAGAATAAGTAGAAAGAAAAACAGCACTTTTATTATATAAGGAAGGAGAATAAAGTCTTATCTTTTGATCAAAAATTTATGAAAATTAATAAATTAAGTATAAAGAATAGAATCCCGTTAAAATTAGAACCGTTTTTGTATCAAACTTACAAACAGAGAGACCCGTTAAATATAAACTGGATCTCGTTAAAAAAAATGCTAGAATCCATTATAGTATTTCTAAGTCAGTATTCCTAGAGCCTATCTACCTAAGTATATCTCTATGAGGAGAGAACCCCTTTTCAGGAATCAAGAACGGAATGAATTCAAGATCGAAGAAAACTATAGATAGAAAATGGTCAATAGTTTCTTGTTCAATAAAAACAGGATTCTCCATCAAAAAACCCATAGTAATGATCCTAAGACTACTAGAACCCTCTTCCAGTAACATTATTAGAGGGTATAGAAGAATTGCTGACAAGTCGTCAACTTGAGTAGCGATGGCATCGATGATTCACACACACAATTCTCCATATTAGTAAAATTTATTTTCTGCAAGAAACAATGCACTTTTTCTGCGGGCACGATGCTGCGTAAATTTCGGGATCTTTTCTCTTGCAGGCGATACGCATGACAAGCGGGCTTGACAAGCGATTTCGTCTCTTGTTAGTCGATAGTTAGATCTTTTCTGAGAATTTTTCTAGGTACGGTATGATGTGGTCTAATAGGTGGTGACACAAGTCGAGGGCACTCAGCATGCTTTGATTGAAATTCCGCTTTGAGATAGCTTTCAATCCTTTTTTAGTCAAGTTATAGAATGTTTGTAAATAAAGAGTTTGAGCTTTCCACGATTCTGGATACGAAGTGCCAGTGTGGAATGGATTAATGAAGGCCGGGGCTTGGAAAGCATTACAAGTGGGTTTCAAATGTGTTAATACAATCAGGTTTTAAAAATTAGACACGGGTAATCTTAGAATTCTGACTCCAAGTGCGTGTCTATATATCGTCTACTCTATCATGACGTTGTCTAAGCAATCTGTAACCGTTTATCCTTCCTTAATGCATCTAGTCCATTGACCACCCAAACAGTAACAAAAAAGAAGCAGAAAACCCATCAACCCAACACCACGGGACTGCTAGCGCCAGACGTCTCCTCAAACGCCACTTCATCCCTCACATCATTGAGCTTACTATTACCCACATGACTGCGCGACATATCACCACATGTCGTGGCCGTCGAAGTAGCACTAATCGTCCTTGCCACGTCCGGCCACCAAGCATGCATGTTCTTTCGGTACCAGCTCACAGTGGCGCTCAAACCCTCCGCAAAGGGCACGCGCTGGCGCCACCCCAGGGCCTCGAGCTTGGAGCCGTTGACCCGATAATCGTGGTCGTTAAAGGGGCGATCGGCAATCCACGCGAGGCGGTGGCGGAAGTCGTTTTGGGGGCTATAGCCGAACAACTCGAGCATGCGCACCGCGACCTCGAGGTTTGTCACGGCGAAGGAGGAACTGAGGTTATACGCTTCACCCACGACGCCTTTGTGCAGGAGCGTGTCGAAGCCGTCGGCTGCGTCCGCGCCGTACAGGTAGCGCCGCACGTTGAGGCCGGAGCCCTGGATTGTGAGTGGCTGCTGATCGGACAGGAGGGTGTAGAAGCGGGGGATGATTTCTGCAGGGGGAGAGACACGGTTAGAATGCTTGATTACGCTGAATACTGCACAGGCAAAAAGGAGGGTATTGATCTTACTTTCAGGATACTGATATGGCCCGTATACGTTGTTGCTCCGTACCACCAAGGCTGGAATATTGAATGACTTGGCGTAAGCCCAGACGTACATCTCGGCGGCGGCCTTAGAAGCCGAGTATGGGTTCGTGGGCATGAATTGCTGGATCTCATCGACGAACTCGTCCACTGCGTCGCCGTACACCTCATCGGTGCTGACGTGGACAAAGCGCCGGAGCCTACCGTGGTGCCGCACAGTGTCGAGCAGCCGCTGCGTGGCCACAACGTTATTGTACGTGAAACTTGAGGGATCCTCGAATGAGTTCTGCACGTGCGAGCAAGCCGCGAAGTGCATCACGCAGTCGATGTCGTGCCCGGCGAACACATTCGACAGGGCGTCCTGGTCCATCAGGTTGCCTTGTACGAAATGGAAGTTAGGGAAGGCTTCCAGGCATTGAATGTTGGCGAAAGAAGAGACTACGTCGAGCTTGTCGAAACAGATGATTTTATATTCGGGGTATCGGACTGTTAGATGTCGGGTTACCCAGCTGCCGCTGGTAAGGAAGTTCATGTTAGCTACCTGTGATGGTAAGTGAAGGCAGCCAGGACATAGACTAACATGAAACCTGCTCCTCCGGTGATCAAAATGGTTTTGATATCACTGAGGTGCTCAAATCTGGTCGTGCCGATGAGACGTAGACTTTCATGATCACTCAGGCGTTCAGTAACGACATCACGGTGGTGCACAGATTGAGCCCTCGATATTGAGCTTTCTGGAGGTGTGATGAAACTGGGACGGGCCATCGTTACCTGTCGTACTCTAAAGTTGGAAGATGAATAAAGGTTGAATGCTGAGAGACGTGTTGTGATAATTCATCACCCACTTGCATCTGACGATATCTTGTACGATGCGCGCTTTGTATCTTCAACACCTTAGGGGTCAGAATCCTCACCCAACCCTAATGCCTTCTCGCGACTGCCTTGAGAGGCTGGCAAAGACGGCTCCGTCAGGCGCCACGAAGCCATCGATGTTATCATGTCATCACGTCATCATGTCAAGGTTGTCTTTCATAGTTAGTCGGAATTTCCTGTTCGGGAAGGCCTGGTATCGCCGACTCTGGATTACTCCGTAACACTGAGGTGAGCAAAGGGTAGAATCCGCATCCCTCGGTTGGAGTGTCGACCTTCTAGCGTCCACGTTAGCCTGTCGTGTCTTAGCTTTGGCGGCGTTTCTTTGGGGTCACATCCGTCTTCTGGCTGGCGGTGAGGGCGATGAAAACGCAGAACTTGCCAATCCGGAGTCATCAACCTCCTAGATCGACACCCCAAAGCCACTATGACAATGCGGGATAGTGACACTCAATCCACCGCACCCCAGCGGCTGTACTCCTGATTGACTCTTTGCTTCAGAGTGACGAGCGTGGTAAAGTCCACGGGTAAAGATAATCATTACCTTATCATGCAGGCATCGCTGCGTCATACCGGATAAAAAGTCTTGTGCCGGATTGGAACAAGACCGCCAGTCTTCCTTGATCAAAGTCAGCTGTGGCCATTTCCAAACTGTACAAGTCCGCATCATACCAAACGGCACCATGGGATTCATCACGCCCAATTCCCAGATCTTCTTGATGTTCGGTAGGCTGATCGGGGACATCGTGATAATCACTACTGACTTGACAACCCAGGCAATGGCTGGATTGCCAATCAGATGAAGGACATACTCCTGGCACAAGGCAAGAACGTCATCATGTCCAAAGCGAGGATAGAGAGCCGTGAACAGGTGTTAAGGTACGCTGGTCAGCAAAGTCTGGCGGTGCCGGGCAACGGCACCCAGTGGGCCGAGCTAAGCCACAGGCAACACCCCTAAGCCCCTATTGCCCCCGCTAATCCCCACCCAGCGAACTCACCAAGCACAAGCCGACTCGGGTTATAAACGCCGCGGGCACGCGCGGCACGCCCAACGCCGACTGGTGTGAGGACCACAAGGTCGAGACGGTGCGGTCCAACGTCCTGGGCGCGCTCAACGTGGTCGACGTTTGCTACCAGCTGGGCATCCACGTCACGCACATCGGGTCTGCCTGCATCTACGCGCTGTCGGAAGAAGAGATCAAGCACCACCCGCCCTTCAAGGAGACAGATGAGCCCTTCTTTCAGGGCTCGTGGTATAACCGCAGCCGCTTGCTCAGCGAGCTGTCCATCCGCCACTACCCCAACCTGCTGCTGCTGCGCATCCGGCTACCTATCTCGGCGGACTTGCACAAGAATAGCCATATTGGAAGGCTGTTGAAGTATGAAAAGATTGTGGACTTGACTGGGGTGGGTTTGCCTCCGATTGTCTTGTCTCAGGACCCAATCGTCTGAGTAGGACTGACATAAACATAGTCTGGCACGGTCCTGCCTAATTTGCTGCCTGGTGCCCTCATCCTGTCTGAGAATGGCGAGAAGGGTATCTACAACTTTGTAAGTCGACAGATGCGCCTGAAGCCATTCACTCACTTCATTTGGCCCTGAATTCAATGTTCTCAGGTGTGTGGCTGACAGGCCGAACAGGTGACACCCGGCCAGATCAGCAACGTCGAGATTATGGAATTGGCCAAGAAATACATCCGACCTGACCTGAAGTGGCAGACGTTCGGACTCAAGGACATGTTCAACACCCTGAGGGCTCCGCGCGCCAATTGCGTCATGGATGCGACCAAGCTGCAGAAGAAGCTGGGGGAGTATGGCTATCAGATCAAGGACCGCCGGGAGGCCCTGGAGGAGGTATTCCAGATCATGGCAGAGAAAGGGTTGTAGACGACTCGGTGATTCTCCATTCGCAGCCGGAAAAGAGTTGTTGAACAGCCGTGACGACCTTAGAAAAGTAGATTCTTTAACCTCGACGGTGGCCGGAAACCCGTTCACAGCGTCATCTGTGATAGCTACACACCTGATCTGACTGATAAGGCGCGACTTGTTGGCTCCCGCATGGCACGCGTTGCCAGATTCTGAACATTGAAATAGACAGTCTCAATGGGAAGAGAGGACGAAGCCCAGAAATAGCAATTATATCGATTTGCCAAGCATCTAAATGCATGCTCTTGCCCTGGTGTCTGCTTTTCTCTGGGGATTTCCACCATTCGTCGCCGTAGAGTAGTATGATAATCTCAAACCGAACCATAAGCTATGATTCACATCCACTGCGCGACACAGGCAAACACCCAACGGCAGTCGGCGTCTCCGGTGCCGGCTTTGATGTTCAGACCAAAGTCTAATCGAAGACGCTTCCGAAGAAGATCAGACCCTGACGTCTTTTGAGGAAACTTGATCTCGTGTGCACTATGAGACCACAACTCAGAATGGAAGAATACCTGTCACGTGGACAAAGCTACTCTAGGACCGCATACCTCGAATGGGGGCTCGGAGAAGCGAGCTTGGACAGAAGACCCGGCGTGAGCGTCCTCGGCGCCCACATACCACCCAAAGCTTCGGGCTCAACCCCGAATGTTGCCGGCTTCCTTGTGAAGTAAAGTTGCCAGATGCAGTACGAATTAGCGAGTGAGGACCGAAGTTGGCGAATTGGTGCAAGACGAAGGCTCATGAGACCATAACATAAAGTTAGGAACGAAAAGTCCTTAGATCCTTTGCTAAGTGCAATCCATCTTGCAAGCAAAGACGCGGGAAGATTTTGTATACGCTTTGGTGCGCTTGTGTGGAATTCTCATGCTGGTGTGGTAGCCCATCCTCGTTCTTACACGACGCTCCGGAGTGCTTGATCTGACCGGCTTGCTTCAACATTATGAGCTATTTCCGAATGATGCAGAGCATATTCGATTTGGTTATCTCTTGTGGAATAGGGTGCAAGTTTTTAAGTTGTGTGCGCGGCGCCCGGTAATGCAGCTGCGGAGCGACTTGGCGGACTAAAGGTCTGGTCTGTTCAGGTGTACGAGATTGCCATTGAACCATCGTCTTCACGATGCAGGGGATGATATGTTTAGACAAACGGACGTCTTCAAACTTAGAAAATTTCCTGTATTTCTTAATTACGGATATTTTGTAGTGTTGTAAGGCCACCCAACAGTAGTAATAGAGACTGAGGAGGGTAATATGCGAAGACTAGAGGTTAGGACCCAATATACCAATAAATGAAGGGTTGGAAAGTCCAGAAAGTCAACGGCGCATTTCAAAGCGTGTTCTATACGAGAGCATGTGAGAATTCCTTTCCAATCCCAGATTGATACAAGTAAAGCTTGGAAGAGAAAGGGACATAATTGCTAGCATCGAGTCAATCACTCAGCTTGAAAAACCTAAGTATTAAAGAGCAACGAAAATCACATACGTAAATTACTAAGTCCAGAACAGATAGCGAGTCCAGCAGACACCCTCATCGCCACCTCGACCTTGACAGCTTTTACTGAAACGTCCAGGACGAGGACGGATTATACTTCGACCCCTGTCTTAAAAATTGCGTGTAGTAACTGGATTGCTGGAGAATAGCTTGAATAGTAGAAAGGAACATACTGGTACTGGTCACATGGTGGAGCAGAGGTGTGACTCCGGGACAATTTTCCTGGAGAGGATCTTGCGGCAGGTGCCAAGAGGGAGCAAGCAACTTGGGCATGCTACAGTCGCTTGCAAAGCCGTTGAGCAGGCGCTAAGGGCGGGAAGCAAATTTTTTGCGGCGAATATCAAAATTCTAGAGGTAGTAAGGGAAGGCGATAGAAGAATTCACCTACAGACCGTCCACATCTAGAAACCGTCCACGCCTTTTATCTCCACAACCTTTGATTTTGATAATTTAATTCCACGTATAAAATTATAGTACTTATAGAACTAATTAACTTTTATTGCAAATATTTTTTCGGGATTTACCTAAATGACGATTTATAGGGACTTAGTATTTCAGAGAACGAAGCGACACAAGAGTTGAGCTCTGTCAGGTTCTTGACAGAGAAGGGACATAGTGCGGTTATGACGTTTTGGCGGTAAAGGCTGACCGTGGACGCCAGCAATCCCGATAGAATGTCAGGTTTCCATGCGTACAGATCCAACATATCGAATGCCGAGTAGTTCGCTTCACGGTGAATGAGTATCGTATCGAGAACGCTCCGCGAAAGGACGTTCTTTCTACCACAATCAACAAAACGGCCAAATGGTGCAATGTTTCTCCAAGCTTACCTCGCAGTCGAAGCGTTTACCCAACCAAAACTGAACATAACATCGACTTTGAGCTGGCCATTCGCCTGTACCAGCTGCACGAGCTCCGACTCCAACAACACCTGGTTCCTGTTCAGTCCAAACTGAGACATGACGGCATTGGCATGTGTCTCGGCATCGACCATGACGTAAGGGTGACCACCAAGTGCTTGTGCCAATTTGATCGCGGCAGCACCCGCCAGTCCAGAACCATGCAAGATGATTGCAGTCTCTCCGGCCTGCAGATTTGCAAGTGTTTTCAAACCATGTAGAGCCACTCCATATCCCATTGGAAGACTAGCCATCTCGCTCAGAGACTCGGTGTCCTCGACTCGTTGTAGGAGATCTTCGCGGACTCGCTGAATGGTCGCAAACTTGTCGAGACTGAAGCCTACAACACGATCGCCAACTGCAAAATGCTTGGCAGCAGATCCAACCCGCTGCACGATGCCACCAATCTCGTGGCTGAAGGTGGTAGGATAGTCTGAGCCGGAGATGATGAGCACATCTTCTTTGTTGAGGCCAGTGAATAAGACTTTGACTTCAACTGCTTCAGGGTCTATTGTGGTTTCGGTGCGATGATCGTCCTCGAACATGACCTTCCCAGAGCGAAGCTCGCCAGTAATGTGTTATTCAGGATCGAAAGTATTTTTTCTAATGTCTGTTTCGTCCAGGGTATACATCTCATTGATGGTATCATTGGAGACGAGGCGGCTGATGTATATTTGACCTTCAGAGCCACAATACTCGTTTTCCGTTGAGACAGCCTTTTCGATCTGTTGCAGAGCCTTCTGGGAGATAATGCTTGCAATATTGACTGTCGACGTATTTTCCGTGTCAAAGTCAATCGTTACAACGTTCAGCGCACCTGCTCGGACGTGAGAGATCTCAAGAAGCCAGAAGCCATCGCTTGTTCGGCAATTCTGCCCGTAGAAAGACCCCCAGCTGAAGCCCACATGATCGAATGGGCGTCGCTGGTAATCCTCTGCAATATAATAAATTCTGTCTCCGTAATTGTCGAAAGAAGTGGGCTTTCAAAGTCTGCAAGCATCACGATGTCTTTTACAGCGGGTATGGGATCTTGGAGCTTGGAAGTGAGGACTTCATAGCCGAAGCTTTCGAAGGCATCTCTGACGTGAGATAGAACAGCTGGAGGCTTCTGGCGATATACAAGTAGTATCTTGTGCGAGACGCCATTGGTCATGACCTTTGAGGCAGCGTCAACGGCGTTGGCTATGATGACATGTTTCCCCATAGTCGCGTTGAGTTCCAAGCCAGTCTGCACAAAATCAGCACCTTCCAGACTTTCGATCAAGGTTGGCTCTGAGAGCTCGAGAACTGCTCGGCCGCCGGCTGTAAGCAATTTCCTGATGCTTAGGAGATCGTTCGAGGAAGAGATTGATGCGATGACAAGATCAAAAGAGGATTCCTTGATGGGCTGAGATGTCAAGTCCAAAGTCAAGTCCACAGTCTGCGCCTTTGCGTTCTTGCAAACCCCAAGCTTCTGTGCTAGAAGCTCAGTAGCCTCCGCTGTTTTCTCTGTCACAGTGAAGTGGAGATCCGGGATCTTGTCCAGTAGGGCTTCGGTATGTTCCGAACCTATCTCCAGGACTCGGGTACCAGGATTTTTGAACTCTGCTAATTTGATACATAATGGGATATCGAGCTGTTGCGAGCTTCCAATTGAGTCGACATCGAGCTCCCAAACCATCTCTCCATATGGTCGAGGGCTTGATGGCTCACTGGCGCGCTGGGGCACCGCAGCCTCATGCAAAAAGCACCGCATGTCACTGATCTCCATGAGCACCTCACCATCGCTCGCGACTAACTAGTTGCCACCAACAAGCGAGCGAAAGCCTCGTTGGTCGATCCATGAAAAGGCTTGCGCAGTCGAAGCGGTGACTTGAGAGTCCGTGGGCTTCCGGATTGCTACTTCGTCAACTTGTATTAGCACAGCGCCACAAGACATCACCTCAAGACATCGCCTTTGTTCGTCCGGCGTAGATAGCCACGATTAGCAGTTGCAGGCAGGAATCTATCGATGCAGGATGCAATACGTGGCGGGATTCACCGGTCATTGTCCCCACCTCGGTCTTGACATGAGTCTTGCATGCCGCAGCATACGTCTTCCCATCGAAATATCATCCATGTCCTTAAAGGTAGGGCTATAATCAAACCCAACATCTTTCAATGCTTTGTTCCAGGCTTTTCCTGAAGCTCTTTGAGATAGGTTTGGGATTGTCCTCACTGAGGGTCGTTGTGGACGAGTGTTGATACTGATACTGCCAGCCATATGATCATTAGGATGTCCGGTGTCGGACATAGAAGACACATTGAAGTCCCACCATGCGCTTTCGGCATCCCCCTCACCGTGGAGTGAGGGACGCATTGTCAGCAAGACTTCGACACCTGCGTCGTCGTCTGGAGTGACAAGTGCATTCTTGATAGATATGTCTCTCAATACGTATCCTTCAACGGTGGCTGGAGGGGATTGCAACTCATTCGCCTGCGTGATGGCCTCCATTGCCATGGAGAAATAACCCGCAGCAGGGAAAACGGCCTCACCACCCAAAAAATGATCCTGCAGCCAAGGTAGATCTCGAATTCGTAGCACATTCCGCCATGTCGGCTCGGCTAAGGAGCCACCGAGTGTCATTGAGCCTAAGAGGTCGTGGCGGGGGAATTTTGGTGCGCGATGCTCGCGGCTTTGACGTGCTTCAGCCCAAAACTTCTTTCCCTTATCCCACCGGTAGGATGGTAGATCCACAATCAGGCAATCCTTTTCGCACGATATCTTCCCACTGCCAGAGGATTCCTCGAGCGCAGTGAGGCGTTCCATGTCCAATGGAAAGTTACGCAAGAAAAGCTCACCAACTAAAGTGAGGAGAGATGACGCAGAGTTTACGGCTCTGATCAAAGTTGGGAGATACTTTATGTTGTCAAATTTGTACTCGGCCTTGATTTGTCTGATAGGTCCGGACAGGGCCGAGTGAGGTCCAACTTCGATCAACATATCGACCTCGGCAAATTCTGGAGCGGTAGCAATGGTCTGCACGGCTTGATTGAAAAGGACAGGGTTCAGAAGATTGGCGCTCCAGTAAGCCTCGTCGAGAACGGTCTCTTTAGATAAGATCGAATTAGTGACCGTAGACACCATCTTAGCGTCTACTGATAACGGGAGGTCCAGAGGCATGTTTAGTCTTGCGCGGCCGACCAACGCTTCGTACTTCGCAGCTGCAGAATGCATATGATGTGAATGATACGCCTTTCCATTGGTGTTTACTGATCTGGCGAAGACATTGTCCGCGATAAGATCCTTCTTTAGTGTCTCGAGCAAGTCAGCGTTGCCACTGAGTGTGACACCTGCAGGTGAGTTGTGGCATGCCACGACCACTTCATCTTTCGCTTCCTTAAGATAAGGCTTGATGGCTTCGACACCAAGACCCACAGCTAGCATGGCACCATTCGTGTTAATGTCGCGAACGACTTTGCCTCGGTAATAAGCAAGTATGATAGCCTCGGAGGCCGAGATCAGGCCAGCGGCAAATGCGGCCGCAATTTCGCCTGATGAGTGGCCGCACGTCACTTTGAGTCTGATGCCCCATAGTCCAAGAAGCTGCACTAGCGCGACTTGGATAGCCGTGCAGAGAGATTGTGAGAACTCAGCCTCATTGACCCGGGAAGATTTTGGGTCTTCAAGGAGGGCGTCCTCCAAGGTCCAGTCAGGTGAGTCTTCAAGATCTCCGAGCGCCATATCAAGGTATCTGATGCTTCGCAGAAAGCTGGGATAGTATGTCATGAGCTCTGCTCCCATTCTAGGCCACTGTGCTCCTTGGCCTGTAAAGAGGAACCCAACTGTGGGCGTTCTCTTCTTCTCAGCGAAGACAAATTCTTTGAGATTATCCTTGAATACATTGTTGATGTTCGCATGGCTGGCCACAACAATACCTCTGCTTGGAAAGTGTGTCCGGCGATTAGCGAGAGCGTACGAAAGATCCAGGAGGTTGTAACTGTCTGCGATACCACCATAGGCTTCGATGTTACGTTTCAGTGATTGTTTGTCATGCGCCGAGAAAGGCAGCAGGTAAGGACGATTGTGGTTGAATGCCCCTCGCGGTGACTTGGCTTTCAAACGTCTTGGCGACGCATTGTATGTGTATGTCTGAGGCTGTAGAAGGAAGGAGTCGGCGCTCTCCACGACGATGTGTGCATTGGTATCACCATAGCCGAAGGAATTGACGCTTACACGCTTGACGGGAAGGTGCGAGGGAAACGGGGTTGGTTCGACGGGGACTTGAACCTTTCAATTTTCCTAGTCGATGGCAGGATTGGGATTGGCTACTCCTTTGGTAGGAGGGATGATTCCCCTCTCGACGGTCAGAATTGCTTTGATGAAAGCGGACAAGTCACTTGCGGCTTCGCTATGCCCGATGTTTGTTTTGACAACTCCAACAAAAAGTGGGCCATCCTGGCTCTGACGGTTTTCATTCATAGCGTTGGCCACAGCATGGACTTCAAGCGGATCTCCGACGGCAGTTCCTGTACCGTGACATTCGAAGTAGCCCGTCAACCGAGGGTCCAGGAGGCCACCTCGCTCATACGCTTTCTTAATCACATTGGCCTGGCTATCGAGATTAGGATGAGTGATCCCTACAGCCGGGACTTTACCGTTGCTGTTAGTTGCACTGGATCGGATGAGACCTCGAATAGGATCACCATCACGAACAGCATCGCTGAGACGCTTGAGATAGACAGCCCCAACACCTTCTGCGCGACCATATCCATCTGCTGAAGCATCGAAAGTGTGGCAAGTGGAAGTTGGAGAGAGTACGCCTAGCTTGGCTGTGTTCATGTGCTGATCAACAGTAAGCACGAGATTGACACCTCCGACAACAGCAGCTGAGCATTCCTTATTCCTCAATGCATTGCAGGCATTATGCATGGCGTAGACTGATGAAGAACAAGCAGTGTTGACCACGATACTTGGCCCATTGAGATTGAACACATGACTGATTCGACTGCTGATAATGCCCGGGTCGACGCCTGTGGCAGCTAAGCTATGACGGAAAGAGGGTTCCTTAAAAGCCATCTGTTGGAAATCTGCAGTGAAGCTGGCAACGAAGCATGCTGTTGATGATCCAGATATCTCCTGCAGTGTGGCTCCAGCGGACCCGAACGTTTCGTAGACGACTTCAAGGAGCTTCCGTTGTTGCGGATCCATCCACATTGCTTCGATAGGAGTGATACCGAAGAAAGTGGGATCAAATTCTTGGAGAGTTTCTTTCAAAAAGTAGCCACCAAGAACACCAAAGCTACCTGGCCGATCGTTATTGCTATGGTAATGGGCGTCAATTTTCAATCTAGAGTCAGGGACTCTAGGCATTTGACCCGACCCCTTGTTGATCATCATGTTCCAAAACTCCGAAGGCGACTTGACGTCTCCAGGAAGGCGACAACCTATTCATCCATAAGTCAAGATTCGTGGTGAAGATACAAACCAGGAGGCTTGTTGTTACCCATTCCCACGACGGCAATTGGTTCCAACTGCTCGCTCAGTGGCTTTTCCGAATATCCAGGCAGGGAGGCTCCTGCATAGCTGATGTCGCCGGTGACCTGTTGAGCACCGAATGCACCATTGCTATCATATTCGACATCTGATGAGCTAGGCGTTGAGCTGTCTCTAATGAAAGGCATCTTTTTGCTAGTGTAGGGGACCGCTAGGGTCATTCAATGAGTGAGAGACTGGACAAAGATCATAACCTGAAGACTCGTCCAGACGTATGCAGAGTACAGAAACCCTTTAACATGCTCGAGTGAGGGACTCGCACCCTCGGCTACCACTTCACCCTACGCACTTCCGCCGCTCTGTAATTGCCAGCTGTTCCACTGGTGAAGGGGTCGGCATTCCATCCAACCACTCTGTGCGCACCGGTGACAACGCTCCATGGCCACCATCGCTGTTGCTGCGCTTCTAGCGGCTTATGGCTACCATCGGCGGTGATCATGGCCGACCCGCGATAATAGTACTCGTTGGACGCCGCACGCAAGGGGGGCGGCCTAGTCAAATTCGTACAGGGAGTGAAAGGCCGCACGCAGTCTTGTCAGCATATCGCGCCGCAGTATCGAAGGATCCATATTCGGACACGTCGGAATTTAGCTCACACTCGTCAGCTGGAAGGACGACAAACGCCCACGACAGCTCTTACCGTGCGCGGAAGATTACAGGCGTGGGGCTGATAGGATACGGAGCCATTGTGTGCCAAAACGGACAGTCTCGGCCGCCTGGCGGAATGCATACAGAGCCTTTTTTGGGCAACAGCGGTGATCGCGCCAAGGGAACAGGTAGAAGCCTCAAGGCATCCTAGGTCAGCCTGCATCCTCACTCTTCATTGAGAGTATAGAGCTCAATGAATGTGCACATGAAGTGCAGCCCTCGTGTTAACGCGAACCATGGAGCGTTTTGATATTGTGGTTGTTGGTGCCGGTAAGACTTCTCTTCGCTGTATGATTGGCGGATTCCCGCGCGTCTAGGCGCTTGGCAAATCACCCAATCAATACCCCTCCCATAGTACTTTGTCTATATACAAGACGATGGTAGAGCTTGCTAATGTCAGTGACTACTAGGATGGAATGGCTTCATAGCTGCACGGACCTACCTAGCCCTTTCTCCTGACACCAAACTACTCATCGTCGACGATAGCTTGTCAATCGGAGGATCATAGAACAAGGAAAAGATATACCCCAGTCTCTACGCGCAGATCAGCCATCCTCTTTTCGAATACTCCTTCTATCCCATGAAAAAAGAGGGAGTATCTCCCGATGGCTATATACCTGGCACGACTGTGCATGAATACCTTGTCAACTTCGCGAACGAGTATGACTTGACCCGCCGGACACGTCTGAAGTCCAATGTCTCGAGCGTCACGAGAGGCCTCGAGGGCCGCGGTTGGATCTTAGGGGTCAGTGGAGGGCATAATATCAATTGTGATAAGTTAATATATGCAACTGGTCCTACCTCGAGCGCAATTGTGCCTTTCTGGCCGCAAGAGGGTTTTAAAACCCCCATCATTCATTCCCAACAGCTCGGTGTTCATCTCGACCATATTCACAATAACGTTCAACGGGCAACTGTCGTAAGCGCTGCCAAGTCATCGTACGACACTGTCTTCATGCTGCTTAAAGCAGGCAAGAAAGTAGACTGGATTATGCGCGACAGTCCATCCGGTCCTTTGTCGATTTCTGCACCCACATTCATTGGCCTTTGGAATACACTCGACCATGTCTCGACCCGGATGGCCGCAAGCTTTAATCCAAGCATTATGAATACATCTGGATTTTGGTATTCTTTTCTGTAGCGCACAATGGTTGGGAGAGCTCTCACTAAGGTTTATTGGCGAACTTCCACCTACCTCTCAGCAGAACATGCTGGTCATTCTAAAAGCGAGGATGCGGAAAAGCTTAGGCCAAAGCCTTACGGCTACGGGTTTGTGAGCCCATTTCCTCGTTGCAGACAGTATGGCTGCTGATACTCCTGCAGTATGTTCTGGGGGAGCGGCGGCATCGGTATCCCGAGTGTGCCCGAGTTCTGGAAAGTATTTCATGCTGGGGATGTCACAGTACACCACACAAAGATAGAATCCTTTTCACATCAAGATGTCGTCAACCTGCAGAACGGCCACTCTGTCGCTACTGATATGGTCATCCTGTGCACCGGCTTCGACAAGGGTTACAAGGCTTTTACCAAGGAGCTTCAAGAGGAATGTGGCCTATACTATGACAACACCGAGTATTCGAGATTGACCAAGCTCGATGCCAGGGGCGAACAGAAAGTGGATGAATTGCTACCCTTCTTGCGGAATCCTCCAGTTTCTTCAACTCAAGCCAGGGTTCAGCCTGCGCACGGCCCCAGTAGGCATTATCGCCGCCTTATCGTCCCTCATCTGGCTGCTCAAGGCGATATGTCCATTCTTTTCCCCGGATTGATCCATTCTGTTTTCACGCTTCTGACAGGGGAGCTGCAAGCGCTCTGGGGCGTTGCATTCATGCTTGGCTGCCTCGAACTACCCTGTTAGGAAGAAATGAAGTAGGAAGCTGCTACTTTCAATACCTGAACCCGCAAACGCTATCTAGAGCAGGGCAAAAAGCACGCCTACTTTATCTACGACTATCTATCCGTAAGTATAAGCAATGTATTGCTTGTAACTCCCACAAGGATTACGCTTTACTAATACTCATCAAGTACATCGACACGCTGACACGGGACCTTGGCCTCAATGTCAGTCGAGAGGGTAATCAATTCGCGGAGATGTTCGCGCCATACCGGCCCGTTGACTACTGTGGCTTGATTGATGAGTATTTCGCATCGAGGGCGAAAAGAAAGTTATTGGCCTAGCGAGCGTGTATGTTCTCTAGTGTTGTATTGAGTGCGGAGTTGGTGAGAAGCACACCGCTCCTATCTCGCATCTCAGTAGGCACAGGGGCTACCTGCACCATTTACATTCCGACTTGAATACTATATTAACCCCCATGATTGGGGTGAAGAGAAGCTCGCACGTTTGGGACCTTGTTTTCAATGAATCCTTTTCCTTTACAATTCACTACGTCAACCTAGACTCTTCACTACTCTTCGGCCAGAGAAGGTGACTCTGACATTCGTAAGCTTCAGCATCTGTGAAGTGTTTTTGGGAAGTCTGTGAATTGCAACATTGCTTGAACCATCTTTACTGAGTGTGAAGACATATCGGGTTGTTGGAAGCTGAATCCAGTACAAGAAAGACAGGGGTTATGAAGGTCCTATGTCGAAAAACATGGGCATATATACACATCAGGTTACCAGAGTCTACAGGTGCTTCTGGAACGATATGTACTTGTAGTCACTATGCTTCTCGAAGGAAAAGCTGCTTTCTCTGCGCGTCCCGAAGTCTTCGTAGCTCGAGAGCCAGTACTAGGCAAGATTGATTTTCAGTGAAGTGGATGCAGTCCTGGCGTCACTGAATCTAGTCCAGCGTTCGGCAAAAACGCTCTCAAAATTGATCGAATTTTGATAGCGTCACTCTATGGTTAGCTTCGGTCGCGATATCATTGGGGGCTCCCGCCCCTATCTACTTCTCACTATTCTTTCTGCTCCGCTTTTCCCCTCGGACGTTCTTACCATGTGCTGACTCGTAGTATACCAGATCATGGCCGTTCGCCACAGTGTGATTCATTATGCGGGCGGCCTTCGTGCCCCTGATCCTTGGGCTCAGTGGCCTTTATCCTGAGCCTGTGCATCGCACATCATGCGAGGCGGAGAACAGTCGGCAGGCACGTCATCACTCCGTAAGCTGTCTGACAAATTCTGGCCATAAGGGGACTGAGGAACCGCCAGCGGCTTGACGGTAATGGGCGATGTCGCACATTGCGTCGGCATTTGTAGTCCGTTGGGAGCCAAACGGCCGACTATGCGTGCGAGGCTACCGATCGATGTACAACTTCCCGCGCGCGACATGACGTACTCAGTAATGGGCCACGATCGAGGCCGTCTTGCGCTGGGAGCGTCCTCTCTACTCTGGTTATAGTAGAATCTGCACTCCGTGTGCTTTAGTATCAGTCACGACTTGATATTGTGTATTGTTGTTTCCTTTCCTATCCAAAAGATCTCCATTCTTCTGTCGAAATAATCATGGCAGTGACCTCAAAGCCACCAGCTGGCAACGAACAGCCATTCAAGGTAATTATAGTTGGGGCAGGTGTTGCAGGTTTAGTGCTCGCCCACTCGCTAGAACTGGCCAAGATTGACTATGTTTTGCTGGACAAGGGCATTGTAGCCCCGCCCTGGGGCACAAGTATCACTATACATCCGCATGGTTGCAGAATACTACATCAGATTGAATGCTTAGATGCTGTCTCCGACCAATGTGCTCCAATGGAGTTGTTCCACCAACGTAACTCCAGTGGAAAGTCTTTCATGAAGGACAGCTTCTTTGACGCAATTGCTGCACGGTAAGTAATTCACAATTTTTAGCGCGTGGCGGTCCTGAGAACTGAAAAATTACAGTACTGGGTACACAACTCTCACTCTTGAGAGAAGAGCTTTTCTACAAACTCTCTACGATCAGCTTCGTGACAAGTCCAAGGTCATCGAGCGAAGTCGTGTCGAAAACATCATTGAAGAGACCGAACTTGTTCGAGTGGTCCTGGGAGATGGAATAGAACACGTAGGAGACCTTATTGTGGGAAGTGATGGCGTACATAGCAAAGTACGGGAGCTGATGTGGAGGAACGCGAATGAGTCAATACCGGGTTTTATCTCAGCTGCCGAGAAAAGATGTAAGGGAGCCAACAACCCGTCTACCTCACCCTTCAAACCAGACTAACGAATTGTTTCCTATATAGCGATGGTTGTTGGAAATCGCTTAGTCATGCTTAATCAGCACTGTCTTCATTAAGGATGTCTGCATGCAAATAGCTTCTTCTTCTTTAATCAACTCAATGAACAACATCTTCTGCCCCATAATTTCATCAATGGTGAAAACCTACAATGCCCTTATAGCATACGCTCCCATGCAAGCCGGTCTAGGAAAGTTTGACATGCACTGCGTCTCCAACGACAAATTCTCCTTCCTCATCTTATGCCAGCCCGACACCATCTTCTTCGTTGCACACTGCAAATTACCAGAGGATAAGCAATGTCGCTGGCCGAACCGCGCCCACTATACCCAAGAAGATATGGACGCTCTTGCATTCAAACTCGCCGACTATCCCGTTTCCGAGTCATTACTATATGGAGAGCTATGGCGCAATCGTACCCGAGCCCACTTGGTATCTTTGGAAGAGGACGTCCTTGACCATTGGTTTTTCGGCCGCACTGCGCTGGCTGGCGACTCCGTCCACAAGGTAGCTTGCCTCACGCCTGCCTTACCAAATCATTCCCAGACTCTATACACTTTGGCTGACAACCCACGCACAGGTAACACCCAACGCCGCATTCGGAGGTTCCACGGCCATGGAATCCGCCCTCGCCCTCGCCAACACAATCGACCGCACCCTAGCCCTACATCCCAACAAGAAACCCTCCAACGTCGAAATGCAACTCGCACTCCAAACCTACCAAGACTCACGCCTAGCACGCGTCAAGGAGATTTTCAACGTCAGCTGGATGGCTGACTCGGCTACAGGCTTATGATGGCTGGCTCATGTATTTGGTGCAGCGCTGGGTGATGCCAATTATTGGCCTGGATTTCGTGGCGAAGAATGTCGCGCAGACGTGTAGTGAGGCGCCAAAATTGGATTATGTAGAGTTTAAGAAGGAAAGTGGGATGTTGGGGTGGAAAGAGAAGAAGGAGGTGATAGTGGGGAAGGTGCTGTCGAAGAAGACGAAGAAGGTTTGGTATGGAGGTGCGGAGAAGATTTTACCGATGGTCTTTGGGTGTCTGGTGCTGTTTTCTTCGGCGCTTTGGTGGCTTGTTGGGAGCCAGAGCAAGTATGTCTTGCTTGGTTTTGCTATCGTTGCTTAAATCGCAGATCATAGATTGTATTCTATACATTTGTCTCCGAGGCTGCTTAGAATGTATGATCTTATCTTGGCTGTCGTTCTTCGGATTTTGAAGCCTGGGTTTTATACATGCCTTCAAATAATATAGATCATGTCAGGTACTAGGTATGGAGCTGATATCACACTTTCGACATTATCATCCAATGTCTCATATCAAGTATCTTCTTATAAACTTGGCACCAAATGCGACAGTAGGGGGCGCCTGAGAAGATGAAGAGTAGATCCTCGCAATCTTAGTCAAGTGTGAGCTAGAATATGCTGGAGACTAGTTATGTAGATACATAGTATGGATCCACATTCGCATGGTGTTTCGTGCATGTCATGATGATTGCTATATTGCACATCGAACGCCACCTTACAGAATCTCTACAACCGATACACCAAGCCTTCACTACCGCCGACCTGACCTTTACAGAGCTTTCCCCAGCCTCCTTCAATCCCACTAGCTCCAGAAATTCCTTCGCCCCATACAATGCGCATGTCTGGTATACTAGCATGGCGAGTGCGATACCATTCGTTCCATACATGCGCTAGCTTGTCGAAGTAAGCTTCTGCACCGTTAGCTTGCATGACCGCGTCTTGAACGCCTGAAGTATTGTATTGGACTTTGCCGAGTTTCGACATCGCTTCCTTTGCTGCCAATTGCTCTTCGTCGGTGTAAACCTGTCACGTACAGATGATCAATAGCTGTTGGGAATTTCGTGGCCGAGGATCTGGGGTCTCACCTTCTGCTGACTACCAACCTGGATGATCACTACCTTCGGAGAGCGCAATGCTGCATGGTTCTTGATCAATTCAAGCAGCTGGCCGAAACTATTGGCACGGGCGCCAAAATCCGCAATGACTATCTTAGATGCTTTCAGCCCAGCCATCCAATCCAAAGATTCATGAACATCATTGTAAGCGACTGTTTTCATTGGAAAAGATGACCGCAGACTCTCTGCTGCTTTCGAGATGGGGCTTGGTAAGGAAGTGACTTGGACCAATCCTAATGGTCGCCCCGCTGCTGGCCTTTGGGATAGATGGTATGCAAACGAACGAGCAGTCTTAGATGACGCAGAAAGACTGACAATCACTGCAGATGCAAGGTCCGCATCCCTAGCAGTCCAACTCATAACCATGCCCAACGGATGAATTGGCGTTTGAGTCTGCGAATTTGGTGAGAAGACGTATTGACTGATAAGGTAGGCGCCTTCCCAGACACCGCGGAAAAGAGCGTTCCACGCCATATGCTCTAATTCGTCTTCACCAAAATTTGGTGAAGATAATGAATCAGGGGACCTTGGAACCTCTATATAGCGGTTGTAAGTATTCATGAGTTTCTGACGAGTCTCAGCGATCTCAATCCAATGCCCTTTGGGTTCGGTCGCTTTGAGTTGAAGATCAGTGGGAACCGTTGACGTAGGCCAGAAGCCCCACAGTACGGTACCTTCTGGGATCGACGTAGTGCTTTCGATGACGATGGCGTAACCCCATGCTGGAACGATCCCCCAAGATGCGACATCATTATACGGAGCTGGAGAAGCGGTCGGCAATGGATATGTGTCCCACGTAATTTTCAAGGTCAGTATAGCTAGCTCTCTCTTTGTGTTAGGCTAACTGTCTCTTCGAGACCGATACGGTACTAAATGGCAGTATGGCTTCTTCTGACGCCAAGTAACGTGGGAAAACGCACCAGTGCAGAAAATGGCCGCCTCGGGCATAGCTCAGGTTGTTTGAGGTGAGGCTGACAAGCAAAGTGCGAACTCGAATGGAAGAAGGCGCAAGTTGCAAAGTGGGCGAGGACTCTGTTTGGAGATTGAATGTAGCATGTCCTGCGTTGTCAGTCTTGGATACAGCATGGACCTCCATGATCAACGCGTTTTGACAGTGGCCTGCTGGAGAATGCGACTACTCTAGGGTTACTGAGGTAGAATCAGACGCTGGAAGGTCATCTATTCCTGTCAAACCAGCACCAATGTTACACTGAAAAGTGAAGTTGAGCGAGGCGGAGAGCCAAGACGAGAATCGGAAAAAAACCAGCCGACAGGAAGGCGCTAAGCCACAATAATACAAGGTCTTCGCTCTTCCATGCCGCAGAGCTGCGAGTACCCCACACCTTCAACCTTTACAAACAATGACTAGTGCGGAAGGTGGCGCCTGCTGTATTAGCAATGGAATTCGGAACTGGCCCCGCTTGTTGTTACCAACAGCATGACAATCTGCCTTCCTCTATTCGAAAAGGAGCAGCAGACCGGCTGCTTGAATGAGCGGTGTTATGGCTAATCAAACGACCGTCTCAGGAACCTGGCATGTTCTATGTCAGCAGATTCTGTGTACTCATCCAACAAAAGGAATGACGAGGAAGCGAACGATCGTTTTCTGCGGTCAAACAACATACCATGGAAAGCACATCGCCAAAGCAGCTCCTGGCTCTTGGAGCCCTGGGCTTCTGCCTACTATGGGGTGTCTCTTTCTTCAATGGTACTTTAGAAAACATGGACGCTGTTATCAAACAGGGGTTCTTTCCTGGTGGTCGCAGCTTACACTCAGTTTACACCGGTAATTCGTTGCTCGACGCTCGCCTGACTTACCTCACCGCGTTCTACGAACCTCTCTCCAACGCTCTATCGGCAGGGCCCAGGCTGCTTTTCTTTGACCTGAACTTCATGCTCTCGTGCACCAATGCCTGGGTGTTTATCGAGAGCCGCCGCCGAGGCGTGCGAAATATGGCTTTAAGACAGTGAGTTCATCACCTTGCCTACCCGACTCCTACTAGGGAAGCTGGGTCGCCGAAGTACAACTTTGCCAACATCCTATAGTCCCGTACCCTTCATGGTACTCTGGAACGCTATGGGCGCCGCTTTTGTCCAGCCATTCTATTTCTACTTCATCACCCAAAGCAAAGCTGCTCCCGTGATCCTACGATTCCCTTGAATGAGGCCATAGCACTGTTCGTCACGACGCTACCCACGGTCCTTTTCCCATTGTTCCTGTTTGCGCCAGCCTGGCTCAAGTTTAGCACCTGGGATCATCAGGGTTACATTGCTATTTTCCAGGGAACACCGTTCTTGATCGTCGCCATCTGCTTGATTAGCATTGCACTGATGTTACCGCGTCACGGGCTCGTGTCTAAGAAGGATGCCAAGAACCCGGACGCCGACAGGCCATGGATTGTGGCATCATTTATCATGGCTAGGACAATCGCTGCCGCTGTTCACATCTTCACCATCGTTCACTCTCTTAACCCAATAGACCCAGACTTGACGCTGACACGGCTCTTCATTCCTTCGATGGGCAAAGTCAACTCTTTCTCCGCGTCAGCTCACAACTCTACGTTAGCTTCTGCGGGTCTTTCACCGAAAGGTCGTGTACTTTTGGAAGGCTTCTATCTCTTCACGCAGTTTGACTTGATCGTTATCGCTCTGTCTTGTATCGTCTTCACCCACTACCTTCTCTCGAATCTTCCCAAGATCGGTACAAAGATGATCTCGGGAAAACCACGCCCGGCAGGAATGGGAGAGCTGGCTTATATTGCATTGGGCACTGTGGTATTCGGCCCAGGAGCAGCTGGCTCTTGGGCCCTAGCCCTCCGTGAGTCAAGGTTGAGGGAACGGACTGCTCCTCGCAAAATACAATAAATCGACCATGAGTTTAGCACCGAATCAAGGATTCAAGAGTATGTGTAGGGAATGGAAGGGACCGAAGAACGCAAGGATTTTGTTGGTCAAGCCGTGTCCTGTCTAACTAGGAGAACACTCCTTGCCTATGAAATCTGTGTAGAACCCAATGGTCTAACAAGCTTGTGGCTGCTTCGCTGGTTTTTGGCAGTGGCGCGATGTAATTTCTTTGTCTAAAACAATAGACATGAGTAGATATAACACGGATGAGACTGTTGCTTCAATGAGTATCGATTTTTGTGCTTATCAGAACGCCATGGCTACCGCAAGCTACAGGAGCGAGGTATCAGACACACATTCCCGAAGTCCTGGCGGGTGCTTGAATACTGGTTTCCAAACTCAGCTGCTGACAACGTATCCTGAGCCTGGATCCAGTGCTTACGCTACTTGCTACGGTCCCGACTATGGGATCCGTTAGGCTTATCAGAATCAAAAGACGCGTTTCCAAATCATGGCTGTAGTGAGCAGTAGTATTGGATATATTTAGTAGCTGCCATTTTCGGCCTAGCTTTTGTCGTATAAGTTTCAGCTCGAGCATCAGATCCTCCAAGTACTACTATCTTAGTAATGATAGCCTGGCGCAGTACATAAGGCTGGACTGAACACCTGCAGTATATAAGGCTGGATTGAACACCAAGATTCTGCACCTATTACCCACTGGCTTCGCGATCGATGTCTTTGGGCTTGGCGGTGCACTGCCGCTGGCCGTTCGCAACGCCATCCTCTGCGAGGGAACGGCGGGATCCTAATCACCCCTCGTGCATTTGCATAAAGGATCAGCGACAGGTGTGCGGCGTATTGGCTGACTGACTGACTGATTAGAAGTGCCTGAGCTCAAAGGACAGAGCACTATTGAGGTCTTTCTTGCGAATATGCAAGCTGATTGTCTCGCCAAGGCTCCAATGAATTCTAGCTGCATGACCACGAGCTGACACGACGTACCACCTCCTGGTTCTGAGTACGATGGCGCAGATGATTGGCGACCTTGATGACAGATAAGCCCCCCTGCAGGCTGCAGGGAGCCTATGTCTCACAACGTCCTGTTACCCATCGTATGACACTCAACTCGCGGTTCGCACTGGATTGGGCCTCGTGAATTCATCATCTAACATCTATCTTCATATTATCAAGTGGATCTGGGAGCCTGTCGGTCCAACAAGGGACAATTCTGATATTATGTCAGTCAGGGGAGCCTAGAGGCCTTTTCTTGGATCCCAATGTGACGCCTGGTGCCTAGTGGCTGAAAATAAGCGAAAACGGATACACATTGATTCGGAATCCTGCTGAACCCATAACTCGTGAGAAGGCGAGGTATCAGCAATATTGCATGAACTCCAGGAGCGAGATAGCAAATTAGATCCCACAGACTGAGGAAGAGCTTTGATGGTAACGCGATTTGGAAGTCGGAGGGTCTCACGGAATATTATCAGTCAAGTATTGATCCAGAAATTCGTCTGAAATGTCCGCAAAAGTTCCTTTTCTGAGTTGCAACGCTCGCTTTCTGGCGGTCGTGATCTGACAACGTTCCTATGGAATTCACATTCAGGCCCACCTTTACGAAGACAACTCTAACCATCGAACCCACGTGTCCTTGGGGTGCATGATTGGAGCCCTCTGAATACAGCATTGCTGCAGGCCCATTATACCTCGTCTCGTGGAAGCGGTAAGCTATCACAGGGCTGCGCAGCGGCGTAGCCTTCGAGTTGCGACAATTGCCACGGTACTCTTGAGATAACAAGCCCTTGGCCTTGGCCTTGTTGATGTTATTGGTATTCTTTTACTTCTCATTTAGCACTCTGTGCAATGGAGTCCCTTGACCCAAATTTTTCAAGATGTTCACACTGTCTTGATGCATAATACTGCCACGCACGCTTGAATTTTCATCGTGATCATGGATTCGCAGTCTGCGAATTCGGATTCTCCCTCTGCCAGCCCTTCCAACATGGCAACATCAGCAAAGAAGAGGAAGACACATCACCAGAAGAGGAACCCCGACAAATCAAGCCAAAGCAACAACGCCGGGCCTCTAGCGTGCGATGTATGCAGAGAACGCAAGGTTCGATGCGATCGAGCCGATCCGAAATGCGGCCGTTGCACGCGACTGGATCACGATTGTAGCTACCATGGTCGGACAAGACACAGAGCAGCACAAGCAGATTTACCACGCTAGCTATCGCATCTCCAGGACCGGCTAGGTATAGCTCTTTCAACCGCATGTTTGTCCGAGAACCGCCCACAAGCAGAATGCAATCCTGAATCATTGCTTTTGCGCTGACTCTACCAAAGCACAAGCAGAAGCCCGGTTGGCCAACCCAGTTACGTTACCGGCGACTCCCGATCTCAACACAATGCCCGAAATCCCTTGGCAATTCATGTCAGCATACGAGCCTCAAGAGGAATGTGAGAGGGAGAGAGACGTCCTTTGTTGCAATCTGGTTGCCTGATTGCTCTTTATGCGATTCCATTGTCCTTCTCCGCTAGTCACAGGCAGAAGTGTTAGCAAATAGACAGAGATGTCTATTAGTACTCCATAGATTCCTATCTCTTAGCTAGTTAGTCAATTAAGTGTTTTCTGCCATTGCAACAGGTTATAAGCCCGGTTAAAATAATCCACTTACTGCTTCCGCTGCACTTTTTTCAAAAATACCATTATTTGAGATTAACTCCTCCTCCCTCCTACCACTCCGCTCTACCCCGCCTACCTTCTTATTATGGAGGAAGGACGTGGTTTGTTCGCCTTTACCAAGCTCAAAGGCCCTGATAACTTTAAGACCTGGTGGCGCAATATGCAATTTGCTCTTGCTGACGCCCTCCTCATTAAATATATCGATGGTACTTATCCTCGCCCTGGCCCCGCTCCTGATAGGTCTACTAAGGCTGTAAAGGCTGAGAGTCTAAGAGATTAGAACTCTTGGGATGCTCGGGACGGCCGGGCCTCTGCCCGACTGGGATACATGTGCTCTTAGGACGTCCAGCAGTTCTTGGATATTGAGACGTTATTATCTCGGACGTCTGCTCAGACCTTAGATTTTCTGAAGGAGAAATTTACCCCCTCAGGACTGGCCGCTAAATGGGCCGTATTGTCTAAATTATCGTCTATCTCTTACAAAGGCTCTATTACTAATACGTCAGCTGAGTTTAAGACGGTCTAGATAGAAATAACTGACCTCAATGTTGAGGTCAAGGATGTTATCCTTCTGACACTTCTCAATAGTCTGGGTCCTGAGTAGAATTAGTACCGTACTGTCCTGAACGGGAAGGCCCGGAAGGATGATTCTATCACTTTCGACGATACTGTTAAGGGCCTAATTGATTATGAGCAGGGAATGAAGAACGAGGTTTCTGCTTACTGGATAAGGACTATACCTGAGTCTAATTCCAATAACTCTTACTCCTGTTGTGGATCTAAGGGTTACTAGAAGCCTTCTTGCTTTCACCGTAATAAGGACTGTTATATCTGCCATCAGAAAGGCCATACGGACCGTGTTTATCCCAATAAGCCTAAATCCTCAGAGGATTCTTCTACTGCTGGCAAATCTTCTTCTCCGAAAAAGCCGGTTATATCCTGCTATCTTCGCCTCACGAATCTAGTACTCTTGGGCCAAATTATAAATGCTCCGAATATCTGGATAATTGACTCAGGATCGACCGACCATATCTGCGGTGATAGGAGTTAGTTCGTCAGCTATCGAACGGTCAAGGAGAAGATAGTTACCGCTACAAATGAGGTTACTTAGGCGTTCGGTCGTGGCGACGTTATCTTATCCCTCCTGCAGCCATCTGGCGAAGTAAGGCAAATACTCCTCTCCAACGTCCTCTATGGTCCTGTCGGCTCTAATCTCATCAGTACTACTCGTCTGGCAATAAAGCATATGAATGTATGCCTGAACGGCGTTAACGAGGCCTCTCATGTTGTTTTCGGTGGAGAAGTTATTAGATATACAGATATAAAAGAAGATCTGTATCAACTTCGCATTGCCCCGCCCTATAGGGCTGAAGCTTGCTCAACTGTAACTTCTGACTCTACTATTCACGAGAACTCTATCAACGACAACATCTACGGTACTACGGGCCTTAATGTCGCTACTACGCCTCCTCAGACCTATGCGCAAGCCACTTCTGTAAGCAATAACGAATACCAGTTTGCTTACCTCGCATATAGCAGTCTTCAGAAGGTCCAACATCTCGTCCAGGGACTATGTCTTTATGGGCATCCCCTAATAGAAATATGTGGTGAATACATGAAGGGGAGGCAACAGGAACAAGTTTCCCGTAAGCCAATGAGACGTGCTATCGATTTCCTAGATAAGCTATACTCTGACCTTGAAGGGCCTTTTCCACCAGGAATTGATGGAGAAAAGTATATATGGACCGTTACCGATGACTCTACAGGGGCTATATGGACTGAGCTATTAGTCTCTAAGGATGAGACTTTCGAGAAGACGGTGGACTGGGTCACGAGAATGGAGACTCAGTCAGGACGAAAGGTTAAGGTGTGGGGAAAGAACTACACTCTTATGGGACCTACTCGGTCGATAATGGCTGAGAAGCACCTGGGAAAACACCTATGGTACGAGATCGTCTCTGCTGTCTGCCACGTGCGGAATAGATGTCCTACGAGAGTCCTCGATAATAACGCTGTTCCCTACTTTGCCCTCAATGGCGAACTGCCTGATGTCTCCTATTTTAAGGTCCTTGGCAGTAGGGCTTGGGTGCTTATTCCTAAGACTACATCAAGAGGCAAGCTTGATGAGCGCTCCTGGCAAGGCATCTTTGTTGGATACGAGGGAACAAATTATTGTGTTTACAACCCTAAGACTAGGAAGGTCACCGCCCATCGAGATATCAAAATTGATGAGGATGCTGTCTACTAACGAGGGCAGTCTGAAATTACGCTATTCCTATGGACTGAGCAAGATGATTTGCTCCTTGCAGGCAGCGCGACGATTCACTATTAATTATAGTCCCTACTACAGACCTTTCTTCTGCAGAGTCAAGTGACCTTTCTCTACTACCTTCAGGGGAGCCTTCTTCTGATGAAGCTAGCGAGGAAGATCTACCTGAAAAGAAACCTCGCAATCCAAAGAACTGGATCCCTGATGGCTTCAAGCCCAGAGACTCCACGAGATCTAAAGGCACAAAATTCAGGGAGGCTCCCTCGTCTATCCTCCTACAGATACCCCATCCTATAAGCCTCTTACTGGGAAATGGGTCTTCCGTATCAAGAAGAAGGAAGATGGCTCTATTAAGCGGAAGGCTCGGTGGGTGGTCTATGGCTATCGACAAGAACAGGGCATTAACTATGAGGAGACTTTTGCATCTGTTGTCAAGGCAGTCTCCCATAGATTAATAATCTCAACTGCCGCCAAAGGAGACCTTTATATGGAGCAAATGGAGGTCACCGCCTTTCTCTACGGTCTTCTCGACGAGCTTGTCTACGTTGTTCAGCCCACGGAGTTCGAAGATGGGACGAATAAGGTCGCGGTGGATGGGAAGATCAGGATCAAATAAATCAGTACTGAGGACATGCTTGCGGACGGTCTCACCAAGCCCCTACCGGCGGCGAGCTTTCAGAAGTTCGTTGCGAATATGGGTATGTAGAAACACCAAGGCTACGTCATAAATGGACTCGAGGGGAGTGTTGCAATCTGGTTGCCTGATTGCTCTTTATGCGATTCCATTGTCCTTCTCCGCTAGTCACAGGCAGAAGTGTTAGCAAATAGACAGAGATGTCTATTAGTACTCCATAGATTCCTATCTCTTAGCTAGTTAGTCAATTGAGTGTTTTCTGCCATTGCAACATCCTTGCAAGCAATCAAACCCTCACCACAGACTCAACTTTGGAAGACTTCGAAAGGTTTACGAACCCAACGATACAGGCTCAAGATGCAGCCGGCAACGGTTTTGACTGGTGAGCACAGTCGATGGACTATCAATCAGAAACTGCTGAATTTTGATTTTGCAGGACTTCCATGGTACCTCCAATGCCAGATATGTTACAGTCTCATACTTCGACCGGGTTCCACACGCCCTTGGACCTAGGTGGACGTTCGATTGATATCAGCGACTGTCAGCGAGACTTCCTACCCACCAGCCGATCTGAGAGCAACCCTAGCGACGAAGAGGTTTCATTGCGTGACACTTCCTTACTGTAATTACCCGCGATATCCATATTATCCCTCCGGCTAATGCTTGCAGACATCGAAAATATTTTGAAGTCTTTTACCCAGCTATGCCTATCTTGCGTGAGATACACTTCTCTACAGAGCTCGCGAAGGACTGTACCTCTTCGCCCATACAGGGTCTCAGATATGCTGTAGCCTTGGTAGGGACGACGGTTTGCCCAGAATTTGCCTATCTGCAACAGGTTTATTACAGCAGTGCGCGAAAATACGTGGAACTATGCGAGAGAGACGAAGATGGCACTGACCTCGCCAATCTCAATACCTTTTGTTGCAATCTGATTGCCTGATTGCTCTTTGTGCGATTCCATTGTCCTTCTCCGCTAGTCACAGGCAGAAGTGTTAGCAAACAGACAGAGATGTCTATTAGTACTCCATAGATTCCTATCTCTTAGCTAGTCAGTCAATTGAGTGTTTTCTGCCATTGCAACACCTTTCAAGCATTGCTGTTCATCATAAGATATGAGCTCACCAGCAAAAGATTTACCAGGGCGTGGATGACGCTAGGCCGAGCGACAAGATTGGCGGCGATGCTAAATCTGCACCAAATGGGCAAAGTTGGTACAAGCGGCGTTGCTAGCTCTGATTTGCAGATGCGATTACCGCCAACCCAGGACCCTACGTCTCTGGAGAAAAGGAGACGGTCTTTTTGGGCACTGTATATCTTCGAAGGGTACGCTGCTACGCGGACGGAAATGCCGTGTCAATTTAGCGAAACTCAGGTACGCATGCTCCCACCCAGCCATGAACAGGTCAACATTGAATATGACTGTCTCCGGCGGGAGCGAAATTAACGCCATTCCTCTCTACCCCAGATACATGTGGCCTTACCCTCGCCTGGCCACCTCACAGCAGCCTTCTCGCCCTCTCCCATGCCATTCCTTCGTGAGTCCGTCAAGCTAAGGGGAAACCCGTAGATCTCATCTTGCATAGGTATAGTCCTAATGGTCGCTCTCGCGCGCTAGTACTACGAGCACGTCTGGGTCCTCGCCGCAGATGCCGAGAATAAAGGCTTCTGGGATCGTCACTACGCTCTCGTCAAAGCCACTGTTTGCCGCACCGCAATCCTACACATGCATCTCAATGCAAAGGCAGTTGCCGAGGATTCAGTAGCGTTCGCATGTTATGTGAATTTGTGCGCTGTCGACATTTTCCTACACAAAGCTGCTATCGATGAGGTCGAGAAACAGGAACTTCCTAAGCTTGTGGCAGCAGAGAGCAGTAAGCGCTCTACAGCTGCAGCGTTCAAGATCGCGTGTGCTGTGAGGATGAATTGGCCTGTACAGCGGGGAGAGGTAAAACCTCTTTCTTCCAACAAGATCATCTCAAAACAGCGCCGTTGCTGACATGCCGTCTTCCTCTCCACTAGCACGATATCATCACACTACAAGGAACCTTCATCGGCTGGCCTTTAGTAATGGGAATCAGTGCCCTCAGTCGAAATTTGCTAGACTCAGACGAAGCCACCGCCAACGGCGTTGCTGATTCCTTACGCTTGTTGCTCACCGCTCTGAATCATGTCGAAGAGGCGGGTGGCTATTGGCATGCTTCTATTGCAGGTATGCAAAAGAAATTAAAGGAGTGGGATGAAAAGCAGGGCCGGTTTCATATGGGCGCTTGGAATGGGACTCACTCGCACGGTCAATGGGGTCAGTTGAGTAGAAATTATTCGCAGGGGCTTTCTGGGTTGCATTGATAACTATATAGAGGTTCTTACTTCAGAAAAGTATAGATATTCACGAAAAGGTGCTTTGAAAACTGCCGTCTTTTGGGACTACTTACTTAGCCGGGTTCTACTGGAGTCGTGAACAAACCTTGGGTCTTGCTCTGGTCTTGTCTGGATGTCCGCAACCAGACGTTGAAAGGAGATCCGACTCTCATTATTCTAGCCACTATCAATGCGTAGAAGACCATTTGGACCATCTATTCAGCTACAGCCTGATCAGCTATGCAAAGATCTGCTTGGTCAATTGGCTCGGATCAAATCTGGAGAACCGCTATACATTGCAGCCAGTACCCACAGCATGCTCAAAATTCTCAAACAATTGAATTAAGGTAAACTGAGCAGTGTTGCTGAAGCGTGATCCGGAACTTTCATACGAATCTCTGATAGACGCCTAATCAGGACCCAGCCAGAGTAATCTTGTCCTCTGCAATGCGAAGCAAGTCAGCACGTGATAGCATCTATAACATTCTCAAGACAGAAACGATAGCAAACATCACTCACCCCCCAAAAGATAGAAAGCACAAAGCTCAGTGTTGCTCCGACGAGGAAAAACAACCAAAGATTACGCATAGCATCAGTGATCTGCGGAATGACCAAATCCTTCGCCTCCTGCGACAAGCCTTTGTATGCTTGACTGCTCGTACCAGCAATCAGATTGACGATCTCAGCTGGTGAGGTGTTGGGCAACACTGGGGCGACATTGTGCAGAGAGAAGTTCTGATAGAGCGTCCCCGAAATTGCGAGAAAGACGGTCATGCCGAGGTCTTGAGCTATAGGAACATATCGTCAGAATCGAATCTCGACGTCGAGAGACTATGCAAAGGAACTTTGGGAAGGATGAAAATAAGGGTATATTACAAATTGTCATGGCGCCGACGGCATTCGCGATGTCCTTTACGGGCACGGGTGATTGCACGATGGCAAAGCCTGCGACGAGATAGCATCCTGATCCAGCACCGACTAAGATAGTGTAGCCATATAGATTAGAGGTCAAGGTGTTCGTGTTGACCGTGTCTATACTGTGGCTAGTATCAATAACTGCGTTATTGCAAGAGTGAGAGATCTTACACATTAAAGCAGATCCAATGAGGATCATGGCGCTGCTGAAGGAGTACCACGGCGTGACGTACCCAAGCTTTGGCATTAAGGCTCCATTTAGCATGGAGAACAGTACCATGAAGATGATGAAGGGAAGTAGGCGAATTCCGGCCTGGAGCGGTCCATCTCCCTAGAGCCTTTGAGCATGTTGATAATACTCAACGTTTGGAAAGGAAATGTACGTACCAGTAGAAATTGGAAGAATAGTGGTATATAGTAGGTCATTGTCTACAGGGTCTGTCAGCATGTTTGCGGGTACAGTATACGTGTGGTGACCAACGAGCATGATTCCAGAGACCAAGAACACACTAATATAGGTCGCCTCAGGAAATTTGCAGGATAGAGTCGGTTCTCCTTAGTCAACCCGGGGTGAAAGATGGTTAACAGAACGGTAACGACGAGCAGGACACCTGTCATGGTCCAGAGAGCAATTTCGGTCCCAGATGTCCAGGCGAACCTAGTACCCCCAAAGCTGACCGCCAGGGTGAAGCAAGCAGCGCCGGCTAAGAAGATCATGGTCATAATCCAGTCGATCATCTTGCATTTCTCCTTGAGAGTTTTTCCCGGCTGCGTGTTGATACTTGGGAATAGCAGCAGGTAAGCTGGAGTGAAGACAGCCCCGATGACAAGATTGATGTAGAAAGCCTAGGAATTGTCAGTCGCACAATGCAGCTCAGCAAAACATACAAATCTACGCACCCATCGCCAAGTAGCACTGCTGGTCGCAAAAGCACCACCAACCTGAGCAGTCGTCAGAGAATTCTCTCGCAGCAGCAGGACAGGCGCTTGGTACCACCGGGCCTAGCACACTTCCAAGTCCCCACAAGACCGCTATACCTGACATATACATAGGTCTCTCCTTCATAGTGGTCGAGACGGCAATATATGTCAAACAGCCGGAATGCATGCCACAGCCACCAATACCAGCAATTACACGTGCTATGATAAGTACTGTCATATTAGGCGAGGCTCCACAGATGGCGCTCCCAGTCTCGAAGAGGAGCACATTGAATATATAAATCCACTTGATGTTGAAGACGCCATAGGCTTTGCACCAGGGAAGAATGGTCATTGTACCTAGAGCGAATCCAACTCCTATCCATGGGAGTAGCTCAACCTCGCCAAATTCGTCGAGGATGGCGGGCTGGATATCTGCGACCTGATTTGCTTTTGTAAGTCAAAAGCTGTGAATTGTGGGTATGTATTGCCTCTTGCTGGCTGGACATACAATGGTGTTGTCCAGCGCAAAAAGAAATGTGGTGGGCAGCATCGAACCGTATGCTGTCGCCCACTGGGCTACTTTTAGCAAACAGACATGACGTTTTATATAATTGGCATACCTTCCATACATGAAGTTGACGAGGAGATTCTTCTTTTAGGTCGTTCGAACTAGAGCCGGTGGTGGGGTTTGCTCTGCCGATTTCATTGAGCTCAAAAGCCCGATTTTCCAATTTGGCTTCATCAACGGGGCCAGTCACGCTATCGCCTGCGATCGAATGCAGCTTGTTTCTCATCTTGTACGTAGACCCGTCGTACTTTTCGTCGCTCAGTGATGTTTAGATCTGGACGGGACTTCCCCAAGAGATCGGGTAACCTCGAAACTGCGAAGGGAACAGCAGGAATAACAACAAATATCAAGCTCTTTGCTTACTGGCAGATGTTCCCAGATGATATATTGTATTGATCGTCTGATCTCGAGAGATGATAAAGTGCAGGACGCGCAGATCTGCGAGGGATGATGTGTGGCATCCTCACGTATTAGATCGTCTTACAATTAATCAGCAGAATCTGTTCGACAACTAAAGGCGCTACAATTATCATAGCTGTCTATTCATTCTATCATCGATGCGAGTGGGGTAGGGCGCCTGCAGGAAGGATGACCCCGACGTCCAATGACATAAGGAGTCTGCCCAGACGGACATAGCAAGGCCGAATACAAGACAGTCCGAGGCCATCATGATACATGCAAACACAAGCGACGAACACTTGAGTCCGTTCAGCGGTGAATGATGTTTGACGTTGAAAGGTATTGAGGCGGCCGCACTTTCTCCGCGATCGACGCCGCTAAGCGTGCATGCAAAAAGCCGTGTGTAGAGTCAGTAAGGCGAGGCCGTACATTTGATTGGACATTGATTGTCCCTGCGGTGATAGGCCTGAACTAGGAGCGGAGTTAACAACACCAGCTTGCAATGTGCGATACCCCAATCCGAGGTTGAGGAGATCTGCGTCTTAACCTGTAGACTGCATCCTACCACTCACCGTTTTCCCCAGTACAGGCTTTGGTTTCTGAAGACTGCCTTATGTCCAAATTCATGAGCGACTAAAGATCCCTAAAAGAAGCATCACTTGGCCTCGACGCCCACAAGGCCTAGATATCCTAGCATGATGTGATGCAGTGGATGATATGTCGACAACAGAGACTTGCTAGATCAATTCGATCTATCGGGACTTCGTATATGATGGTACGGTGTATTAGTCCCCCGTTCTCTGCATATGGTATCCGTGATAGTCAGGTTGACTGGTCTATGTGGTCGATTGGGCCCCTCTGAAGGGTTTACCTCCACTAGCCGAACGAGGTTAGCCTCCATGCGCTCAACACTCTTAGCGCTCTTAGCATTTAGCATTTGCCCTATCATCTTGTCGGGCGACCTTAGCAGGACTTGCCGTTTGACTTATTGTGGGTTTTAGTCAGTCATCTTGCGAAGCTTTGCTGCTGTCCATGTTCACTGCCCAATCTGGCTGCACGCGTCTTGAAGGCTCGCCATCGAAGTTGGCTTCCAACAATACCGGTTTCCACTCGTACGATTTTAGTTGCATTCATGCAGAGGACTCAAAGCTAACTACAAAGTCGTCGCGCATCCATTACGTAGACTTGGACGGAGTCCCTTCTCGACGCAGTATCAATCCGCCGCCAGATGTTTTCGCCATCTTTATCCTGACTCTCGAGGCTATATGCTCCATCTCGCTCGATCTGTGAAGTGTATTCAACTCTTGATCCGACTCCTCCAACCCGTGGAACAAGAGCGCCAATTCGGAGGTCTTCTATATCCGTGCTCCCTGTCTCTTACTCTCAAACATGGCAAGTATCAAAAAGATTAATCTCGCTATGACAAAAAAAAGCTGGAAGAGTGATCCAGGGCCAATTCACTTGGACGTAGGTTTCAGCCTGACCGGCTTGGCCGGCGACTGTGGCGTTGCTAGAGTCGCGAAAGTAGTTCGTCAGCGTGGTGGCAATGTTGTCCATAGCCAGTGAGATATTGGAGGAAGCGTTGAAGGCAGCTATGATGTTAGATGTGGCTGTAGGAGGTCCCTTATTGTTGATCGTTCCAGTTATGTTGCCCATAAGAGAACCTATTAAGCTTTGCAGGTTTTCTTCCCACTCGGGCTCAGAGTAATCCGAGAAATGCGTTTCGTCTACATGTGAAGGGAATGTCATATTGTAATTATCTCCTATGAATGACAGCCACTTAATAAAATCGGTGGACCCATCGCTGGATTTGAATTGATGCACGACTTTGGTGCCGTACACAGTCTGAACAATGTTGGAAGACTGCTGGTTGAGGGATACTGAAACATTACGTCTTTGAGCGCAAAAGCTAAGAGCGCACAAGCTAAGAGCGCACAAGCTAAGAGCGCACAAATCGGCCGCGAGAACGCCTCCGGGGTCAATAGACTGCGTAGATGTTCGGATGAGAGTAACCAAGGCAACGGTCGGAACCGGTGCCGTCCGTGAAATTAAACGCCATTGTGCTAATCCAACGTAACGGGATTACAAAAATGCTAGTATGTTCTAACCGTCCGAGAGATCGAAGCTAGTAGAAAAGGAGCGGTTGAGTCTAAGCAGCCAGCCATTATTGTCGGTCATTAGGTCACCGTCTATCATTAGCTGCTGGCCATTCAATTCAGGGAATCTATAAATGTAATTTCTCGTAGAAATTTCTCCGCACTCATTGGGGCCGTCGCATCCATCATTCTCTTGCTGATCAACGTACGTAGAATTATTTCGTAAGGGCTGGGTGATGTCCTGGCATTTGAAGCAAAATCCCAACGACGTGAATAGAGGCCAGGTACAGTTGCCAGTTGGACAATGTGGTTATGTTTCTGATAGTAGGTTTGGATTGAAGACCGCATTATTGATAGTGTTGATGAGTGGATAAATATCAGTCAAGTCTTCTGTTTGTGGTCATGTTAGTAGCTGGTCCTAAGGAATTGCAATGCCTTGATGAGGCACTTATATCGATTTTGCCAGGCCCACATACCGAGCAAGTTAGGATAATCGTCTATCCTATTCAAGAGCGATGCTAGGTTATCCTTGTAGACCACTCGCTCCGAGATACTGATCAGTCCTTGAATAAAAGGATCAAAGATAAGGCAAATTATGGTGACAATCGCCCCTATAGACGCCCAAGATCTTCCAGCATTGAGCTAGCTAAAACGTTGTGATTGGCTTTGACTTCAAGGAGCTTGACTTACAAGCCTCTCCTAGATACGAGCAGCTTGGAAGCACCCAAGGGGCCTCTACTAGCTTCATCAAAAGCCTGCAAATCTTGCGGCCGGCGCTGCTTGGAAAACCTCCAAAGCCATTTAAACTGGCCGAATGCAGATGCTACCGTGAGGAGCAGCGAACTCTTCGATACTGTGGCCAAGGTCGAGACAACAAAATTGAGAGGGACATTGTGAGGCAACCTCGGTAGCGTATGGTCATCGTACTTGCGGAGTATGACAATGATGGCAATAAATGCGATAATGCTTAATAGGATGGCCAGCAGCTCTCCCATCCACCAGTCAGCGAACGAGTTTGTAACGCGAGCCCACAATTTAACTTAAAGCCTTTCCCGTGAAGTTGATCTTTTAAGGTTTCTAGCTGTAACCGCCGAGCTTAATTGCAGAGAGTTGTCGTAGGAGGGATACTCCAAGAGCTCGATATTACTAGCCTTCTGCGCATCAGAGCTTGGTAGGGCATAGGAAGTCATAACTTCCTCGACCTCGCCGTGACTGCGATGAAGTGACATTATTCTTTAGTCTCCGTATAAACAATCAACCAACAAGTTGATCAAGATTTTGGAGGAAGAACGAGACGGTAGAATCATGTTATCGAAGGAACACAAAGTGGGGGAGGGTTGCAGCGCCGTACGGCCCAACTCAGCCGGCAGTAGACGCAAACGATAGAAGTACAGAGAAAGCGTCGTCGAATCGGTATTGAAAACCATACACCACCTTTTTAGAATACCCTACGAGATTGTTGGCGAGATTTCCGGCAATGTTCCAGAACCGCTGGGTTATCTTCTAGCTGCATAGACGACCAATGATATCGCCTGGCCGCCTTATCAGTATTCCCAATGCAGCTGCAGCGCGACATTTCCATCTCTCAGCCTTCCCAATTGGCCGAAGACCACTATCTTCGCAATATGTTATTGGTCGTAATAATCTCGTTTCCTTCCTAGAACGGGGTGTCATGCTTTTTATTCCTTCTTCTGGTGCGCGATAATTTCAATGTTGTCTCTTAGTATACCGATGTAATCGCCTTGGAGCTCGATATGCTAGATATATTGTACCTAGGCTTGAGAGCCTTGTTGGCAAGCGTACTGAAGTTTGGGATTCGATATCGCGTTTGAATGGAAGAACGAACGAATAGAAGTGGCCGTGATCATGGATTCTTGCTGAGGAAGTTCGCCGCATGGGAGGTCCAGGGCGACCGAATCTGTAGCACGCGCATGAGGCCGCGCTTTATCAAACAATACACAGAAAACACCAACATGAGACGAATTCCATCGCGGCATACTTTGCCCTCCAGTGCCGAAGAGATCTCAAATCTCCCCTACACAACAAGTTAGATGATTCGAGGGTCCCAGAATGAAGCACCCACGCTTTGATTTGCCCATGCTTCAACCTCTCTGTCCGGGAGGTATCCCTCTCTTACCACGCGCTGTACATATGGCTCAGTGAACATCTTCCCAACATCCTTGCACAAGGCTGACCTCGGATCCTTCGCGCCATATCTCAAAGAAGGGGTTGCCAGGGTCTGCTGCGGGGACAAATAGTCCTGGCTGGGAAGATAGGGTATCAAAGTTCATAGAATCGATCAGACGACGCTGAAAGTACGAGGACCAGTTTTCTGTCGGTTGTTAATTGAGAACTGCTTCGTCGAAAAGCGTGTGACGATATTCAATACCCATCAGCTGAAGTACCCGGCTGAATCTGACTACCGTGCAGCAATTAGGCGCTGGTGGCTGTATTGAATAGGAAAATTATGCAAGCTTCATCTTGGCTTTCGAAGTCTAGAACCCTCGCATCTCAAAAAAGCAATGGCAACGCGGGATTCACCAAGCCGAATGAACATTACCCGGTATCATCCACCATCCCCAGGAATGGGCCGAACAGCCCCCGCGGCAGCCATAGAACCACGCGGCCATTGATAAATTGCCGTTATATACAGACGGGAGATGCGTACGCCTTCCGGATTGGGCTTCGAAGAAGCTCGGAAGCTCAAATTAGAGCCGGGGAAGCTGTATGCCATTCTTCCGCGAGCACTGGCTTGCAGATCGAAGATTTGATACAGCGTGATGGCCCGAAATAAAAGATGCCCACTCAGCTACCTGAACACTACTGCTGTTGCCTTTCGCCGTGGACCCCGATGCTGGTGTTGCACTCTCACATGGAAGGTTTGTGATTTCCATAATTATGCACCGTCACAACGACGGCGAATTACCAAAGAAACAGCAAATAATGAAACGGAGGAAAGGAAGCAGAGAATTGCCAAGCTCAAGCGAATTTCAGGGAAAGTAGAAGAGCGCACGTGAATAGATTGAAGACGTCATTAGAGCACACAAAAAAGGCATTGGAGAAGCTACCATCGCGCCTTTTTCAGCAGGTTCGAGATCTGTACTTTAGACTTGTGGGGGGACTTCTGCGCGAACGTCGTTCGATCATATGTTTTTATCAATACGTTCCCGATAGTCTTAATTATCAATCTAGATGGTCTCGTTGCCAGGCGATATTTCGCTTCTTTTTGCTGTTCGCTTCTTTAATGAGCTCCTCTTCTTTCGGCCCTCTCTTATATTGCCACGAACCTTTACACAATCAGAGGCTCCTTTAAGTTGTCCTCGATCTCAGTATATCTTACTCTTCAATAGATTGTGGCCCGGCCAGCAATTGCCACTTGCTTTCGAATCTTCTCGATTTAAAAAAATAGCCGCTCAATTCGATCATCACGAATAATACTTGTACAGCGCTTCTTATCTAAGTATTAAATGGTAAAATCAAGATCGAGGAAATCGTCCGCTTTACCAAGACAGGTCTAATAGGCGGAAACTAGCCCTGAAAGCCCTAGCGGACTCGTCTGAGAACCGAGGGTGCATTTCGGATAAATCTCGGTTAAAGCTATTAGGCCAATCATTTCTGCAATCGCTCCGTGCAAATTCCGTTCGCTGGACAAGAATTATTGTAATAGACGGAGGAATTTTCGGAGACAAAGATGGCCGCTGTCTACAAGTCCCTCTCCAAATCATCTGCTCCCAAGGCCTCAATTACCAATGGTGTCTCCAAAAAGAACAAGCAAAGAGTACTCATCCTAAGCTCTCGAGGCGTCACCTACCGACATCGGCATCTCCTCAACGACCTCTACTCTCTGCTACCTCACAGTCGCAAAGATGCAAAATTAGACACAAAGACGAAGCTCTACCAGCTCAATGAGCTTGCCGAGCTCTATAATTGCAACAATGTACTTTTTTTCGAGGCAAGGAAGGTAGGTACCTTTGGGAGTCGCGAGACATTTTTCGGGACTCCCGACAAATTCCTAGTCACATCTCAAAAGAGTAATTACTGACTGGAGAACTTCAACAGGGCAAAGATCTCTACATTTGGATGAGTAAGGCCCCGAATGGGCCGACAGTCAAGATGCACCTCCAGAACTGTACGTTGTAGCTCATGTCAAATCTGGGTGTCTACTCGACACTGACATTCTGCATAGTACACACCATGTCCGAGCTCCACTTCCCCGGTAATTGTCTCAAAGGAACTCGACCCATACTCTCCTTCGATTCCACCTTCACGTCAGCACCACATCTCCTCGTCATCAAGGAACTCCTCACCCACGCCTTCGGCGTGCCACAGGGCGCTCGCAAAACAAAACCTTTCGTTGATCATGTTATGGGCTTTACGATAGCGGATGGAAAGATATGGATACGATGCTTCCAGATCAGCGAGACAGCTGTGTCCAAAAGCGATGCAGGCAAAGAAAATGAGGCAGATACGTCGGCAACAACGTCCAAAGTCAGCAAAAAGCCGGTTGATACCAAAATCAGCCTGGTGGAAATCGGCCCTCGTTTCGTCCTCACTCCTATCGTTATCCTTGAGTCGAGCTTTGGTGGGCCTGTGATATACGAGAATAAAGAATTCGTTAGCCCGAATCAGATACGGTCAGATTTGAGATTGGGTAAAGCAGGGAGGTACAATCGGCGCAGCGAGCAAGGGCTGGAGAGCAGGAATAAGAAGGGCGAGTTGGGGTTGAGAACGGGCGTTGGAGGGAGGGAGGTCGATGAGCTGGATGAACGAATACTATTTGCATAGTTTCTGATATGATGAAACTTGAGATGGCAATACGAGCACAATGAAAAGCATCAATGCATTAGCTTTGGGAGAGTGTCTCCGCGGTCTTGACATAGTGTGGGGCGCACAACACATTGCATATGAACAGGGACTACGACTTGTCGAGTCCGGTCTTAGTGAATTGCTCGATGGCTCCTATGCATGTCCCTTGGCCCTTGCATACGCGCCCTTCAAACCTTCAGGCACCTTGCCATCCTTCTTGCAACCTCGCTACAACACAAGCATCCAAGCTACCACCCACCGTTCTACTGACCCTAAGGTACTTGTTTTTGATCTCGAGCTCCTTACTGATCACTGGAGAAGTAAGAAAAGTCACGATCCCGTGTCCCGAAGATTCTCGCGAAGCAATCTTCCCACGCGAGAATGACAGCCCGGCTGAACAAAGGAGAAAAAGCACCTAGTAACTTCAACGATGGCAAACAAGTTAGCAATAAGTAGAGCGACTTCTATGACTTTGTGTCTGACACTATGGAATACCGTATTACTTGGGATGAATTAGTTCCATTGGTGAAGAGTGTCAATACTGTGTCTGCTAATGCCATTATCGTGATGGTTGATTGGCGCCTGGAACACTATTGGTTCACTGCAAGCTTTCAACGAAATTGCACTCTAAGCGTGGAGTACTCCTTGGCTCTTTAGTACGGCTAATGTATATTCTCATGTCCAAGCATCTCCCCTCAAAGCAGGAATCTTAACGGCTTCAAATTATTGTTAGAAGATTTGACACAAAACAAATCTACATTTGGCGTCTCAAGGTGAATATATGATATGGATGACAATTCCTAAAGCTTTCAGTTGAGCTCAAGCGCGAACAGCGCTTCGATTGATTGTGAAAGGTGTGCTCCGATCAAAGGAGTGTTCAACCACTCATATATCAATTTCCTACCACAGCATGTCTCGGATGAGCTTCGAGATCAGCCCCACGAAACATATCGACCATATTCCCCGAAATCCACAATCATCCACAACCCAGATCGTAACCATTATCTCCAAGTTTTCAGCATCTTCGAGTGCCATCATCTTCTTGAGACGTCTTATCTCGTTTCCAAAAGCTCAGCTTTCAACACTAGATACCTGCCTGCGTAGCTTGCAACGAAGGACCATCCTGGCTCTACTATGTCTATCGTATAATCTTTTATTTTTTATTAAATTTTAATTATTTTTACGAGATAACTTCCGAGCCTCTACTAGATTCTTTATATAGCGTTTATAGTTAGTAAACGGCTTTTGCAGCTACGTATTGAACTTATTTCCCATATTCTTCCATCAATTACCGTCTCACTTCGACCGGCCATACGTATCAGCGTATTTGAGGCAGAACTGAACTATTTGGAGGTCTTCTTTAGGGTCGAGTTTTATTCTATTTAGCTCTTGTTTTCGGCCCGGTAGGCTACTCCGCTATCTCTATCGTTACCGGCGGTATTGTTACCTTCCTTTTCTCTTTATTCTTCCTCGGTAAGACTCGTAGGGCCTTATTCTTTACCGTAGGTATATCTCTTTCTATCGAGTTGATCGGATTATTTAGGTTAGTAATTGTCACGGTGCGGCCCAAGGGCTAAAGTTAGATGTCTTAGGGCTTCAACCCTATATACAAACTACCGACCGAGGGTTGGTGACATTAATTCTGGCCAAACCAAATTCGCACTGGCTATTTACCCACCCAAATCAGTACGGAAAAATCCCAGAAAATCCAGACATTTAGATGCAAGTCTGGAGAATTTGTTCGCCAAGTTTGGTGGTTTGGGCGTCGATCATTAATGTGGCGTGGCCACCAATAGTGTCACCGACCCTCGTACGTTGGTACGAGAGTCATCCTTCCTCATCACTCAGGTCTCCTCCATTACCCTTCACTGGCCGCTGAATATTCCACCCCTTCACCTTGTTCGAGAGAAGCACTTGCTCCAGCTCGTCCTCCATCGCCTTTTCCATCCTTGCCTCTCCAATAATCCTGACGATGAAGTACTTCTCCACTACCAGACTTCGAAGTGCCTGGCACATCAAACTGTCCTTTTTGAGATGGTACCGATCTTCTCCCCACCATGTAATCTCGAACGTCTCCAGCATCAGCCCGTCCTTCACAAACTGCTTCACAAGATCTGCAACCTTCTCATCCTGCTCTATTTGACGTCCTCGAGTGATCACAGATATCTTGATGTGCTTGAGAAGCTGCAGGTGGCGGGTCGGTAATACCACGAGTTTTGATCTTGCACCGGGATGACTCCGATATTTGAAGACGTTGCAGCCGTAGAGTATGCCGCTCGCTTCATCATGCACTTGTTTGCAGCTCTCGAGGATCTCAAGGAAGATGGTTTTGTGGTCTCGTCTCATCTTTGAATTGATGCAATTCGCCCACCGGGCCCTATGAGCTGCTCCGTTGCGACCTGTAAGCTCTGGAAGTTCGATAGGAGTCTTGGGCGTGGTGAGGAGAAACCTGTATACGAGGTTTCTAATTTCTGGTGGAAATTCCATGAACGGGAACGGCTTGAACGGTTTCTTAGGCGACCTGCGAACGCGTTGCTGAGGAATAGCTGTCGACTCTGGCTGCAGTGGCGGGCTCAAAGATGATGGAGAGCTTAGTCTCTCTGGACGTCTCTGGAAAGGTCGCCGAGTGATAGGATCCTCTTCTTCTTTGACTTCCACGCTGCTAGCTCGTCCTTGCGATGCATAAATTCTTCGATGATGATTAGATGGACTGGCAACATCCCCAAACCTTCTCTTTCCATGGGGTTTTGGCTCATTTCCCGTGAGGTCAACCGCCCCCGGACGAATGAGGTCGACAACGGTATGCATGTGGTCCAGGGGTGGAATCGACTCTTCGTCAGTAGAGAGTGTTAGATCAACTAGCTGCATTTGTTGCCTGAGTCCTAAGGTTCTCGAAGCTGCAGGTGTTGATTCAGGGCCTGTAAGGTCGATGGTCTCGCCATCTGGGACCCAAGTCGACGAGTAAGAAAGAGCCATTGCGTAAAAGGATATAATTCGAATTGTGACGATTGACAACAAATCTAGCGTATCTAACGCACATGCAGGCAAGCCTTTGAGAGAGATTCAATTATGGTGCAATGCCCACTCTGCAGGCTCTGCAGGTCTGGGAAATATCTTTTGGATTGGTACCACAGGTTGAGCAACGATAGATAACTCGACAATTCACGTCAAGGCTGCAGGTACGTGGCAGAGTCAGCAAGACAAACTGCAAGGCGGGAATGCGTGATCACAGCAGGACCCAGAAGAGTGGTAGCTTCATTTCCTGGGTTGCAGTTGCCTATTTAGAGTAGTGGCTTGAAAATTGCATGAATTTCTGCGTTCTCGTACCGACTAAATCAATATGGCACCTAATTGACGGAGGAGAAAGTCCTTGCTATAACCAAATCATAAACGTTGATACAATCACATATTCTCGAGAAAGTTTTAGCAAAGCCGTAGAATAATTAGTGCTTACACGTTGGTTTGCGGGGCCCTATAAATTTCGAGAACCACTCCTATGTCATCAGAACCAACTTGACTTCTTTAATTTTCCACATCTATAGTTGCCCATTCCTGAACGCTATCGGACATCTTAACAATCATGAAAGCCTACTACTACGACGACGCCGAAGTAAGCCTCCCTGATCTCTCCAAACCCACCCCACCCCACCCACCTAACACCCCCGCCAGGGCGACCAACGCCTCGACCACGACTCCGGTCGCGAAGTATCCACCTCCTACCTCACCCAACTCGGCGTCCTCTACCACCGCTGCCCCAGCGTCTCTGCCGTTGACGAAATCGCTGAGAAGCGCTCCTACAAAAACAGAGATGAAATCACCGTCTCGCCCGACAAAATGGGCGCCGTCTACGAAGAGAAAGTAAAGATGTTCTTCAACGAGCATTTACACGAGGATGAAGAGATCAGGTACATTCTGGATGGGAACGGATTCTTTGATGTGAGGGATCCGAAGGATGAGTGGGTGCGGATTAGATTGGAGAAAGATGATTTGATTATTTTGCCCTCGGGGATCTTTCATCGGTTTACTACTGATAGTAAGAATGTGGGTAGACGCTGGATGTTAAGATCGAGAGGGGACAATGCTAATGGGAATCGCAGTATATCAAAGCTATGCGCCTCTTCAAGGATGAGCCTAAGTGGACGCCTCTCAATCGCGCACCGGACCTTGAGAATAACCCACACCGCAAGAGCTACCTCCAGAACAGGGCTTCAGAGGCTGGGATGATGACATAAAAGCTTTGCAGATTGTGAATGAATCAAGCCATAGCTCAAGAGGTATGTGAAATCATGATCAAAATTCAATGAAGTTGCATCCACGGGTTTGCCCATATAGAGACATGAGACTGGCAATGTGTAGCCTAGTTCACATCAAAGGTGCCCGAATGTTGGTTTGTAAATGTACATTGTAACACAGAGTGCTTGTTTGAGTTACTGTAAAGTCCACGTCCCCATACTGGCCCGGAAATCAATTGCCGCTCTCTAGTCTTTATAGTGTATCAGTCAAGAGCTTGTTCATCTTCGCAATCTTCGACGAAACGCTGAGATCAATTGTCCTGTCTCCAACCTCGACAATCAATCCGCCTTTGATATCAGGGTCCACCTTGCAAAGTAGTCAGTATTTGCAACAAGCCAAAACGTAGATTCAAGACAAACCTTAGGGACGACCTTCAACTTCTTGCCCTGGCTGTATTCGGACTTAGCCACCGCAATCTCCAACCGTTGTAGCGTCTTCTGGTCAAGTTTCTATAAAGCCATTTATTAGAACCTATCACCCCAACCCAGCATTCCTGATGCTTACAGATGCGCTCGTAATAGTCAGGTCGACTTCCCCTCTAGCTGCGCCCATGAGTGTTGTAAATTTCTCGCACACGCCTTCCAATATCCCAAGCCTGTTGTTATCCGCCAGTGTCTTCAAAAAGTTTTTCACAGTATCTCCCTTGTCCTGCCCTCCCATATGACGCTGTAGCTCTTGCACGATTTGAGACTTGTCGCCCACGCTCAGAGTAGGGGCAGTGAGAATGATAGGCAGCTGTTTGTCCTTTTTGAAGACCTCGGAGAGGGCTGCGAGGGATTTGGATACGGTTTCCAGGGAGGATGATTTGACTGCGGCAGTGTACTAGGGAAGTGGAGGATCAGTATCGACGTACTTGCCTGGCGAGACAATGCCCTAGCTAGGGTAGCTGTGAGCACCATTCACACTTACCAAGGCACTTGCGTATGTTCCATCAAGGCCATACACAGCTACTGGCGGTTTGGAGTCCGGGGCCGAAGCTGGCTGCGCATAGGTCCTGAGGGCTGGGAAGGCGACGATACACGGCGTCCGTGACACTGCCGCTCGCGAAGAGACTGCCCTCAATTGTCTTGATAACATGTTGGCGGCAAAACGAAGGGAAGTGGAGGAGGTGGAATAGCTGCTGAGGAGTTGGATGGAGAGGAAGCTTTCGGTGATTTGGCGCGGTCCTCAATTGAAGGTTATACCCGAATCAAGCCCTCCCTCTCCATTTTACGCAGCTAATTCATGATACAGCATGTTCGCTGGGATTCAAACCTAACATGTTTACCTATTGTAAAGATCTAGCCGTATTTTAATTTGTTCTTTTGGTCCCGCTTTCCCTACGAGGTCTACCAAAGCCTATGAAATCCCTCAAATCTCTCTTCAGAGCCACCCGCTATACATGTCATCCCTAGAATACATCGAAATTCTGAATATCATGCCCGCATAACACATAGAAGAATCACTGCATCGACAGACCTTAGCCCATTAATCACTCCTCAACATGCTGTCGACCAGGTCTCCCAGAGGGCCCCAAAAATCCTTGCCACTGGCCAAACTGTGCTCATCAATGAAGAGAACGTAGTGCTTGAAGCTTGTGTTCAGATGGGGCTCGAGTCCAAGCTGTACAATGACAGGGTAATGGTGACAGTAGATATGGGCGTACACTCTGTAGAGTCGTTTGAAGAGCTGGCGGATCAAGACTGGGAACGTTTTCGGGAAGGCAACACCTATGTATCTGGTGTTAGTATGGCGGGAGTGAGATATTAGCTGGAGAATCCGCACCTATCCTGCTGGGGAACACTGATTCGTTGTCGATGTTGCTCTGGACCCACGCCATCAAGTGCTCAACATATTCGGGGGCAGGCATTTTGGTGGGTCGCTTGAAGTTCTCAGAGTCTTGCCATAAATACTCGAATCTGGGTGTGGTCAGCTGTGCGCCGAGATTGAGAATGGTCGCAATGAACCCACTCATCAGTAGCTTTCATCTCTGGGCACGACTGTGGGGAGCAAAACTCGGTGATCGAGCCATAGAGAAGGTTGATCTGGTTGTAGAAATCGACGACTGTTAATCATTAATTAGATATCAACCTTGAAAGTTGGAGAAGCTAGGTGCAGACAATCTCTCACCGTTAACAGCTAACCATTCGTTCAAATCTTCTCCTTCGGGCAGCTTCACAGCCTTTCTCAAGCTGCCGCTCCCGAGAGTCGCTTCCGCAAACTGACGTAGCTGATAGCTGCTCGTTCCCTTGTTCGCATTCCTAGGCTTGAATTGTCCCCTTGTCCTCGCATTTCTATCACGATCATCTTGTAAGCAAAAAATCTCGTCCAGAGCCTTGTTTTTGAGATGAAATAGTGCCGCCTCAAGCTGTGCTGTAAGCTGAGCAGTAGGCGAAGCGTGGTATGGAGCAGGCTGAATGGGTGGAGACAGCTGGCAGCGGCTTGGAGAATATGTTCGGAAAAGGGACGGAGACGAACATTGTAGTGATGAAGGAAGCCATCTTAAGGTTTGGAAAGCTTGCGCTTCAGGGCTCATTAAGAGCAGTCACTGCAATCCATTGCGTCAGCCAGGAAACGTTCATAGATGATGTCTCAATCGAAGTCACATCGCTTGCGTAGATTCTCACTTACAGGATAGTGGCGCACCAGACAGAGGAACCTTGTGAGAGGGCGACGCAGTAGCTAGCAAGTTCTTAATTCAATTGTAAAGGTCTTCGTGCATGGGGTGTAGATGTGCATTCAAGCGTTCTATTTACTTGGATTGTTGACTTTTGGCATCGGCTCGGAAACGCCTGCCGCGCGGAACTGCGCCGCCCAAGCTTCACCAACTAAAGTATGGCAATTGAAAGCATACTAAAGATTATGATGCAGAGCGTGTGAGTTGCCTGCTTACTTGGACGGAAAATATTCGTGACGAAGAAGTTGTTGCCAGAAGTAGTTGCACCTTTATTGCATTGTAGGTTACCATCTACAGGAATAGCCTACTCGACGCATTATGATATCGATTAGCGCAGCATTTCATTGTCTAGACTTGATAATGTTCTATTACAAAATATGATAGTACAAGAGAAACCAAAGTACAGTCCCCTTGTAACTCTGTACATATGCTGGTATTGCCCTCATTGGTTCATCAACGTGCGTCACCTTGGCCGATAGGCATTTTCAAAAGCTCGATGGATGCTGGAAAAGAGCTTGCACATTTGGCCTTCTGGAGATCATTCCGAACCCTGTCGGCCAGCCACAGTTCAATATCGAAGTAGTCCATGCTCAGCTGGTCAAACTTGGCATGATCTGTTGACAGCTTCGGTGTCACTATTCGCTTACGCCTCTCATACAGGCTCTTCGTGGTGGTCTTTCATGCCTGAACTACGGAGAACCGCCTAGCGGATAGGCGCTTTTAAGTATGCACAACTATCAGAGCGCTGCCTTCTTTATCTTCTTTCAAACGCTGTCTCCACCGTGCTCTCAACATAAGCGCAGGTGTTCTCTGCAATCCACACTGAGGACGTACAGTTCATATGGGAAAATCACCCGCCTCAGTCTTTTCGTCAAATCCCGAGGTATTCCCGTAGACTCTCACAGGTACGGTAACGTCAAAGGTCTCGCACGGTAGTCCTTGCACTGCGGCCTTGACGCTACCTCTCTCGTCTCTAGCAACCTCTTCCATGAGATCATCGACACCTTCATCTAATTCTTCGGCGTCCCCAAGCCGGCTCGTGACGAACTCAAAGCGCAGTCTCCATTCTAGGCTAATACCAGACGTGATGAACTCCGGTGTCGAGTGAGCTGGAATCATTGGGTTGAACAGGACTTTCTTTGCACATATCGTAGACTCGAATAGAGAAGCATGGATACGCCTCGTTGCCCTGTGTATGCTAGCTTTCGAGCGTAAAGCTATTGCTGGATCGATTATTTCCGAAGATTCCAGGGTAGCATGTAATGAGTAGCACGAGACGTCTGATTCTTGAAAATCGATGGCGACAGGAATGGTCTCGCCCAAACGGTAAGCTGGACGGGCTAGCATAATCACTGCTACTCGATCTCCACTCCTTGTTATCTCAAATCGATTAACACCTCGCGCTGATGAGGTCGCAATATTACTTCTGAGTATGGCAAGGTCGACTGACTCTTTCATTGTGCTTAATTTATTGGCCATGGGCGTCCGAGATCTGGATTCAGGCTCTGTTGGCGAGAGAAGACCGGAGTTCTGGTGAGATTTGTCCAGAAGGCTCTCCACATAAGAAAGGAATTCAATCGAGGATGAACTCGGCTTGTTTGAAAAAGGACCATCTTTTGTGGATTTGCCGGCGCTTGGGGAAGTTTCGACGCTCGAAATAGAAGCGATATTAGAGAGTATGGTATGTGGAGACATCAGATCATGGCCTAAAATCTCACCCTGACCTGGAAAATGTCAAAAACAATATCCACGACTTGGTGGAAAGCTCTTACCATTAACGCTGGGCAATACCCTGAACGGGATATCCGCATGCTGAATTTGATGTTGTTGTGCTATTTTGGCCGCTCGCTGTGTCCCCACGACAAGACTGTATGAGATCTTCATAGCTCGACCCTTGTGGGTTGGTGGTATGCCTTTTGGTAAAGGGTGGCTGTAAGTATAGCTTTTACTCTCTCCTGGTTTGAGTCGCAAATCTACAAATAATATCGATTGAGGCGTCGATAATATGGGGACCAATCTTGCGTTGGTGTTGCTCTTCATCTCCTTTATGCTGCTCAATTCATTGCCACCAAGGAGCCCCCCGAGAGACTCCCCTATGTTGCCCCAGCCAAAAGATCCAAGCAACCCACTGTCTCGCTTCGCCGATTCGTTCCGTACCACTCCTCCACCACCCTGGCCACCAATGATGCCCTTTCTTTTGGCTTCCTCGAAGGGACTTTGATTGACCAAGGACCCATCAAGGGTGAATGAACCCATGATCTGCCCGTAGCCCATCATTAGTACCTCTGGTTGTGAGATCTTCATTGGTGCGAGCGATGACCCTTGACGGCTATATGCTGGCCTGTGTATCAAACGACTGTTTTCAGGAGCTATGTATTCAGAAGCCAAGGTTTCAGTAGAGTTGTTGCTCATGGAGTAGAATTCTCCACTGCTCCGTGGTGTGCCATTGATGCTGGCAGGAGATAGAATTCTTGTGGCTGGGTTGAGCTGCTCAATTCCCTTACCGGATTCATGGGACCTAGGTGATAGCGCTCTTCCAATGGACTCAGGTGGTCTATCATTGTAAGATACTGAGGCTTGTCCGGATACCTCGTCTATAGAAGCCGGGACCTGGGGAAATCTAAAACTTGAAAGGGACCCCCGATCTTTTTTCCCAGACACTGGGGCCACCAGCCCATCATCTGCGCCTATCTGGGGGCTTGATCGCGGCGAATTATATAGACTTGGTCTTTGTTCGGCAAAGGTGGAGGATGCCCGAAATAATGGAGAAGGTACGGTGATTGCGCGTTCATTTGCTGTCCCTGACTGGATCATTAGCACGTACTTTAGTGTATATGACAGCCTGCCTACCTGGTGACAGGCCCCCGCTTAACATTGCAGTCCTTCTAGGCAATACCTGCAAGCTCGCAGAGCGGGTATGACCACGAGCGGGCAGTTGGGAGCTCAGTTGCGGACTGCGTGAAAGGCCTTCATCGACGGCTTCTCCTCCCAGAGAGACAATCGAGACTGATCGTCTATGCTTATTGTCACCCCCCTTTTTTTTCCCAGGCACGCCATCTCTGACGCCGGAAGTTGGAGCTTTCGGGAAGCCGTTCGAAGTGCTGAGGGACAGTGTTTGTTTGTGCATCCTGGCATTGGACGGGGGAAACCCAGGCAGCGAGGTTGAATTCCTGTGAGTAGGCATTCCGGGTGCGTGCCCTGATCGCATGGGTAGAGTCTCTTTCCATCGTTCGCGATGTGAAGTCTGACCTCGAAATTGAGAGGGTGAGGGCGAACGGCGGAGGTTGCGTGCTTGGGAGACATTCTTAAATGTTATCACGCACTCGATCTCCTCCCCTGCGAAGACTGTTGAGTTTTTCCATTGCACAGATACACGTATATCTGACATGGTCCTGATTCAGGCTGCGGATCACTCCATTGAGTGGAGCTCATATGGTCGGCGAGCATCGATACCTGTCTTGACTTCGCAGGGGCATACCGCAGACAACCAAACGCAATTTTAATGAGTCAGTCCAAGTCGGGTACCCAGAGAAAGTAGTCGGCATGTACCGAACATCAGGTCTCTTTTCTAAGAAGCATTTTTGTGTAATACAATTAGGTGGACAGGGTTGATAATAAACAGGGACGGAGGCTACTAGGCATGTCATTTAGGGCTAGGGCTTTAATACGTCGTCCTGCTCGTAAGGTCCTATAGATAGGCGCAAACGGGAATGCGAATTATAAACAATTGGAGAACGCGGACCTGGACAATGGATCTAAAGTCATTCCTTGTCCGCACCACGTCACTGTCACTCTTTCGCCCAATTTAATTGTTCCCACGCGTTTGACAGCCGTGTGTGCTTGAACTATTTTGGAATTGGGCCTCTGGGATCAAGCATCTCTTTACCATCGGCATGAACAATAATGATGCTTTTGAGCAACGTCTTTTGGCTCGACACCTCTTGTGGCTGAACTTGCTCGGCGACTCGATGTTACATAGCCCAGGCTGCCCTCCCAAACCAGGATGAACGCGATTGGCCACGCCGCAAGCCTGAGGCTTACACCGAAGAATAGATTCCATCCAACCAACACCCCCACTCACACGCCTGTGAAGCAAGCTCGAGAAGACAGCAGCTTGCAATTGACTCTCAAGAATGTTATTGGGACTACGACAAGCTCGGCCAATGCGTTCGATGCGATCCCCGCACATCACACCTTCGTCTGCTGCGCAGGCCCGTCGGCCATCCTCTCTCAGGTAGATGAGAATCTCAACATTACCCAACGATTGTTTCGGGCTAGACCCAATGCCTCTCCTGTGAATCCAACACCTTCGTTCTACAATCCTTCCACACCGCCGAACACGCCGGGAAGAAGCCGTCAAGGCTCACCTCTTAAGGATGCAGGCTATGGGCTCGGGTCTACCGCATCCCTAGAATATGCGGCAGATTCTCAAGGCCAGGGCAGAGCTGGAAATCGAAGCAGAGAAAGTACATGCGTATCGCTGAGTCTCTACGGCAAATTCCTAGCCGTCGGAGAGGTTAGTCCCCACGGCTATTCTGGTTGGTTGACTCTAATCAATGCCTGCAGACAGGATACAACCCTAGAGTGATATTGTTCTCTACCGCATCCGATGCTCCATCAGATGTCCCTTTATCAGTACTCAGTGACCATAGCTTTGGCGTATCCTCCGTTGCCTTCTCTCGAGACTCTAGATGGCTTTGCACCCTTGGGAACAGCTACGATGGTTTCGTGTTAATATACTCAATCAACCTTAAGAGCGGTTTGGCCAGACTACATTCTAGCAACAAATGCAGCAACGTGCATTGCATAATATGGATGGGCTCGAGGGTGGTCAGTATCGGAATTCGCCATGTCAAGGTATGGAGACTTGAACGAGCTACGCCTAGTTCCCCTTCAAAAACACGGCTTGATGTAGAGAGCAACCTCACCGGCCCACCGGGAAGCCCAACCCCGAGGACCTTCTCCGGACGGAACTGCCTCCTTGGAGAGCTCATCGATGCTACATTTACTGCTGCTGTTGCAATCTCTGATTCTAGAGCGATCCTATGTACTGTCCAGGGCGACATCTGCCTGCTAGACGACACTGACCGCACGCAACGGCTTGAAAGGGTTGCTCGGGCCGATTTCAAGATTCACTGCGTCACATTCGATCGCAACGGAGGTCTAATCTGGATTGCGGGGGAAGCAGGCATCACGAAGCCTATGAATTTGGACGACTTGACCCAGCCTAATAAATCATCGATCTCCACCGCGGCGATATCTTCTCTTCAGTCGAAGAAGGAGCCGAACATAGAGCAACGACCCATCACCTTGGCCATAGGTCTTGTGCGTGGACGGGTCATTTCCGTCAATGCCAATCGGATCATCGAAATCAGGACAGCTGAGGCAATCAGCTCGACCTCGGACTTGACCATGATTTCTAAAAGACTGCCAGCTCATGAAAGTGCTGTGCTTGGGGTGCGCAGCCTCCTACCTAAGTCCGAAGAGGACGGCCCCGATTTCCTTACTTTCTCTGCAAAAGGCACTGTGCTCTTCTGGCTGCTTAATGGCACATGCACGGGTAGTACAGAGATTCCTCTGGATCAACCAAGCTGCCCTGAAGATGGCGATACGAATGAAGTGAAGACGGTGGTACCCTTCGATGCTGATAGCTGTCTAGCCTCTGGAGATAAGAGTGGGGTTTTGAGGTAAGACGCAAGCCCGTTCATGCCGAGTGATGGTGCTGTGCTAAATTTTGTTGTCTTCAGGCTCATTGATCAATCTGATAATGAAAATTTCGCCGTGCAGGCACATAATGGCGACATCAACGGCATAGCTATCACTAAAACAGAGAGCCAGACTATTGTTGCGACTTGCGGAAGAGATAGGACGCTGCAGGTCTTTCGCAAAGTTGGCCTCGAACTGAATCTCCTCCAAACCTTGGACGATCACGCGGCTGCAATAGGAGACCTCACCTTCCTGGACGGGCCGTCCACGCTTCTATCAGTCTCCTCGGATCGAACGATCATCGTACGGAAAATGGCATCCGGCGAGGGTGGGTCATTAGCTTACATCCCAATTCGAGTTATCAATCTCAAAGCAAGTCCTGTCTCCTTTACAGGCGTGCCGACGGAGCCAAACGTTATGGTAATTTCCACGATGGACCGCCAAATCCAAAGATATGACATCTCCTCAGGACGGCTTCTACACAGCTTCAAAGCCTCGGATCCGGCGACCGGCGACAGCGTGATAATGAGCTCGCTGGAAGTACAGAAACTCGAAAAAGCCTCGAGCTCGCAGTTGCTTCTTGGCGTATCTTCGACAGACAAGTCCATTAGGATTCATGACTACGACTCCGGTTCGCTTCTTACAAGGGAGCATGGGCAATTAGCTGTGTCGGCCATCAAGCTGATCCAGGAGCCTACAAGCAATGAACATATGCGCAATCATCTGATCAGCTGCGGCCTTGACGGTACGGTCATGACGTGGGAGCTGTGTTCACATCTGCGAAGGAATAGTGGGTCTGATGGAATTCCGAACGGCGCCAATGATACTGAATCACCCACAAAAGCGAACGGAACTCCAACTCAACCCTTGCGACGAATCTTGTCGAAAGCGGAGATCTCTAACTTCCAAAAATCGTTAGAGAGTGAAAGTGACACCGTGTCACCGATAAGCCGAGCCCCCTCACCGTCTCGAGTCCGACGCAAAACCTCGAGATTCTCGTTAGCTGCTACTCCTAAGCTCGCCCCGCCCACGCTGCCAAACGGATTGAACTCTCCTATGTCTCCTTCTCGTGGAAGATTCGATCGTCGATCCTCTCAGGAACACTCACCGACTGGACCAAGCCTTCAAAGCAAGCAGAATTTCAAAGCCAAACGCCCATCTTTAGATGACCGACGTCGAAGCAAAAGTACAGCTAATCTTAACGACCTAAACGACTCAGCTGAGCAACTCTGCAAGGTTTTGCAGACCTTTCGGAAGAGGATCGCCTCAGCAGCAGCCGAGAAGCTCAATCCTGGTACGGGACAAGAACTGGAAGGTGAGCTCAAACTTGCCCTTAGCGCGTTGAGTGAGAAGACTAGGAGGAATCACGTGAGCAGCGAGACTATGGCAGACGACATTCTAGACGTCTACCTGGCTAAGATGATTGATGAGAGGCTTGCTTTGAAAGCAAAGTCTGAGGAGATGGAGAAGAATAAAGAAGCGACAGGAGTCAACGAGGTCGAAGCGACTGCTGGTGCACAGGAAAGAGCTTCCGAGTTGGAATGATAGCTGCCGGCAGCTTGGCGTTTGGACAATGTTTGAAAACATCGAATTGTGCGCGATCAGGGTTTCATTCCTGATAATCGAGGATCCGGAGCGATATTCAGGCGGAGTCTAGGATAGGTCCAGAGCGCCGTCATACATAAATGTTGGGGGTATGCGCAATATTAGCAGGAGTTTGAGATGATTTGGAGCACGGTTCGGCATATGGGTTGGCAAACCCCCAGAAAGGCAGATGCGTTGGGAAATTCCCTAAAATCATTGGCGTCCAATTCAGAGGAGGAGCAGCATACGACGCCTGGATGGCTTTCTTCACGCGACATTTCATTGCTCATAGAGTTTTGCTTCTAGCACAGGCTGCTTCTGCAGCGAGCTGGCCTTCCAAGATGAAGATGAACTAGTCTTTCGGCGTTGAAAGTGGTATGATAAATCTTGAGATCGATTTTCTCACTGATACTCCTGTACAAATGCATGCGTAAAAAAATGTATCCAACCAGCTACGAGAAAATGAAAAATCCCACAAGATGCTATGCTACCACAAATTCACAATACTTCTTGCAACAGCCCCCAAGATTTTAAAGCCCATGAACCCAGCAACACCTAACAACCCGCACGCAATAACCAACGCCTGAAGGTTCCGCCTCTCAATGCCCTGCGCTTTGATGCCAGATTCCTCCACATCCTCCATCTTCGTCGTCTTCGACAGATCAGGAAGATACTTAAAATCAAAAGTCGTCTCCTCCCCAAGCCCGCTCTTATTCTCCACAATAACTTTCCAAAAGATTTTTCGTAAAGCCTAATCACGCTTCTCAGCTGGGTCCTCCTATATTGAGGGAAATGGGAGCTCACCGCAATCTGCCTCCGATCCAAATACGGAATCGCCCTATACGTATAACAAATGCCCATAAAGAAAACACACTGCCCCGCCGCCAGTGCCCACTGGATGGTTGAGAGTCAGCAATCCCACTTTAAGATGATTTCCAAAGCCATGGGTGGAAGGGAAAACAATTACCCAGAAGGAAAACCTACATAATAAAAAGTCGGCCTCCCAAGCCCAAGTGCATCACAAAGCTCATCCCCATTCAACCACCGCGCATTAACAAGCAAGAAATCCACACTAGCAAAACTCGGCGGCTGTCCCGCCAGACTCTTAATGATGTTGTTCGCGAGCACCTTCCCCGTCTGTGTCGGCTTGATCTCATACATAATCAACACCTCCATGATCATCTTCGCCTTCTCCGGCGTCTCAAAAGGCTCGGTGGGTGTTCCGGTTAGGTACGCTATGTAACGCCATAGAGCTATGTAGTCGATGACATCTTGTTTGGTCATCCAGATGCCTTGGCGTGGGAGAGAGAGCCAGATTAGGGTGGCGGAGAAGGTGCCGATTGTGGCTATGCAGTCGAGGTCGTTGATTGGGATTCCCCAAGCGGAGACGTCGTAGTAGCCTGGTCGAGTTTGGGCTAATTTCATTATTCGTTGGCGGACGGCTGCGTGCAGGAGGCGGACGCGGATGGAGGACGCGTGGCCGGCTCCGCCGGGTTGGATGGAGGAGAGGGACTGGGTGCATTGGAGGATGTGTTGGGTTGTTTCGCTGCTATTGTTAGCCGAAGGTGAATTGCATATAGAGACATCTATACGGACAATAATCGATGCCTTGCCACTTTTGTAGAAAAGCCACCTGACGAGAAACGTCACTACATTGAGAAAATCGTGATGGAATTCAATGGCAGCAAACCTGTGCGAGTCAACGTTTCTACCACTCTCGCCGCTCCCTAGATCACCTTTAGCTGGACCTGACAAAGTCCAAATTCAAGAATACGAACCATACCACCAAGCAGCGACTGAAAAGCCAGACCCGTCAAAGCAGGCCCACCATATCTATAAAAAACGTCCTGGCCCCTTGAAATCTGCTCCCAGTCCACCCACTCAGGTACGGTGGTGACTTCAGTCCAAAGCTTCCCCAAGACCTCATCGTTCTTTGCATTATCCCGCAGGAGCAGGTAAAGATCTCGTTTAGGTTCGGAGGTTTCTCCGCTAATGCCTGGAGTTTTTACTTCTTCCTTTGGCGCACGGTTATTCCGAGGCAGAGCCGAGCGTGGAGGCAGAGAGATAGTGTTAAGTCTTTCTAATGATTGTTCGCCTAACAGGTCATATGAATGCTTCATTGGCTGGGTTTGTTCTGGCGTCAAGTGGTCCTCCGTCAATTGAAATGTGTATCCATAGACAGTCCGCGTTTTCTCATCTCTTCTGTAGAAAGGGTTTGGCCAAGCCATGATTGGATATCAGAGATATGCAGAAATCAAGCTAAACAGCATAACTGAGTATGGAGTATTTTAAAGAACACCGAAGCGAAGACGAATGAAAAATTATTTAGTCTCAAGGCGAAAAGTAAGCGTCATCACTCCTCAACGTCGATCGCGCAGCAGCCATTCCATCTAGTAACAAGATCGACGTTGTAGGATACATGTTTGCCAAACCAGAATTTCCTCAAGTTTTCATCTCTGTCTTGAAATCAATGACCATCATACAGTGAATAAATATACGCCATGGAGACATGCAACTTCGAGCAGAGCCTCGGTCATCAATTACGTCATGTCTTAGCGTTAGGGCCACTTCTAGTTCGGCGAAATACCCAAGAAGATGAGGATTGTGACTTGAAATTGCAAGCGCTTTTTGTTTTTGGTCTCAAACAATTGAATGGTAGCCTTACAAGCATTACTTATGTCACCCCTAGTTGCTCTCTTCAGCTGTTTTTCGCATGAAGGTTGCCTGGCTCGAGGGCATCAAAACAATCTGGATAGTCCCCCAGCTTGACATTCAATATATCTGAAAACAAGCTGTGTGCAGCTGGTGAATTAGGCCAGAGACCCAAACAGAGTTCCTATCGCTACTCGGTGACCATTTTTTCGCGTCAAACTCTTGGATACGGCCTGCTGCTATGATGCAGAATCGAGCGACTATCGTCCGGATTTTGGTGCTACCTGCGAGCCTGGATCTTCGTACACATAGGCATCGCAACGCCAAGTGCCCTACCAAGTCACTCATGGTGTCTCTGGTTTCCGCAACTTGAAACACTTCTGGCTGGCAGCAATAAGAGTCGCTGCACCAGCCATGGGGATAGCCAGCGCGAAAGCAAGGTGCAGTCCTTTCATATAAGCGTCGTCAATGCCCGACAGCTGGTTTGGCGAAACTTCTGGACCTGGGTTGCGCCGACTTCGACAACGCTTGCAGGATAGAGTCCGGGGTTGGTGTAGGGCAAGGCGTTGATGAGCGAGTTCTGAAAGATTGACTGGCCTGCAGACACGATGAGAGCGCCACCGAAGACTGTTCACAAGGGGCATGCCGTCATTAGAGCATAATGCGTTTATTAGCTGTGGCGGGCCCCACCTCCTCAGGCTTGGCATTAAAAGAAGACAGAAATCTGCCCCCAGCTCAGTCGGGAGCTCTCCCAGGGCTGCCGCTTTTAGCAAGCGAGCTGGGTGACCGGGGGTGATGCGACTGTTGTAATCCGTTGCTTGATTGCTTTCTATGCGATTCCAGAAGCCTGTTGCTAGCCGTTCTTTGTCTGTTTTGACCATATATGGGGCCCTGGGGCCCCCCATTAGCTAGATATCCTTCCCAGCCTATTGCCACATTGCAACAGTAGCTGCTGTCGCATAGCTGACTTGCTGATCCTGCTCATACTACGGACAGCAGGCCTACTTGTTAATCCTGCTGAAAGATGGGGACATGGGCTATTGCTGCTAAGCGTGCTGAAACGTGCTTTTATCGATGTCTTGGCTAGAAGACTGCTGTAAGGAGTTTTTGAGATTTGCCGATGAACCTGCATCTTTAATATATCATTGAGTTGTGTAAGAATCGCATAGTAAAGCTTGAGGCGAAAATAACATCTAGTAAAATGATAGAGTGACTCCCAGACGGCGTCAGTTGCCAACTTCCATATCAAATGTTTTGTTTCGACTCTCAACCCTCCAAAACCATATTAAGCTCACTATGAAGGTTGAATATCGAATGCAACAAATGCCCTGTTTCCATCTCCCCCATAAGAAGTAACTGTGGTATTTTCACCAATTGTTCGTGTAAATCTGTACTCGTTGTCCCCGATGGTAGTATTCTTGAACTCCGCCATGAAACCCTGTCCGTTTAGGTCTTGCATATGATATCCTATCTTTCCCTTGATTGTCCGAGTAAATTGTTGTTCTCGGCGACGATCCAGCGCTCCTCCATACTCTTGATGATCTCGGGTGCCGTCAGAATCCACGGGTTGGATTCATTCCACTTGCCGGTTTCAAGAGATGCATTGGCGCGGCGCAGTTCAAAGCGGGTTCTGTTAAGGATGAGAATAGCGACCTGTAGCTTGGCAAGGTGGGGAACGCTGTTGAACTCGAATTTCCTTTGAATCCATTGGGGAACAGAGTCTTTTCTGATGGCGCTTTCGGCGGCGCGGACGAAATGTTCGGCTATGCCGAATTTGCCCATTGTGACGAGGGTTGAATTGTCGTGTTTGGACTTGCAGAAGGATGGTATATCAGAAGAGAATCTAGGTATTGAGATTTTCGACGTAGATTTGATGCATTCATGGCCTTTTATGGCTACTTCCCAGGATGCTGCGTGATAGCTGACGGGAATTTATGACTGGCTGAACATTGGCGCTTGGGATGATAGGAAGGATTGCATTGAGTGCTAGACCGACTTCAGCAACGAATAGCATTTGAGTTAGTTACGTCGGTATTAGATGTGGCTTACTGAAACTCCACATCGAGACAAGTGAGCTACGAGCGTCGCCAGAAGTGGGTAGCTGATTGCCGTTCTAGACCGCTGAGCTCTTAGCCTTTAGCCTCATCTGCAGCGCTCTCGATGAAGACTGACTCTTGTAGACATGACTAAAGAGCCAATGAAAGCCACTAACAAGTCGACCTCAGCGTCATAAATTGTGACCAGTGCATCCTCCCAAAACTTGGAAGTTAGAGAGAAGACTCAATATCGGAGGTTCGCAGAAATGGCTGATTGGGTGCCATAGTGCAAGGGGGAAAAAGCTATAGATTACCCTGAATTTGTAGGCTTTCCTGCTCCCCATCGATCCCCTGCGGTTGATTCTCCCTGCCGATACGCCTTGATACGTAGGACCTTATGGCAAAGCCACCCATATTAGCAAAGAAACTATGCACGATTGTCCATCAGCTAAGACCGAGACTAAGATATGAATACAGAGGTCTAGATCAACAGCCGGAACTGCGCATGAAGCCGTTGAGACTCAAATCTGTGTTGAGCTGACGGATGATAGGTCGAGGCATAGCTGTGCCGGAAATCTAAGAGGCATTGCTTAGAGGAACGTGCATTAGACCCTGTGTTGTGATGTTTCACCGGCTATCCGACCCGGTTGAACTCGTGGTGGTCTAGAGCCGTGGAGAGAGATTGTGGCTGGCTGAACATGGAGAATGAGAAGGAGTCCAGAAGAATGGACTGTTGACGATGGAGAATGTGGCTGGCTGAAATGTCGACGGTGTGTGCGTTCGGCAACATTAGTGCGATGGGGAAATATGGGGGAAATCCCAAGACGGAAATCACTAGGGAAGTTTTGGCAGTCATACTAGCCGAGAGAAGTTTGACATATGCAACCAACGATTCTGTTATCACATTTCGACCAGTCAACATTCAGTCCGCCTTCTGGGCTTACTCGAAGTCGGAATTGCGAATTGCGGCAGATGCATGATTCCCACCTGTGCTGCCAAGCGCCAGCTTACGGTGTGAACCAATGATTGAATGTGCGGGCATGCTTGGTTGGAAATCGAGCTTTGTGGCGTTGAACAACAAGCAAAGCTGAGGATGATCATACCAGTCACGACACATGATGGAACGCTCTCGAATCTTGTTCTAAACCTGAGCTCGGTGCATATATACCACTAAGAGGCCCACCAGCACAAAGACAAAAGGCGAAAAAATAAATATTAGAGGTGCAAGATTCCCTGTCTTTCCAAAGCTCCCCCACTGTTTCCCCATAAACGAGACCATGTCTAAATACGCCGAGAAGCATTCTGATCAAGTCGATCTTGGGGCACGATACGCGAGCATCGCAATCCGCGACCAACTTAAAGAAATTCAGCAAGGCATCCTAGATTTGGTATAAATCCCCACAACAGCACCCACAAAGTCTATACTGACTTGGTCTAGCCAACGCCACAAAGCCGCAATGAGCTCGCCCCCATAGTAAACAGCCTTCCACCTCCAGAGACCAGCAAAGATGACCGCACCGAGCCTTTCAAGGTCGGCATCATCGGCGCCGGTGTCGCGGGCTTGTTCACAGCTATGATTTTTGATTATTTGAACGAGCATTTCAAAGTCAATGTTGAATACGAAATCCTCGAATGCAACAAAGAGGAGCGCCTTGGAGGGAGGCTGTATACTCACTACTTTAGCAAGGAGACCGATGAGTCCCATGATTATTACGATGTTGGGGCGATGAGGTTCCCGGATATTCCGGTGATGAAGCAGTGAGTCCTTGATTTGTTGCAATGGTGGCGCTGTTTTTGATGATTGAAGATGATAACGTTTGTGTAACATAGGACCTTTGAGCTGTTCAAGAAGCTTGGGATGGAAAAGCAGCCTGATACTGAGAAAGCGAAGAAGGGTAATCTGATCCCGTACTACTTGACCGGTGTCAATACTCCTCTGCTGTACAACGACGTCCAGGTCATTCCACCCTTGGAGCCAATAATTTCCAAGGCTGGAAAGAAGATCGAAAAAGGGCCTAGGGCAAGCACCTTCAACGTCACCGGAATAGAGGAGTGGTAGGTCTCCACCCCACTCCACTTCAATCTTCGCCAACGATTTAGTAGACCTAACACGCAATGACACTAGGTACGAAGAAGCAGAGCCAGGCAAATTAGTCAAGGAGTTCATCAAACCCTTCGTCGACAAGTTCACTGTTCCCGAAGGCGAGCAGGACGATGAATCTACCCGCAAGAGGTACCAAAAGAGCGGATGGGATTTTTTGATCAAGTACGGGGATACCCATACCGTCCGCCAATGGTTCCAAAAGTTGTGCGATTATAATACCAGTGAGTGGTTGGAGACTTTCTCTTATGGGACAAGTTGGTACGATGAGGCACTGAGCGAATTGGTTCTCGAAGAGATCAACTTCTCTGCTGAAGCCGACAAATGGTGGTGTGTGCTTGGTGGGAGTCAGGTCATTGCTAAAAAGATGTTTCAGACGTTGAAGCATCAGAATGCTGTCGAGTGGGAGAAGAGAGTTACGAAGATGGAAAGGCTGTACACGACTCAAGATAAGAAGTCCGGAGCGGATAATGTCACTATCCGTGTCACCATCCAGGGCAAAGAGAGCGAAGAGAAACCAAGGGATTATGACGCTGTGTTCAATTCTGCACCCTTGGGCGCAATGCAGCGCATGGATCTGCGCGGCTTGAACCTGAACTGGGGCACCAAACAAGCCATCCGCTCCCTTGGCTACGGCGCGTCTTGCAAGGTTGGAATCAAGTTTAAGTATCGCTGGTGGGTCGAAGAGGAATCCCTTTCTATCACAAAAGGCGGTGTGGGAAAGACGGATTTGCCTATCCGAAACTGCGTGTACCCATCGTACAACCTCACCAAAGCCGACGCCTCCACAGGCCAGGTAAAGAAGTCTGGTGTCCTCCTCTGCTCTTACACTTGGTCCCAAGAAGCCCAACGGATCGGCACACTCATGAAAAAAGGCGCCGACCCGGAATCCGAAACCGAGCTCAAAGCTCTCCTTATCGACAACCTGGCCCGTCTGCATTCCAAGAAGCCGAGTGAGTACGATGAACTCCACAAAATGATTGAGGAGGCGTATATCACGCATTTCGCATATGATTGGTACACGGATCCTGGGACCACGGGTGCGTTTGCGTATTTCGGTCCAGGGCAGTTCAGAGCCATGTATCCATGGATTGCCAACCGTAATGACGGCAACCACATCATCATCGGAGAAGCTGCCTCCGCGCATCATGCGTGGGTTGTGGGAGCGTTGGAATCTGCGACAAGGGGGGTATATGAATTTTTGTATGCGCATAGCAAGAATAGCACGGTTATCGAGGAGGCACTGGATGCGTATAATACGAATAATGTACCAGCGCCGTTTGGACCACTGCCGACAGAGTTTGATCGGATGAAGGATGTAGGTGAGGCGGGGGTGAAGGTCGACATGAAGAAGGCTGCGGCGGAGGGAGAGTGGGCTAGACAAGGGGTGACCTTTGAGCGAATCAGGCTGTCGCAGGGGGGTGATCAGCTGGATCTGTCGAAGGTCACGAAGGCGGACGTTGCGCCTTTGCTCGACGCGAAGGCAGAGGCATAAGGCTTGGATTTTTATCACGTAACAAGAAATTTTGATGGATTTTATTGCATTAAACGACTATTTCAGCTACCAGTGTGCCTAGTAGCTGGAGAGCCAATGAGTCTGCGTTTTCGAAGCCAATAGTAACCTGTATTAGCGGGTACATTCTCGTTGAGAAAGACGTCTTTAAGGGGTATATCACCGCGTGTATCGACCGCATGGTAGAATCGAGTTTTCCGCCGTGTAGTAGCCTCAGGGCAGCCTTTTGGCAGAGCTTGTAGAGGTGGTGAGGGGGTTCTAGGGTTCATGGTAGCTGAAAAAGGCAATAAAATCTATCAGAATTTCTTCTTGCTCGGTTAAACCTCGGTGTGCAGACTTTTGTCACCTGTGGGAGCGCTTGGTGATGATTCAGCAATCCCGCTTATGCGCGTGACCTGGGGGAGATGATTGCTCAAACGACAGGGCGTTTTGAATACTCGCTCGATGCTCCTGATCGCGTGTCCTCATGCGCAATTTATTTTTTTGCCACCCTACTCTAGCCATGAATGCGGTGGCGATCCTCAAGCTGCATAGCGTATTGCTTGTTGGCAAGCTGGATTTCAGATGGAAACGGCAATCTGAAATGCCAAGTTCGGGGTGTATACAGGTAATTAATATCTTTATATATATACAATGTATACACCCCCAACTTAGGATTTGAGATTGCCGTTTCGGTTCGGAAAAGGGAGCAGGGCCGCTTGAGAAGGAGCATCGAGGGAGCAAAGGGCGCTGCTTTGGTATCGCGATTGGAGTTTCGACACACCTTCTAGGAGTAAAGAGAGACTTTTACCTTTAATATACATCCAAAACATGTCTTATAATATATTAATCGTCTAATAAGGAAGTTCTAACTCCGAAATATAAATAGCCTAGAGAGTTTATACCTTTCGAGCCCTTAACCGAATATAAAGTAGATCTTAGGGAAGAATATATAGAGTAGAGGCTACAAGTGATAGTAAAACTTGCTAATATTAAGCTTACGCCGGAAAAGCTAAATTACAATAGTAGATTATAGTATATCGAAGGGTAGCTAAATAAATACGTTTATATAAGTACTCTCTACTACTATACTCAAGAAGGCCTTGTCTGGTCCTTGCCCATAATATTGATGACGCGGCATCGCCTGCAGCTTTGCAATATATCGTTCGTAGGTTCGCCTTGTTCTTTCACGATCACAGAGACATTGACTCTCTGCGCGGAAATCTTGAAGTTGAGCCTTGAAATCTGGGCTAAGAACGATTCTGTCCCACTCTTCTCAATCGCAGTCATGCCCTCGATCTGCCTCGTAAACGAAGGACGTGACACTCTTGCTGACGATGGGATGCTCAGCCATGGCGCGTAGCTGCTTGAAGCTGTCTTTCGCGAGGTTGAGGCGAACTTCGGGAACGAGGTAGTGTAGGCCAACTAAGGCCGCAGCTCTAGAGGAGACGCAAATTGGCGACTTCAGTGGGCTTGAGGTAGGCACATATCGTGTGTAGGAATTCTGAGGGTAGCTTGTCGAAGAGGAAATTACGCTCCATGACAGTCAATATCCGATGTTCTTTGATCTATGTGGCGTGAAACGAGATTTTGTTCTAGGTAGAAGTTCTTTCGAGCTCAAATTGACACTCAGCGTTTAGCGAATGGGTTCATACTGTAACAAAGCAGCCACAATGAACGTAGGGGCTAACTTCAGGACCACTTCCTAACAAATTTCAAGCTCAAGGACGCGCGAAGTAGAGTGGGCTGAGCGGGACAGAGTCTTCTTCGAAACGATTTTATTTGAGCTAAGGCTGCCATCGAAAGGCGTTCGAATAGGAGTACCGCTGTTTCAAAACGCTGTCAGATCTCTTCCGCCAGCTTTCCCATCATCATCGTCAACTCCATCAACCTGTTCTTTTAGTTTCAAAGTTGATTTCTCACATCAAGTAATGCAAGAAAAGGCTCCTTTTCCCCCTTGAATCGTTGAGTTTTGCGGGTAGTTCATCTCTATTTAGAAATCCGCCAAGGAATCGGGTCCAGCGTAGAAGGGTTCACCCGTCAACCGTCAACCGTCTACCTCCTCTAGCTCTACAGATATAGCGTTTGATAATAAATTTTCGCGTATTCTATTGTAGATATTATCAATCTCTATAAGTTTCGTACTAAAGACTCTATCGAAACTTACGGAGTTGGCGGGCTGTAGAAAGCTGTAGACTTCCACTATATACACCCCTGAGAGAGTTTTCCCCCTGAGCAGAAAGATCGAGATTTCCGGGCGGCAGCCCTAGAAGGCTAGCCGGTTGAAGGGTACAGCCGGTTGAAGGGTGAACCCTTCTAGAGTCCTTGTGGCCACTTAACATCTTCAACCTCCCCCTCGAGAGGACATCTACGCAACAACTCGCCACGATGTCTGCCTATTTAAAAGAAACACTAGCTAGCACTAGCAAACTACATTCGAGAAATCCCAAAGCTGTTACCGTGTTTCTCGCTCTAGTCTTTCTACTCTTTTGGAAGAACATCATCTACGATGTCTGCACCCATTTCACAGGCCAGTACAAGTCTATCGAAGTCGTCGATAAGAACCCGATCAAAAATGAAACCCTCGGGGTGAGCCTCCTGTGAACAACACTTCGCTGCCCGTGGCTAACCAATCGACCAGTTCCAAGAAATCTTCGTCCTCTCGCTGCCCGAACGAGGCGACAGGAGAAAGCCCCTCCTGGCTGCCGCCAATGCAACAAACCTCAACATAACCGTTCTTGACGCTATAAGAGACAGGCAAATCCCTGTGGCCGATTACCCCGAGGTGCGTCCGTATATCTTTCGGCTGAGAAGTACTACATTTACTGATTGCTTACAGTGGTGGGGAACTAATAATTGGGTGCCAAAGGAAGGAGAGTTGGGCTGCCTGATGTCTCATTTGAGAACGTGGAGAAAGTGAGCCTGGACTGCAAGCACTTGATGATAAGCAATGTTGCTGACAAATATGGCAGAATGATACATGAGGGCATCACCTCAGCCTTAATCTTGGAGAGCGACGTCGACTGGGACATACGAATCAAAGACAGCATGGTTGGATTGGGGGAAGGCGTTAAAGCGATCGCTGACTGGCCCTTCGAGATACCAAGCCACCCCCGAGACTTCTCAAAAGAAGTTTCACCATACGGAGATAGATGGGATCTGGTGTGGTTAGGGCATTGCGGCTCCAATGCCGACGGTAATGGACGCATCTACGCTTTCAACGACGCCTCCGCTCCAGACGAGGAGCATGCTTGGTCCTTTGGCGGGAGTCCTTCTCCAGGCCATCGCCCACCAGGGACACGCATCGTCTACCAATTCCAGAAAAGCGTCTGCACAACTGGTTACGCTATAAGCAATCAGGGGGCCCGCAAGCTCGAGAAGCATTTCAGACAAGCCAACTCGCCGATTGATCTGAAAATGTGGGACCACTGCGTGAATGACCCTGAATTGGCGTGCCTTGGAGTATGGCCTCAAATCATCAGTATGGCGGAATCAAAGACCAACATCAAACATACGGAAGGTGGATTGTCCTTCGGTCATGAGATCACAGACGAGAGGATTGTAGCTGGGAATGGTATACAGATATCTGCCCGAGTTAACGCTAATGCTGGAACGGCTGGAGATCCTTCAAAGTGGAAATCGGAGTTCAAAAACGGGGAGAAGAAGAAGGAGGAAAAGAAAGAAGATGAGAAAAAGAAAGAAGAAAAGAAGGACGAGAATAATGACAGCCAGGAGTAGATTTTTTTCGGGAATTTCCTCTCATTTGGTATGCTGGGAGTTCTGGACGACATGATATCCGGCATATTAGCGAGGCGCTCTCAACTGTACATATGCATTTCTTTGACGGCAATTTTCTACAGCTGGGCTTGCTGGGCTTGCTGGGCTTGTGCAGCCATAGGGCATGGATTCGAAATAAGCTGGCTGAGGTGTTGAGGCTGGGAGGACTCAGTACTACTTTTCATGGAGATAGAACGTTTACTGCACTTTTGAAATAATAATGAGGTATCAAATTCAAATCACCTCATGTAGATATGAAAGTCAGGTCTGTTGGCCGGTTTGAATCAACCCTTGGTTAATTTGTCGGCCGGAGTATCATTCATTTGTTCAGAAATTCTACCACATCAGGTTTGAGACAAATAGGTCCGAAACCATGTTTGTTTACATGGGATGAAGTGTGCCACGTTTTCCGTGCATGACCGTCAGCCCTGCGGAAGCATCTCGAAGCATCCACCAACTTCCCGAAAGAGCAGGCTGCTTCTCGCTACTTCTGCATTTTCCCACCTTTCCCCATGACCAACACCTCAATTGAATTTATGATTGACGAGGTCATGATCTGACCAACAACTCCTACAACCTTATTTCACAAACAAAAGGCCTTCTAGGCAGAAGTACCACCCACAACCTGGTGCAACTAAACGAACATAGCACACAAGAACTGGGGAGGACCCACATATACAATCACTACACCTAATTCCAAGGGTCAACTAACGTCAAGATGACTTCTGGCATGCAGTTCACCGAAAAAGCGCAGAAAGCCCTCGCCGACGCCAACGAACTCGCACAGCAATACTCCCACTCTCAAATTCTACCCCTCCACCTTGCTGTGTCCCTCCTCGACCCTCCAATAGACGAGTCCAAAGATCAACAGCAATCCATGAATGCTACACACACGTCTGGAGCCGCACCACTCTTCAAACAAGTTGTCGAGCGCGCACATGGAGACGCGCAACAGCTTGATCGAGCAATGAAGAAAGCTCTGGTCAGATTACCCAGCCAGGATCCACCGCCGGAACATGTCTCCATATCACCTCAATTCACTAAGGTGCTACGCTCCGCGAGTGAGCTATCAAAAACACAGAAAGACTCCTTTGTTGCCCAAGACCACCTTATTCAAGCTCTGTCCCAAGACCCCTCGATCCAGCGATGTCTTGCAGATGCAAATATACCCAACACAAAGCTCATCGACAGCGCCATACAGCAGATGCGAGGTACTAAGAGGATAGACTCCAAAACCGCCGATGCTGAGCAGGAGAATGAGAATCTGAAGAAATTCACAATCGATATGACGTCAATGGCAAGAGAGGGAAAGATAGATCCGGTTATTGGTCGGGAAGAAGAGATCAGAAGAGTCATCCGGATACTGTCGAGAAGGACCAAGAACAACCCCGTCCTAATTGGAGAGCCTGGTGTCGGAAAAACGACCGTCGTTGAAGGTCTTGCACAACGAATTGTCAATGCAGATGTGCCAGCTAATTTGGCTGCATGCAAGCTACTTTCACTCGACGTAGGCGCACTGGTGGCCGGAAGCAAGTTCCGCGGAGAGTTCGAGGAGAGAATGAAGGGAGTGCTGAAGGAGATTGAAGACTCGAAAGAAATGATTGTCCTTTTCGTGGACGAGATGCATCTACTCATGGGTGCAGGATCAAGCGGCGAAGGAGGAATGGACGCGGCCAACCTTCTGAAGCCCATGCTTGCAAGAGGCCAACTACACTGCATTGGTGCTACGACCCTGGCTGAGTACCGGAAGTATATCGAGAAGGACCAGGCATTCGAACGAAGATTCCAGCAGGTATTGGTCAAGGAACCGTCCATACCCGAGACAGTTTCGATTCTTAGAGGCCTGAAAGAAAAGTACGAGGTGCATCATGGCGTTAACATTCTCGACGGAGCGATCGTCGCAGCGGCTACTCTCGCAGCTCGATACCTCACCGCACGACGACTGCCAGATTCTGCGGTCGACTTGATTGATGAGGCAGCAGCCGCCGTCCGAGTCACTCGAGAATCTCAGCCAGAAGCACTGGACACTATGGAGCGCAGACTACGACAATTGCAGATCGAGATCCATGCTCTGGAGCGTGAAAAGGACGAGGCTGCTCGTGCTCGTCTCGCACAAGCGAAACAAGAGGCGGCTAATGTCGAGGAAGATCTCAAGCCCATGCGCGAGAAATACGAAACCGAGAAGCAGCGCAGCAAAGACATCCAGGAGGCAAAGATCAAATACGACGCCTTGAAAGTTAAACAAGAAGAAGCAGAGCGAATGAAGGACCTACACACCGCCTCCGACCTGCTCTATTACGCTATGCCCGACACCAAGGCTCGTATCGAGCAACTTGAAGCCGACCGTGCTAGGGCGGACGCAGAACTCTACTCTCGCAGCGGTTCTGAGGGCGGGGCCGAAGCCATGCTTACTGACTCCGTCGGACCTGACCAGATCAATGAGATCGTCGCCCGCTGGACCGGCATCCCAGTGACACGCCTACGCACGTCAGAGAAGGACAAGCTACTGCATATGGAGAAAGTCTTGGGCAAGATTGTCGTTGGCCAAAAGGAAGCCGTCACCTCGGTCTCGAATGCCATTCGTCTGCAGCGCTCTGGCCTCAGCAATCCTAACCAACCACCATCGTTCCTCTTCTGCGGTCCTTCGGGCACTGGTAAGACGCTCCTCACAAAGGCTCTCGCCGAATTCCTATTCGATGACCCCAAGGCTATGATCCGCTTCGACATGTCTGAGTACCAAGAGCGGCATTCACTATCCCGCATGATCGGAGCACCACCAGGCTACGTTGGTCACGATGCTGGCGGCCAGCTGACAGAGGCCCTGCGCCGACGACCCTTCTCCATACTCCTCTTCGACGAAGTCGAGAAGGCCGCAAAGGAAGTCCTGACCGTTATGCTCCAACTCATGGACGACGGCCGCATTACAGACGGCCAAGGACGCATCGTCGACGCACGGAACTGTATAGTCGTCATGACATCCAATCTCGGCGCCGAATACCTCGCTCATCAAAATGCAGCCGATGGTAAGATCGACGCCACCACCCGCGAAATGGTCATGACATCCCTACGCAACTACTTCCTTCCCGAATTCCTGAATAGAATCTCAAGCATCGTCATCTTCAACCGTCTCACAAGGAAAGAGATTCGAAGGATCGTCGATGTCCGCCTCGACGAAATACAAAAACGCCTCGCGCAGAACGAACGCAAAGTCAAGATTTTCTGCTCCGACGAGGTCAAAGATTATTTGGGCTCAGCTGGCTACTCACCTGCTTACGGCGCGCGGCCACTTGCTCGCTTGATTGAGAAGGAGGTGCTGAATAGACTTGCTGTGCTTATACTCAGAGGAAGTATACAAGATGGAGAAGTGGCAAGAGTCGTCCTAGAGGATGGACGAGTTACGGTTTTGCCGAATCATAGAGATAGTGAGGGAGAGGATGAGGATGCTATGATCGATGAGGATGAGGTGGAGGACGAGGCGATGGGGATGTTGGAGGATGGGGCGGGGGATACGGATCTTTATGAATGAGCGTGACAGGACAGAGAGTTGGATGGCGGAAAAGGTACGACAGGGTGTTGTACAAAGCCTTGAGAGAGTATGTGCACATAGCGATGACGTTTTATGACTACATCATGTCATGCCATGATTAAATTATGCTTGAGCGAAGCAGAGGCGTTTAGATATCAGCAAATGACGAATTGGACATCGCAATTAGATCCGGTGAATAAAATCTTGCTTTCTCATATAAAATTTCGGCTTCCTACGCTGTGCCGTTTGTTGCATCTCGTTCAATTGAATTTATGCCTATCGTTAACTCACCGTCTACTAACTCAACACGCAACCCAAGAACATCCTACTACCCCTGATTGAAAGACTATTTCCCTTTGCCAGCTTAAACCTCTCTTATTTTCTCTTGAATCAATTCATCTCATCTTCCAACCCAAAACCCAAACAAACGTACACAAGAACTTGAATTATAGACCTCAGCATGTGCTTCATGGCGCCACATAAAGTGGAAACCACAATTGGGCGAATCTAGCATCAAACAAATTTTTGTTTGACGTGCCCATATGATGACACATCGGATGAAGAATGAGGAAAGAAAGCAATGACGCGTTAGAAAAAGTAGAGTGTAGGATGAAGTCAGGGTAGAAGGACGATAGAGAATAAGCCCAGCACAAAATCAACGGCGAAGCAGAACGACAAGCAAGAAAAGGGAAGCAACGAGGGCTAGATAGCAGACACAAGGGCTAGGATAGAGATATTAGAGATCATTCGTACAGAATTTGTATACCCCAAACTATTCATCGTGTGTTAAGATTACCTAGATATATACAGTATCATCCTCCCCAACCCACTCCTCTCCCTACCATCACGCTCACCTCAAACACATCTCCACCCCTACCCTCCCCTCCCATCCCCGTACACACGCCATCTCTCCCCCCATCCTCACTTCCCACCCTTAACAGGCTTAACAAGGTATGCGTCTTCCTTCAGATATGCGCGTTTATCTATGGGGCTTAACGGGCTTAATGAGGTAGCCGCGTTCTTCGATGGGAGCCATGGCTACTATGGCGGTCAGTACTATGTTTTAGTGTTTTATTGTTGGCGTTATTTTGACATTCCGTCATTCGGGCTGTCGACGGTTGGAAGTGCGGCTGCGGCTGCTAGGCGGGGAGCACGAGGAGGATGTTGCGGGGATGCATTGTGTAAGGAGTTTGGATGCGAGTTTGTGGGAGAGATATTTGTTTCGACTTGAGAGGTTGAGCTATAAGATTTTGTTTGTGCCGAGAAAGAGGATCGTGGTATGAAGGGGTAGAGGGGAATATATAGGCCTTTCTTACATCTCCTGATTCCAGCGAGCGAGCAGAGCCGCATCCTGATCCCTCCGGAGCATAGATAGCTTGGCAGCTGCCCAAGCGTGGTCTTGCCGAGACAGAAAATGTGGAAGGAGAATTGCGAGGGCTGAAACAATGGATGCCGTACATGGAAGGAGGCAATGTATTTTTCAGTACCATCCACTGCTTAGCGTCGGCCCGGTTCGACTGATCTCAGTCCGAAAACAGCGAATTTGAGCTTCATCTTTTGCCGAGCTCAGTACGGATATTGCACTCAAGGTCGACCAATGCAGGACGAGACATTGAAATTCTGCAACAATAAGTGTCCTAGGTAGAATTGGTTATCCTGCACGTCAGTGTCTGGGAACGGGGTGCCGAAGGAGATCGATAACACAACAACAAAATACCGGTGGTGCTAGCGAAAGGGCCATAGCGGTATTCGAATCCTATACTACCATCAGCTCCAACTGGCCCAAAGTCCAGACGGTGCCAAATTGAGGGATGGAACATGGCCAATCGTGGAGATGCACGTGTTCTAGACTGTGAGATGCACTGAGCCTCACATCCCACGCGACAATGATGTGGCCATTCGAAGTGATCAGACTGGAAATGTGATGTGACTGCATGATGCAGGCCCCTGTAGCTAGCTGGGCATCTAGAAAGAGAGTAGTACGCGCCAGTCGTGTTGGTGAGGAGTAACAGAAGGAGAGTACATATGTTCATAGCGTCTGAGAGTATGCAGTATCCTTTCTTAGCCGAGCTTTAGTCATTCAGAAAAGGATGAAAATGAGGCTGAAAACGCGGAAGCAACGGCATTTCTGGAGGAATCAGTAGTCTGCCTCAGCAGCGCTATCGTTAGAAAAGACACGCTTTACTGGATGGAGCATAAACTTGCAACATCATTCACGCGCTACCATCGCACCAACTAGGCATGACAGAAAACGTATTTTTCGAGCAGAGTAAATCGAAGCCCGGACATGCGTACGAACACTTCTGCTATATTGATCTTAAGAAGGTTGCTATAATGGAATTTAAATGTATTAATTACCTTTGCTTCAGTTTCTCTGGAATGGGGATCACGCTGACAGACTTTCATTGGGCATCTGTCCTTTGCAATTGAAAGGTCCAACTCACAAACAGGAGTTCTCCTTGGATGGTCTCGATGACTGTTTAGGCTTGATAGCTTGGGAGTAGAGCTACATGATGGCTCGTCCTAGGACGGAAAGAACTGCCAATTCGTGATCAACAGCGTCTTGATCTCCTACCAACGTCCGTTTAATGTACGTACTGTTGGACTCATCTTTTATTTTAAGATGTTATGGCAGACAGAGACCTCTGCAGACAAGTTGTACGAAGCTGAAGACGAGCAGACGTTCTGGTCGACGGCCAAGGGGTTTCTTAGCGGCCATTTCCATGTTCTTGTAGGCTTCTTCGAGTTCCGATCTCAGTATTGTCCAAAGGGAGTCTCCGTTGGGAGTAGTGCTGTCAGATCATGAGTTAGGTTGAAGCCATGAAGCCTGCACACTTTCGACAAGACAGAAAGCTTGTCGACGGGCCAGGTGTTGGTCCATGAAGTCCATGGGTGCGTTGCAACTCGTTCATTGGCGATGTGGACATCGAGGCGCCGTTACCCTGCATACCCAGGACTGGCCAAATTATAGCGTAGGAGGGCGTCTTGTGTGCAGCAACGACGGTAACTTGTCATATTCCAGACCAGGTCTGTAATATTGATGACGACCAGTTGTCGTCCTATGGAGGTATGTTGCTAATATGCTTGCTCAGACGTGTTTAGGGTTGAGAAGCAATATCTCAAAACCTTCCTTAATTTAAAGGGCCTATATACGTTCTGCGGTTGGCACTGTAGCTCCTTCGATGCTGTAGCTTTCGTGAAAAGCCGTACTTTTTGTGTGCTATTATTGAAGGCTCGCTGAATCCTTGTACGACCTCTTGACCCTCTCGTTTTGGCGTAGAGAGAAACTCGGAAGGGTGTCACAGACATGTTGATGTGGCTGCCGTGTAACGCTTTTTCGTTATGTAAGAATCGTTTTGTGTAGGATGCTGAGAGACTATTTTAGACTCCGGGTATGAATTCTTCTTCCTGTAGTATTTGGCCCTTGATGTGCGCTTCACCACACCCTCGCCTTGTCTCCTAGCTCTCAAGCAGCTTGGAGTATGCCGACCTGGCTTGTCTTCTTTCCTCATCATTGCTCACGATGTCGATTCATTTGTATGCTTTCAACACGGCCTCTCCTTATATTCTAGCGCTGCAGCACCGGGGGCTGTCCAGTCGCAGATCGCCCCGTTGCCTCATCGCCAGTCACTGTACAAACTCGTTGTGTTGACTATCCAGCTCTGTCTGAGCGGCATTGTGGCCGATTCATGTCGTAGGAGGAAGGTATGTCGCGGTCGAGGCTCGACCGGTTTGGGAGACCAGGCACAATGGTAACATTCGACGGCTTTTTTTCTCCACAGTAAGACCCTACGAGGTCGTAAGGGTTTTTATGCGACGTGGGTACTTGAGTACACGAAAAGATGGTCTCTGAAGAGCGTCGTTCTTGACATTGATAGCGATTGGGTGTTTCGATGCTTTCCATCAGACAGCGCCGAGAGGTGGTGCTCCCAGCCCTTTCAACGACATCAATGTCTTCCTGCTAGCTAACAGCTTGCAAGTTATTGGAAGACAGCCTCATACAAGGGATCAGCCCATTCGATTGATCTCGGTCATAACTGTTTACAATGGAACCTTGAATATGAATCTGTACATCAACATCTATCAGTCCATACAGCCTTGAGCATATTACTCCCATTTAGCGGTCCAAGCAACCAACTGATTCCAATCTCGACACTCATGCCTCGTTCCAAAACCCAGCACACCCCCTATCACATCATCAATGACCTCGATCGTGGTGTCAGGCCGACACATGAGACTCTGCCGCAACAGATCAATGCAATGGACTACATGATCTGAATTAATCATTGAGGGAAGATCTTCCTCCGTTATGATTTTGTCACCAAAAGCTACTTCATGCATAGCCCAGTAGTTGTGGCGAAGTCCATTCTGTGTGAGTTTTATTGTCAGCGCCGCTGGGGTCCGTGCGCTAAGAAAAAGGATTGTGTTGTGGAGCGGGGCATATATATACCAAGCAATGCAGTTGATGAAATACAGATAAGGCAGAGCGGTTTGCGGCAAGGGTTGGGTGTGTGAAGAATCCGCCTTGAGAAGGGAATAGGTCACGCCATGCGTTGTCGCTTTTTTCGCTTGGGGCAGATGCGAAGGTCGAGTTGTAGCGGAAGATCTTGGGTGATTGGTTTACTGGTAAGAATAGTGTTAGCGATATTTCATAAAGTTCTTGAGAAGATGAAAAATACAATCTATAGTAGATAGAGATTGCTCCGTGATTGAGAATCTACCGGCCAAGAAACCCAGCGTGGCGACAGATGCTAGGGCTAAGGGGACCGCAAAATATGTGCGCTTTGAAACTTTTGACGATATTTCTGTTGTGGCAGATTTAGATTCCTCATCATCGCTTCCGAGGGGAATGTATAGGGATTGCTTTTTTCTCAACCAAGTGGTGAAAGAAGCCATTATGTCTGAAAGTGACCTAAAAGAGCAGCAAAGGAAAGACGAGATACGAGTAATCTAGTTTCTCGACAGCTAGCGTTGAAATCATGTGACGTTTGACAATTGAGAGGAAGGGTAAACTGCCTACAATCAGCACGGCAACTGTCTAGAAAGGATTGAGCTTCTGATCTGGTCTCCTAATCTCTGTCACTCTAGTCGTCAATTTTTGTTTTCTTGCTTGAAAGTTGGTGGGCTTATCGACATCTTCTGGTTATCACCTGCCGCATTCGGTTAGCCTGGCAGAGCCAGTTCAAAAGGGCGACTATTACACCCACTTACAACAGTGCAGAATCATGGATGACGGCTACTTTAAAAGATTTCAGTCCATAGCTTGATTTGGGACTCGACTATTCATAGTAATGTTCGAGCACATGTTCAGTATCTGCCCTCAAATGCTACCACATCCTAACTTGACTACAGTCATATTCGAAATTGGCCTTTGACATGACGAGGGTTCCCCAGGGCTACGATAGCCGTAGTTGATCACCCTGGGCTCAACATTGTATCGGAAAACTGTCTGCTGAGCGGAATGGACGACCCACCAGAGGATAGAGGAGTCCGAAGCGTACTCATGTTCTTACCAGGACAACACGTCCTCACCGATATCATTAGCATGGGAATTCTGTTCTCGACAGTAGCTTTTACTCGAGGATCAGCCGTCACTATCTCCCTTTAGACGAGGACATACCCTAGGCATGACGCCTCTGGTCTAACTCGAGAGCCAATTGCTCGTGCGGTGCTTTATTGCTGAACAATCAGGCATGGTTGGGGAAGTAGGAAGAAGGAAGAAGGTGCTTTCGAGTCCAGAGACGGGTACTGAAGTAGTGGTTTCCGCGGAGATGGTCCAGTATCAGACAAACATATTTCCTCCTCGGCCAAGCGATGAGGCTTTCTAGCTGCCTCGTTTCCTTGAAATAGAGCCACACTGAGACTTTGGTTCAGGCTTGAAGCGTAAATACGGAGGGAACTCGCAGGACCCACCGTTGTGGGCCTGAAGTTGTGTAGCGAGGTGGCTTCTCCTCTAATATCTTGCATGAACAAGCGATCCAATCGATAAGATATATCCGCGTATCGACGCAGGGCCTCTGTCCCCTTTAGGATTAAATCGAGACCGGTGGCTTGGAGGAGAAACATGAAACGCATTAATGCATGCCATGACGACAGCCTTGCAGGTTTGTGGCGCCCCAGACTAGAGCAGTATCTCATAAGAATGTCTTGCCAAGACAGAAGAAAAACGAGCACACTGAATCCTAGGAACGCAGCAATGATGACAGATTTGATACAATAATGGCGAAACGAAGCTTGCAGATTGTGAAAAGGCGCCGTCATCCCCACATCAAAACGTCTTTGCGAGAGCAGAGGGAGAACATCGCGATCTGCCTAGTGTCCAGAAGTCTGGTAGCGAAGCTGAGCATATGGGCTTTAGTAAGTCAGATTACCAGGGAGATAGACAAGAAGTCGCACTGAGATGCAGGACACATCGGAGCCGTGGATGAGACATTTTTGTCGTCTTCAGACTCACTGCTGAGAATAATTCAGAGAAACGTTGCTTGTTACCTATGCACAAGACTGGGAGCGAAGGGCGAGTACATTGTATGGGCGGACGTTAGGAAGGTAATGCAGCGACGAGGGAGCCAGGGGAAATGTCCAAGACTAGAATGCATCAGAGCCATAGGTGGGCGCTCGCTGTGTACCTTAGTCTTCGGAGTTGCTAACAAGTAGGATTCAGGAACGACATACGTCATTGAAGGAGCCTCTCCCCAGCACCAACTAAACTGTGGTATATTGCTAGGCGGTAAGAGGTGCCGTTTGATGATACGCTGATCTTGTTGCAGGGTGTTACTCTCATCTGTCTAGACAAGGCGTTAACTAGATAAGCCTTGCCAAATGGTAGCTTTGTCGGGTTGTACAATCGTCTCCTCAGCCAAGTCTAGAACATCTTGGTTGAGATCGATGAGTCTCCAGATCCGCGGCTCAACTTGACAACACATCTGTCACCTGGGCATGGTCATGGCTCGCCGTAGGCAACCGTGACGCTTTGACAGCTCGCGCTGGATTTTGGGTTTACCACGATGTTGCTCTCTCGTAATCTCCATCAACTGACCCTGACCCTGCTTGACCAAATCATCTAGCAGAGCAGCTTGGCAGCAACAAGGAACACCAATGGATTCCCAATACTCTATTGAGTAGTTGAACACGATGGCAATCGCCGAACAGATAGCTGGCTGTACTAAAGTGGCTCGAGTGGTCAGCTGGCAATTGCAGGCCACCCAATCGGCTCATCCGGAGCCTGATAGATTGCGAATGCGAAATTGTCTGGATCTAGGATATGCAACTTCGCAATCAAGTATTAATACGGTAAAGTGATCAGCAGTGATCAACTAGCATCGAACACACGAAGAAGGAGGCAAAGTCCATTAAGCATTCTACATGAATCATGTTCTGTCGAGTCACGCATTGCACACAAAAGCAAGTAGCAGTGTTGATCTCTCCTGCTTCTATGGTTGTACCAATGATCTCATATGTCCTAATCTCACCGTTCTCGCATGGTTTGACTGCATCATGCATAGCAATGGTAGAGTAGCCCTCCTCCGTTCCCTGATTCGCTCACCCCACAAAAAGGTGGAGAAAATCCATTCGATGATGGAACACCCCGGGACTTCCTTCAATCTCCACCGCTGATCGAGAGCCGATCACCTTCTAGCGGCTTTCTAGCGCATGCTTTAGAAGCAATCCAAGCCGCGATCGGCATTTCCATGCTGACGCTAGAAGGACTTGTTCAGCTTCTGGAAGCCTACCTAGTTTGGCATTAGCGTTTGGGGCCGCGGGTATCGAGTTCGGGGAGGTTGACCGCTGGTTGGCCTAAAAACTAGTACTAGTAGTGGAGTTATTTGAGGTTGAGGTTGAGGTTGTTCCCCTAATTTTTCTGGCTTTGGGGGGCGGTAGCTGAGGTTGAGGTTGAGGTTGTCCCCTAATTTTTCTGGCTTTGGGGGTCGGTGCACGGGACGATGGTGCGACTTGTAGACGGCTGAGAAGGAGGATTTTCAGGGGAGAGGAAGGGAGCTGTCAGCCTCAAGGTTTGTTTGTTCTAACCTTGTCGCAGATGAAGCCATGGCCCTTGGTGAGTGTATTTATAGGTATTTTTCGCGGAGAAAAGGGAGCGAGATATCAACTTCATGTTTTGTGATTTGCAAAGGAGAGACAGACGACTCATTGCAATGTAAAAGTAAAGTCTGTTGATACAGAGAATGCTATTTAGAAACTCTCAGTACGCCGTGACTAAACGCCTCAAGTCTACAGTCGTAGATTGCTCGTAATGGAAATGTATAGATCCTTCCTCCAAGTTTATTTTTGTTGGTACACGAGAGCGAAACAAGAGAACGAAAATATAGAATAGAAATGCCGTGTGGTATATCCCAAGAAGTCATCATAAAAGAAATACAAGTACAAAGCTGCTCAACCAAACAAAACCTCTTTAGACAGCGATTGAGCCACATCTCTCCATTCAACATCGCCATGCCCCGCATCGCTTCTGCGCCAAACTTCCTCGCAGACTTCCCAAGCAGTCACGATATTACTCATGCCCTGCCTTGTCTCAAGGTGGCGAAAGACGGTCCGTGAGACATTCCTGTCCACGTCTTCTACAGCCTCGCAGGCAGCCGTAAAGAGAGGCCAGACCAATGTTGCCATAGGGCCAGAAAAGATGACCACGCGAAGACAGGCTTGCAGAGTTTGTTTAGTGGGGGTTTGAACCTTGGCGTCGGAGCGGGGGTAGAATAGTATCATGCGGTAGAGAAATACGAAACACGCTTGTTTATGAGCCTCCGCGTTGTTAAGAATAGACTGCAAGCGCGAATCATCTGCGGGGTTCTCGATGGTAACTACCGAAGGAGGCAGTTTGGGGATCCATTGCTGGAGAGCAAGTTCGATGCTGGTGGTGTTGGTCTCGAAATCGGCTCGCATATTGTTGGCTTTGTCGTGGCCCGGAGATTGCCTTTCTTCTTTGTCGAGGCTGCGCTTTACGTCGACTAAGCTGGCGAGTCGGTGGATTATGGGCCATAAATCTGCAACGAGACCGAAGAGCGTGTCCACTGATGCCATGGGAGAGCGGTCGTGTACTGAGACGAAATCTTGGGCTGTGGGCACGAGAATTGTTCCAGACATGGGGGAGGAACCAAATGAAAGGGCCGAGGCGACATCAAAGTAGCGGAATGCCTAAAATATGTCAGTTCAAGCTTAAAGAAAGCATTGCATTTGCATTTTACATACTCTTTCGAGGAATGCACTGGTGGGGCCGCGTTTAGTTCTTCGTTCACGCATGATGGATAGAGCACCTCTTAAATGGCTATTTAGAACCGTTGAAGAGCCGCTTCGGACAATCTGATGCGAAATGAGTTTTTCTCTTCCATCGCCATATTTCGAAAGCGACTTACCTCGTAATATAGAAGAAGGATGATTACAGCCAGAACCTCGTCTCGATTACCTTCGTCTTTGTTTGCAATCAGATTTGCTAGGCCCTGTAAAGCTTTCGAGTGCAGATCCAGCGCTCTTTCTTCCACTTGCAGGCCTCGGTGCTCGAGATGGGCACTTGAGATGGCGTAAATAGCATTCAGTAATGGAGGACTCTTTCGAGCCATTGGCAAGACCAGTTGTCTGAACGGGTTGCCAGAGTCCTCTTTAAAGACGATCAGATGACTTAAAACGTTACAAAAATGGTCTAGAAGACCCCGCCGAGATTCTCGACTCGTGTATTCGGAGTATGGTGGGAGACTGGGGGATTGTGCTTGAAGGCTTGGCGTAAAATCGTAAGGCGATCCTCCGGATTGAGGCGAAAGAAAGGCACTCGTGGGATCTGGATATGAGCTGCTCCTCGATAGGGCTGACGGTGGTGCAGTAAACATTTCTCTTGTAGTTACAATGTCTGGATCGTAGGCAGGAGGATCTCTTGCAAAGTTTTCCAGATGATCCATATGAAGATGCTTCACCTCGTCGAGGCCGGGCGCTGTCCGTGCGAAGCTATCGAGAGATGTGAAGGGAGGCAGAGGAGAGTTGATGTCGCCGAAGGTGTCACTTCCACAGCTCGAAGCGGAGTCACTGAAGACTGAATCGGCACTGTGGACTTCCCAACCTTCTGCGATTGCTGGTAGAGGCGGCGTTGGAGAATTTGAGAGAATCGAGGAGCCAGAACTCGAATCCTGACGCAGGGCTTGCAGCCTGTCATGGAATCCGTAGTGCTGGCCTGGAGCAGTCGTTGGCGGTCTCATCCCCATGTGTTCGGGGTTGGAGACAGTCCTCCTCCGTTTCCTTGGCTTGACGGGCTCATATTCACACCTTAACCCTCGCTCGAGGCAACGGTCACACTGCGGTCGTTCTTCATTGCATTTCTTCTTTTTCTCCTTGCTAGAAACGTAGTGAGCATATTGAGAATAGCCTTACAGTAATGCAGGTTGTCTCACCAGTGAACACATCCTATAGAGAGGAAACATCATAACGGTCAGCGTCATGTTTGATGAGGACGGTAACGTTACATCGAGCTGCAGACGGGAGGAGGTAGTGCTTACCGGCCCTTGAGCGCCGTTTAGGTATTTTGGCTGGCACTGGTCGATGGTAAAGCAGCATCATGGATGGAGAACAGTCAAACATAAAGGTGTTATTATTGCAGTCTCGGAGACCACAAGAATAGAATCTAATGATATCAAAAGGATTGCTGAGGACAGAAACGCGGCCTTTAAGACAGATTGGTGATCACTTGCTGATCAGATAAAAGATAATAGCATACTTGAGCTTGATACAGGGCTTGAGGGTTTAGAACGTAATGGGTATAGTAGGTAGAAGATATAGCCGCAACGTTCTGCACCGTTCGTTGCGAGGTTCTTGCGGGGTACAGATATTTTTTAATGTTTGGTAAGTAGGAGAAGTGTGGGGCACTGGTGGAACATATGCCGGATGTGCAAAGAGCTAAATGCTAGGTACTCGGACACAGGTAATGTTAAAGATTGCAGGGATCATTCCGTCCGGCAGGTCCTCTGACTCCTGTCAGGGTGAACAGGGAATGAAAAGACGGGGAAGGGTAAGGAACGTCATGTGGAAGCGCGATATCCACTCGTGTGGTGGAATTATTGGCGTTGGCTAAATCCCAATAGTGGCTGCTTCAGAAAGACCGGGATTAATTATTGAAAATGCGAACGATGGATCTTCATAGCTAGGGCTGGGCCAAACGCTAGTCTTTCCACCCTAAAGTTCTCACTAGACAGGGGTTATGACAGGGCCATCTGATCGGCATCTTCGGCTCCAAGTATCCATTAGGGAAAGCGCAAAGATCATCTTCGCAATAAGGATGGGGCCCGATTGCTCCTTCCTCCCAGCTTTATCGTGATTGGATGATGTTGATTGCTTGGCCTTCTCCCCTATCGATCGACACCCTTCTAGAGGCCTTCTAGAAGATTACCGAAATGGTAAGGACAGGCATCGTGAAAGGCACGAAGAGGTGAAATGATCGGTGAGCGCTTACGTAGCAAGCCACCCAGCCCCCAACATCGACCTCCATCTCATCGTCTTTCAATCTACAACGCTCGACGATAACCGAAAGCGGCAAGTCCTTGTTAGACTCTCTATTACCCCATTATTTCTGCCGCCTGTGCTTCATGCTTCATGCCTCTCCCTGCGTGACGGAAATAGCTGAAACAACCCCAAGAGCAATCGCCCAGGCTGCGTTTCGACACAATCTCGTGCATTAGCAGATGCGGCCTTGTGTCTTGAGCCTTCTGGGCACGATAATCAAAACTCTATTTTCCATGGTGTGCTCGAGATTTAGCCACGGATGATCCAATTTGTTTCCCAGCTTAGAATAATATCAAACCTGAAACCAGAAAGCCGCCCTCTAGTGATCCATTAGGTCAGCGGGGCATGCGTCTGTTTCGAGTACTACTCTTAGCCTCCACTGTCGTTTTTATCTTCAAACTTGGCCTTCTGCAGGCATCAGTCTGCTCGTTACCATTGGGCCTCTGTTTTGTCGCTTCTAACATCCTTGTCAGGAGGTGAGATCAACGCTAACCCAAATCCTTCAAAAGCAACGAGAGGCGAGCTATTCCTACAACCGCGCAAACGGATATCATGGAAGACACGAAGAACATTCCTTCAAAGTCCTCGTCTTTGATTGGGGTTTTCGAATTTGGCTGATCATTTGTTGATCAGTGGGTACAGGTTCATCTTACTTTCCTCAACGTCTTACCATTTTGCGTCTTCAGACTTTCTCGAATATGCCAGGTAGATCTTGGTCGTGCTCGACAAGGTATATTATGTGCCTTCCTGACTACGCAGACCTGGCTGCATGATTTGTCCACAAGAGTCAGGAAGCGTGGGATGAGAAAGCCTTATGGGTAAGCCTGCCTTGAGCTTGGACGTTTGAGTTGAGTCAACTTTCTGAATCAAGTATTACTCCTTCGTGGCGTTCGCTGGGTCTGACCACTCTACCAGTGGCAAGAGCTATTGATATTTTGTGGATACGAGACTGCTATCGATGCTGCTAGTCGTCGGAGACAGATTTACTGGATTATGCTACTGTAAGCACTGCATGACAGGATAATCTGGGTAGTGTTAACGCCCACTAAACCTGATCGCCTTTTGAGTTCTCCTTTCGTGGCCTTGGACAGAGGCCGCCACGACGAGTTTTCAAGCTGGCAGTGACTGGCTCGAAATGCCCTCACGGCTACGACTCGTTGAGCGAACACAAGGCGTTCTGCTCTTATGGTCCCAAGTGGATGCGCTACCTTCCATAGAAGCGGTGCAAGTATCTCCAATCGTCGAGTGTTAGGAATCTCGATCATGCACAACATACTCTTCCCGAGGCGATCTCTCTGATGGCGCCATGGCTGTTCGGAACCTGGTTGTCGCCAGTAGAAGGAAAGATCTAGGGTGAAGGATCGAATCAATCGGTGATTTGCGGAATCATTTGTCTGGCTCGCCGAACATATGGAGGTTCTTCGAGATTTTCTCCGGCGTCATAGCTTCGGTAAACCCTGCGGAGTTGACCCCAAATATTGTTTCAGAGTACGCGACCCTCATCAATGTCCCCAAGCTTGTCCCATGTTTTACGGAGACATTAGCTGATGTTATTTTAGATGCGACACTATGCTCTTGTGCGGCTTCAGGATCTGCTATTTTTGTGCATTGTTTGTGTGAACGACATCTCTAAATTGAAACAGCCTCTGTCGTCGCCTTGGGAAATCACTAATATGCTCCTAAGCTATGCTGGTGGTAGAAAACGGACCTTGCACTACACGTGACCGATTCTATGTACAATCATGTTCATTGCTTCCTGCAAGCATTAAGCACTAGTTTGTATACTTTGAAACATCTAAAAGTATCGAGATGTAGTGGTGCCGAGTGGTTATGGGCATTTCCAGATGAATGTTGCCTTCATACTGTCGTACGCCATGTAATTGGCCTTGTTCTTCCGTGCCAATAGCTGCTTGTTTGATGCGAGAGTGTCGTAAATATATCAAGATTTGGGCAAACACCTATGAGATCGAACAGCGTACCTTCCTGCAGCTCGGTCGAGAATATTTCGAATCATGCAAAGCTCTTTGACACCGGAAAGATGACGGCATTCTTAAATACAGAGCGTGCGGTTCCTCCCTGGATAGGTTCGTATGACGGATGAGATATCGGTTCTCCACATTCCGGAGATATCGTGTGTCAGTTCCCCACGTGTGACGGACACATCGGCAAGCAAGTATCGCATGAAGGATCTACCCCGGAAATCGACGCAAATCTCCTGCATCTGCTGCGACATTTCCACAAGATCGCTAATGTGATAACGGTTTTTTTACTCAGTGGTAGGCTTATAAGGTCGCACCATTTGTCGTCGGATTTATTGAGAAGGTGTAAGCACGGCAAAGCTGATTGGAGTCGGGTGGCGGTTGTCGTAAATCGCCAATGGTTTGGTAGAGGAAGTAACTCTGTAATGAGTAGTACTCACTTCTGACTTTCTCAACGTTACATTGTTCCAGTTGAGGCAATATTGCCTTGATAATGGTCCCCAGTGAGCCTTGCAGGTCGATTAGCGAAGGGACTGGCTCGAGGGGTCACGTCGAGGAGCCAGGGAGAGAAAGGCAAATCTGACTCGCAAAATGGAAGCCCAATTTCCAATTCTCTTGTCGTCCCCAAATTCAACGTATTACTGTGCAACTCGCCCCAGCGCTCATGGTGCAAAAACTTGAAGACTTGATGCATAGCACAAGGGACAGCATCCCAATAGGCACGCAACATTGCGCTCCAACAGGGTCCAAGGAGTGCGTGCAGCACAACTGCTGAAAAGGCTGCGACGGTATCTATCTCCTTCAAGGCATGGCTTGCAAGGCATCCACATCTCCTCAACCCTAGCTCCCAGTGAACCTGCAGCTTATTATATGACTTTCTGCAGGTCGGTGAGCAGAATGACAACAGCATACAATACCCGCCCTGTCGGAGCAAAGGCTAGGCGTGGAAGACCTGATTTTGATCGGGATTTATGGTCCAAAGCAGGGAAAGGAGGAACCTGCTGCAATCCTCGCATCCCGAACGTTCGATCATGGTCGCCCCCGAATGAGAACAACAACTGGGGCAGAGCTGGGAGCCGAGCTCAAGGCAAGACAATGATGGCTCAGACTGCAATCAGGATGGACGTGGCATTGTTGCAAGAACACGCCGAGGTACGATATCAGCAGACGGTTCGGAGGCTGGAACAATTACCGTTAAGCGAACCACAAACACTGCTACCAAACTCGGATACCGCTCACTTTAAAAGCCCGTGGTGTTACCGATTAGCATTTGTGAAGTGAAAGAGGAGACCATTGAGTTTGCAGTGATCTTGTCAGGACGACCACATACTCGATCACAACCCCCAATAATGTATATCCGAATGACCTTTTGGTGGGCCCGGTGTCTCGAATGAAATCTCTTTCTCGTGGGGCACGTCACAAAAGTTCAACAGCCACGTATGGTTCTCCTGTACGTGTCTGTCACTGCACTGATATCATACCAATAGTGACCTTCTACTAACCGGCCGTCTGACGATTCGTCGTCCGAGTACGGGAAAACCTTACCTGGACGAGGATGGCAATGGAACGACGGTCATTGAGGTTCAGCTTACGGGTGACCCTCGTCACAACATGGTTTCAGGCGGCTACGAGGCCATGCATTATGGCTACAAAGGCGGACCTTCTAGTTGTGAGCCAAACAGCTGGTGTAGGGCGAGGCCGCGGATCCGAGAACGTCGAGACCAGAACAGGTTTCAATGGAGTAGTTTGGAATCACACTGTAGGGACGCTGCCACGAATGACTGCGCTGTACTTGTAGGCGTAGAAAAATTGGCCTCTTTGAATGCGTAGTAATTGGATTTGCGAAGCGGAGACCCATGCCTATGCTCGGTTTCACCACCGCCATCCTGAGGTAACAGCAAACCTCATTGCATCTTTGAGCATTTACTCTTGCATGTAAAGCTTCCTGCAGGAAGACGCAGGTCTGGTGATTGTTATAGCGAGCTGCGGAGGAATTGTTTCCAAATCCGAGATGGCGCCAAGCCGCTAGCTCATGCTCAAGAAAAAGATTCGGTTTCAATTATCCACCTTCAGCTCCATTATTCAATCCATCCCCAACCCAACCTCTTCATCCTCCTAGACATTATCATCTCCTCTCCTACACATTCACAATGGCTGCATCAGCACCCCCGTCGTCGACAGGGTCGACAAAGCTCGACGGCCTCGTACAGAAGACAACAGCCCAAACCCCAGAGAAGCTTAGTGGTCTTGCGCTCTATTCGAGATTTGCTCTGGCTGGCGCCGTTTGCTGTTCCGTCACTCATGGAGGTCTTACACCTGTCGATGTGTAAGTATCGCATCCAAGCTCATCGCTCCCCCAGCTGACAATTGTCGCGCCCAGGGTGAAAACACGGATACAACTCGATCCCCTGACATACAATAAGGGCATGATTGGTGGCTTCCGTCAAGTCATTGCGAAAGAAGGTGCCGGCGCACTCTTGACTGGCTTTGGCCCTACTGCAGCTGGATACTTCCTACAAGGCGCATTCAAATTTGGAGGATACGAGCTCTTCAAGCAACAATGCATCAACTACTTCGGCTACGAGACCGCATCGAACAATCGCACTGCTGTCTATCTGGCCTCCTCCGCCCTCGCAGAATTTTTCGCAGATATCGCGCTTTGCCCATTAGAAGCAACTAGGATTCGACTTGTCTCAGAGCCTACATTCGCCAGTGGCTTATTGAGCGGTTTCGGCAAGATTGCGAGCCAGGAGGGCCTCGGCGCATTCTACTCTGGCTTCGGACCTATTCTTTTCAAGCAGTAAGTCAACAAGGAACGAGATAGCATATACTACTGGCTAATCCTATACAAGGGTGCCATACACGATGGCCAAATTCGTCGTCTACGAGAAGGTCGCCGAGGCTGTCTACAAGCGCGTAGATAAATCCACAGCCTCTGGTGGCATCCAAACCACTATCAATCTAGGCTCTGGTCTCATTGCTGGTTTCGCGGCTGCTTTCGTTTCACAACCCGCCGACACTATGCTCAGCAAGATCAACAAAACCAAAGGACTTCCGGGAGAGGGCACCACAAGCCGCCTGATAAAGATCGCAAAGGAGCTTGGGCTACGTGGAAGCTACACTGGTCTTGGTGCACGTCTCTTCATGGTGGGCACCCTGACAGCAGGGCAATTTGCCATCTACGGTGATATCAAGAAGGTTCTCGGTACGTATCGACCATGTTATCGCTCGCAGAAATTTTGCTGACAGACATAGGCGCGACCGGTGGTGTAGAGATCGCGAATTGAAGCATTGCAGGTCCTGTTTCTCATAGAGCTATCATTCAGAGGCGTTTCAATCATTCACTCGCCAGCGAGCAACACGATTGCTCCCAGGGCATCGCTAGGGGTCTAGGATATTCATGCTACTATATTCAGACTACACATCTAGCCTATGTGTAATAATACTATTGATAATAGACGAATAGACTTCTTCTTTCAATTATACATGAGAAAATTTTGATAGCCAGTAGGCTTAAAACGTGCCCTGCCAAGACTTGCATGCCGTTCTGGGTGGGCGTCTCTCCGGCAACGCTGGCGTAAACACAACCGGAAGCTCCGACGAAAGGCCGAACAGCTTTAGACAGCACTGACACTATCAAATACGCACTTCTCCACTCGCTACTCAATTGAAGCAGCTTTACACACAGCTTTTCGCGTCACTGACCTTACAGCTAATTCTTCCCAGGGCGCAATACCAGATGGAGGCCACCCTGGTGGAAGATTTCCAGGATTACCATAATCACCAGCCAGTCGGAGATATAGATGAGAGTTTACCCTCTTCACCTCGACCTCTCGACCACTCAATCGACGGTGATGAGGCTTCCCTCTCCGGCTCAGCACACCACTCAAGCGGTCCTGACGAAGCCGTCTTCGACCATCCCACGTGCACAAGTTCTCCACGCACCTCAAACGGCTCCGAAGATGACATCTCAGTCCTGGAATCCCACTATGAGCCCCAGCACCACACATGCTCACCCTTCACTCCCATCAAAACCCGCTCCCCATTCCGCCACCCCTCCTCCGTCCGCGCAATGCAAATGGACACCACGCCTCCACACCTAATCTCCCCCTCCTCCCAACAACGCCACAAGTTCTACACATCCTCGCGACAAGGCACACCGCGCTCCGCTCGCTCTCATCGCAGCGCTATGAGCTTGGGCGGCTCCACCAAATACAGCCCGACGAAGAAACTCAAGAAAGAATATCCCCTCGTCCTCCTCCACGTCACCCTCCTTCCGATCCCCCTCGTCTATTCCCAGCAGGTTATGGAAAGCGTCCTCCCGCCTTCGATCCTAGAAAACTGGAAACTCCTCCAAGAAAAAGCTACAGATACAGTCCTGGACCGGGGCATCCTGATCCCCCATCCAAAAGAAGACTACGACCTACTCGAAGAGCGACTCCTCGAGTCGCTCGAACTCAAGACTCCGCGTATCCTGAAATGCGGCCACTTTCACCTCTCACCTGAAGAAGAAGCAGATGTTTTAGCCAGCGACTCTGAAATGGATGACAGTGACGCCGAAGACGCAGACATCTGCCTCGACTGCGGCCGCCGTGTCCGCGACGGTAAACACGGCAGCGCTGGCACGGGGAGCAAGAGATGGGATATCAAGCTCTTTGCAGCTAATGGGTTGATGAGAGCCGCGGCGTGGAGCGCGGCGTGGCGCGAGATGGAGAGGGTGGATGTGGAGATTTTGCCTTGGATGGAAGAGGATATGAAGCGCGAGCTTGAACTGAGAGGAGAAGATGAGGATAGGATGAGAGCTGAGCAGAGGGAAGAGGGTGTGGGCGGGTTGGATGACGAGAGGTTGAGGGAGATATACGGGAGCGATGCACAGGCTTTTGTGGATGGGTTTGGGGACGATATGGCGAGGACACCGCAGCGGACGCCGAAGAAGCAGGATTGGAGCAGGCAGGAGGATGCGCCGCTTTGGGACCTCTTCCGCGACTATATTCACCACGCTGCTCAAGATCGAAGGAACATCGCCATCTTCCTCCTCAGCTTTGTCGTCTTGTTTCTTGCTCTGCGGCCTCCAGGAACACCGCAACGGACAGCCGTCGGTGTTCAGACTTCAAACCACAGCCTCCCGACGCCGGTGGCGCAACTCGCAGAGACTGGTATGAATGCTGTTGTATCAAAGGGTCCTGCTTCTGTAGCGAGCGCTGTATCGGCGAGCTCTTCGCCATCTCTGGAACCGGTGCAGGGTGAAGAGCAGGATGTGGAGCAGAATCAGCGGTTTTCGTGGATAGAAGCTGCAGAGGATGTGGTGGGAGAGATGTTCGAAGACTGAGCAGACAGAGGTTTTGAAGAGGTCCACGATAGTGGTGGATAATATTAGCTAGTGATGTTTTCATCCGGTGCTGTTTTTGAGCGAAGCGTTCTTTTGGTGCTGAGTACCTGAAGATATAGCATTCTGCGGATTGTGAGATGGAAGTGTATAGAAGGCAGAAGAGACAGACAATGGACAAACACTACACTAGGTAGTATAAGCTTCGGCGTCGACTAATGACTACATTCCAAATCATCGTGCCCATAAAATCATCCTCAACACCTTGATCAATCTCGGCAGCTACTTTTCATGTTGCAGTAGCATATGTACGTCTCTCCCGAGCACTTAATCCCCACTCATCCCACTCCAGTTCAAAAGCCTGTTGAAGGCCAACGAACCTCCATGCTGTTCCCCACAATGGCTCCTCCACTAGTGAACTCTAGACCTTCAAAGCGAACTGCTTGAGGTACTCATAATCCTCCACATTCGCATCAACAGTCTCCCTAATAACCCTAGCTCCCTTCTCCCCAAATTTCTCCCTCCATTCATTATCCTCTTCTTCGCGCGTCTTGGGCTTTTTCTTCTTCCCAAAAAGATGTGTCAGCTCTGCTTATAGAAAACAGCAGGACAAAAAGCAGTAGTGGCCGGTAGCCTTTTGCGAAGAAGAGGTCAACAATCACTTACATGCATCCTTGGCTTCAGGGCACAACTATTCATCGCGTCCTCGTGGAAGCCGTGCCATTTCTCAAAGGCATCTTTGGCTTGCTGCTGGTCTTCTTCGGAGTCCCAGTTTAGCATTTTTGGGGAGTAGGGGATGCCTACGCTCTTGCAGTAGGCTTCGATGATGCCTTTGGGGTTATCGAGGAGGTCGTCGGCGTCGACGACGCAGATGTCGATCTTGGAGGTGTTGCCGTTGGTGGTAGCAGTTCCATTTGTGATAGCAGTCCCATTTGCCGCCGTCTGCTCGTTGGTAGTTGCGTGCCCATTAGTCTCGGCGCCGTTGATAGATTGTGTTGCAATACCTGGTCCAACCTGGCCAATCGAACGCAGATAGTCGAACATGCGGCGGAGCTCATCGTATCCGGCCTCCGAGGCCATGAAGTTGTAGAAGCCAGTCAATTTGTCGAGAGGTGGTACCGTGCAACGGTAGTATGATGGGATGCTGGAGCGCGGATGGCGGATAAGGAAGGTAAAGTGGAACTGATCCAGGATCTCGCTTGGAATGACCGTTGGGTTTCCGGGCTCCGCGTCGGTGGCGTATGGATAGGGAGCACCGTGGGTGGCGCCATTGATAGTGCCGTTGGTATTTCCATTGGTTATCCCATTGGAAACACCGTTGGCGTGTGCCTTCGAGGACGTTCCGATACCTCGTTCCTTTCTATCCAGAGATGGGGCAATTGAGGGTGGCGCACCATTCGGAGGAAAGAGGTAGTGGATTATGTCCTTGATGAAGAGGCGCTTGCCCTGGATGAGGGTAAGTAGGCTGTAGTGAGAATCCTCTCAGAAATTCAAGACATGCATATACAAGAAAAAGCAATATAATACAAAAATTGAAAAAAAGCACGAAACTCTAAAAGGTTCCCGTGTACGTTCGTATACGTCCAATTGAACTGTAGGGGAAAATGAAATGCAGACATTCGCTGAAAGTGAGACAGCAGTGGTTTCATGCAGGAGAAAAAGCAGATTTAAGGTATTTTGAAGAAGAATGTTCTGAATGAGACGACGGGGCGGTTGAGGCGCCGCGGTGTGGGCACAAATGATGGAGGTGGTGTTCGAGTGGTGCATGGGAATACCGCATCAACTTGCAAGGCTATGCAACGAAGAAGGGTTTTGCATGCGATGGGGCCACACTGGGAGGGGTGATTCGGACCTCATCGCCCTCTCTCTCAATTCTGTCGAGGATGGTCTTAAAAGTTGATTCGGTGAAGCCACTATCAACCCTCCCTTTCTCATCATTCTCGTATCTCGAGCTCAGCCTCTCAGGGCCATAGTAGAATGCATCACCAAAGGGTTCGTGAATGCATTGGAGCGTGTCACGGCAAGTCATGAAGACCTTTCAACGTTAACACTCGGCTTCGGTTTGCTATCCCAATAACATGGGACTTACTCTTTCGAATGCCGTGGAGCATGCTCGTGGATGGGTAGCAACAAAGATGGGTTTATTGGACATCTTTGATGTAGCAACGATGATAGAGATCAGTCGTGCTTTGTATCAACAGTTTAAAGCCAAATTGTACGAATGGATACCGAATTCACTCAAGGAATGCGGCTGGTCTCCGATATTTGCGTGAGCAAAAGTTGTTGAGAAGTTAAAGAATCTGAGGTACAAATCCTGCGGTAGAAGGCGATACTTATACGGCCGTTCATCCGTTACATAAAGGCGTTCGTCCTTAGAACTAACCTTTCCAGAGGTGGTTGGTCAAATAGAAATCGATAGTGCAGTGTATAAAGATAATGACGTACAGGTGAGCCAATCGCGAGGAGGTCCTATAAGGATGTTGCCGAGACGGAAGCAAAGTCCTCAGGGCAGGAACGAGTGGGAACGCCCCACTACGCTAACTACCCCACGCGAAATCCCCACGATGGAGCAGCCGGAGCAGGCATAACGTCAGTCTTGCATGAAGTGCATTGCCCTGGACCAAGGAGCGAAAGGATCGCGGTAAGGAGTACCGTGACACGTAACACTGGCTTGGCCCTACATATGGAAACTTGGCAGGATTTCCAAATCTAAACAGGTCTGAATCGTACCTTAGGCTTGACGCTGTTGACAGCTTGCTCGAATACACAAACCAGCGTACAGACAGCCTGGACACAGTCCCGCTTTGCCCTTTATATTCATTAGCTTCACCATCATGAAGCAAATTTGTTGATGACAAGGACGTCGATGCTTCAATTGGGCCGTTTATCGAAGGCAGAATTTATGGAGGTGGTCGAGGCCTTGAGTATGATTTTCAGCGTCGTCCGGACTCTGGGGGCCCGCTTATCAGAGAAGGGTTCACCCCTCAACCGGCAGAACCCTCCCAACCGGCAGGCCTTGTAGGGCCCGGAACTCTCGATTTTTCTACCCCGGGTATAGCTCTAGGGGCATGTTAGGGCCCGAGCAGCGAAAATTTACAGTACTCTATAGCTCGCCAACTAGACAAGTTTCGACAAAATTTTTAGTACAAAAGTTATAGAGATATGTAAGACCTATAATAATATACGCGAAAATATTTTCTCAAACGCTATATCTGTAGAGTTAGAGAGGGGCTGCCGGTTGGGGGTTTCTGCCGATTGAGGGGTGAACCCTTCTAGGCCAAAATAATCTCATCTCAACGCAATCACATGCCCTATGCCTTAGTAATTCTAACATCACCAAAAACCTGGCAAAATCAACACCAGCCTTCAGCACACAATAATAACATGGTAATATGAAGTGCCAAGCGCTCCAAAAATAACCAGCGATCCCAAAAGCTGCAGCCTGCAGCAGACGTCATTCTCCCTTACCTCAAATACGTCCACCGTTGCCGTTGCGCCCGACTCTCCGTTGTTATGCCCACAAACATGGAGAATATCAACGCCGTCCGCAATAGCAGCCAGCTGCCTCACCCCTTCTACCCTCTCGAAGCAAACATCGTGGGCTACCTGGCCAACAAATGGTCTGTCTCAACACTGCTTGGCATATTCATAGGGGGCTGGGTTGTGATACTTGGAACGACGCTCGCGCTGGTACGGAGGCATAACCCAACACTACCTTCGAAAGAGAAAGCAACCATACTATGGTTCGTGTTAAGTGAGTAGATATGCTGGCGCCCGCGCTGGAAAGAGCTTGCTGACGCGCGACCAGCTGGGACAATCCACCTGTTCTTCGAGGGTAAGGACGAATCCAGGAGCACGAGATGTCTATGACACGGCTGAGAAGAGTGTACAGGATATTTCGCCTACAATCATGCCAACATGCCAGGCAAGCAAGATCTATTTGGCCAGCTATGGAAGGAATACGCGTTCTCGGACTCTAGATACATGAATTCTGACCCGTTCGTGTTGTGCATGGAGACAATCACAGCTGTACGCGCAATACTTATCCCACGCAAACCCTCCAGATTGAGATCAAGAAGCGCTAACGGGATCACACATAGGTCTGCTGGGGTCCCCTGTCCTTCGCCGTCGCACTCATGATCGCCTATGAACACCCTCTCCGCCACCCCCTACAAGCACTGGTCTCCCTGGGGCAGATATACGGTGATGTACTATACTACGCGACAAGCATGTTCGATCTCTACTTCAAGAGTCTCGCATACTGCCGACCAGAGGCTTACTACTTCTGGGGGTACTACGTCTTCATGAACTTCATTTGGATCGTCATCCCGGGCGGTAAGTGGTACTTTTCGAAAAGTCTGAACGATGCTAACTGCGTCTCCACAGTACTCCTCTACAGCAGCATCGTACAAAGCGCAAAAGCGTTTAAAGCGCTAAATCGCCAGACCAAGAGCCAGGTAGGCTACGGCCACGTCAAGAAATCCAACTAAGCTCTACAATACCCATGCATGCGTTCTGCTTTTTGCGAATCCTCTTCATGCAACTCAAAAATTGCACATCTCGTTCAAATATTTCTTGGTGGACAGTGCTGCGTACAAAGCATGGCGTTTTGGGCGTTCTTCCACCATTGAACAAAGAGGTCTTAGTGATAGAATTACGCCTCCCTGCAAGATCAAGGTCCAATTTGTATGGATTTATTCCAGCTTTCGATTATACAACGTTCCTTGCTACCAGTGATCATAAACTTACACCTATTGTCTATGAACTAAGAGGAACAGTATACATTCCTGCAGTATGTCATTTCGGGGACGCCCGATGTAAAGGCTTGAGGTTCTTGCTTGACCTTGCAACCGTCATTCCGTTTACAAAAGCAATTACAACAATCAAGCCGCCAGGTAGAGTTTTGCTGAGGAAATTGATAGGTGTCTCCGCCGTGACAATCATGGTGCACAGCTTTCTATCGAATGTAGGCATTTTGCAAAACAGGTTGGATCATCGTCGCTCACAGTGCATGTCTAAGGGATGAAACATCACGAGGCTGTGGAAGCTTAAATGTCTCTAAATGAGGCGTTGATAAAGGAAGTTGATATTCGAGCCGTAGATGTGCATAAATTTCACTGAGATGAGATGCAAGATGCAAGATCAAGCTGGAGACTTCAATCAAACAGTCTGGCATAAGATGAATGTGCTCTGACGCAGGAGCACGGCCCTCTATGTCCACTCGCAGCAATGACAACTTGTCCTTTTCAGCGCAAAACTGAAAGGATGGCTGCTCCAATCTGCCCGGATACAAGGAGCTTGTCCTTATCGCAGAGAACATCCACCCCAACGCTTAGCCCAAACACATCAATTAGGTGCTGATGCGATCATGATGGCCTCAGAAGTACGTTTCCTATTCGCTTGAGACACCTCAAAGCTGAATGGTAACTGGCAGACTCCTCAAGACCCCTTACCAACTATCGACCCTTCGACCCGAGAATCACAAGCCCCAGAAGTCGAACCGACCGACGAAAAGCAGGTCGTCGAGCCCCAGCGTAATTCGGCCGAAGAGAAGGAGGTCTCGCCACCGGACGAGGAGCACGATGACCTGTTCAAAAGCTTCGGTGCTGAAGCCCAAAATCCCAACGGCGAAGTGGGCGAGCATCTTCAAGAACAAGAGAAGAACATTAAATGCTTGCAGCGAGTTCTTCTCTGGCTCGTGCTTGGCCTAGCAATCGTGATCGTCCTTGCTGCTGTTGGCGGCGGCGTAGGTGGTAGCCTTGCATCACACAAGAACTCCACATCCTCAAGGTTTGCACGAGTCCCGGGGCTATACCATCAACAATACTAATGATGCAAGCAGACCGTTAACGATCCTTTTAAATTCAGCTCAAATTACTCCCACATCGACATCCTCCACAGCCGCAGCCGCCTCCGCTATACCAACAACACTAGCCTACACAGGCTGCAACGCCTCCAACGGCATATCCTACACCACATCAGGCCAGAACTTCACACGTCTATGCAACCTTGACTGGTCTTTGGGTGCCGACGATCTCATCAGTGGTGGCATCAAGGCTCCGACTCTCAACGCGTGCATAGACCAGTGTGCGAATTTCTCTGGGAATCAGTGCCTGGGCGTGGCATATCATGGCCAGAACGAGATTGACAATGAGAATAGCTGTTACTTGAAGAGTTCATCGCCTTCAGCAAGTAAAGGCGTAAGTGACAGCTCCATAGCACTGCAAAGGATAGAGGTGTGTTGACGGCTTAGGTAATATACCCAAAGTGATAGACAGCATGGTGGCTGTGTCACCAGCTGACCATTGGTCCCAAGCTGTTACTTACCTCCGCGATTGGACAGTGCTTCGCTTCTTCTCTGCTGCATTCGGTTGTGGGGAAGCTGTCATTTGATCTAAGTGGTCGATAATTCACTTATGTCGGAGCTGTCTTCCCCGCCTTCACCCTCTTCATCTCCTCTTCGTCGACCACAATGATACCCTTCCCCACCATTTTGCCACTGTGAGCCAACTCTTGTAACTTCGGGACCTCCTTCAACCCGAAGAAGGGATTCGTTTTGACAGAGATATTATGCTCGGCCACCATGTCAAGCATACGCTTAGCTTCGCCGCGGGTGGAAATCAAGGAGCCTTTGAGTCTGATGTCGCGGAACACCAGCTCGTGGAAGGGGACAGAAACATTGGTTGGCTGTGACAAATGTTAGGCAGATGTCAGATGTTTTGAGAACAGTAAAAGGACTCACCTGAGCAATTTGTATCACAGTCCCATGCATTTTCGTAATCGCACAAGACAAAGCCGCAGCATTTTCAGCATCACTCACGTTCACCGTAGCATAAACCCCCATCCCATTCGTCACCTTCTTAACCTCTTCCACCACTTTTTCCTTCTGCTGTCTAGCATCCACTACAACATCCGCCCCGCTCTCCTTGGCCAACGCCATGCCCTCATCTCTCGCATCAACACCCACAACCACCAAGCCCATCGCTTTAGCAAATTGACACCCCAGATGGCCCAATCCGCCTCCAGCCCCTACAAGAGCAACGGTCTCCCCCTTCTTCAATTCCGTCTGTAATATCCCACGAAACACAGTGCATCCCGCGCAAGCCAACGGCGCCGCGGTCTCAAACGATACCTTCTCAGGAATCACGCAGCTCTCGCGCCCATCAACAACCACATACTCCGCAAATGCCCCGTCCTGAGTCACACCGATGTGTCCAGAGATGTTCGTGCAGTATTGTCTGTAGTCCTCGGGACCTAAACAATCATGGCAGTGACCGCATCGATTTCGAGGCAGCCCAGCCATGACTCGATCTCCTTTCTTAAAGTCTGTGGTTTCAGTGCCTATAGCTACGACCGTGCCTGTGCCTTCGTGTGAGGCGATGCAGGGTAGTTGAGTGCCCATTATGCCAGCTTGTACCATGCCGTCCGTGTGGCATAGCGAGGCGACTGCCGTTTTGAGGAGGACATCATGGGGTCCTAAGGACTTAGGGGTCGACACTTGGTGGATTTTGTAGGGTTTGTTGAACTGGCCATTATATCAGCTCTGTTGTAGATGGGCATTGGCGGCCAGGGTGGGTATGTACCTCGACGAGCTGTGCGGCGAGCATGGTGTCAGGTATGCCTTCGATTGCCATTGTGATGGTTTGTTATCAACGGATTTCAATGTTCAATGGGTATTAGGTCGGGATTCAATGGTGGTTTAGAGAACTGGTAGATTCGCAGAAGAGGGGCGGATTAAGTTGGGAGCCGGATAAGTGTTTCTGTTGTACAGCAACAGTAGTAAATTGCCGGAATGCATCTTCGAGGACCGGAGTTCGATTTGCGAAGTAGAAACAGGATGATGTCACGGAGTTGCTATTTTCTGACAGCTCTCGCCGTTGAAGCCGATATCTTCTGATTCCTTTGGTTGCGATACAAGTAGTAGCTACACCAGGTGTCGCTTTAGTATTATCGACTTCGATTTGAACGAACCATCTCCGCTCCAGATTGACAGATCCAATTATATTGCCGAATGCTGTAAGTCAAGCTGCCGGATTGCATCCATCTGACGTCTGCTCCGCAACAGCCGCAGAGCTTTGTACAAGGGTACTCATCGCTTGCGTCCATACTCCCCAGGTTCACACATCAAGGTCTAGTAAATATCTCTTAACAATTTGTTTGCGTCCAAACGCTTTAAAGTCTCAAATATTTTCTTTTCAAAAACAACACATTCGCAATTACCAGCCATGACGCCTCGCGTCCTCCTTCTTGGCGGCCACGGCAAAATCTCTCAGCTCCGTGAGTAACTTCTCTAATTGTTTGTTCCCTAGGTACAATATTCTGAGTAGTGAGGCCTGTCCTGAGAGCATTTGCTCGAGATTATTCCCAAAAAAGCTTCCAAATTTCGTTCTCTTACCTTAGACAGACAATGCTGACCTAGAAAAATATTAGTAACACCTCTCATCCTCTCCCGTTCCTGGCAGCTCACCAGCGTGATCCGAGACCCCACCCAAAAGCCCACCATCACAGCCCTAGGCAAGGACCAACCAGGCAAGCTCGAAGTCCTTGTATCCAGTCTTGAGGAAATCAAAACTCAAGCCCAAGCCCAATCCATCATCGACTCCACTTCTCCAAACTATGTTGTTTTCTCTGCCGGCTCTGGCGGTAAGGGCGGACCTGAAAGGACACTTGCTATTGATCGGGATGCCTGCATCGCTTTTGTTAGGGCGTCAGTAGCTACGCCCAGTGTAACCAAATTCCTCGTCGTTTCGTATATTGGTTCGAGGAAATCAAAAGCGCCTTGGTGGAGTGAGGGTGAATGGAAAGCTTGTCAAGAAGCCAATAACGGCGTGCTGAAGAGTTATTATCCCGCCAAGCTCGCTGCAGATGAGTGTCTGACGGCGCTGTCTGCTGAGCGTGGGACTGGGTTTGCAGGGATATCGTTGAGGCCGGGAAGCTTGACAGAACAGGAAGGGGAGGGGAAGGTCGCTCTGGGACAGACAGCAGCAAGGGGGAGTGTGAGGAGGGGAGATGTCGCGAGAGTTGCGATGGGGTTGTTGGAGAGTGAGGGGGTTAAGAGCTGCTGGTTGGATTTGTTGGACGGTGGGGAGACTGTGGAGGGTGCTGTTAGGAGATGTGTGAGTGAGGGTATTGATTGTAAGGAAGGGGAAGATGTGGAGGGTATGATGAAGGAATGGACATGAACGTTGAAATCTGTATCGTAGGGCTTGCAATGCCAGCTTTGTGTAATATGTGACCCATCCTGACTAAAAATACCCCTCCATACACCTTTTGCTAAAAACATTGGCAAGAAATGCAGAAGCTTTAAAGCACCGTGGCATCTAAACCGCCGAATAACCTCCTCTTGACCCTCCTCCTTGAATGGTATTAATAACACTCCGCACCCAGTCTCGGAACATGTATGGGATATCGCGGATCGTCTCTGAATGTGGAACAAGGTCCCAGCCTCGAGCTGAATACCGGTTATAGTTGAGCCAGGAGCCGAAGATGAGGTACGCTGCGACGCCCATGAAAACACTGTAGAAGTGGGTTGTCAGTAAGCTCATTCATCTGGATTGTCTGAAGAAGCACTCACATAAGAATAAACCAAGTGAAGAACCCCCAACCCCCACTCGAACTGTCTCCGTCCTTCGCATCCTCACACGCAAATCGCGTATTCCATTCCAGTCTCAGTACCTTAGCATCGTCCTCATCATTCCAGCTTAAGATTTCTATTGTTCCTCCGTGCTCGTCGTCTACTGCGTTCCCATACTTGTGGTCCTCCTCATTCTCTGCTGTTGAAGTATTGTTTTCTTTCTTCGCATCGCATAAAAATTCTACGATAGCTTTCTGATCTTTGCCATCATATCTTCCGCCGCCAATCTGTAAACGGATGCCCTCCCTCTCCCGATCTGCAGATGACTCCGACGATTTCATGCGTGTCCATTTGGGGTCCAGGTTTCCACCGAAACCTGAGTGCCCATATTCGCCTGCTATGGGTATTGTACGGATGATTGTTGTTACGTTCTCCACTGTATTTTGTAATCGCTCGATGGCGCAGACTATTCATAGAGCATGCACTTAGTGTTGCTCAATTGCATGGGGAGGGTAATCTTGCGGCGGGTTTGACAGGGAACTTACCTCTGGAGCCGTTAGGGCAGTCCTCATCCTTGGGAACACCCTTATTCTTCTCTAAAGGTCGACATATGTTGATTGTGAAGGTTGTATTTGTTATGCTGTTGGGGTGTTCTTTGACTTTGTAGATATTGTGAGGCCCATCGAGCGGCTTGAGGTTGAATGGGGTACGGTCGACTCGGATATCTGAGCAGTCAAGCGATATAGCTGTGGCTAGGGATGGGAGGAGGAGGAAGAGGCATGAGAGGGTTGTTGGAGGATGGGAAGGTAATCGCATGATGCAGGTAAGGTCTAGGTGGCTCGAAAGTCTAGAAAAGAAGAGGAGGTTCCACTCTCTTGTGCCTTCGGTAAATGAAGAGGAGACTGTAATGACTGTACAGCACCGAATCTCGAGGATCAATAATGAGGATGGACGAGGATTAAGTGATGCCTGGTTGCTCACGCTCCAAATGTCATTTCCAGAATCCAATCCATGCCGTCTCCGGCTGAATCCGGACTAGCGTCAAGACCTTCGCTTAGGAGCGCGCTAAATATTCCACACCAGTCTTTGATTATCGACCTCAGCGAGATCCAACCCATCGACAACCATCACGCAGCGCATTGCCCATCATGTGTAAGTACCGAACGAGCCATTCCACCTCGTCCTGAAGAGGAAATTGAGGCTCTGAGGCAGTCAAGATCGGCAGCTGACTTCTTTTACAGCGCTTGTCTCGGGAGAGAAGTCGAACTTCCAGTTCATCCTTCGTCTCCTCAACACCAATGTCGATGGCAAGCAGAAGATCATGTACGCTCTCACCAAGATAAAGGGTGTCGGGCGCCGATACTCCAACTTGGTGTGCAAGAAAGCCGATGTCGACTTGAACAAGCGGTACGCCTGTCCTGCACTCAGTACCAGAGCCACTTATTTTGACCTTTGATCATAACTGACTACCTTCGCAATCTACAGAGCCGGTGAAATCACCTCCGAAGAACTCGAACGCATCGTCACCATCATCCAAAATCCCACTCAATACAAGATTCCCACCTGGTTCCTCAACAGACAACGCGATATCGTGGACGGCAAGGACTCGCAGGTATTGGCCAACGGAATGGACAGCAAGTTGCGTGAGGATTTGGAGCGCTTGAAGAAGATCCGTGCGCATAGGGGTCTGAGGCATTACTGGGGCTTGAGGGTGAGGGGTCAGCATTCGAAGACTACTGGCAGGAGGGGGAGGACTGTCGGTGTGTCAAAGAAGAAGGGTTGAGCGAAGAGCATCGGCATACTGGCGTGCACTGGCTATGGCGGTCTTGCTATGGTTCTGACTTCAAAAGGAATTGCGGTTGTTAGGACGAGCTTGCCCAGTCCATAGCCCAAATCAAGTTTCAAAGGCAATGCATCCAGGTTCTTCATCTGACATTGAAATGTACTCAGGCATGGACTCATTATGGTTATCTTCGTATTGAAGGCAGATGAGGACAATCGCTTGCTCGCCGAACGCTATGACTTTTAAACATTTCAATTAGACCCAAGTAGACTCATCAGTCACCTTCATGAACTACTGCCATATCGAGCACCTCCACTCTCCCTCTTCCTTTCGTCTCCCCACCTATGAACTCTCCTAGCCCCTTGAATGCCCCTGGCTCCACAAAGCCCACGACCTCCCACTCCTGACCCTCGGTATCTTGCGTCTCCACCTGCTCAATATAACTCAATATCCTATCCTTCACTGTCCCCGTCGCCTTCTCTCCCTCACCCTCCTCCCCATCTTCCTGCGCCGCCTTCTTCGCTGTCCCTTTCACGGCCTGCTTCAATATATTCGACGGACACGTGACCCTCAATCTCATTCTCGCCCTCGACACGGGTATAGGCTGCCACGCAATCAAAGCCTTCATCGCCTCCAACGCCTGGCTTTTGGCACTCTTTGTAGTTACAACCCCCGTCCACGTCGGCAATTCCTTCTTCTTGCCCTTCCCCTCCTCTCCCTCCGCCGTCGGCGTAGCCGTCCCACTCGTCCCCTTGCCTTGATCTTCCTGCTTATGTTGCGCCCCCTGGCTACTCAGCTGCTCCAACGCCTTTTCAATCATGCCCGCCGTATAAACCCTCTTGCTCTTCGGATCGACAAGCTTCCCGGCAACAATATCCACAACCTCATTATGAATCCTCTCCGCCTGCGCATGTCTCTCCTTCTCCCCCACCTGCATCTCCCCCTTCTTTAATATCTCTTGTATTATGTCATCGACGCTGGTTTTGGCACCGAATGCTTTGGCTAGGTCTTGGGTTGGGGCGGTTTGGCCTTTGCTGACGGAGAGAAATACGATGGGGATTTGGAGGACGTTGTCGAGGTCTGTTTCGATGCCGGAGCGGTATTCGAGGACCTTGTTTTTGTAGCAGGCTATTTCGAAGCGCTTTTTGCCTTTCTTGAGACGCACGAGGGAGACGTTTGTTAGGCGGATTTGGTTGGATGGCTATAGCACAAGTCAGTATATTATCATCAGAGAAAGGTCTTAGCCCGCGTTGCTTACCTGGTTAATTTGCATGGTAACGGTAGAGAGTTCCTTTCGATCTGGCGGTGTCTCTTGAGAAGAAAGGATACGGAGAAGAACTACTGGCTGACTCTTCGACTTTCGTCAAGTTGCTAGGGTTAAAGTGTCGAAGCCCTGAGATATATCGAGGTGGTTAGCCAGCTCTTATCGATAAGCTTTTGGTTTGACCTCGGCGATCCAAGTCATGATGCATGAGGCATTCTATTTGGATTGGCATCCCACTTGGTTTAATTGCTCCTTAAAGACAGTCCCCTCTGCTCCATCTCCCTCGGAAGTGCACCACTATTTGGGCTAAGTCCCCCGCTTTTTGACCACAACATACTTGGCCTCAATGGCACCACAGAAGCCCCCCAAAGTCGTTCTCTTCGACATCGGAGGTGTTTGTGTATGACTTCCCCAGTCGGATGTATTGACCTCCCTGAGCTTTCTTTGATGCTAATGGAAATCTCAGGTCTTATCCCCCATGCAAGGCATCCTCGACTTTGAAAGAAAGCACAAGATACCTGAAAGCTGGATCAATTATGCCATCCGACACAACTCTCCCAATGGCTACTGGCAGCGTCTCGAACGCGGAGAAATCAAAATGGACGCGGACTTCTTCAAAGGCTTCACTTCAGACCTGCACAACAAGGATGCATGGAAAGAATTTCACACCAGTTTCAAGAACGAGAAGAGGAAATTGAAGGATGTGGCCAATCCTACACAATTGGGGGATCCAGTCAGTTTAAAGGCTGAGGCCGCAGACTCAAAACCCACGGACGACGATCGAGGAGCCCAGTCTTCCCAGTCGAACCCCAAGCCATCCAATAATGCTCAAAACAACGAAAGGCCATCTTTGTCCAAAGTAGCAAAAGACACCACAATCGGCGACCCCGTGAGCCTAGAATCAGAAGACGTCGTCGAGTCCTCCTCAGACAAAAGCAAATCCAATCCCACCTCTGCCCCAAAATTCACAGAACCCATCGTCGCCCCTGCCTCATCTAATTCCTCCCTCCCGCCACTCCCCCAAATCGACGGCGAATCCCTCTTCTGGACCATGATGTCCGCCTCCCGGCGCCCAGACCCCTCTATCTTCCCCGCCCTCGAAACCCTCTCCAAACAATTTCCCCGCCCCATCCTCGGCGCCCTCTCAAACACAGTCATCTACCCCCCAGACCACCCCTACAGCAACCCCTCTCGCTCCTCTTCCTACCCCAACAACGATATATCTAACGCATTCTTCTTCAACCCGCGGGAGTTATTCGACGTGTATATTGGGAGTGCGGATGTAGGCATGCGGAAACCTGCTAGGGATATTTATGAGTTGGCTATTAAGAGGTTGGATGAGTTTGATAGGAAACAAGGGGGCAGCGGGGTGAAGGGAAAAGATATTGTGTTTTTGGATGATATTGGGGAGAATTTGAAGATGGGGAAGAGTATGGGGATGAGGACGATTAGAGTGCAACTTGGGAAGACTTGGAGGGCTGTTAAGGAGTTGGAAGGGGTGTTGGGGGTGGAGTTGATGGATGAGAGGACGAGGAGGGCGAAGTTGTGAGGGGCTGGACTGGATGATTGTATATCGAGAATATTGAGCCTGATATAAAATGCATATATATTCAATGGCCTTTCGTCTAGTCTTTGTATTGATACATGTTCCCTCATCAGTGATTATCTCAAGGGGGTTTGGCATCTGTTTGAGGTCTTGAGATATGGGATATATATGATTAGTTTGAGATCAGTACCGCAACTAACGTGCAGCCTGGGGGCTTGCAGTCATTCTAAACCATCTAAATCGCGGTGTCTTATACCGTCCTGATTCATTCGTTCCGCTGAGCATTATTTGCTAGTCGTGCACTCATCATTATTCCAATAGTGGCCCCTGCCTCCAGCAGTTCCAGCCCAATCAAAACCGTCTCTCGAAGTTGCAATTTTAGGAAAACATTACGGTCATGCCTCTTATCCGTCCCATATATCATTCTCTGAGATAAACCGGCGCCTTGACAAGCACACTCCTTCCCCGAACTTCAACAACCATAAAGGTGGAAAAACGCACCCTATCCTCCTTCGGAGGGCCCTGCTGCTGCTGTGCCGGAGCCTGCGGCGGTGGCTGCTGGCTCGGAGGCCCACCCCCAATGCTACCCTTCTTGCTGCCTGCACTATTCATGAAGCCACCGAACATGCCCTTCTTCTTACCCTGTGCAGCCTGCTGCTGCTGCTGCTGGGCCTGCTGCTGTGGCATCGCAGCCTCTTGTTTCGCAGTAGCTTCTTCATTGCTATTGCCGTTGCTTGTTCCTGTCTCTTTACTCTCGATGGACCCAGTCTCCTCGGTCTTTTTGGACGCCATACTGGCCGTGTCGCCTTCAGGTGCAAGCCCGTCTCCAGGGTTCGTCAATGCAGGCAGGCCGGTCTCGATTTTCATGACTGTTTCTTGTATCAATGTGCCAGGGTGGACAAATTCGACGAAAACGTCTCGGCTTTCCATGGGTAAATTTGCTGCGATACCAACTGCCAGCTCCACAATCATGCTGACACTGCCTTCAAGCCCTGGCGGTGCGGGTTCTTTGAGGAACATGGACAAGCAAGCTGTGAGCTTTTCGACAAGATTCTCTGTGAGGGATGCCCGATATTCGGCTGCTTGGGGGCTGTTCATAGCTTCATGTAAGCCGTCTAACGTGGCCAAACGCCAATTCGATATTCTGGCCATTAGGGCATCTTTTTCTTCGTCTGAGGGTGTAGGGGCTGCACGACGGCGGAGATTCAGTTCTATGATCTTCAGCTGTGACGAGAACCCCGGTTCGACCGCGGGGTGAAAGAAGCGTTCGAAAATCTCATCTACGAGCCAGCGGGCTATACATGCCCGGCCGACAGCAGTCATTTCCTTTGTTGGTTGTGTAATAGCATCACGGTTGACGTGTGGAGCCAGCCACGGCGGGATGGAGCGCCAATCACGGCGAATGTTGAAGGCGAGGTTGTTGATGGCACCATCAAGGCGTTGGAATCGATTGGCATACTCATTGTCGTCAAGGGAGGTGCGGGACTGGGACAGGCGTTGGTGGGCTAACGTGTTTTGGAGTTGCTGAACTTGGGCGTCTTTGTCGAAATAATACTTCTTCACTTTTCGATATTTGTCCTCTGTGGTTGTTTAGTACATGGATTGAAGAAGGAAGGAGGAGGAGGTCAAGTGATAAAGAAATTTGGGCGTACGTAGTTCATCGTGTCGAGCAAGCAATTGTGATACATTCAGCTCTGACAGATCATCTCGTGATCGACTAGGAGGAGGCGTGCTTCGACCCTGTTCATTTCCTGGTGCCATTGGTGATGGCTGGGAACCGCCTCTGTAAGTCTGACCCTGAGGGGCTAATTGACTACTGTACTGTGGAGGCGCGTTGGACGGTAATATTTGACCTTGCTGGACGTTTTGATTGTATGGCTGGTAAACACCTCCTTCTCGGCCTTGTGATCCTGTCTGACTCTGCTGCGCAGATTCGCTCGAGCGTCTGTTGGGGGGAGGTTGTTGAGGAGGCGGTGGACCCATTGAGCCTTGAATGTGCGTACCCGAGGCAGCCTGATTGCGTTCCTTTTTGCTTTGGTAGAAATCCAATGTACGCGGGCGCTGTGCTGGTTGAGGGGGGTCAAGGGATTGCTGCGAGGGAGGTCTGCTATTTTGGTCTTGGTAGTTTTGACTAGATTCCTCGTGTGGTGCTCTGTGAAGGAAAGGTTGGCTAGAAGTCGAGGTTGCCGACGAGGGCGAAGGATGATAGGATGAAGGAGTTTGTTGCTGCGCAGATTCTCCGCGCGAGTGCTTCGTTACTTGCTGAGCAGCCTTCTCCCAAGATGACTGGTACGAGCCTTGTCGTTCTAGAGTGTGCCGGTTGCTGGTGTTGGAGACCCCACCTTGTTGTTGTGACCTGGCGGAGATATACTCTTCGTGAGTGACAGGTGGTGGGAATGCTGGTGATTTCAGAGGGTCTTTGTCTGGAGGATGCGGGCTCCCTGAATTGTATTGACGGTGGCCAGTACGTAGGCCTGCTCCACCTTCTTCTTCGTCTTCTGCTTCCTCTGCAGCAAGGTTCTTTGAAGACCACCGTTCTTGGGCACCGCGATTTCCGGTGTCGGCATATACCTGAGGATCCACCTGTTCCTTCCTCCTTACAGATATAGATCGCCCAAGCTTTTGTGATGTCCCACTTGTGCCTCGCCCAGAGTCTTTGGTCGACGACGAACTCCCAAGACCAAAAAAGCTTCTTTTCTTACGTTCGACTTTATGGACAGGAGGAGGAGGTCCTTGTTGGTAATACCTGTCAGGATTATCTTCGATGGCTGACGAAGGGGTGGAGGAGCTGCTGTGAGGAGCAACAAGGTGGATTGTTGGTTGATTGGTATTAATCAAGCTGGGGGCCCGCTGACTCTGAGACCTTGTTGGGTGTCCTGTTGGGCTCAATCGGTAGTAGTTTGCCTCCTCCTCCCGATTTGGTATGCTGTAGCTCTGTTCTTCTTCGCCGTCGTCGTAACGTGGTAACGGGGCTGATTGCGGAGGGAAGGCGGGTGAATGCAAGGGCGAGTCGCCGTAGGACCTCTTATCATAGGCCTCCGGGTTACCTAGCGAGGCCTGCGAGCGATTGCTCCTAGAAAACGGGTGATGTTTAGAGGGCATTGTATAGATGATATATTAAGGTGGAAGCAGTTTTAATTCCCGTCCCATTGCTGTCGGTGATACGAGTGGGGGGGCTGAGAGAAGGCTATCTTTGGAGCTGATTGAAATTAAACAACATACAACGGTACAACGCCAGGAGCTATAATTCTCCGCTTGATTAGGTATATGGCAAAGCTGGAAGCTTGGGTCTAAGAGGCAAATCAGACTCCACCCGTGCAGCAAGCTTCAAACGCCAGAGCCGTCATTGCATGCACGTATAATACAACCGACGGCGGCATTTATCCTCAAACGTCCAAAATAGATATGGGCCCCCTTTCCCATTGCAGGTTACAACAAAGAAGCCACTTCACACAGTCCCACCAGGTCCGGACCATCGGCCTTGGACTTTTTATTGCCACGCTGCAATGCACGGCGGCAGTTCTTTTGTCATGCAAGCCATCGGGGCTGTGTACCTACACTTCAATTTCCCATACATCAGCTTACACCACTAAGCATATACGAAAGTCTTTTAGTGATGACACGCGCCTCTGGGCTAGGCCTCCCTGTCTTAGACTGGTATGAACAGATGCAGTCCATTATGCCGTTCAATGTTCGGCTCCAAGACCCATACATGGTGGGATTCGTGATTCTGCGCTTACGTCGGAGGCGCCTGTATGTTCACCTGCAGTTGAACTGATAATGGAATGGTTTTGCATTCAATGAATACTCTACAGAGTCACTCTTGCATCCGACTTGAAGGAACAGCTATACGGGTATCGCCCACGTCCTAGGCTTATCCATCCTACGCCTAACCCCATCTGATTCCATGCATCCTTTGGCCCCAAGACTTTGCCCCATGCAATAACCTGGACATGTCATTTACATCCACTCACCACCCAACCAGCGGTTGAAGAAATCCAAGCTGGCCTCGGGTTGGTCTAGTGGGACCATATGGCCAGCGGCATGGAGTCTCATGAACGTGAGATTGCCATTGCTCTTGACTTCCCCGATCTTTTCGCCATCCCCGCCAAGCTTCAGATCCTTAAGCCCAACTTTGTTGTAGGCCTTCTGACCCGGCCATTCGAGGGCTTCGGTCCAACCATGGTTACCTAGCCAATTGCAGATGTAGTCTGCGTCACCCTGTTCACAAAGTCAGCCGATTCCATTCAAAGGGTTGGAGATGATCGTCGAAGGAGTCACTCACAGCGTAGATCAGAATGGGCATTTTCTCAAGGATACCCGGGATCAGGCGGTGGAATGGCATCATCCAGTCGCCAGCGAACAGGAAGTTTCGGTTGACATCGAAGTTGCAGCCCTCATAGCTATCGATTTCAGCGCCAAGCGCTTCCATCACCTCAGGCTTATTGAGCCATTTGCTGATCCATCCAAGCTGAGTGTAGCATAGCGAACCTCCATCCTCGCATTGAACACGGACGTCGTAGGGGTTTTGCCCAGTGCGTTGGTAGGGGCCAATGATAGCGTTGTTGCAGTAGATGGCAGCGGGAACGCATGACCAGACACTCTCGCTGCTGTAGCAGCCTTCAATGAGAGATTGGCAGCGGGGAAGGGCGTTATCCATTGCCTGACATTGGCTCTCGTCGACCACAGCTGGCCAGCCTCCGTCACCGCAAGCCATCGGCCTGTAATATTCGTATTGTGTATAACCATCAGTGAGACCGTTCCCAATCAACACCGACTTCAGGTTGATGTTTGTCTTCTTGTGGCTCATGATCTCGGATGTGAACACGGGAATGTAATGACCGGCGTATGATTCTCCAGCGATATGGAAGTCCTGGTGCGCATATTCAGGGAATTGCTTGAAGAAGAGAGTGAGGAGAGCGTAAACGTCCTTGCCGGCAGCAATAGTATTGCTGACTGAACCTCCACTGTAGGAGTAGCCTGTGTTCACTGGCTGGTCTAGGAAGATGACGGAAGCATTCGAGTTCCACGAGTATGGGTTGTGAACAATCTCCAGCTTCTCGTTGATGGAGGCGGGACCTAGTTCGAGGAACAGACCAGTCAAGGAACTGCATCCAGGTCCACCGTTAAGCCATAGGACGACTGGGTCATTTTCGGGGTCGTTCCGAGATTCAAAGAACCCTGGCGCATATCGTCAGCGAGACCGTTGGAGCTACCTCGAATTCATATTCACTCACAGTAGAATAGATGTTTGTCATTCTCGTTATCATCTAGGTATCCACTGTACTGCTTGACTCCGGGATCAACGCCGAGAGAAGCAGGATCTACCTTCTTGGTCCTCAGGTCGAATGCTTCAAGCTTTCCATCAAGCTCCCTCTCTTTATCTCCATTCTCGTTCTCTACCCAGACACTCTGGATGTCGGCGCCTTTGGTGATATGATCCCAGTGGGTATCGGGTCGACGGCTGTGCTTCTTTGGCAGGGAGAAGAAGCTAGCTTGATCCATCGCACCGGGATACAACATGGCAACCTCATCCCATACTACGCGAGCTTCCTTTGTGAGCGATTTGAGGGATTCTTGAAGATTATGGAGAGGTTTCAACCATGATTCCGAGGCATGCTGAGGTGCTTGTAGCACTTGTTGCACTGGTGAGAAGGCAGCGCACCCTCCGACCAGGAGAGTTGATGCGAGGACCTTCATGATGATGTGGTAATGACTGCTTTACTCCAAAGTAACAGGACGCAACTGTAATACGTGCTTTAGATGCAAGTGAAGGAGGTTGGAGGGGTGAGGGTTGCTTATCGCAAACAGATGATACCTGACACTGCCGCCTAGCAACCGTTTCTTGGCATCCAGGGTCGGCATGACGCAGATGACTTCCGATCAACGCGAGCCATGCATCTGACACTGTTTCACTCAGAGCTTCTGCTTCATTCCGATCTCAGTCTATCCAATTAGCGCTAGTGGGGTCTGCGAAACCCGCTTTTGGATTGCTGTTCCCAAAAATAAGGACCTCTATAGCCCTGTTAGCGTGACGATTGACGGCGTCTCCACCCTGATGGCATTCCTTTCCCATGATATGCCTTTGCCTCTGCACCGGATCCTTTGGGGGCTTCCGTCGAGTGACTGAGGGCTAGCTTCACTGAGTCTCTTTAAGGTCTTGGCAGGCGAACTTGCGCCTTCAAAAATAGAAGTCCTCCAGGGCAGATAGCAAGCTTGAAGATCGAAAGAACAAGAACAAAGCATGAATAATGTAGCTGAACGTAACGAAGCAATAACTTTCCTTACGAGGCCATTGCTCGAGTTCCGACTTAACCCAAGTTCGACGGCGCAACTCGTGACAGGGCGCTCTGACGAACCCACATCAAGAAGAATGCAGGCTTCGAGGATTGCTCCGTGGGTGAATTCTGTCACGGCAACAGAAGTTCCGGTTGTTGAGGACAGGCGATGCATCAATGATTGAAAGGCTAAGACATTGATACTACGGTGGACCTATAATATAGAAACGCTTCCAAGCAAGTCCTTAAGAGCACGTATTTCAACATCAAATGAAAGGTTTAAATTTTAGAAGTCGGGTGTATTTGCACAACGGGGTGGGCAATTGAGAGCCGATGGAGCGTACCTCTTGCTCAGTGGTCTTCACCGAAGATATCCGTTAGAGGGCTCCTACCTTGATCGGGCTTTATGATCGAGGGGTTTTCTGGGCTTCCATACCCCATATCAGCGCTTTCAAGCTCTAGGAATTGCTTATTAGGTAGCTCTTATTCTCGAATGAATTTTGTGAGGGTACTTGCTGAAGCACACCCGGCTTTTCAAGTTCGTTCCAGCGCTGAGAGTCCATCCAAAAAAAAATTTGGTTGCATCTTGGGAAAGGAGCTGCTAGAGGTGCAGTATCATCGTTGACATGTAGCAGGTTTTTAGAGCATTGACTGGGGAGCACGAACTCTGGAAATAGGGTTTGATTATTTTGCAAAATTTCAATTCTCAAGACAAACTAAGTGCCCTGTTTGAGTCGGGATGCTTGTTTGTAAACGATATGCTGGTGTACGATAAAACTCATGTGGAAGAGGCCATTTGCGGACGTTTAATTGAGAGTGAATTGATTTTCAATCAGTCATGGACATGAGCGACTCATTTGCGAGGGCGGCAGGCGATTTGAAGCATGTTCAAGTAATTGGAAATGAATTCTATTTTTCTTCTGGGAGATCAAGATATACGCAGGCTACTACATTTTCTCCGTGCACTCTCCCACCCGGCCATTCTCCATCTGACTCCGCCAGCTCACCGTCCCTCTTCCCCTGACCTCGCCCGGTCCTATCTACATACGCTAAGGGGTGTCAGTGTCTCAGCTTTGCCCAGAATGACGACTGTCAGGAATGAAAGCTTGCTCAGTCTGTGACCAGTCGCTTCGAGGTTAAAAACCGTCAGCATAGACGGATGTGCAAGAATGCCTCCTCCAACTTGTTTCAACGTTGATTAAGTTGAACATTTGCGCCTGGGAAGACAACAGAGGGCCGTAACGCTTTTGAAGCTCGAACATCTGCTCCCAGTTTCTAAAAAGATCATACGTTGCCAAACTTCATGATCGTTGCATCCACCTCTTTCAAGATAGTATCCTTCCTGCTATCATCACACCAGCTCCCGTTCACCGATGCTTTGGTGATGGCTTCCCACTCTTTCATCGTGAAACCAAAAGCTTCCTGTACCGCGCAGTAGTTGTCCAATATGTACCCACCAAAATATGCCGGATCATCACTATTGATCGAGAAATTGACACCACTATCCAAGAACGTCCTAATCGAACTTACTCAGCAGTTACCTGGATGACGCAGGAAGATCTCTCTTACCTAATCGGTAGCTCTCCCACCTCTTTCACGCATCTCAATCTCACATTCGACAACGGGCACATAGTAATCAATATCTTCCTCTCCGCCACCTCCCTCATCAACTCCTCGTCATCAGCCAACCGTATCCCATGATCAACCCTCTCAACATCCAGGTGTGTCAATGCCTCCCTGATATACTCAACCGGGCCCTCCTCCCCCACATGCGCTGTCCTTCTGATCCCCTGCGACTTCGCTTTCCTGTAAACCTCCTGCCACATCCGCGGCGGATTTCCCTTTTCGGTAGAGTCCAACCCGATGCCAGCCAAGCGTCCACTCACTAAATGAGACTCCGCTTGTGCATATGCGCCATTGGTGTGTTCGACGGGCAAATGCCTTACAAAGCACATGATCAGCTTCGTAGTAATCGCTAATTCTTGTTCGGCGCGCTGGCACGCTTTCTCAAACCCATTAACAACAGTCTCGTATTCTACACCCCTTCCCGTATGTGCCTGGGGGTCGAAGAAGACTTCCGCATGAACAACTCCATCGCTTTTTGCGCGGATGAAGTAGTCCCAGGCTAATTGTTCAAAGTCTGCTTCATGTATGAGGCAGCTCATACCAATGTAATAGTAGTTCAGAAAGTCATCGAGCGAGGTGAAGCGGGTGTAGCGGTCGAGGAGGGTTTCGGGAGAGGTGAAGGCTGAGTCAGCGGAGGCAGGAAGGGCGATTTCGTTGCGAGAGGCGAGGGTGAAGAGGAGGTCGGGCGAGAGAGAGCCTTCGAGGTGCATGTGATGCTCGCATTTTGGCAGGGCGTGAAGGAACGGGTGGAGTGGCGATTTGCACATTGTGGGCAGGGATCAGGCAAGGGAAGCTCGGGGAAGTTGCGATGGTGCTGATTTGGATAGCGTTCGTTGTACGAGTAAGTTGGTGCTCCTGCGGTGGGCTGGTGGACTATCGAGGCTATCGGACAGCGGGCCAATCCACGCTAGATTTAAGTAACAATTAGACTGGGGACCTCAACATCTCATGCCTTGATACCACTTCAATATTTACTCAAGATCAGCAATCTTTTGACCCCTCTTGTCATTCACTCACAGGGTCACTCAATTGATCGCTTCTACGCTATTGTTGCCCGATATCACCCTACGTTAGATTCAAAGCAATACGGAGGATCCTTGGTGTTCTTTGCTTCGAATCCTTGGAGACATGCAACTTTGGTCCAGGCCTTCGGAGAGTTACTCATACATGACCTCAATTGGAAGCTTCTTAGTATCTCTAGAGAATCCTCCGTGGTTCTGATCCATCATTCTCGTCTCAGCTCTGGAGCATGTTGGCAGTCAGTCGATATCTGGATAGACAAGAGTGGCGTTCTGGACCAAGTCATGAGGGGTGGGTAGATCTGCCGCCGGCCGGAGTTGTCAACACTGCATTCATGTGATAGTGGTGATCATGTTGAGCTTGAAAGAGGAGCTGATCGAGTACGGGAGTTAATCGGGGGTCTAACGCCTCAACGGGCACCAAACGCGGCTCTAAGACCTTGGGCGCTCACATTCCGATAATCAAGGCTGCTTTGGGAGTCGCCGTGAACCGTTATGGGTTCGAAGAGATTAATTGGTGGACTGGAACTGGTTACGAGAACGACAGCACTTGTGGCTAGTTGGTGAAAATCACAGCAAGCACTGGCATTAGACTACTTTCTCTGCCGGATGCGCGTCGATCAACTAAGGAGGAACGGTTTCATTAAGCACTATATTTTATTAAACTACACTAGATTGTGATCTACCTGACAGTTCTAGCATTCTAGGCTGGCTTTGGTCGCCAATTTGGCTCGTGGAGAAGGGCAAGATTCACGTTGAGCATATCAACCATTCCTTTCCCCTCAGCAGACACTGTCACGTCATCGGTACTTCACGTCATGAAGATACGTCCGTGCAACAAAAATTATCGCGATGATATCGGGTGCACAATGTACGAGTACGGCTGCTTGAATGGCCCTAGGCATTAAAACTGTATAACTAGCCTCGGTGCAGTAGAGGCTACCTTTACCCCAGATTTGCATCACAGCTCTGAGCTTTGGAGATGATGGTCGAAAATAGACCGCAATGGCGGGAAAGACTTTGGAGCTTGCTACTTGATCTGCCAGCTCTACTCAAGTCTGGTTTCTCCCATTCCTGCAGATCATCTTCACCTTCGACGGGCATTGATTGTCTGCACTAAGCCTGAGGCCGCGAGCGCGGGCGCATGGACATGCTTACAGAGCTAGAAGATATCGATTGCAGAAATTGATGACCATGGCTATTGACAATTTCTAAGCAGAAACCAAATGGATATGCCTTACAAGGATTGATGTCAAAGTGCCAAATGGTGGTTGTCTCCTGACGTCTTCGCGCAGAGGCGACGCGACTTGACGGCTTCGGGCTCTAGTAGTTGATCTGTGTGGAGATCAGTGAGGCACAGCATCATCCCGTTCCCCAAGGGGACAAGTCGCGGGAATTAGGTAGATCTTGCGATCTCGGCAATATTGTCATTGGCTTCATGCGTCTTCTCCCCCCCAACTTCCCAACCAAATTCCTTGGATGGGATGGAGCAACAATCATCGATGAACTCTCCGTTCGGAAACATCCTTTTTCAGCTAACAACTTGCCCTGGTGGCTGCTGCGGAGTTATGGGTAATTGGGAAGGAACAGCCGCGGCCCTTAGCCCTAGGACACTATGACCATGTCGATCATTCGCTTCGTCCTCTATGCTGTCGTACCAGGAGGGATTGGAGGCACATCTCGGCCTCGACCCGGCATGCCTGTGGAGATAACTTTAAACTTCTCCATGCTAGGAGCTTATGTAGATCTTGGGCAAGCACATCAATCCCCTTCCATAATGTGGTCAATTAGATGGCCCCATCACCATCTCATACCTTCCTCATTCGACCCAATCAATGCCATTGCGTCTCATCGCTCATATATATGTGACCAATCCTTCTCTTGGCCGGATACTCAGCTACTCACCCAAGTCTAGACCAGACCAAAGGTAATTGCACCAGCACTCACACTGCCAGTTTGGAGTTCTCTTGGATTCCATCTTCCATACGGAGCATACCAGGCCTCTCAGCAAACGCTCAGACACCAACAGCTCCTTGCGGCTGTCGTCAGCGAGATCGTGTTCCGATAACCGACGACACATTGGGTATCGACAAATAGGGCCGGTGATCCCCAATTGCCTGCATGGAGCTCGGCTCATTCTGGACTGGCCCTGCATAACCGTCGCTGACTGTGGGACCCAATGACTGAAGTGGCAAAGATCGATATCCAGGCATAACGTCAACTTCAACCATATCTATATCTCTACTTTAGAGTTTGGAAGAATAAGCTTGCAGTCCACCCCTGCATCATCAACCGACCCGAAGCAGGTCGTTTACTGGTAGCATTGTGTTTATTCCGCTGGTGTGGGTGGCCAAAGAAGCCTAATTGACACTTTGTGAACATATTACATCGGCCATCCGAAATGGACTATTAAACATACGGAGCACCCAGGCCTGCGAAGCCCTCCCGGTTTTGCTTGTTCTCTGTGGCAATTCACCCCACCCGCTGCCACGAACTTGCTATCCCCGTTTTTCTCCGTTCAGAGTATGGGTGCTTGCCTTGTGCAACCATAGTGTTCGCACTTTGAATTTCTGCATCTTATTATTGAGCCGCCTCCTTCCGAAAAGCTTCCAATATGTCTGAGCATCGTCCCATTCCGGCTCAAAGGCCTCCGCCGTTATATCCACAGGCATCTCCGCATAGTATATCGTCGGCGCCATCTAGCGCGACTATCCAAAGCCCCCACACTCCAGGCACTGGTATGTCCAATTCGGATCCTTCGAGCCGACCCTCGAGTGGGCCTGGGAACCTGCCGTCTCAGCACTTCTCCTTACCGCCGGGACCTAATTCAAGGTCTGCTGGCTACATGCAATCTTTCCACCCGCAAATGGCTTCACCAGGAGGCACTTTACCCGGAATTCAGGGATTTAGTCATCCCCATGGATCCCTCACTGGTATACCAGGCATGCCTTCGAACTCCCAGATGATGGCTACTGGTGCACAAGGCCAGAAACGGCCCTATCGGCAACGAAGGAAAGACCCAAGTTGTGATGCATGCCGGGAGCGCAAAGTGAAGGTCAATATGTGTCCTGCTTGATATGTTTTACAGCGCTGACCTCTGAGCGCAGTGCGATGCTACTGACAGTTCGAGCTGCACGGAATGTTCGAGTAGAAATGTGAAATGCCAATTCACAAAAGAAACGAATAGGCGTATGTCTAATATCAGGTCAGTGTTTGCATACTATCACAAGCTCGTCCTAACCCATTGCTTCGCCCTAGACACAATCAAGACCTCCAAAAGGAATTGCTGGAAGCGAAATCACAAGTTGATCAACTGCGCTCAATGTTAGAGACCGGAAAGGGGGGAGAACCCGTCCGTGATCTCTCCCCAGGACACCTCCCTCTTCCGCCGCCGTCGCAAAAACATAACCTTTCGCACCTTCCTGATCCCGAGTCACAATATGCACCCCACGCAATGGAGCAATTTCCAGGCTATGGACCAAGGCCGGCCAAAAGACGGAAAACCGCCGGTACTTTAGACTTAACCAGAGTTGGGAACAACATGCAAATGTATGGTCGTGGCATCTTCAAGCCACCATACCCGCAACATAATAGCATTCCTCCCAGTTCACTTCCTTCTTCACTTCCTTCTTCACTTCCTTCTTTACTTCCTTCTTCACTTCCGGAGCTTCCTCCGAAGCACGAGGCGGACATTCTAGTGCGGCAGTACCAATTTACACTCCATCCAACGCTACCTCTAATCCACTGGCCCTCTTTCCAGGAACAGTACGAAAATGTGTACAAGGACAAGCCTCTTAGCCACGTACCACGGATATGGGCTGCGCTCTTGTACGCTGTATTTGCCTGTGGGACACTCCATCGCTCCTGGCAGGACGGCCGAAAGTACCTGGAAACATCTCGATCGCTCATAGATCTCTGGACTGAGGAATTGACTCTAGATCACGCTCGGATCGCTCTGCTTAGCAGCATATTCCTTGTGGAAATGAATCTCAAATCTGCCGGATGGACCTGGATAGGGTACGCTGTCCGGATATCCTTCGATATTGGCTTGCATTGCGAAGCTGGAACATGGCCTGCCATTGAAGAAGAAACGAGGAGGCGAGTTTGGTGGTGTATATATGCTTGCGATTGGTGCGTCTTCTACCCTGATACCAGGTAATCACGCTGACTCGAATAGCTTACTGTCACTCGAACTCGGGCGGCCAGCCTTAATCAAGGAGGAGGACTGCGATGTTGCCATGCCTAGCCCTGTCGATGATCAATACATGCATGTGGGTAGCAATTGGACTTCACCATCACCGGAACAATCCACGTCGCCCCTTTTACCAATGATCCAAGTCATTGGTGGTATTGCCAAGCTTCTCAGGATGCTGAAAAGCCGTCGCTTGGTTAAGTCTACTTTGCATGCGTATGACACGCACTTCAAAAAGAGTATGCAGGCTTTCCCGGCACAGCAGCAGCCCCGAGAGAACCATTACATTGACCCGGTTGAATTTCCGCCTATGGCGTATTTGCAGAATGCTCGCCTAATGCTCCATCGCCATAATCTGAGCCCTACGTGCGATGCCGATGAAAGATCTGCCGCGATGGATCATTGTGCCTCGGTCTCCAAGGACACTGCACGACTACTCGGCCGGTGCATGCAAGAATCGCCAGTGACCCACTCACATCCCTCGAATGAGACTGGCTCCTGGGAAACACGTATGGTCTCAGCAGTGAGCGCCTTCCTTTGCACTCATGTCTGGCGCTGCACGATGTTTTTGTGCTTTCGATTTGACTTCGCGAGCGCCTTGTGTTGTGCCAGAGCAAGTGCTGCAATCGGAAACACTCGGCCTATCAACGTTGCCTGTGGTCGCTATCTGGAATTTTTCCTCATGGAATTAATCAAGAAGCTAGAACAGAAGGATCACCTTGACACGGATGAAGAGTTGATTGTATACCTTTCAGGGGATCTCCAAGGTAGCTTCGAGAACTCATGGATATGGCAAGGGAACAAAGGTGGTGTCCATCTCGGACGACCTTTGCAAAGCTTAGATGACAACGGGAATAGAGAAAGTAATTGCCAGGCTTTCTCCAAAGCTAACACCGGGACAGAGGATTCGGACTGGGCTGGATGGGACAGGATCCTAAACATCCTGGAACAGCTGTGCCAAAACCATGCAGTTCAAGATCATTCATTACGGCCCCCAATGATGCTGCCGCGGGTAAATTCCTCAAATCGGATGAGCATCAGGGACCTAATTTGACAGAGTCCTTTCTGAATGGGAAGGCGCAGTGAGATAAACCAATGTCTCGGCAAATAACAGCGACTGCACGAAAGGCATTAGGACACTGCTTTACGCTGGAAGTACGTGCTGCTGATCAAGTAGCATAGACCGAGCTTATGTTCAAGCTTAAAGATTCGGGATACTATATTGTAATCAAGGGAGCATGTGGCTATGGCTGGTTGACAGGGACAGAAGTGGCAGTGGCAACTGCTATAAAGAAAACGGTGACAGGGCCTTCCTAGGGCTTTCGAGTCATCAATTGATGGACCTATTCTCTTGTATATAATTCGATTCATGTATGTATTGCGGCCAAACGGGCGGCAAGCATCTCCATCCTTTAAGGCTTGAGACTGCTCGGCGTTCGAGACTTTTCAAGTGCCTCCTCGAGGAAGTAGTATGGCTGGCTGGCTGGATGGCCGAAATTCCTCACACCTCCCATCAAGCTTTGGAGTAGGCCGTAAAACGGGTCGCTCCAGTTGGAATGACCAGTATACTTTGCTGATCCCAGCACCACCACGCTAGTGTGGTATTCTGTGTCCTTCTCTTGTATCATCATTCTGCGGAAGCCGCTTTCTGCCACTGCCTGCAGTGGTAAGCCTGGTGAGATGGTATGAGATATTGATCGGCCAATGTCTCGGCGCTATGCAGGGCACGCACTGGGCACGACTTGCGCAACTCCTCCGTCTTCCAACATCGTCGCACTGCACTCAATTGGGCTCTGTGTCCCTTCAAGCTCGGGAACATGGTCAGCGCCATACAGTCAAAACAGAAACTCTTGCGATGAAATCAGGCAACCAAAAAAATTTGCGCGATTTGAGAGGACGCGGAGGAGTGAGGCTGAATCGTCCCTCCTGCCGACCGCCGAAACTCCATGCGGAGCCGTCTCCCGTCATGGTCCTCGAGTCTGAGCATTGGGTCGTCATCCTCCCATGACCGGCTTCTCCTATCTTCAACTTTCCTCCAGAGGTCCATAAAGAATGCTAGTTCTTCACGATTAAGCCCTAACGGAAACCCATCCTTGGCGAAGCAGCCCGTGACCCGTCAACTCGATTGCCATCGTTCCCGCTCTACCCATGAGTGCAACTTCTCGAGACTTCAAATTTATCTATCGCACAAAACCCCAAACAACAGAGCCTGCCATCCGCCGAGACCCTCCCTCCGCCCAATCCGCGCATTCACCTGCGTGCAGGCTTACGACCTTGCTAAACGAGCCTGCTCAATGGTACACCATCTCTACGACCTCCCCAAACCGTCCCATTCCATTGCTTTTAAATACCAACCATCATGCCCTTCCGTGCAAAGATGAAGCGAGCCCTAGGGCGCTCAGGATCCAGTGCTGAAGGATCCGATCTCACCGCTACGGACACGAACAAGTCCACCAAGGCGAAGAAACCCAAGAAAGAGAAACTCCCAGACAATGTCTACAAGCCCGGTGAGGCAATGCCCCGTCCAAAGTATCGCGGCCCTTACAACCAAGCACACCAGGACAAATTGTCGTCGTTTAGCTTCGGGGATGCATGGAAGAGGAGGGAAAGTAGTGCGACGGGGAATAGCGACATGAGTCCTATGGGCTCGAGGCTCATGAGTAGGAGGGGCAGTGCTTGGAGTAGGAGGAGCAACAAGCTGGGGAGTAGACAGAATTCGGAATTTCAGCGTCCATTGGATGAGGGCGAGGCGGATGATGATGTTACGAATGGTATGTCTATAAGCATACGTCGTCAGGCTTGATTGGCTGACCCTTGGCTATGTGCAGTGGGATTGTCGAGACAACATACAGCGGAGAATCGAAGGCCTAGGACCAAAGACAAGGATATGGCTGGGCCGGATGCACAAAAGACTGTGACGAATGGAGATCCTTACGGCCTTGATCCACAAAAGACGATTACAAATAGGGATCCTTATGATCTTGATCCACAAAAGACAATTACGAATGGACGGCTGTTTACTGAGGAGGAGCTTGCGAGTGCTATGTCGCAGAGTACACTGAAGGCATCGAGGAGGGAGAGGAGCTGAGGAAATGCATATCGGCCGAGCGATCATAACGGCCGAGCGATGTAAGACTATTCGGAATTGGATGAAACCTACTAGAACAGCTACAATACGGATTTCCGAAGTAAAAGTCGGTCTTGGAAGGGACATAACAAGCTATGCATTGATGGTAGCCTAGTTTGGATATGAACTTACGGATCAGCATCTGATGGATTGGCTGGACCATAGAATCAGAGCTATATTGGTTTTGTAGGACACCCATGTGACAGACTTCACGCTTGTATAGAAAGTTTATATATCCGCTCTGAACAAGCGAAGGTGTTTTCAACCAAGGCAGTATGCATCTTCCAACCTATCTAGACCGCAAATAACCTGTACGCTGTCAAAGCCAGATCCTGCGTTGGCTTGAAATCTGGAACATTGAACAAGGACAAGTTTCGAGATCATCCAATAGCCTCGATACCACGAAAGTCAGTGGAGCGGGAGAAGTGTGGCGTTGTGGCTCAGTGTGGCTGAAGTTGTCGATCAATTCGCCCCGCGAAAGTATCCTTCAAACGCAAATGCAATGTATGGTGGGAGACATCTCAACCACGGGACCTGAGCAAGGAAAACGTAAACTCTGAACCATGTACCTCACTCTCTCATGGCCTTCTGCTGCCTCTCTCAGAGGTGAATTGCAACGAACATGCAACAACAGCGGTGAGATGCTACTATGGGTGGAGCATCTGGTGACAGGAAGACCGAAGTAATATTCGCCATCTTTGACTTGGCCTTGTGCCGCTTACGGGAGAAACGACCCTGGACGGCCTAAGATCAAACCCTGGTGCGTTGCAAGACCTCGAATGGGAAAAGCAAAACGCATCTCTACGTCATTTCTGCCAAGTTGCAAGTCGTAAACACCAAGCTCCAAGTCTAGCTCATTTACATATAACGCCCTTCGCCCCTTCAATTCGTGATCACTCTTCTTCACGCAAGCACTTCCTCTTCTTCTCTCACATACTCTCCTCTGTTCTTGCGTTGTATTCACCAGTACACATCTCCCTCTTCTCCTCTACACATCTTCAAGAAGCAACAGCTTCAGCTTCAGCCTCATACGCTTATCACTCGCAATTATGGATAAGCTCAAGAACATGATGTAAATATTTTCTCACCCAAGAAGGTATAACAATGATCCCTTCAGAACACTGACGAAGCACAGCAACCCGGGCAGCAAGAAAGACGACGAAGTCATGTACGGTTCTGGGAACTCTGATGACCCAGTTCACTCTGGAACTACCGGCACTTCTTCAGGTCAAGGTAAGGAGAAACGTACAATCTGCTCTACACAATGTATTAACATGCAATACAGGCAGCCATTTTGGTAGTAGCCGTACTGCGGGAAATGATCCCCTTTCCTCCTCCACGAACCCTATCTCTAGCACTGGATATGACAGCACTGCCACCAACGACCCCTTATCTACCTCCACCAACCCAACTGGTGGCAGCCAGTACGATAGCGGCACCACTGGACAAGGCACCCACGGTCTCAATGAACCCTATGCTTCACGTATGCCGGGTGGCTTCGATGATGATGCCGTAACGACTGCAAGCGTGAGCTCTGGTGTTCCAGGTCAATCTCAGTCAAGATCAAAAATGACAGGCACCAACGACCCCATGCTCGACAAGCCACTTCCCCGTGAGCCAGCATCGGCCGGCACTGGCCTTATGGGATCCTCAGGGAATAACACTACTGGGACCGGGAGTAGCTTGACTGGAAATGAGTACCCAGATCGTAGTGTTGGAAGGTAAGTCACACCGAATCCTTGAGTAAAGACAATTGCCAATCAGATTTCTAGTTCTGGAGTTGGCAATCAAAACTATGCTCCAGAGACTGGACGTTCGTTCCCCCTTGGAGGCAGCTCCAATACTACATCCAGCTCGAACCACCCATCAGGACAGACTGGAACGTATCTCGCGGGCGGTGCAGTTGGCTCTACAACAGCAGGGCCACACTCCTCCAACGTTGCGAACAAAGCTGATCCCCGCGTGGACAGCGACCTAGATGGCTCGCGTACTACCGGCAACACTGGCTTGGGTTCGGGCACTGAGCCTACTGCTAGCCCAACCAATCAAGGCTCAATTGGACGCGACGCTGCTCTCGCATCAGGAGCTGGAACTGGAACTGGTATGGCTTCAGGAACTGGGACTGGGAGTGGTATGACTTCAGGAACTGGAACTGGAACTGGTATGACTTCGGGTACTGGTGGCTATGTGCCTGATTCCCGGAGCCACGACCACGGTAGACACGGTCACACATACGAGGGAGATCCATGCGAAACCGGAGAGGCTGCTCCCACGGGTGCTTTACATACCTCAGGACCGCATGTAACTGATACTGCCAACCGCTTAGATCCCCACGTAGGCGCGGACGGAACAACGACTGGATCTACTGGCCATCATCACGGTCACCATGGTGGCGAAGCTGCATTGGCAGGTGCAGGTGCCGGGGCAGGTGTGGGAGCTTATGAATCGAGCCGCGACACCCCAAGCTCAACCACAGGCGGTACCACTGGTTCAGGCTTGGGCTCCTCCACTACAGATACAACAGGAACCTCGTCTACAGGCAAGACTGCAGGACCTCACAAGAGCAATCTGCTGAACAAGTTGGACCCACGAGTCGACTCTGATCTATCAAAGCAACAGGGCAGCACAGGTACTACCGGTACTGGCCTTGGTTCTTCTACCACAGGGAGCACAAGGACGTCCGATCATCACTACGGGAGAGATGCAGGCTTAGCTGGTGCTGGAGGTGCAGTGGCATACGATGCTGAGAAGCACCATCGGGGCAGTGTGCCTACCGGTACCACCGCAGGGATTGGCTCTACAGACACCACCTCAGGAATGGGCTCTTCGGATCCATACAGCAGCTCAGGCTCAGGCATTGATCCTCGCGTTGATTCTTCACGCTCAGCTTATGGAGGAACAACAGACACTACCGGAACAGGTAAAGACCACCACTTGGGCCGCGACGCTGCGTTGGGTGCTGGGGCTGGAGGCTTAGCTTATGAAGCTGAGCGATCTCATGGCAAGCCCACCCAGTCTTCAACAATTCCAAGCGACACAACTGGCAGCGCCTACGACAATACTCGTGGCCCTTCAGGCTCTAACTACGATCAGGCCGGTACTGCACTTGCAGGCAGCGGTCATCAGCCTGCCACTGGCACAACTGGTACCTCAGCGTACGGTGATACTCAACCTCAGAGTTCGTCTCACCACCACACCGGTAGGGATGCTGCTCTTGGCGCTGGTGCTGGCGGTGCTGCCTATGAGGCTCAGAAGATGCACGATACTGGTCGAACTGACCATGGCACTCAAGTGCGCGAGCAAAGCCACCCAGGAGCTTCCATCGCAACATACCCATCTCCCGGCTATAGCAATGAGGGCGCACAAGACCCTACACACAGCGCCCCTCACCATCACGGTCACCGCAAAGAAGACACAGCGATAGCGGGAGGAGCTGGTACTGGAGCAGGAGCCGTTGCAGGCCATGAAATGTCTAAGAAGGAGGAGAAAAACCTAGTTAAGGAGCATGAGAAGGAGCTAAAGCATGAGCAAAAGGAGCATCACAAAGAGGAAAAAGCTCTTGAGAAGGAGCACTCGAAAGAGCTCAAGGCGCACGAGAAGGAGCGTGCCAAGCACGAGAAGGCCATTGAGAAGGACGAGAAGAGGCATGAGAAAGCCATCGAGAAAGAGGAGAAGGAGGAGAAGGGTGAAAAGAAGCATGGAGGTCTTCTAGGCTTCCTCCACCGCGACAAGCCAGACAAGGAGCTCAAGGAGGAGGAAGCTCCATATAAAGCCAGAGCTTCGGGCCAGGTTGCAACAGACCGTCGTGACTATCCAGAGGAGATGTCGGTTGGTACAGGTGCCACTTCGGCCACCGGTCTCGAAGGCGAGCATGGCTCTCAGTCTGGGGTCCATGGCACCCCTATTGGCAGTGAGAACACTGCTATGGGCTCTGGGATCACCACTCATGATGCCTATGGCACACAGGAGGGGCGTAACAAGCTTCACAAGGTATGTTGATGATATTGCCATATGTGAAGAGGAATCGGCTGACAAGTTATAGGATCCTCCTGCCAAAGTTCTCGAATCTCGTGGACTTGATCATCCAGAAAGTGGCCGTGGATATTGAGTAAGCATTGTGTCTTCGAAAGACAAGCAAAGAATGGTTTCATAATACGGGCTGAATGGAACTGGAACTGTTCTACAAAAGAGCGAATGGGATGATGATGCTTATGCATGAAAATAATGTTGTTTTTCTCTACTCTACTCTACTCTACTCTTGCTTGTCGAGCTTGTTCAGCGATGGTCACCTATGAATAGCGAAATGTTCTCATGAACCTGAACCTAGTACGATAAGCGGTCAAACAATATATCCATGGTTCCAAAGGGTTCATGCAAAGTCCAAGATAATTGGCTCATGCACCACGGTAGCAGGAGAAGGCTAACCCGCCTAAGCTTTTGGCCGTAAAGTTACCCCACTACAAGCTCGGACCAAGCTTCACAAGCTTCATGTCCCTGATCGGCACGAGGTTCCTTCCCTGCTTCGCTTGGCAAATTGAAGCTCTACACGTCAGAGGGGGGGGTCCACAAGCTCATTTTGTGCCGCCCTTGCTTCGCCTTCTTCAACCCTTCCACTCCACTGCTCTCTCCACAAAGCTACAATCTCAGATCTTCGAATCAGGTCTCCTTCAACTACCCTCACCCAAACATAATAAACCAAACAACCCGCCAATACCGTAAAAATGGTTCATCTCGCCAGCGTCCCCAGTGACAAATCTGCCAATGCACCTCTCATCAAGGGCATGAAGAACCTGAAGGTCGAGCCCAACGACGACGAAGATGAAGTCACTGCATCCGTCTATGGATCCCGCTTCGCAGCAGAATGTCTGCCTATGCACGAGATGCCTGAGATGGAGATGCCCAAGGAGATTGCCTATCGTATGATTAAGGATGATCTGAGCTTGGATGGCAATCCGATGTTGAACTTGGCCAGTTTCGTTACGACTTATATGGTACGTTTTGAACTCTACACTTGCCAATGGACAACCATTGGGGTATGAGCGTGGCTAACGCGGGGCAATGGTTGTAGGAGGACGAAGTCGAGAAGCTCATGGCTGAGGCTCTGCCTAAGAACTTCATCGATTATGAGGAGTACCCTCAGACGGCAGATATTCAAAATCGCTGTGTGAGCATGATTGCGAGGATGTTCAATGCTCCTACCGCCTCAGATGACGAAAACTCTATGGGAACGAGCACCGTTGGCTCTTCTGAAGCTATCGTACGTTGCATTCACTAACTCAAGAATGTCTAATTGCATCAGCTAAGCCATCTTCAGATGCTCGGTACTCTAGCCATGAAGAAGCGCTGGCAAAACAAGCGCAAAGCAGCCGGCAAAGACTACTCCAAGCCCAACATCGTCATGAACTCCGCCGTCCAAGTCTGCTGGGAGAAAGCGGCTCGCTACTTCGAATGCGAGGAACGCTATGTCTACTGCAGTGAGGACCGCTACGTTATTGACCCCGAGGAGGCCGTGAACCTCATTGATGAGAACACTATTGGTATCTGCGCTATCATTGGTACCACCTACACTGGCGAGTATGAGGATGTGAAGGCGATCAACGATCTTTTGGTTGAGAAGAACATCGACTGCCCCATCCACGTCGATGCTGCTAGTGGAGGGTTCGTTGCACCTTTCGTTGTGCCTGAGCTAGAATGGGACTTCCGTCTGGAAAAGGTCATCTCCATCAACGTCTCCGGTCACAAATATGGCTTGGTAAGCCTTACCCTTCCCTGTCCTAACGCCATCAGCGTAGGCTAACAAATAACACAGGTCTATCCCGGCGTAGGCTGGATCGTCTGGCGCTCCCCAGAGTACCTCCCCAAGGAGCTCGTTTTCAACATTAACTACCTCGGCGCCGACCAAGCCTCCTTCACCCTCAACTTCTCCAAAGGCGCGTCCCAAGTCATTGGCCAATACTACCAGATGATCCGCCTCGGCAAGCACGGTTACCGCTCCATTATGATGAACCTCACCCGCACAGCCGACTACCTCGCCGCCAACCTTGAGCAGCTCGGCTTCATCATCATGAGCAAGAAGGGGGGACAAGGCCTACCACTCGTCGCCTTCCGCCTCGACCCCAAGGCCAAGCATCACTATGATGAATTCGCTGTTGCTCATCACCTGCGTGAGCGCGGGTGGGTTGTGCCTGCTTATACTATGGCGCCACATAGCGAGAAGCTCAAGCTCATGAGAGTTGTTGTGAGAGAGGACTTCTCACGCGCGAGATGCGATACTCTGATCTCGGACATCAAGTTGTCCCTGGACGCGTTGAAGGAGATGGATGCGAAGACTGTGGAGCAGCACACAAAGCATGTTAAGCATCATAGCACTGCCAGTGGGAAATCGAAGCACAACCACCCCTACTACAAGAATGAGAAGCATTCGCTGCAGGGCAAAACTGGAAAGACTCATGCTGTCTGCTAGATGCAGACTGGAGGAACTGAGGCGACGAGAGGCATATAACCGCTGAGGTAGATTTTACGACGGAATACGTACGAAAAATGAAGTCAATAGCATATGAGATAGATAAGCAATGACCAAGGAAAGCATTACAAATAGCAATCCGTGTGACTCGCAGTATGTGGGTTTGATAAACAAACAAAGGCCTTGGGAGAGAAGGCTACGAGCCCTGGGACCGAATATCTTCGCCCTACCGCGTCTACCTGCTATACTAAGAAGGCGTGTTCCAGCTACTTTTTCACCGCCAGCGAGCATACTACGCCTTGTCTCTCCTCCGCCGAGATATCCGCCAGCGAGCCTACTCCGCCCAGTTCCTCCTCCGCCAAGACGTCGCAGAATGATAGTGATATTACCAGTGAGAGTGACTACTTAGGACCTACAGCAGGGTCGGTAGGCAGGGCAGAAGCAGCAGCAGCAGGGCCAGGACCGAGGGTAGGAGAGCTCTGAGAAGCCTCAGAATCAGCCAATGGGAGGAGGGCAAGTGTCAGAAAGCCTCGTAGGGGCTGGTCAATAGATAGGGAGCTTTTTAGAGTCAAATAAGTCAGAATCTGCAGTGAAATCAACTATGCAGTTTTTTTGTTGAAATTCAGCCTCATAGGGCTGCCGGCAGGGGTGTGAACCCTTCTACTCCGCTTCAAGGCTGAGTTCTAGGCAGCAGACTTGGAGTAATTTCAAAAGTATCCAATGAATGTCCATGACAGTATCCTTCCACAATTGTTCCGTGCACAACCCTCTAATCACCATTATCCACTACCTGGGAAAATAAGGTGGCGCATACAGTGCACCAGCTTGCTTCCTTCATTCTGAAATCTATGCCATGCTTAGCATGTGCCACCAGTGTGCTGCGGAGTTTCCTCGGCAGCCTTGAGCTCGGTGTATCGACAAAAACTGCTGTGTTCAGAGCTCCAAATCTCTACAGGTCAGGGGCGCGACGGTTTTACAATGCGAGCTCCAATGCCCGGAAGGTCTCTATGGCTACTCATGCGATCGACATATCACAGCCCTCAGACTCGACAGCGCTTCACAATGCTTCCACACCGTTCAATGACCCCATGGCAGAAAGGAGGCGAAGTCGTCAGCAACCACAGGAATCGAGCGGGAAAGCTTCATTGCCAGCTAGGATAAAAAACGGGCGAGAAGAAGTGGATGATCAATTAGTGGGGGTTGGCGGAGCTTATGCTATAGAGCATTCGGCATCGCTTGAAGAGTATGGCAAGCCGCAAGCCAAGAGGCCGGACAACAACTCCCTCGACAAGGAGTGGTGGGAGAAAAACAACGGCGAGCTGAAGAAATACGGTCGCCTTCAGGGCTCACCCAAAACCGCAGACTCTGGTGGCAAAACCCTAGCAGCAGACCACGCCACCACCAAACCAAGCTCCAAATCCACCAAACCCCCAGCCGACCCTACAGAACCCCCCAAACTGGGCGCTCTCCCCTGGCAAATCCAAAAACACGCCCTAACCACTAAATTCCCCCCAGGCTGGGTCCCACTCAAACGCCTCTCCCCCGACACCATAGAAGGAATCCGCACCCTCCACGCTTCATACCCAACCAAATACACCACCCCTGTCCTCGCAGACCAATTTAAAGTATCGCCCGAGGCTATACGGCGGATATTAAAGAGCAAATGGCGCCCCAGTGATGAGGAGGAAGAGGAGAGGAGGGAACGGTGGGAGAAGAGGGGGAAGAAAATTTGGGAGGATTTGAGTGAGAAGGGGGTTAAGCCGCCGAGGAAGTGGAGGGGGATGGGTGTTGGGAAGATGAAGCCGGAAGGGGGGTGGGAGAAGGAGCCGTCGAGGAGGGAGAGGAGGATGGTGGCGCATTTGGAGCGGGTGAAGGAGATGGGTGGAGAGGGCATGGCGGTTGGGGAGGGGCAGTCGATAGAGACGAATGAGAGCAAGGAGAGGGCGGTGGCGAGGGCTGGGATTCCGAAGAAGGGGAGGCCTGCTATAGCGGCTGTAAGAATGGAGTCGGAATATCAGGTGACATTAGCAGATCGAATTTTATAATGGGAGCATCGATTTTGCGCTTCTACGTGTATAAATAGATGTAGAGATAGCAATTGTACATATTTTTATTGCCAGTGCCGTCCATATATAAAGCAAGATGTCCTGTCTCCGCCCATCATAAGGTATATAGCAGAGCCTCATTCATGCCAAGTCAATCCCTGATACTTCCCCTGCAGCACCTCATGCAACTGCCCGCCATCATCACAAAGATTCGACAAAGCCAGCGCCCTCTCAGCCCACCGTCGACATGGCGCATCCTGCGACGAGCAGTAGAAGTCGATAGCTCGATTAAAGGTCATGGTGGTAAGCCATTCGAGTTCCTCAGCCGGGTATTCCATTGATTGTTTCCTGGAGCTCTCTGCATTTGTGGCCACCTGATCGAGCAGTTGCTCTGCTGTTTCGACGTTGGAGGTCAGGGCCAAAGTGAAGAGGCATCGGATCCATCTGGCGAGCTTGTCGATATTGTTGTTGTCGTATTGCCAGGTTATGTTGATGATTTGCTGAAGGGTCGTGATGATGATCTCGCTTGGTGCTTCGGAGGAAAGCGTGATGTCGGCCAGTATCTCATACGTTTTTGGATTCCCATGCTCTTGGGTTTCTTTTAGAATAGGGTCTAAGCTTCCCCACGCTTTGAGCCGTGCTGCAGCCTCATAGTCGAATGCGAGAAGACCAGAGTATTTGCGCTGCAGGTCGTCTTTCGCTCCTCCTTCCAGCCGGCTGATTTGGTCCTTTGCATGTTTTCGGAAGTCATCGACTACCTTACGCAGATTGAGGTAGTGTTGCAACTGTTCCTCCACTCTGTCCTCATTACGGGCCAGCACAACCAACAATGAGCCGCATAAGAAGTCGCAGAACAACCTGCGAAGGGATAGATCCGCCACTACGCCAGCGTCTATTGTGGCCGGATATAAATCTATGAACTTGAAGCATGATTGTACGAGCCTCAAAGCCTGTCCTGGATCCCAGCTGGTGCAGACTTTCAGAGCCAGGTTGTAGCTATTTCTTGAAAACCAATCGAGCTCTGCTAGCGAGAAAACATCCGTGGTCGTATCTTGTCTTGAGGTTTTAGCCTGGTTGGCAGCGGCCTCGAAAAGCTTGCAGATGTCATCAACGGCATTTCCGACCTGCGACGAAGGGGTTTCAACCTCGCGAATGAGCAGACGAGCGGTGCAGCGTAGTAGCGCTGGAAGGTGAACCTCATTCGGAGCGTTATAGTTGTACTTCTGAAGTACTCGCTGTAACGAATTAACCATCTGAGACTGATCACCGGTCTGTTGTGCTTCGAGGACACAGGCATAGAGCAGTGTGGCGTCTTTGGCCGACACATTGCAGATCGTATCGAGGCACTCGGTCGCGAGCTCTGGATCCTGACACCTTAGCGCAACTTTGTAAAGAAGATACTGAGTCGAGGGATCCCTCTTGTTGGAAGTTGACATTTGAGCATAGATCTCTCGAGCTTTCGTTACGTCGGACCTGCCGAGGGCGCATAGTATCAACTTCCTTTGTAGTTTGCCGATGTTTAACGCTCCAGAGCTTCCAAACACCGAATGTAAGGAGAGCTGACACCAACCCTCAGCAGCCTCATATGCTTCCCGGTTGTAACTTGTTTCGATGCGCTTCCACAAGAGAACCTGCGCTGCATGCGTCGCCGACGGGCTCAGGGGTTTGCTAGAGCCGGCTGCCAGTGCGTCTAGTAGCTCATTAAGAGATCTTAAGATGTCCAAGAAATCTGTAGAAGTGGTGCAATTCCAGATGATGGTGACCAATGTTTTCTCCAGCCAGTTCTGTTCCTCGGCGCCGAAGAGTCTTTCGGTAAGGAGTGTAACCAGGACGACATGCGCCATCGGGGGACTTCGAGACCTGAGCTTGTGTATATGGTGAATTATAGTCTTGAAATTGGTGTCAGTAAGGTGTACCGTCCGGACAATTCTTTGGAGAATGTCGCAGTAGTCCCGCGGTACCGCAGAGCTGGTGGGGTCGGTCCCAAAAATATCAAGCTTCAAAAGGAGAACTGCCAGCCTGTCGCCGCACTCGATGTCCAATTGCCGGATGATGTTCCATGACTTTGTCCTGCTACCCTCATCTCCCTGGTTCATGAGGGCTCTAGCCGTGCTGTGCATGACGCTGATCTGGAGCTCGCCCGCATCGCTACCCAGCGCTTCCAAACTCTGGCCTGAGAGTACGTCGTGTGCCTTCTCCAGCCAGGGTATAGCCCCCGACCATTGCGACTTATTGACTTGGCTTTTTCCGATTTCGAATAAGGTGTCGGCAAGTTCCTCCGCTGAAGATGGCTCGAGGTCATTCGCAGCTAGGTCAAGTTTAGCGAGCATGAGCTTTGCAAGGTCCAGGCGATCTTGACGCCATGCCTGAACTTTGGTCAGCGAGGGTGATTCTGTTGTCGAAGCTTCACCTAGACCCCTAGGGGTTACATACTAGAGCGATTCTCAATGTAAGATACTCATGAGAAAGGCGACTGATAAGATGCCCTTCTTCTCGTGATGTCACACTTCGGTTCTTTAACTTCTCTTCAAAGAAGGCGGCTCGTTCGACAATGATCTCAGCGAGGCTCAGTTGGCGCTGCTCTACTTTCCATCAGCTGGGAGGCCTAGCAGTAGAAGAGTTCAGCGCTGGCTGACCTAGACAGTACTTCGAGGTTCTCAGAGAAGACTTCAAAACTCGAATGTTATCTGGGTGATGTCAGAGTGTAATGGTCATGCGCATGGATGTGAGTGTGTGTCTTAACTTGCTGTGGTACCGTGTGTGTACCTCTGCGCGCAATCGAGAAGGAGACAGGCAAAGACGCGAACTATAGTCGTCAGCGGAGTGAAAGTGCGCTGCCGTAAGCCAGTCCCACTTAAGCATAAAAGCTCTTCATCTTTTACGGTGTTCTTGGCCTTGGAAGCCAGATTCCATAACCGAGTGCCTTGCTTGTCCAGGTCGGCTCTGTTGCCTGCTGCAGTGACGTTCTGGGTGGCGACGGCATTGTCGATTTCTCTGTAAAGGTCTGCTGAAAGTGGTGGTGCTGGAGTGTCAGACGTGAGGGTATCTTCGAGATGCTTTGCGAAGGCTGCATTTTGACAGCATTTAGCTAGCCGCTTGAATTGGAAGCAGAGGATGCGGGACCTAGTAATTTGTGCAATCGATTCTCCTTTTCAGCGCGTTTAATGATGGGTGCCATTGTTCGTAGAAAGACCGATTGATTAGTGTCGCGGGAACAGGCCCATGGTCTGGGAGATTCTTCGCTGGCTTGGCAACTCAACGTATGGAGGCTACCTTATGGAGCTTCTGATCAATATCCACAGAATGAAGAGCTTGCCAACATGAAAAGACTCTCCCATGAGATATTGCGAGCTTCTATTCATAGTGACAGCGTCATGGCTCTAGAGCCCTCTTTCGGATACCATCCCAATTATCCATACAAAATCCATCGTTATGAAAGCCCACCAACTCCTTCGCTATGAGAAGTACACCCACATCACGTCACTCATCCGTGCTATACACATTCCGAGACCAAAAACGTAGTACGCCTACGCCTTTCTCGGGATCTGAGGCAGGAAATTGCCCACTATCAACGAAGGACTATTTCGATTATCAGCGCATAGCCCAGAGTCACCGTTTAGCAGGTCTTACATGTTGTGGGTATCTCGGCGAATAGTGAAAGAGAAGCAACACTTGATCTTTGGATCCGAAGCTTTCAGATCTGGGTTCTTCAACGAGCACGTTGTCAACATGGCTTTCTGTGAATTGTCGAAAGCAATCGCGAGGAATTTGTCCCAGTAGCTGACCAGATCTTTCTCCACAACTATCTCATGGAGAGCAAGCTTGCCCTATAAGGAGATCCGTTAGTGAACCCATCCATAATCTGGTGACGGATTCCGTTCTACTTACATCCCTTAGCTTCTCAATCGGAACATGAATGAGTTCCGCCATCTCCTTGTTTCCCCTGAAGATCTCGCCCGTCCTCCTCCAACAGCAAGCGGGTATTGCCATGCTAGCAAAAACCCGGTCATACTCCATCAAGCTTCGTTCGAACCACATCTCAACAAGAGTCAGCTCCATGTCTGTCAAAGACTGCATGCGTTCGCGAAACTTTGGCCGGAATTTATCTAGCTGCCGCAGGATTCTCTGTCGAGATGTAGGCTGCATGTTCTGGTCCATATAGCGATGTAGACGGGCATAGCCTTGAATGTAGTTGAAAGGCCTGAGCATTCCGGCATTATACTTTGCCATGAAAACTTTATTCATGCGCTCTTCGGGCGTATCATTGCCTGAAGGATCGGCTATGGTCATGTAGTACTTGTCCACTTCTTTGTCTGTAGGTCTGACGCTCCTTGGTCGCGAAATGGTGCTACCTTGGCCAAGAGTCGGCTGTGGTGGCGCGAGGTTCTGATTTTGCTGTGGGCTTAACAAATTCTGGACGTTGGTACTATTAGTACTTGCGGCGAGAGTGTTGCCTAACGACGGGTCTGAATTGAGCGCCTGGACTTCGTCGCTTGGGAAGACGCTTGGATCATCAAGTAGACTAGTGCTGAGAAATTCGTTGAGTAAATTATACTCATTTGTGATGTCAGGCGCGTTGAACATATAAGACGGATGCAAGCTGTGCATGTCCTGGAACTGGTTCTGACCTCCAAAATTCCAGTCGTTGTAGGGAAGATCTTATTTCGTTAGCAAGTGGGTTCGATTCATGATAGATTGGCAAGTATCTCACATTGCTGTGATTTATCTCCAAAGACCTGTCCCTGAGCCATAGAACTGGAAACCTGCGGTAAGAATTGTGTAGGGTCCATGGGCGGATTTGACGCTGCCGTGACCTGGGACATTCCATTTCCATTCTCCTGCAGCATTTGCTGATCCATTTGCCGCTGGTCAATGGCAGGAGCTAGCATGTATGGTAGACTTTCTTCTTCCTTGACAGATGTTCCGTTGTCTGATGTTGAATTTGCCTGCTCGCTCTTCGAGCCCCTTGTAGATTCTCGCGGCTCATCATGGCATAAGTGACCAATGCTTCGCTTCACGCATCTCGCACAGGGTCGATCCTATACCAATCAGCCTTTTGAACGACCCAGATTTGGAGCTGGAAATGGATCAGCCGAGGTTTCTTACCAGGTCGCATGTCATATGCTATTAACACCATAGCATCGCAAACGTTAGCCCCCACACCCTCAACGCGCACAGATGCGATCGCTATGTCGATTTTTGTGGCAAGGCGCAGAGTGGGAAAGAAGGAGGTAAGCTCACCGAGCGCCGACAGTAGATACATGCTGCTCGTCACACAAATTAGCAAGTGTCTTCGCATGGTTTGAGAGTCCAGTATGGTCGTACCTACCATGGTTTACCTTGCGCCTCTTTTTGGGGCTCGCGTGCTCGTCCGAGGCAGACGCATTTCGCGCCTTTGGGCCTTCATCTTTTGACGCCATCTTACTAGCAGTCGTTCTTCCATTACCATACACTGGGCTGCTCCAATGATATATAAGCGACGAGACCAAAGCTTGGTGGCGTTGTGGGTAAGGTAGGTAAGGTACGTGGCCTTGCAGATGGTTGAAGAGTGGAGTAAGAACTAGCCCCGCGTTCTGGCGGGAAGAAACACCGATTGTCAAACAAATTCGACTATACTTTACTTTCAATCTCCACCAATCAATCTAGCCGCATTGGCAAGACTTCCCGCATGTTTCTGACCTGTGATTCCATTCTTCGCCTACCAGTCGCTAGCCATCCATCCTCTGCCAATTGTCCCGCGCAAAGCACAGCACAACTGTATGGTGAGTTTCACGTGTGAACTTACTCAGAGACGGCATTGTGTATCGTCATGGTGGTACAATGCTAATATGGTCCAGGCGAAACACAAGAGCATCACCGGCGTACGAAGGAAACGCGCCAAGCCAACTCCACCGAAAGCACCCACCATACAACCCACAGCTGAGGCCCCTGCACATCTTGACTCCCCAGCACCTGACAATGCGTTGAAACCCAGAGAGCTCCTATCAACACGAAGACGGCCTCAAACGGCGTTGAGGAATCGCGTCCATATGCAACCCACTTTAAAACCGAGAGTAAAACACATCTCGCACAACACTATAGAGACGAAATGGACAGTCCTGGACGAGCATACTCAAGTCAAGGTCGCAGCAATATTTCGCTCAATAGAGCTGCCGGTTCTGGCTCGCCATGCGTCAGAGCAGAAGAAGGTTGAGGCACAAGCGATATTAGCATCTGTTACTAGGACGTGGGTTAAGTCCAGCTCCGTTGCCTACGGCGTCACTGAATGTAGCCTAGGTTGACTAAACGCCTTCCGAAAATGCCGTTTCCGCCAAAGGCGAAAGAGATACACTTTGACTACGAGGCGCTTGTGAAGAGCAACGTGAGTTTGTGTCCGGAGGGTGAATGTGTATGACTGACTCCATCAGCGGAGCCTGCAGCAGCGATTGACGGCTTCGACAAAAGCAAGCGCTGAGCTCGGGAACGAAGTGGAGAAACAGAAGCTTGCCCTCGCTTCAGAACAACAGGAACTGGAAGAACTGGAAGAAAGCGTGTAAGCCTCGGGAACCACAGACTTGGCCGAACCAAACAGCAGAGATTTAAACGGATGGTCCTTTGAGGAGCGGACTTCTCCGCCATTTTTGAAATAGCTGGATTCAATTGCTCATATATGTATGCAAACTTGGACCAAGGAGCTCGCCTTTCGAAATTAGGGAAAGTCACAGCAACTCCTTCAGGACTCCAATTAGGACTAATTAAGGAGGAACCACCCTGACAATGCGGGCCTTAATATCCAAGCGTGGAATGATATTCAGCTGGTTGTATCTGGAATTATTGAAGACGTCCGCTGCGAGGTAGTTTCGTCTGGGCTCCACCGAAAGCTGGGAGTGAGGATTGAGATTCTCTAGGCTGTATAGCTAAGGAACGACGAGACGCTCGCGAGAGACGACGGGTGCTTGACTTGCTTGCGGGTTCCATGGAGCTTGAGGTATTCGGAACGCCCAGGGAAGGGCTTCCTGAGGAAATTCATCTCTGTATCGTCTACTAGAACGTAGACTACCAGTGACTTGTTGAGACAGCGGATTTGCATTACTGGGGAAGCGTGTCCATGAGATTAGTATACACATAGGGTAGGTAGAAAACATCATTTCGCAATTACACAACCCTTCAGTCTGGACCTTTTTTCTCTGGGATATTGATTTGAAAGCAAAAACATTGTTTCATTTAATTTATCTATCTACACGCAGTGGCGTTGTACAGCTAAGCTAACTAGGTATCGCCCGCTGAATGACATACAACCAACTACTCTTTTCCTGTGACGCGCCAGTGACCTTAATCAAACATGCTAAGGTGATGAGGTGTACAAAGACCAAGTCCCTCAAATAGCAAAAGAAATTTAGACCTCGAACCTGCCATGATCGCCTGTTGAGAGTCTTAGGGGTCCGTTGGTGGAAAAGTAACGCCGTGGGTGATGATGCCTCCTCCAAGTAATCTGAGGGTGGTGGCGACAGCGACGGTGATGGCGATGACGGCGAGTCCGAACACGATGATAGCAAGGGTGATGGTGCAGTGGTAATCGTGCAGTAATGATGGTGATGGTGCAATAGTGACAGTGCAATAACGATGGTGCAGTGGTGGTGGCAATAGCGTTGATGATGTTGGGAATGGGGATGGTGATGGTGACATGTGAGATTCCGATACAGAGAAATGCAGCTAACGTCCTTGAATGATTTCGAAGCTCCATTCCTTTGATGACCGGATCGGTGTCGGCGACGTGGATGGCAGTGTTAAATCAGCATCATGGCAACGGGAGCCCGCTGTGGATATCCCTGAGGTCTTGCGTTTCTGAGCTCTGCGAGGCACCGGTCGATGCGGTCCTGGAGTCTGTCGTTGTCTTTCTTAATCCACTCGAGCCAGTTGGCTCCACTGTCGAAGATTTTGGCTTCGCTGTTCTGTTTGGTGGTGCCATCCTTGAATGATTCCGGCACGAACTCTTTGAAGCGCTCTAATGCTTCAGCTCGCCTGTTACGCCGTCTGGCCTCTCCTTCCTTGTGGTTGTACTTCTTGTCATCCGCGGACAAGAGAGTGCGGGCCTTGCGAACGCCCTGGGGTCTCGATGAGTTTGAGCTTTGAGACTTGCCAGATTTCTTGGATTTCGATGGAATTGGTTGACAGGCATTGGTACCGGGTGAGTTGGTAGGAATTGTAACCTGTTGTTGGAGATGATGAAGGTGGTGGCTTTGCGGGTTAGATTGCAAGGCAGGCTGGGTTTCAATGATGGGTTGGGCCTCCTGGAGCTCGACGCCAGTGATGGAGACTCCATAGGAGGTTTGAAAGGTTGTTAGTTCTGGGTAAGCATAATGATTCGCGGTAAGCATGTTCTCGGGAGCCGGAAACATGTTGTACTCAGGAAAGAGTTCTTCCGTACTTGAACAGTAGCCTTGAGAAGTCATAATGAATAGTAGTAGTGTAGTGATGATAGAATGGTAATATTCAAAAGCAGTTAGTCGTTCAGAGTGAGTTTTGCTTTATGGGTGTGTAGAAGTTGTGGGAGCAGTATGAAAGAGCGAGCGTACCTGGCACAGGCGGGAGAGTATATATATATATATCTTTTTTAATCACATTTTTTAAGCAATGAGAGATTTCTAATGAATCATTCAGTTAGGCGTGCCCGTATCTTCGCAGCAGTATGATTGAGCTGGATTACGTAGATGTGACTTGGGTGTAGTCTGGATATTCGCATTATTTTGATTTTTGGGATGCCTGCGATTGGACGCGATTAAGGTTTAGAGATCGGATAGATCCGTGACTAGCACTCTCTTCTGTTAGCGTCAAGGGCTTTTCCAGGAGGGTCATGCCGAGCCTTGCATACGCAACATCGAGAAGTTCATTCACTCCTTCGTCACTCCCGTCTGCACGTAAGGCATGCACGCCCATCTTGGTTCTTGGTTGAAATTGACGCCATTGCTCGGGAACAAGAATTACAGTCTTTCGGATTTGATATGCACGACTTCCATGTCAGAAACATCCCATTCAACGCTGTGACGTACTCCCCCTTGGGTTCGCATGAGAGATATTTCATGAGAGATTTTGCGCACATCGATCCATGGTACGACATTCGTTAATGGAGGCTTAAGTCAGGAACGCCTCGAAATAGTTCGCATATGAGAATTAGTTGCATGTGACTGCTCTTACCCTTCAAGGAATGGAGAAGAGAAAATATCGCCACTCCGTCTCAGCAAGCCTCCAGCTTCCACTAGCATTGTTCTTACCGTGAGTCATACGCCCCGAAATTTTTTGGAGTTAGTAGAATGCAATCCCATCCATGCAGATGCCAAGCTGTTCTAGAACATTGAGCGCCTTCCTAACCAAAGCGATTGATATTAGGGCATTGAGAGCGTACGGCCTCGCATATATTTCCACTACTGGCCCAAGGCTGTTCAATTTGCTTCTATACTTATACCGAAAGAAGTCTGCAAGGCACAGCGTTCTATCATTTGTGAGTTTCCCATCTTTACTACTCTATATTGCTGCTCCTGGCTTTGTGGTTTTGAAGAGACCGGTCTATTCAACGAAAACTGTCAAGATCTGCGCATGATTGGAATGAAATACATAGCTGATATATCTAATGATTGATAGACATACAAGATCTTGAAAGGGTCATTGGCCATACGTAGATTTCCAACCTTTTGTGGTGCATTAGTTGGGGGATACACTTTTCTGCAAATACCTCTGCGCCTGGTCTACGACTACTGTTGCAGTATTGCCACAAGCAAGAACGGGAGATCGAGAAGACTTTACAATGCACGTCACGCAGTACCTCGATTCGTCGCGGCACTGCTGTCATCATGGTTCAGCTTGCAGCTTCTGAATGGAACGAAGCCTGCTAAAGTCGACGAAACAGCATCGAATAAGATCCTAGGAGAATCCCAAGATCAGCCGGACGCGTCGTCCGAATCCAAGCTCAGCGTTCGCACAAATCGGGCAGATACTCAACCATCGACTCCTCTACTCGCAGGCAAAACAATAGACCTCACAATCCTCGCCGTTGCCCGCGCTCTCGACACACTCATAGTCAATACATGGCGTCGTTCTCAATCCTCCAGATCCCCTACAAGAACCTCAAAAACCCTCTCCCGCCACACAGACACCCTCATGTTTGCACTCAGCTCCGGTACAATAATGTGGGCTTGGTTCTACCTTCCTAACCGCCTACCCCCAGCCTACAACAAATGGATCGCCTCAGCTGCCCAAGTCGACAGCCGCCTAATCAAACTCCTTCGCGAAACTCGTGCGGGGAGATTGATCTATGGAAAAGACACAGGCCATGCACCAATCTTGCAGAGCATGTGTACAGAATACGACTGGCCGTTAGAATGGGGCGATCCAGCAATCAAGATCCCGTTTCCCTGCGAAGTCGTGCATATGGGCACCGGCCCATCTTGCCATTGGCACGCAGTTGTGCGGTTGACGCGGGCATTCAAATTCGCACTCGCCACCAACCTACCTCTCCAACTTCTAGTCAAATCCCGAAAACCCTCAATGCGAGCATTCAGAAGAGCATGTGAAGAAGCGATCCGCTCATCGGCCTTCCTAGGTGCATTCGTAGGACTCTTCTACTACGGCGTCTGCCTCTCTCGCACACGGCTGGGACCGAGGATATTTAGTCGCGATACGATCACCCCACAGATGTGGGATTCTGGGTTTTGTGTAGGGGCGGGATGTGTGCTTTGTGGATGGTCTATTTTGATTGAGGCGGAGAAGAGGAGGGAGGAATTGGCTATGTTTGTGGCGCCGAGGGCGCTGGCTACGTGGCTGCCGAGGGAGTATGATGCTAAGGTGAGTTTCTTTGCAGGGTGATTTTGGGGTGGATGGGGCTAATTTTGAAGCAGTACTTTTGGAGAGAAAAAGCAGCGTTTTCAATAAGCACAGCTGTGCTGTTCACCCTGGCTCATGAAGACCCGAGGAAGGTTAGGGGTGTTTTGGGAAGGGTGTTGCATAGCGTATTACAATAATCTAGCATGCACTTAGAGCAGTAATTCCATTTACTACTTGAATGATCTTTAAGGTCTTTACCCTCCACGCCTCGCATGCGAGCAGTGATTCCCTACGGAGGAGTGCGTGCACGGAGTCAACCAAGGACTCCCTAATGAAGCGTGAATGGCTGCTTGCGAAACCCTTGGGCATAGCATAACGCTCTAGCCTTCTGGATTTCGAACAAGCTGTAGTTCTTCGCAGATAGACTAATCGGCACAACATTGAAAAGGGTCGTGACAACTTAAAGTTTTGCGTTTGCAGGCTGCCAGAGCTCAAGTGACAACCCGCGAATCAGCTATGGGATAAGCTTGAGATGCAGAAGCATAGCAAAGCAGCTGAGATGGTGGCTAACGATGTCAATATGCTTAGCACCTGTACTCCGTATAAACATTGTCGAATGGATCTATTAGTACTTGAGCTTGTAGCAATGGTCTTTCAGCGTCAAGAGCCAGAAGCGCTTCCATTTTGTTCTATTCCTCATCATCGTCATCGTTGTTGTCACCGGCAACATCCATGACCCGTTCTCCTGCTTTCTCTAGCGTACGGCGACTCCAAGCACGAACTCCTTTATAAACACCCTGCATGCTAGGTCAGCGATTGATGCCTAGAAATGCAAACCGGTATAACTCACCCAGAGAAATGTGCCGATACCGATAAGAACGACGATCCAGCTAATGCTCGCTAGCCGATCCCTCCCAGTATTCCCAGAACGCCCACCCCCACTTATAATTCCAGAGCTTCTAAGATTCCACCACTGCCACGGCGAAAGGGCGAACAGAACCTTGACGAAGCTCAGTAACCCTAAGGAAGCCAGCCCTTTGATGAAATGTTCCGTCCAGGTAGGTACGTCGTCATCACTAAATATGGGCTCGATTTTCTGTCCAACCTTCGAAAGCGGAGACGTCGAAATGACCGAATACGGATCAACGTAAAGATTGATAATAGGATCGGCGACGAAGCCCATAACGAACAGTGCCACAAAGAAGATCGAGATGGTTAGAACGACTTGTGTTCCCTTGCTGCTAATCCATCTCCCCCACTGCAGGCGCTCTAATCGATACCGGAAACCACAGGTGGGACACTGCCAATAGTTCCTCTTTCCATATCCAGGGTCTGCATGCCGCCATGCTTGCAGACATCCTTCATGTACGTATTTTGAGGAGCCTTTGCATTTGCACGGGCGGAGTAGGCGGCCGGATTCTGCGTCTTGGGATTCATATGTAACAGAGGGACAAGGTTGGAAGATGCCGGGGACGCTTTCTGAGGGTGGGTGGAATGTTGGATTGACTGTTTCGAGACAGATGCGGCAGGTTCGTGGGGGCCAGTGCCTTCGAGGCTTGGGAGTGTTGCCTTGAGGCTGTTGGAGGGGTTCTTGAGCCGGGCTTGGCTGTGGAGGGGCTTCTGGTGCTGTTGCAGGCTCTTCATGAAAATATCCAGGCATTTGCGAGCTATGTTGGCCAGCTGCGGTGGGATGGACAGGTGGTCCCCCAGCGCCCTCTGGCCAGCTCCATGATGGGTACGGAGAGAAGCCGGTGGAAGTCATCCTGTGCCGGATTAATGATGGTGAAGAACAATAGGTCGAAGTCAACCGGCTTTGAGCTCCCTATGCTTTCTCAAAGAGCGCCGTGTAAATATGAGATAAGACATGTCCCGCAAGGGATTAGTTATCAAGGTAAGGCGACGTTGCTCTTGTTCCACCAAGGGACTGATGAAAATGTGGCGCTAGCGGAGCTTGGAAACGCCGACGCCAAGCTTTGACGCGCCAGAGAGCTCTGCCTCAGAGCATCTAGAGCTCGACATTCTACAAACCTTCTACTCGTTTTGAGGACACCCCGCTGAAGAAGATTCGATATTCGAAAACACGTATGACCTGATAGTGTCCCTAACATTCCATCTCCATTTCGCCATGGCGGACCGATATTCCTTCTCCCTTACAACCTTCTCCCCAAGGTAAGTCTTCATAGTCTTGCCGTCAGCGTAGCTCACTAACAGCCACACAGCGGAAAGCTTGTACAAATAGGTATGGCTGATTACTTATCTAAGCTTCGGTTCGAGCAGCAATAACAATTCTCAGAATATGCCCTGAATGCTGTCAACCAAGGTGTCACCTCGCTCGGAATAAAAGGTGCGTTTCTACACAATGTCGAGAGTCTCCAGAATCAACCCGCTAACCTTGTTCCAAAAGCAACAAATGGCATCGTCCTTGCCACTGAGAAGAAATCCTCATCCCCTCTAATCGACCCGCCATCGCTCTCCAAAGTCTCATTAATCACTCCCAACATCGGCATGGTTTACTCAGGCATGGGACCCGATTACCGCGTGCTCGTCGATAAAGCCCGCAAAGTATCACACACAGGCTACAAACGCATCTATAACGAATACCCACCCACTCGGATCCTAGTTCAAGACGTTGCCCGCGTGATGCAAGAAGCAACCCAATCCGGTGGTGTACGTCCATACGGCGTCTCGCTCCTAATAGCAGGATGGGACGACGGCGTGGAGCCCGAAACACAAGAACTTGCGGACGAAGGGCTGGAAACGGATGCAGAGAAGAAGAAGGCGAGTGGGAAGACAGGGGGCATATTGAAGGGAGGACCGAGCTTGTATCAGGTTGACCCCAGTGGGAGTTATTTCCCTTGGAAGGCGACGGCTATTGGGAAGAGTGCTACGAGTGCGAAGACATTCTTGGAGAAGAGGTATAAGGATGATTTGGAGCTGGAGGATGCGGTGCATATTGCGCTGTTAACGCTGAAGGAGACGATTGAAGGGGAGATGAATGGGGAGACTATTGAGATTGGTAAGCGGAGCTATTAATTTGGAAGTATTTTAAGTGCTGACCATATGACTTAGGTATTGTTGGTGCACCGGCAGACCATCTCCTGGGGTATGAGGGGGCCGAGGGAGCGGTGGGACCCAGATTCCGAAAGCTGAGCAAGGCTGAAATAGAAGACTACCTGACGAATCTGTAATGCCGAGCGGTATGAGTGCATTGCCTTCATTATTTAGCATTGAAATGGAGCCGTCGGTGCAATGGAAACGCATTCTTTTTATGCCGTAATTGAAGTCGTAGATTTGTCACGTTAAAAGCCAAGAGAGCTTTCTGTTGTACTCTTTCTGCTTCCCTCGAGCGGCACATCCACTAATTTCTGCTCTCATCGAGCAGTGCAGCCTAACTTCCGGCTCCGTTGAAGCGGGGATTCTCTACCTTCTGTTGCTTCAGTCGGATGATAATCCTGACATCCAACAACCGACATTACAGTCTCGAATAGGTTAGCGTTCTTGAAGACTTACCTAACTAACATCTCCATCAATAGACTTTCCGACTTGAATTGCTAGCTTAAGCCTAAGCCTTTGCTGTGATCTCTGCGGCTCAGCAATGGCATTTGCACCGCCATCTTTGCAGGAAACAGGTGTAGATGTCAATGAGGGGCAGCACGCGTTGTTCAACAATGGCAGCTCCGTTCCAAAGGATGGACTGCATGGTAGGGCATACCAGTATGAGATGCTTGAAGAGAGCATGAAGAGAAACATCATCATAGCTGCTGAGACTGGATCTGGGAAAACTTTGATGTTACAGCCCTCGTCCCAAAAGAAGGCCGTGTTCTGAATTAAAGCCAGAGCAATTCTACGAATTCAGGAGGAGCTAGAGCGATGTCCTCCAGAAAAGGTGCGGAGCCCAGCTTCCTAGTCTTGCTCGATACAGAGTTTCTAACACCATCGACTAGTTCGTCTGGTTCTGTGTCCCTACCGTTGCTCTTGCAGTACAACAACATCATGCCATTTCTATTCAGCTGCCTGCCTTTCAAGCACGAGTACTCTCTGGAGCAGACAACGTCGATTTCTGGACTGAGGCGTGGATCTGGGACGACATTCTCAAGGATATACGTATTGTTGTTTCTACGCATCAGGTGCGAATCTAAAGCTGATGATGGATGGCTTTGGTATGCTGACAAACTAGGTACTCTTGGAAGCACTTGGCCACGGCTTTGTACGGATGAAACAACTGGCTTTGATGGTGTTCGATGAGGGTATTCCACAACCTCAAGTCCTCCTCAAAGTTTCTTGCTGAGATCTGTATGCAGCACACTCTTGTATTGGCAATCATCCATCGAGCAGAATCTTGCGTGACTTCTACCATCGTTCTGATGTAGAGCAAAGACCTGCTATTATGGGCCTGACCGCAAGCCCGGTCGTAAAAAATCATGTCGGAACCCTCGGGTGGGTATGCCCCTTTGTGTATGCCTAATTACATTAATTAATCCGATGGCAGAAAACTTGAGTCCAATCTTAATGCTATTGCTAAGACTCCGAAGCTTCATCGTGATGAACTGCTCCAATACGTCCACCAGCCTGACTTGATTAAGCTGACATATCCGGCAAATAGCCCCGACCTTGTGGCTTCCCTGGCACTGAGTAGTCTAAAGACATTGTACGAAGGCCTTGATTTCTACCAGGATCCATGGATAATCAAGATGCAGTCGGATCCGAGCACGCGCCAGTCGAGAGCCTACCAAAAGGCTATGATCAGCCACAAGACGTAAGACCGGCTTCCTGATATTCTATCTAGGTCTTCAAAGATCCCTAGCGCTGAAATTGACGCAGATATTGCCATGACCAGATCAAAGGCCTGTACGACAAGGCCGTGGCTGTTCATAACGAGCTAGGTGCATCGGCCGCTGATTACTATATACACCAATGCATCCAAAAATTTCAACGCGGAGCGGCCGAAGGTTCTTTTGTGGTAGAAGGCATGGAGGACAACGAGAAAAAGTACTTGCGGAAGAAGTTTAGTGAAGTCCAGACCCCTAACCAAGAGGTAGCCGTATTGGGCTACAACCCACTTCTTACACCAAAGGTGCAAAAACTATTCGATTTTCTTCGAGAGGAGGAGCTAGAAAACTTCTCGGGGCTAGTGTTTGTGCAGACGAGAGCTGAAGTTGCTGTGCTTTCCCATCTGCTCGCCGTACATCTCCCGAACTTTGCAGTCAGCACATTCGTGGGCGCATCTAGCTTCTCTGGCCGCAAGACCACAATTGGTGAGCTGGCGGATGTCAAGGAGCAGAGGACTACCTTAGACGACTTACGTCAAGGTAGGAAGAACCTGGTCGTTACTACTAATGCTCTTGAGGAAGGCATAGATGTCTCAGCATGTAATGTGGTCATTTGTTTTAACAAGCCTCCAAATCTGAAGTCATTCATACAGCGGAGGGGACGGGCAAGGAAGTCGACATCTAAGTTCGTGTTGATGTTTGAGGATGGCCCGAGCTCCGAAGCAGTATCGGCATGGCATAAGCTTGAAGACGCAATGAGAGAGCTGTACATGAATGATCTACGTGCGCTGCAAGAAGTCGAGACCCTAGAAGCTCAAGAGGATGACGGAAGGCGGGTACTTTCGAACGAGTCTACTGGGGCGAAGCTCACCCTTGATGATGCCCTACAGCATCTTTACCATTTCTGTGCCACACTACCGGCGACACCATACGTGGACTTAAGCCCAATATTCACCTTTAAAGAGCACTCCTCTGGCCGCAGCTTAAAGACGATCTCGGCGAAAGTTGTTCTACCGAATTCTGTGGATGCTTCTCTTCGGGAAGCTTCTAGTGCGTGTCAATGGAAGACGGAGATTATGGCCAGAAGAGATGCGGCTTTCGAGGCTTACGCAGCTTTATACAAAGCTGGACTCGTGAATGAGCACCTCTTGCCATTGGGTCATGTTGACGAAGATGTCGATGAAGCCTATACCGCTATCGAAAAGAGGCCTAGCCTTGTGGAGGTGTCCGAGCAGGTCAATCCATGGTTATCCGTAGCAGAGGCATGGCAGACTTTGGAAAAATTGACAGGGTCACTCGTTACAATTGAGCATGACGAGAACATAATAGCAGAAATGATGATGCTTCTTCCTGGGGCGCTTCCGGATACCGCAGCATTCGAGCTCCACTGGGATGCGAAAACAACTTTTAGGGTCACTATTAAGCCAAATGCAACCACAGCCGGCACAGCTGTTACAGCATCAGCTGCCCAATGCACATGCTTGATCCTTCAATCAATTTTCAAAGGCAAAATGGACCTCGATCGAAGAGACTTTACCGCACTATTCATGCCTTACAGTGTGTCTGACCTCTCAGCGTGGATAGAGATGAACTCCGGTGTCGTCAGAGCCGATAGACTCTGCCAAAATGACCTCAAAGGCGGTGCTGGCCTTGTCAGAGACCCGACGCAGAACAGACTACTCTATGTCTTTCGTGACGTGAGGTATGCTTTCCTCGAGGACATTGGTCCTGATGGCCTGATGGACCTCGATCAGTATGAAACCAGGGTACAGGCTCGCGCGAATGGCCAGATCAATAGCGATTTGCCCCAAAGTAGCGCGTCTGACGACATGAACCTGGACCAGAACGATGGCGATAGGACGTGCGTGCTCATAGAGATGACAAGACTACCCAAAAAGGTCGACTTCCTTCATCGAATGCCAGGGCAAGATGCCAAGATTGGGAGAACATCCGGTGTCCAGATTATGCTTGCGCAGAGGTGCGAGATGGATAAAATGCCCTTCAAATACTCCCAGTTTGCCATGTTCATCCCCTCCATCCTCCACAAAATCCAGGTAGCGATGGTCGTGGATCGCCTTTGCTCGACAATTCTTTCCCCATTGCAGTTCGAGGACCGAGGATTAGTCACCGTAGCTATTTCAGCTCCATCGGCACAGGAACCCGGAGATTACAATCGTCTTGAGTTTCTTGGTGATTCGTTCCTCAAGTTCTTCACCTCCTTGACCTTAGTGGCCGAGCATCTCACCTATCATGAGGGCATTCTATCGCACCAGAAGGACCACATAGTCTCCAACGGTCCACTCGCACTTGCTGCTGTCCGCGTAGGGTTGGACAAATTCATATTGACGAAACCCTTCACGGGCGTGAAGTGGCGGCCCACATACAATCATGAGGTTCTGGGCAATCAGCTGCCGAAAAAGCGTGATATGTCCACCAAGACACTTGCCGATGTTGTTGAGGCTCTTCTAGGAGCCTCATATCTAGACAGGGGTCCTGAAAAGGCGCTCAAATGCCTAGAGATATTCCTTCCTGAAGTGCCATGGTCCACAGCTTCTCGAGCGAGCGAGATACTTTACCAAGTCTACGACCTCAAAATCCCGTCTTCGAGCCATCTCAGCCAAGTCGAGCAGCTCATCGGCTATGAATTCAATCTCAAAGCCCTTTTAGTTGAGCCCTTAACCCATGCTTCACACATCGGGCCAAATGGCAGTGCATCATATCAGCGTTTGGAATTTCTCGGCGACTCAGTCCTAGACAATATCGTCACAACAACAGCGTTTGCACATGAACCCCCAATCGCCACCCAAGACCTCCATCTCATCCGCACTGCTCTTGTCAATGGCAATTTCCTCGGCTATATCTGCCTTACACATTCAATTTCGCTTCACAGAGCCGACCCCGTGGCTGATGATCCTGAAAATGTATCGACTATTGATGTAACTTATCCATTCTATCTCTGGCAATCCATGCGACATGCATCTCCCGCTGTCCGCATCGCACAGCAATCCTGCCTCTCCCGGCTCGAGAGTCTGCACGACGCAATATCCGAGACCCTCACCAACGGAACATCCTACCCATGGAGTCTCCTCGCCCGCCTGGAGCCCCCAAAATTTATGTCTGACACCATCGAATCCCTCCTCGGCGCCATCTACATCGACACCCACGGCTCTCTCCCCCACTGCCGCTCCTTTCTCGAGCATCTAGGCCTGATGCCCTACCTCCACCGGGTTATGAACCATGAAATTGCTCTGCTGCATCCGAAGGAGGAAGTGGGGAGGCTGGCTGATAGGGAGAAGGTTAAGTATGTGCTTGGGAAGGAGGGGAAGGAGGAGGAGGAGGGGAGTATGAGGTTGACTTGTGCGGTTTTGGTTGGGAAGAGGGAGGTTGGGAGGGTTGGTGATGGGTTGAGTAAGATGGAGGTGCAGACGAGGGCTGCGGATTTGGCGTGCACCGTTTTGAGAAAGGAGGGGAAAAGAGCGTGTGCTGAAGGTGCCGAGGGCGGTAATGGTGGTGATGGAGGGGTGGCTGGGACGGTGGAGGGGGAAGAAGCCGAAGAGGAAGCGGCAGAGGACGAGGAAGAAGGAGGAGTGCGACTAGAGGGAATGGATCTAGACGAGGTATTGGCGGGATCAGGGGCGGAAAATTATGACAGTGACGAGTATATGACGGCTAATGAATGACGAAAGTGATTATCGTACTAGTCTAATGCTTACGATTTTAACGCTCGTTTGTGAGGGTTTCCTTTCCTGATGTCACAAAGATACTGGAGATAGAATAGTCTGCTTGCAGTATTAGAATGACAGTCTGGTTATCTTCTGCTTTTGAGAGGTAATTAACAGAAAGCATGATATTGCTGCCCAAATAGCGTGAGACACTAAACGATCAAGAAAAGGAGAAAGCAAAGGCTTTGCTGCCCGAGAGAGTACGAGAACAAGGCCTATCTGTCCGAGGGGAGCAGAAAGTGAAGATTTCGCAGTCGAAAGGAGCAGAAAGCGGAGAAGAGTTAAACTCAAGAGGGGCAGAAAGTCGCATGCTCTGTCTCTTTGCAGGAAATGAAGAAGTGTCCACTCCATAGGGCAAGGAGTTGACCGTTTCACACTCAGATGGGGCTGAGACGCAATCACTTGCAGCTTAAAGGGGGGGGGAATTGGGCAGTATCTGTTCTAGGAAGTTGTCGAAAATTGCTAAGTTAGCGAGAGCTTTGCCTGTGGTGAGACACATGACCTTGCTTACGTTAGAATCAAGAGATGATCCCGCTTCTTCCCGATTTTGGAACTTGCATTGAACTCATGGTGTTAAGTGATGATCTAATATCACTCATAAATCACTCGAGATATCACACCCAAGGCTTTCTTCATCTTAAAGGAAACCTTCCCATCCGAGGTTTCTCGGATCCCAGCACCGGTCGACGTAGGTATTCAGCTTCAATTAACGCCATTCGCCACAAGACGAATCCTAGCACTATACCAAATGAAGAGAAAAAGTAACTTAACACCATCCGAAACTCGTGTGTCCGTACTTGCATAAAAATGCTGATCTAGCTCGGCGTAGGTACCGCAGGAGCATGCGCTGGGCCCCTTCTGAATCGACCAGGATGATGCCCTGGGCCGCCAAGGCCTGACGCTCCGCCTGCGGCTTGTAATTGGACGGATGGATCGACTCCTTGCTCACGGCCAGGTATGCAAGTTGCAAATGCAGGGTCTATGCCGGTAAGGAAAGCAGGCGGCGCGATTATGGGAGAATAATTGGGATCGTCTCCCGAAGGACCACATGGGAGATCGCCGAAGTTAAAGACTTGGGTGGCACCACTCGAGTCTATTGTTGATAGTTCTCCTGGGCCGAAGGATGTGGTTATTGAGGAGTAGGTGTTGCCGATCTGTGAGCAGCCGTCACTGGCTATGATGGAATCGAAGATGACATATAAGCTTGGATACTGAGGCGTAAGCCCAGGTGGATCAGGTGGGTTCGTCATCGCGGCGGGAAGGCAGGCTGTTTGTTGAGAAGGTCCCGGCCAATACATGACGGTAACATACTATGCATTGTAAACACAGCTGGACATTTAGTGATTTGGGACTGTCACTGACTTGGTAAAAGAGATTGCAGGGTGCATATGTTGTGCAGGTCGTGGCGCTAGCTGTATAAGCGGCCGGAGGAGGTGTATTGGTAGGCGAGGCGGAAGCTGGTTGGTAATTAGACTCGGGTGGGACAGATGACGATTGTGCAGCTGCATTTGACGATGCAGCAGCGGTGGCAGACCACTGCGGCGTGGAAGAGGACCATGCAGCTGCCAAAGTTAACGATGTAGCAGCAGCACCAGACCAGGCTGTGCTGATATATCCTGATACGACTGTAAACTCTTCCTCAGTTGCATGGACCGCTTCCACGCCAAAATCCCTCTTTGGTAAGTATGCCCAAGTAACTGAAGCACATAATGATGCAATGATGTAAGCAAGTTGAAAGAATGGAATATGCCTAATCGACATGGCTAAGGCTCACGCAAAGCAATTGCTATTAACGAAAGTGATGAGCAATAACGAAACAATCACTGCCGGATCAAGGAAACGCTTCTTTGAACTGGCAGGGGAGACTATAGATATAGTCAAGCGGCAGTAAGGAAAGACGGTACCCATCGGGCGTTTCTTAAAATAAATAAAATGAAAAGGGTGATAATGAAGCGGGCATCGAATGGCATCAAACACAAAGGACAGAATCGACCTATCGGCAACATCCATGGGCACTCAGGGCGACCAGCAAAACCCCAATGAGCTCTTCCATTCTTGACGGCCCCGAGGGAGTAAAATGAGCAAGGACTGCCTTCAAGCTTGTGCAGATGCACAGCAGGATTTGGTGTCTCCACAAGAGGTCCAATGACAAACACGCGTCATTCTCCACACCGCTGATGCTGGAACTGAAGAGAGCGCGAGGGGAGCAAAACCTATCGGCTATCCTACTCCGGAGCTCCTGCCACAAGTAAGATGAGCAAGGACGTCCATCACACGTGTGGGGAACGAGCAGCAGGATCGAAGACAAGCTTTGGGCTCAGACGTATGGATGGGATTCTCCGCTCTGCTGCTCTTGAAACGACACAAGGCTGACAACGGCCGAATCGGCCATTTTGCTTATGGTGTGTGCATGAAACGTGTAAGACGGTATGAGCTCTCTTCGGAAAAGATACTGAAGGCAGATAAGGTTGAAACTTGCCGCATTGAGAGATCTCAGGCTAAGATTTTTGTCTGGCTCTGAGCTGCCCAGGCAATTGGATGTAGCGCTCAAGCGTTTAGTTGGGGTATTATCTCAAGATGCTAGAATGAAATCGATTGTGAAAAAAAAACTGAGGACATTTCTTCTGATCAACTCAGCAAGGCAGCTTGCGCGGAGAGAGGCATGTTACTCCTCTTCACGGACGGCCTCCCATGCTGGAAGCTGGCAAAGCAGGAGACGAATATACCCGGGGGCTGTGCGTATGCGTGCGTATCGCCATCACTCGTGAAATTGTGGTGTTTGAAGTCCTCGGACAAGTGGTGAGTCGTGCCACAGTGGTACCTGCAGAAGGATTCCACGTGAAACAAAATGAAAGGTGGGCAATGTTCGATACGGGTTTGGGGGCGATTTCAGCGCGAGGTCTCACAAGATATCTGGAAAAATTGACACAGATTTACTGCTTTTCTTAGATGGCCCCGAGTGACTTCAAATATTGTGAAAGCAATGATCATGCTGCAATTGACAAATTCTGAGTTGCATTGTTGTCGAGATACAGTTGGTAAGGAGCGGTTGGCTTTAGCGGCACTAGCGTCAGCCCCACAGTAACAATGACTCGCGGGCCGGCTCCGTTTTCTTGGGCACCTTCGCAATACTGGTAAGAGCCACTCAGGGTAGACATCGACCTCGATTCAACTGTACTCGCTGATAACTTTCAGGGACGGTGATGATGGCTCCTGGTCATCCTTTGCCATCCGGGTTGGGACCCCAGAGCAGACGGTCCGTGTGTTTCCATCGACTGCTGGGCAGGCAATATTTGTTGTCGGGCCTCTAGGATGTCAGCCTTCCGACGGCACCGAAGTCTTTCCCAACTGCACTCAAACCCGTGGTGAACTGTTTGATACATCAAAATCTACGTCTTGGAAAAGTCGTGGCAATTATTCATTAGGGCTTGAGACAAACCTTGACTATTCTGAGACCGCTCCCCATGGACTCGAGTCAATCGCTCTGGGCTTCAGCGGTGGACCTACATTGCAAACTCAGGTGGTATCTGATATCACAACGGATGACTTCTACGTGGGCATCTTTGGCATTGGCCATCAACCAACAAATTTCACCGACCAATCAGATCCACAGCCGAGCTTTTTGACAACATTGAGGTCCAAGAATTTGATCCCGAGTCTCTCCTGGGCCTACACTGCGGGAGCGAAATACCGGTTGAAAGGCGTCTTTGGAAGCTTGACTCTTGGGGGCTACGACCTCTCGCGATTTATTCCGAACAATGTTTCATTTTCTCTCGCTCCAGATATTTCGCGTGATCTCGTCGTTGGACTCCAATCGATCACAACAACAATGGCGAACGCGTCTACTAAATCCTTGCTGCCATTTGCAATACTGACATTCATTGACTCAACGTTGCCATACATCTACCTTCCACCCGAAGCGTGTACGCTGTTCGAGGACGAGTTTGGATTGGTCTGGAACTCGACCGTAGGACAATACCTCATCAACAATACTCAGCATCAAAGCTTGCTGGCCAAAAATCCGAATTTAACATTCCAGATTGCAGATTCAACGACTGGAGGGCCTACCGTTGACATTGTTTTGCCCTATGCGAGCTTCGATCTCCAGGCGGAGTATCCGCTTCTGTATGATACTAGTCGGTATTTTCCACTACAACCAGGGAACGATACCACGTACCTTCTTGGTCGGACCTTTTTACAAGAAGCGTATGTATCCCGTTTAACGATTTATTTCACCTTTAGGGCTAATCGGTGTTCTCCAGCTATATAATCACCAATTACGAGCATTCCAACTTCTCTGTCTCACAATGTAAATTCGAAGACGGACTCCCCGAGAAAATAATAACTATTCCTTCAGCAACCAATACATCAGGCAATCCCATCAGCCGCGGGGTTATAATATGTGCAAGCCTTGGAGCTACGGCACTCCTCATTCTAATAATTCTTCTCATCACTTTGGCTGCTCGAAGATGGCGAAGAAAGCACTCAAAGAGACTGAGCAGCGACAGTACAAAACCGCTTAAAGGGCAGGAGATCCCGACAGTCTTCCCAATACAGGAAATGGGTCACGATAGTCTTTACGGTATCCCCAGAGAGCTCGCCGATAGCGGGAAAGTGGAGCTGATGGATGATAAATGGCCTTCGGGATCAGACAAGGAGATCCTGGAACTACCTCAAGCCCCGCCACCAGTTTACTACGAGCTACTTGCAGACACTGCCTCATGTGGATCTCGCAAGACGCATACACAACGCCCAAGCATTGCTAGCAGTGCCAAGAGCAAGACCGCAATCTACGTGTCGACTAGAATCTTGACGCAAAGCAGGACGAGCATCGAGAGATCAAGTACGCCTCGAGTTCAAACAATCATCACTTCCAGACCATCGCCCCGGCCTAAATTCCCGTCCTGGCCTGAACCACTCAACTTAAATCGATCATCATGCCCCAAAGCCTTAGCACCAAATCTAATGAGGCCTTTGCCACCTACCCCAATCTCAGAAAGCCCACAAGTCTCGCCTGTCATTCCCTATTCCCAACAATCGCGACGAGGTCTCCGAAGGGCGCCAGTCAGAGCACCGCCTAATTCCATGTCCACATCCGGCACTTTCAAGTATGTTTCTCCGACCTCACCGAATGATAAGAGTACGGACGCGCTTATTGGGCGCGAGCGTGGCCCGTTGAGCACCTCTTCAATGATACTAGAGATCGTCATTCCGCCTGGGGAGTCGGAGCCCGAAGCATCGAGTATTTCGAGTATTGACATGGCAGAGGGGAGGATACCTGGTGATTTCTTTTGAGCTTGAGCGAGACCCGGCCTGAATCTATAATCTTAATCGCTGATCTATGCTTGGTATGAATATATATACTGCTCAGCATCAAAGCCTACTGCCTGCCATATCAGCCGAGATCTGTCAAAAAGGAAAATTTGTTCTGAAAAATTACCACTGATTTCTGCGAATTCGTCCCTCCCAAGTCCGCCTTGTGATCGGCAAACCCTCCTTGACAGTTGCTCTAGAACTCAATAGATCGTGTCATCCTCAGCTCCAAGGATTTACTATCGAGTGCGATCTCCGCTCCGAGATTCAACAAAACATCACATCTCGAACTTGTTAAGTCCTTCAAGTCCCCACAATTGGAACTCAATTGTCCTACAGTTTTACGCATTTGACCTCGAACGCACTGCTGTTCGACTACTTTTCTTTACAGAACTCAGCAAAACTGGGAGTTTTCCTTCAAAAAATTTACCATCCACGACATTTGAGGCCCTGGTGTGTGAGTGTAAGATTGGACATCATCGTATATTTTTCAAATCAGCATATGAGATACATTTCAAAGTCGCTAAAGATCATAAATCGAAGGTCAATAGATGACCATAGTGGTATATAACGCCCCCTCCCCCTCCCCCTCCCCCTCCCCCTACCTCGAACACCCAGCCCAACCCCTTCAGCGGCCATCCTCCAAATCATCATCATACCCCCTATCGTTATCCTCTCCCCCTCTCTCGCTCCCATACAACCGCTCGGGCTCCGCATGCTGTCTCAATAGATACCTTTTAAAGAAATAGGGAATCTGCCTCAATCCATAGCTAGCATGAACATGCGTCGGCACACTAAAAACCTGGTCCAATTCCTCCAGCGTCTTTCCCTTAGTCTCGGGCATGAAAAGTAGGACGAGGAAAAAGCCGATGATGTTCCAGCCTGCGTACCAGGAGAAGGCTCCTTGCGTGGTGAAGGCGGCCTGGAGGGAGGGCCATGTGATGGAGAGGATGAAGTTGAAGAACCAGGTCGTTGAGGTGGCGAGGGACATACCGAGTGTGCGGACGTAGAGTGGGTATGCTTCGGCTGAGTAGGTGAATGGGACAGGGCCTTCGCCGGGGGAGTAGACGATTCCGAAGAGGTAGATGCCTAGGGAGATGCAAGTAACGCGAGCGACATGGTGGGTATCTGATGGAATCCAGAAACTGAAGCCAGTGAAGAACATACAGAGGGACATTAGCGGGAAAGTAGTGAGAAGGAGGTTTCGCCGACCAAAAGTGTCGATGGTGTAGACGGCTGGAATGGCGAAGAGCCAGTTTACGAGGCCGAAGCCAAGGGAAGAGGAGAGGGCGGAAACGGGGGAGAAACCGCCGTCAAGGAAGATTTGCGAGGAATAGTAGGCTATTATGTTTACGCCGCAGAACTAAGGGGAATTAGTAAGGCGTGCCTTGAAAGCAAAGCGTGGTGGAAGATTTACCTGCTGCATGAACATGACGATCTCAGAGGCAATCAAAGCTCGGCGGTTTCGAGGGACTTTGACTAGTTCGAGCAATGGGTTGCCTTGGTTTGCTTCAACTTCTCGTTCGGCTTCTAGTAAGGTGTGCATGTAGTAGACATCTCGAGCGGCTTGCACCTTATTGTACCGTAATCTGAACATGGACTGATAGGCCTTGTAATGGCGATTCTTGCTCATGTACCATCGAGGCGATTCCGGACACATGAAAACGAAGGCAATGACGACCAGCGCAGGCAACATCGCAGATGCCATCATCAAGCGCCAGTTGAGGCCCACGATCCCGTGGGCATCTGGCACCTTGTAGAACGCCAAGTCCGCAACATAACCGAAGAATATGCCAAATGCCGTCCACATCTGCCATTGCATGACTAAAGCTCCACGAATGGCGGGCGGTGACGTTTCTGCGGCGTAGATAGGGACCGTGGCTGACTTTGGCCCAATACCGAAACCCAAGAAGAATCTTGCGATGAACATGTGCCACCAGGTATTGACGAACCCTTGCCAGAAGCAAGCCAGAGCGGAGAATACACATGTCAGGAAGATGGTTCCTCGCCGACCAAAGAGGTTGTTGAAGGGGGTCGTCAGCCAACATCCGATGAAAGCGCAGCAGAGGTATGGAGCGGAGTTCAGGAGCCCGGTGAGCCAGGTGGATCGTGGGTCTTGGCCATCAATACCGAACTGATATCTGTAGAAGAGCTGGCCACCGTTGACAACGGTTTCATCTGTACTCTGATCAGCTGAAAGGTAAGTTTCGCTAGTAACTTGGTATGACTGACCCATTCCCTGCACAGCGGCGCACGTCGAGCAGAGTATTATCACAATATACATGAGCTTTGGCTGTGACCACCTGTTGTCAAATTCTTTCTGTAGAACATCCAATTCTTGCCCTGTCAGACCCTGGACTTGGGCGAATCTGCGCGGATCCTGAGCGAGGACAGCACCTTTCCTGAATGCTCTCACATCCTCCTCATCTCTAATATGATGCTTCAGCGCATATTTGGCGCCCATATCTTCGAGTTTTGCATGACTGAATCCGGCGAGGGGGTTTGCCAGTTTAGCTGTTCCATGTCAGTCTATGCCGCGTACTTTCTTGGATCACAAGTGCTCACCGCTGGCATTCCTCCTCATAAGATCCGCTGGATTGGTAGAGAGTTTCCTGCCCGTATGGGTGGTGCTATGATTCGCATTGTCGTACTCGAAATGTTCATGAGGTGCCTTAGTTTCCGTTGCAGTAGACGAGCCACTCCACCGCTCGAAGCTCGCCATAACTTTGGCCTTTGAGCCTTGTCAGGCCTCCCACTATGTCACGCAGCCGTATGCGATCTTGTTCCGACGGCCTGCAGGGCACTCCGCCAGATCATAAGGCGTCCCGTATCTCTGCGCCGCGAGTGGTGTGAGTTGCGGAGAACGTGGTACGGAGGCCTAAATCGTGTGGATACCAACAGATGTTAGAGATTCGGGTTGGTGGGGTTGAAACAAACAGGAGGAAGAGGTCGCGCGAGCTGAGACATGTGAAATATGACTGGCTTCTGGTGAGGGATTTCCGTGCGACGGCACCACAGCCTCAGCCTTCCCTGTATGCAGGTCACTCGACAGTCCATGCTCCTTCGAGACTAGAGTACGGCACGGACGCAATATGACTGGATACCCGTTGCCCTATTCTCCGTCAGCTGAGGTCGGGCACCCTTGAAGTTACTCGTCGCGCCCTGCGTCATGGTCCTGGGCAATTGATTGCCCATGTAAGACTCGTACCGATCTTTGAATGCCATGCAAAACATCGTATTTGGCATGTGAGACATTTAATCCAGAGTAGATCAAGTCCCTGCATCGCTGCGGCACGTAGGGTCGTTGTTTCGTTTTGTCGTCCGGGGGTAGCTGATCCCTGGCCTTGGGTTTCAGCTGAAACGGTCGGTCAAAAAATGCCAAGACACGGGGCGCAGAAGTTGTGGATGCCTTCAACTTTTATGAAGTGTGGAGAGGGTAGGGCAGAACTAGACATCGCGACATCAGGCATGGCGGAGTCAGACATTTGGGGGGGGGGGGGGGGTGTGGTGATGGAGTACGGCAGGTATAATGATTCACATCGTGATGGTGCGGAAGCGGAGGCTCAAAGAGAGAGGATAGCTGATTACTCTGGCAACAGCAGCTCCCTTCATTTATTTCTTCGACATTCATGATCGCCCTTCCGCAAAGGATGCAGTGATACGACGACGGGCAATAAAAACAAAGGAGTCACTAAGCACTAGGGGCACCAAGCTGTTGAAGCATATCTAATGCTTACATAAGCTAGAGGCTCTCAACTGGAACAGCCGCTTACTCCTTTCTACGCTTAGGAAAATGGGAAGCCCTGACCCCCCATGTCATCATCGTCCTACTCTCAAGCTAAGACAATGTAATGTAGAGGAGATCTTTGGCGCTGCCACACTTCCCACATATATGACGAGTGCCATGTGGGTTACCCAAGAGCGTGGCTCAGGATCCAAGCAATTCGATATCCATCCTGTCGTAAAAGCTTTTTCTTTTTCATCGATGAAGCCTGTTACCATTAAGCTTTACGGAGGATGGACAAACCGTCCAATGTCACTGCGCAGCTGCTGTACGAGCAGCAGCACGTTACCGATGATAGCATCACATGTCATCTGCCTCATTCTGGCTTTCGTCGCGGTCTGTTTGAGGTTTCTCTCACGGCGCATAGGCAGGATTGAATGTATGGCGCCCCACCGTTCACAATCGAAGAATCCCTCCTCAACCACCCCGCTATCTCCGTCGCCATCGTCGTCGGAGTCCGCACTAAAGACGCTGAGGACGTCCCAAGGGCGTATATCGTTCGTGATATTGATGCAATACACCTCAAGACTGACGACGTCCATTCTTATATCGGCCGCGAAATGAGCGATTGTCATAAGCTGAGTGGTGGGTTGAGGTTCATTGAGAGGGAGGACCTGCCGTAATATGTAACCTTTATCTTCTCCTGAGCTACACCAATCTGAGGTGCGAGTTATTGTTTTTGAAGGCGGAAACGTTCTGTGAATGCTGGTATACTTCGGTAATCATCACCGAAGAAGAATGCTGATTATGGATACTCGTAGTGGAGGGAATGGGAAGGTTGATCGGAAGGAGATGAGGGAGAGGCCACGGAGAGAGTTTGATACAGAGGAGTGTCCTGTTTTCTTTTAAGGGCACAGAACTTTGCGGCTAAAGTAAGAGTGTTGGAAGGGAGTCAAAAAAAAAGTTTCTGAGATAGACTGCATGCAAGCAGGGCGGGTCTGAAGATGGAATGAATCCTGCTTTCTCTGGATACGATGAATGCATGCATTACCAAATCTGTGCTCTCCTTTAGAGCATGGCGCTCGCCCACTACCCAGCCCGTAAAATGCAGAATGAATGGACCTTCCAGCCGGTCTACAGCTACAAAGTCATCGCCATCGCCATCGCTCTCCTCCAGCCCAGCCTCCCACTCAGTTCAATGCCACGCACGCTTGCAATACCATTATCAATTCTAACACCCTTCACTAACACAGCATCTCATCGTCGTCTCGCTTCGTCACCTCATCATCAATCAAGCTCCAGAGCTTCTATACCACTCTGCGCGGCTTCTTCCACAATTTGCTCAGCGGTGGTGTCGCTCTCGGATTCGTCGGTACTGTCGTTTCCATTCTTCCCGCAGGTCGCTCCACCTCTTTTGCCGCGTTGACTCTTTTCGCCAACCCTCTTCACTGGCCTACCCCTAGGTTCCTCATCTTCACTCTCCGTCTGCTTTGGTAAACCCTCAAGGGTGTCCACCTCTTCTCTCTTCACAGGCCTTCCCCTGGGAATCTCGTCATCCTCCTTCACTTCCTCACCATGCCGCCATCTCCACCACCCTTTCAGAGCCTTATGCTCAGACCTTGCCGGTTTGTCATCGAGAAGTCCCTTATCCTCAAGCTTGGAGGGTTTTCCCATAGCCCGTCTTAACCTAGCCATCCTTCTCGCGCCTCTAAGCGCTCGTGGCTCGGGCGTCTTATCAGGTTTCTCTTCAGGCGCTTCAACAACCTTCTCATCTTCACTTCGACCCAGCTTCGGCATCCCCTCGAGAACCTCATGATCAGGCCTTAACGACTTACCATAAAGTAGTTCCTGATCCTTGAGCCTTGGGTTGTTACCTGATTTGCGTCTGTACCAGGACTTCCTCTTAGCCTGTCGGAGCGTTTGTATCTCAGGCGTCTTATCAGGCTCCGACGTAGATTCCTCATCGCGTTTCCCCTGTACACTTGAAGGTTGGGTGCTCGATAGTGGGACGCTTTCTGTTCCAACTGTGCTGGCCAGGTCTGTTCCATCCGGTGATTTGGAGTTGCATATGTCGCTTAGTATGCTTTCAAGCGTCTCATCATCACCGACTCGAATCTCTACAACGTCGTCATCTTCCATCCTCGCATCAAGTTCCCCAAACTCCCCTCCTCGTGTTCCTGGAAATGGTATGTAGATCCAAGAGGAGCAGGAGTCCCCACCCTCATCCCCCTCATAGCCATCACCAAAACCCAGTTTCTTCCTCAGGTTTTCCTTGAGAAAAGTCTCATATTCCTCGTCTTCATCGTCTTCATCATCATCGAAGTTATCAAAAGCCCATGCCTTCCCTTTGCCTTTGGAAGACGGGTAGTCGATGCCTAGACCTGCGTAGCGATCGAAAGCGGAGGGGCGAGGCATAGCAGGTGGGGCGGCCCATTCGACGGGCTTGCTGGTTGAGTCGCGGCGGGTGGGTTGCGGCCAGATGATGGCCAGGCCCCTGGAGTCTTGGTCTGTGAGTCTGGTTGGAGCGCATTTGGGTGAGCGTGGAGGAGCAGTTAGTTCTGGGTGGTTGGAAGGGTGTTTCCCTTCGATATCCTCTGGCATAGGCACCATGTGAGTGGGTCGAGGAGTTGGTGATGGTGGATTCGAAGTCCCTGAGGAAGTGATCTCCAGGCGTGGAGGATCTGATCCTTTTCTTCTGGAGTCTAGGGGTGTAGGAGGGCGAGGAGGGACGTGTGTTTCTGCAGGCCCAATGTAACCAATATACTGTTTCCCTGGAGACGAGTCTGGCTGGGTAGGAAGGGAAGCGATGTTCGTGACGTTGGCTTCCAAATCAGAAATATTCGTCCTCGGCTCTTCGACTGGTTGGCAAGGGACATGGCCAGGAACCGAAACCGTCTGGGTCAGGCCGTGCATCTCGGCATCTGAATGCGTATAGATTTCGTCTGAGAAGTGGTGCGATGTGCTCCTGCCCTTGCAATCAATATCGTCTTGTTTCTCTTGTTCTCCATGCTCGCTGGCGGTTGTGTCGGGAATCCCATCGTCGTCGAAACAACTCGCAACCCCGGCATCCCACCCCTCACCAGTAGGTTCCCTAGGTACAGGCTCCGTAGACGAATCACCTTCGCCGGGGTTAATGACCGTAGGATCACCCCACGAAGTGGAGTCGTCTCCATTGTTGACATTGTCAGAATCCTCTAACAGTCCCCGTTCGTACGAGCTTAAGGGCTCTTCGTAGTCTTCGACTGAGCCGCCGATATGCCAAGCATCGAAATTGACGCCAAGATCTTCGGCTATCAGCCGTGCAATGAGTGCTTCGGACGCTGCGTCGTCTTCTGCGGTTGATGGAGCCATTTTAGAGAGACGTTGTGTTGTAGCTGTGACTGAAGGTGTCAAGCCGCTCGCGGTACGGGCTTGAAGCGCTTCAAACACTGTAGTTGTCGCTAAAGGAAGGCTAGGTCAGGCCAGATAAACAAGGTGTTGGCCGAAGATAGGATATGAGAGCGTGATTCTTGGGGCCAAATCCACTCGTCAGGCAGCGTATGGACAGTGTTGAGTTTAGCAAACAATCTAATGCTGTCTAGCTTTTGTAGTCAATGCCGGATACTATTATCACAGTTGAGACATAAAGCTATAAGCAAAGTAAAGCTGAGGCCGCAGGATCGATGTTAGGAATTCGTTCGTGTTTTGTACGGGAGATGAGATGAAGCGAGGTGAAACCGAAATTAGGCACAACAGGAAGCAGCGTGAATGAGAGCTGAGTCACGGTAGCCTTGCAATAAGGTTGTTATCTTGGATGAGTGGAGACAGACGAATTAGAGTCAGAAAACCCACGCAATTTTAGCCTCGCAATGGTACTAGACCGTTCCTGTACACGCATGCCTAATTATTTGGTTACTATTGTTGTTCAACGCTCATCTTCAAAATGACCAAAACTCCGCCTGACTCAAAGCTGTGTGGACATACTTACAGCTATAAGATATTGCGAATATGGGAGTCCAGGTGTAATTCGTAGTGTAGTAGAGAAGTATCTTCGAAGCATGCTATCTTCGAGCATCATAGCTAGGGGGTACCAACCGCTGTCCCAACTCCTGATTCAACGGAATGGAGGTCGATGAAACCTCAGAAGGAAAACGCATGTAGCCCCTTATTTCACCCATAGACCCATGTAATAACCCCTACAAATCAATCAAACTCCCTCCACCCTGTTGTTGACCCTGGTGTGACTGCTGTGTTCCAAAGGGATTGTTGTTCGGCTGACCAAAAGGACTGCCTCCAAAACCGTTCATACCAGCTGGCCCTGTCTGAGCTGGTGCCATACGGTTTTGCTGCTGCCCAAATCCACCTTGTTGTTGTGGGCCGCCCGTAAATTGCTGCTGATTAAAGAAAGGGTTGTTGCCAGTCTGTGTGGCGTGTAGCTTGTTCAAGCCTTGACCAGAGTTGGTGACGAACGTGCCGGGTGCGGTATGCTGTGAAGGAATTCGAAGATCACCAGTGTTACCAAATGTATCCATTCCTTCACCAGATGCGAGGAGAGTATTGAGACGCTCGTGTTGCGGGTTCATAGGTTTCTGCTGTGTGGCGGTTTGTTGAGGTGCTTGGTAATTGGCGATCGGATTGTATGGGGGCTGGCTGAAGTTTGTGGTGGCTTTTTGTTCTGCCAACGAGCTCAGAGTTGGTGGAAGACTCTGCTGCTGTTGTACCTGTGGACGAGCAGATGCGAAAGGATTGTTCGATCCAGTTTGCATGGGTTTTAGCGCGTCATACTGTGTCTGCTGATTGGTGGTCCAAGGGTTATGGCTGCCTGCTGTTGGTGAGCTTGCTTGCTGTTGGGGCTGCTGTTGCTGGAATTGATTCCCAAATCCATTCTGTTGCTGAGCGTATGGGTTGTTCATATCAAAAGCAGTCTGCTGTGGCTGGACGGTCTGTTGCGGTTGCAGATAATTTGGCTGCTGCTGCTGGAATTGGGACTGGTCGTATCCCGTTTGCTGTGGTTGGAAGCCATTCTGAAATCCTGTCTGCTGATTTTGGAATCCCGTAGGCTGCGAGTATGCGTTGTTGAGGTAGCCTGTAGATTGTGGTTGCTGGGGCTGCTGGTCGACAGGATTGCCGAACCAATCTACCGCGCCTTGCTGCTGATAACCCTGGTTGAAGCCCGTGTATTGTGGCTGTTGACTGCTGGGAGCAGGTGTGTCATCGAACAGAGACGCAGCATTGCTTTCCTCCAGTTCCTTCCTCCGTAGCTCTTCCTCTTCTTTACTCAGCTTGATGGCTTTGGCTAGATCGTCATCCTGTGCGGGAGCGGCGGTTTTGTTCCTTCGCTTCCTATCTTCCTCTTCCTGGTATTTGCTGGCTTCGATGGCCAGTCTGTATTCCGCATCCTCTTCGTCCGTACCTTGCTTGCGCCGCTCGGGTTTGCGCGGTTGCGGTGTTGGAGTCTCACCTCCAGAGTAACCCGAACCTTGTGGGCCGAACTCTTCAATGCCAGTGACTCTTGATTTCCATGTTTTCCTATCTGATCGCTCGGTACGCAAACGTTCTTCATCCAGGATAAGTGATGTGAGCTCCTTGGCCGATGTTCGCACTGTTCCTAGTCAGCTCCGAACAATGACGCCCCGCTGGTCATTGCTTACCATTCTGCCCAACGTCCTTGCCATCGTCATCAACATATTGGAATTCCCTTAAAGTTTTGATAATGTAGACGTTTTTGCGGGCCCAGGTGACGACGAGTTCCGACCCTTCGTGAAGACTGTAATCCAGTACCTTCAGCGACTTCAAAACGTGCCGCCAATTTTTGCCCTTGTCGTTCATTCGTTTGTCCAGCATATCCATGATCTCGTAGAAGTCGTTGGAGCTGGCCAAGCCTTAGTACACTTGGCGGCAAGAGGGGGAAACCCGTACCCATTGAATGTCAGTTGAGCGATCTCGCTCATCTCAGTGCCTGTTGGTCCCCATGGATCGTTGCTTGTTGCTGCATAGTATGATCAGCTATAGCCCTTAACTTTGTACCTGGGTTGTACATGCCATTCCGAACTTTGACCTGGACATGGGAGTAGCCCTTTGTAACATTCTTGACGCTTCGAACGACCTTCGACATTTTGGCACTGTAGTATAGACCAAGGCCTTTGGCCTACAGGTGTGGCCTGAAGGCAAGAGAGTGGTTGGCAGCCTCAAATGACTGGAGAGAGGCTGAGTAAGTTGATGACTAGTCGCAGGAATAGCTGCTGGCCTGAGTGAGGCGATAGAGTTGAGGCTGGCTTAGAGATGGGTGCGGAAGCAGCTGTGAAGCTTTGGGAGTTCTTCAACTCAAAGAGGCAATCGAATAATGGATGCAAGGACGAAGATTATTTAGGGTACGCGCAACACATCCGAAAGGCATGATGTTCAATGATGAGCATGGACAAGCTCCGGTCGCCAGCGCAAGGTCTTGGCAATATTACTAAGCAGGTAACTTTTGCCACATGAGGCCATTGAGAGATCTCAAGGTGATCATCATTTCACTGGGCGTGTTGCTTGTCATTACCTTGGCCTTACTTTTGGCCTGTTTCCCTTTCGGTGCTCCTCAAGACTGGGGTACAGACTTAAGTAACAGCACATGCGGCTGTATCTTCTCCGTTCACAAGATCCAAATGCGGCTCAATTCGCACAAACAACTACGGATTTGCAACATCGAACCCTCACGCAGTTCAATTACGTTATCCGCTTAGTCGTAGTTCTCAGCAACAATTTACCACAAATGGTGCCATCAACATGAGAATAGAGCAGATCACCTGCGGAGAGAGCGGATTCAGCGCTGGAAATAGTGGAATTTGGAAAACCACCGGCATTGGAGAATGATCTCCTCTTGAAAGCTTACTTTCAATAGATAGTTGAGCAGGGAATATTCGAAAACAAGGGTTACTAGAGTACAACGAAAGCTCAAGCACAAGGCTATTGAGCAACAAACCTGCTAAACCATGGGATACCGTCTATCAATAAATTCCCTTCGCTTCAGCCTGCAAAAATTCAGCCGCTAATATCGCGCAAACTGCTTCCATTCCAGCATGACGCAGTCCTTCGCTTCCCTCATTATAAGCAAGATAAGGTCCTCTCCCCGTCAATCAATGCAATCCGAACCCTGGCCCCGCTGCATACCGTCCCATAAACAGACTGCCGAGAAAGACACCGCTAAGGACCGAGAGGAAGTAGCCCACATTCATCGTCATTACCGCCAACATGCTGCAGAATAATCACATTAACAGAGTGTTGCACATCCAGATAGAGAAGGACTTACAGCAAGTATCCGATCCCAGCAATGACCGTATCTAAGATTGCCCTAGGCACATCTGTGCTGATTCTCCAGGGTCTGGCCATAGTTTCCTGGCTATTGACGGGCGTGATACTATCAACACTGGTGTCTCTGGATGTGACTCCGTCGCTTTTCTTGTTCCTGCCTTCCATGAAAACGGGTTGACGCTTCAGCTCAGCATAGGTCCACTTCCGTTCTTGTCTGCCACGCAGGACGAAGAGACCTCGGAAGACGATACTCAGCACAATAAGAAAGACGCAGGTTCCTGTTAAACACATCGGGGTCAGAATCTGCTTTCCGGCCAAGCGATTGGGTTACGAGCCAGGTCTCATGAGTGCATAAGGGTAAAACAGCCTCTATCTGGTCCCGAAACATGGATTCACCACTCGATAAACGTACCTGCGTATTGGCCTCTACTAGAAGGAGTCCAGGCCATAGAATAGAGAGATGTTGTGGTGGAAGTGTAAAAGGTCATCATCATCGACGACATCATCATCATTGTCGGATCCATCGTCGTGGAACTCATGCTCGATGTGGGTATGCTGGCCGAAGGCATGGTTGATGATACCATACTCATGTTCGTTTCGTGAGGGTGCCCAAGTTGGGATTTGTGTCTTGTGTGCTCAATAATATAATTTGAATTCAAAAGATTGACGAGCCGGTAAGATTATGACTTTGTATGATCTGTGAAAGCAATGAGATGGTTTGTGGAACAAGGAAACTTTGCGGAAGACGAGGCGTGTCAACAAGTGCTGTTGAAGAAGCCGCAATTGAGAATTGTTTGGGCAGTAGTTGAGACAAGCATCGACATGCACCTGCATGGAAAGAACGGCTCGGCATTGTGCACATGTCGCCCCTCATTGTCGACTGTTACCGTATCATTTTCCGGTTTGGCACGATGGTTTCGCTGACAGTGGTGGTCAGATTTGAGTGGATTTGAGCAAGTTTTATGGCGCTAATGGCCTTAGCGTGCCACTAAGACGGTTCGCCTTTGTTGACCGTCAATTCTACCAATGGCATTCATGCATTGCCCACGGATAAGCACAAGGAAGCTACATTGTAGATCAGATGGCAACTTGTCTAATATGTATGATGTGAGCGCCGGTATTCTGGACAGTCTCTATTTCGCATTTGCCATTTGGATTCTTGTGTAAGTTGATCTCTCTAGCTTCGGTGATTGTGAAACTCTCGCATCATTGCTCTTTCTCCTCTTTTATTCTCCAACGTCTCTTGACTCCCAACGCGCCTTCACGCGTGCGTTCTTCTGCATTCCTCACACTCCGCCAAGAACAAACAGCCCGCATTCCGTACACAAAATACAAAGATGGACAGCATGGAAATGGGCGACGACTCGTCGTCCATGCCTCTCAATGATACTGGTGTAGACTTTTCGAATATGACACAAAAAATGGATTTCCTTGGTCAAATTCTCGACGACACGGACTTCCAAGTCATAGGAAATGCATTTGCAAGATACTTCTGGTACGGCATTGTCGTTGTTATCAGTATTGCTGCGGGCTTCAACATCATTCAGAAGACTACACTGCGTATGAGGTATGTCTATGGCTCCAATTGAAGATTTTCGTCCATGCTAACACCCGTATGCAGGGTCAGAGCTGCGGCAGCAAAATCACCATACCCAGCTAAACCATCAAACGTGTTCACCAAATCAGTAGCAACGGTCACATCAATCTTTCGCGAAGCGTCGTATATGCAAATTACTCCCACGAGGCAAGCTTTCTGGGTTAAGATCCCTCCGCTTGGTACCATCAGCCTCCTGTTAGCTTATCTTGGCTTCGTCTTGGCTCTCGTATTCATCAATAACGATGTACCTGGTGCACAACATTACACCGCACTAGGTCTCAGAGCTGCATGGCTGGCCATAGCTCAGGTCCCACTTCTGATCCTGCTTGCTGGCAAGAACAACCTCATTGGCTTCGTCACAGGCGTATCATACGAGCGTCTTAATGTGCTTCATCGCTGGGTTTCTCGCATGCTTTTGCTCCTCGCGACGCTGCATCTCGGCTATCAGAACTATGGGTGGAACAAATATGGTCTTATGCAAATGGAATGGTCAACGGATACCTGTCCTCCCACTGGTATTGCAGCTTATGCCATACTTCTCTGGATCAACCTCAGCACTCTAGCGCCGCTACGAAATCTCTCATACGAGTTCTTCGTCGTGCAACATCTTCTGACGTTCTTTGGCCTCATCATTGCTATAATGATCCACTTGCCTTCTACAGCTCTGTATTCCAGGGTCTACATTTACATCCCAATTGTGCTATATTTCCTCGACCGCGTTGTCAGGACTTCACGCTACGCCTACAATAATACCAGCCCGGGCCATGCGACCCTTAAAGCTCTCGACGGAGGCGTCACTAAAATTCGTGTTCCAGTCAAACATGCCAAGAAATGGAGACCTGGCGCCCACGTTCTGCTCTCAATCCCACGCCTTGGCGTTGGCCAATCTCACCCAGCCACAATCGCCTCGATCCCATCCTCGCACAATGGCGACCTGGTCTTCATCCTGAAAGGGCACAAAGGCTTCACGAACCGCCTAATGAAGTCTGCCAGCTCCTCTACCGCCTCTCTGCTACTAAAGACGAAGCAGGAAGCCGACACACCACAACATACCCACATCGCTTTGATCGACGGCCCATATGGCGGCTCCCAAGCTGACTTCGCCGCATTCGACTCCGTTTGTCTGATTGCAGGCTCCATTGGTGTGACATTCACCCTCGCCCTACTCCTGGACCTTGCTCACCGCGCCTCATCGCAGCGGCTCCCCGTCCGCCGTTTAGAGTTTGTGTGGATAGTCAAGAGCACGTCGTGGACCTCTTGGGTCTCCGACGAGCTCTCCTCCGCCTTCAAAGATCTTCAAGCCGCTGGGATTGAAGTCGCAATCAAGGTCTTCGTCACGTGCGATGATGCCTTCACTGAATTGTCTAATACAGCAAGGAAGAGCGAGTGCCAGTGTGATAAATCTCTCGGCCCGTGCTGTTGTGTCAGAGATGCAGATGCTGCGAAGGACGATGCTATTCGTAGCGAGAGCGAAACTTCCACAACTGGCGTTACCTCGAATGAGAAGTCAGGAGCAGCGGAAATCACATCTCTATCGTCATCATCACCCTCAATAGGTGCTCCTTGCTGTAGCAATAAGGGAAGGAATCTGTCCTCCATCGCAGCATTCAAGTCTGGCCGTCCACCGATCTATGAATTATTATGGCAGCTTCTGGACCAAGCGCAGGGAGAGACAGGTGTTGCAACCTGTGGACCATTGAGCTTGAACGCAACCGTTAGGAACGCGGTGGCGAAAATTAGTGATGAGAGAGCTGTGCATAAGGGGACAGGAAACCAGGGCATTTATTTGCATGCAGAGGGATTTTGTTGGTAAAATGCGGCGGATTTTGATGAATGTGCCAGCAGTGATACCATGCAGGTTTGTGTATGACTTCGGTCTCTAATTTGAGCATTGAATTGATGGCTTGGTCTATCTACCCATTTCCACAACATATCACAACAGTTTTCGTTTCCATTTCATACACGGGTATCTGACACGAACCTTACAACCAAGCAATCACCGCGCCTATCACGATTGCCATCCCGTCAACCCAAAGCTAGCACCACTTGTTAGCATTCCATTCCCTTGGCCCGTGAAAACCGATGGCGTTGGCGTAGGCGACGTCACGGTGCTCCCGTTTCCATTCGACCTCGACTCATTGTTTCCCAATCCAGTCGAATTTCCAACGCCAGCCGTGCTGACATTGGACTCATGGCACATAGTCTCGATGCCGTGTGTGATGGAATTGCAGAGGTTGGAGACATAGGGGACGAGTTCTGTGGGAGTCAGCAAGATGTTAATATGATGGAATGAGGTAGAAGCTTTTCGATTGCTGGAGGACTCGAGCGTTCGATCAAGCCAATCGATTCCTTAGCCTCAAAATACTTACGATTAAATTCAGCAAGACCGCAGCTCGCCTCCTCGCATGGTCCAACGGCGCAGTTGAATGTTTGGTCGGTGCAGATGCAGGTGGTGTTTGTGAGGGAGCAGCCGCTTAAGGCGAGGGCGGGCGCGATGCAGGGAGGCTGGGAGAAGAAAATGTCAGAGGAGGTAATTGAGGCGGTGAGTGGATAGAGATTACAGCGCAAACTGGTAGAGCAGCCAAAATCGAAGCACTCGAGAGGGCGGCTGATGCACTTGTTGTTGCGGTTTGGGCCACAACCGGGGCGATTAGTGATGCAAGGGCGACGGAGAGAATGCCTTGGAATTGCGTCCTGATGGTGTTGTTGAGAGTTCGCCGATTTGTTATCCCTTGGAGTTGGGTGAAGATTGAGCATCTAGAGCGAGATGCGGGGAATTATGGTCAGCTATATCAGTACCTCAGATGTAGGACGGGATCATTGGGCCCTCGAAGACCATTAACGGCCCGAGAAAGTCCAAAAACGACACTCATTTCACATCTAACACTTGCACGATGATTATGCCAATGATAGATAATGAATTTGAAAAATCATAGCGTCGCTAACGAGTTCCCCACCAACGCTGCTTGCGCTAATGCAGGTTCGAAGATCAGGTACAGATCTGCTTATCTGCTTAAGTCAACTCGGTGATCTTCTGTCTAGTGCACGGTTCAGCTTCTGTTCACCATGTTAGCTGACTGCACTTCATTGTTAGTAAGTATGCCGGCCTGGCTGGAATTGCTTAGAAACTTTGAGAAGACCAGGTCCAAATGCTGTTCACCAAGAGCGTAGAGGCTGCTCTCTGGGTCCGTAAAAGCTCAGACTGAGCAGCTGCCAATAATGTGAGACCAAGAAATTTGGCGGAAGAGTTGATTCAATCAGTCAGCATTGAGGTGCCCGAGCCTAGCTAAGGTTCCAAGATTCATCGAAAGCTTTTATTTTTGACCATGACATCTTACGATGGCAGGTTTTTCTTAGTACTTTGGTCCTGCCAGGAGATATCCCGAGGGGGCTAGAAGAGAACCATCTCGCCTCGCAAGATACCTTTGGAAAACATAGGAGATGTGCTGGCAAATTTTCGCAAATGTCTGCTGGCACGTTCTTCTACCTCTAATGCGGCTTCCAATACATGAAGAACCCTGCCAAGTAAAAAACAGGTATCAGTCTTATGCTGGTTGACTTGCGACAAATCTCAAAAGTCTGATAGTCACAAATGGAAGGAACTACCCTTTTAGGCCTTTGCTCCTCCTGACCATGAAAGCTCTTTATGGAAGGTACCGCACATCGTGCTCCCGCAATCATGGACCAAGCTCCTTCGTCGAATACTTGTTCTGTACGATTCTTACTATTGCTAATAATACCTATGATAGAATTATTATTAGACCGTAGATATTAATATTAAGCTCTCCTTACTACTCTTTTCCAGTTACCGTTAGTAAGTTATTGAATAAGTCTGTCCTCACTTCCAGGCTGAAGACAGGATTTTTTACCGATTCTCAGCCTATGTTCATCAACAAGGCCCTCTTTCACTCTGCAGCAAGATGTCCTTCACGCCTATCAACAGTCAACAGCCTTCATCTTCCCAGAACGCCTCTGACACACCTACGGGTCTGGCAAACACGGCCCCAAACGCATATATAGGACATTCTGCTGCAGCTCCGAGCCAGAACACTCAACAAGGGCGTATGAACTCAACAAGCGCGGCACCGGACACGAATGCACAACGCACTCCAACACCTCCTCCAAATGCACTTCTAAACTGGCTAAACTTGCCACACGCGTCACCAAATGCTGGAGATCCGAGACAGCACACTACACACACGATTCCCCGCCATTCAACCGCAGCACCAACTGCGAACGCAGACCCTTTGGCAACACTTTGGAACAGAGTATTAGAGACGAGTAACGCTCATGTCACAGCCATTATAGAGTATCAGATGGCAGCTCAGGCGATGAGGCCATCGAATCCCTATCAATTTACTTCTCCAGTGAATCCAGCCGCCGGTCCCACAGGAATGGCGCAACGAGCAGCAAACATACTACCCCAACGTCCAGCAAATGTGGACTATCATCAACGACAATGGCGTGAGATGTTAGAAGCCGTTGACCAGGTACGGGATGCAGCGCGAGTGCCAGCACCGACAAGTCAAACAGCAGATTTAAGCCGTTGAAACGATGTCGATGCAGCAGAAGAGAGAAGGGAACAAGCTCGAAATGAGGCCAGGATCAGGCTTCAGGATGAGAGTGCTGCAGCAGAAGAGGAACGGGAACGGGCTCGACGCGAGACTAGAATTAGGCGCTAGGATGAAAACGAAAGTGATGCTGCAGAAGCTAGGCGTCGTCGCAGGATTCCGAGGGCGTAAGAGAATATTGAGATATTTCCACGTGATAGAGCCAAGTCGCAGCAGGAAAAAGAGACTGAGAACGACTAGTGAAGGAACAAAGGGGTGCGCAAAGTCCCCGGAGGCGTCAGGTCAGTAGAGGCTCAAGGAGGCCGCTGGGTGTAGTAGCTGCAGTATCGAAGAAGAGGCTGGCGGTCTTCCTGTGCGTAATTAGAGCTTTTCTTGTATCCTACCTGCAGAGGTCCAAATCATTAGCACAGATCATAAGACCAGCGAAACAGGCTAGGCTGGTGGTGGTGACTAGAACGTCAATGCATGGTCGCATATCCGAGTCTCAAGGCTGCCATGAAACGTATCTAGAGCGATGGTTCAGTCGGTGTGGAGAAATCTTTTTGAACACGCCAGCCAATCACAGTATGATCCGGTTGCTTACATAATTCATAGATATCTTGCCGAGTGGCCTGACATCAGAACGTCTGCCTGTCAGCCGTACTTACGTTCTAGTGACTTTCTATTTTTGTCACACATGTATACGATGTCTTTCTTCGTCATTATTTCCAATCTATCAATTCTTGGTTTGAACCGTTGTCCCTTCCTCGTATTAAGTACCCAAAAAGCCTCAATACTTCTTTCCTGATCTCCCATCTCTTAGGCTAGCCGTGCCTGCCTGTTAGGCTGAAGATCATATATATTCTGGATAAGGATAATCATGACTCTTGTTACATTCCAACTCCCTGGCCTCACAATGTCTGACCACCAGTCCCAAGATCAAGCAGCAGCCTACGAGCTAGAGCAATTGCAGTTATCTAGATCTACGGAGGCCACTTCAGTGAGATCAAGAGCATCAAGCGTAGTCTCAAGTGTCATTTCCACAGGAACAAAATTCTCTATCTCAACTCTTCCACAAGGGACTTATCACATCGACGGCGTGCTAGAAGGAGGTGGAAGTGGAAGTGGAAGCGGTGCCAACGACTCCCATGCGTACATGATGACTACAAGACCAGGCTCTTTATACAGTGTGCGCTCTACAGCCACCAGTCTACCGCCTTATGAAAGTCATCAAAACGACTCCTCTCTCACGCTTACAAGCCAAGACGGCCATTCACCATCAGCTGGGGGTTCTCCAAACGAGCAGCCATCAACCCCCTCAACATCGACAGTCGACCCGGAGAATCTGATCAGCAGACACTATGGCAACGTGGTCCGAACAATTGATGCGAATCATCAGCGTTTGCTCGCGCGCACGATTCAAGGGCACGAGCAAGAATTAGCTACGACGAGGGATGCGATTGATAAGGTTTATCGGAAGGAATTTAAGGCTAAGGATCGGGAGATGGAGAAGGTGAGGGAGAAAGCTGCTGCTGAGATTGCGGAATTGGAGGAAGTCAAGGAGCGCGAGTTAGACAAAGTGAGGGAGGAGAATGCTAAGAAGGTTGAGGCGCTTGAGGCGAAGGTGCGGGAGTTGAGGGTGGACCATGAGGGGGAGGTGGCTAGTTTGCAGCGGATTGCTGCGAATAATGCGGAGGAGATGAGTGTGATGCATGAGAAGGAGATTGAGAAGGCTTGTAATGCTATTGAGGATATTTGGGAGAAGAGGTGGAATGATCGTATGAAGCTTGCTGCTGAAGAGGGGCAGAGGCGGGTGGAGAAGAGGGATGAGGAGTGGCTTGGTGTGTTGGGGAGGGAGCATCCGGAGCTTGTGGAGGAGATAAAGAGGGCAATGGGCTTCTCTGAGTAGAATTAATAGGAATGGAAGCATCGAGCGCGGAGTGGAGACATTGTGAAAGGAATAATGGAGGATGCCTTGTATATATAACAGTGAAGGCACGGTACGATAGTTGTTTTGGGTAGGGAGAAGATATTGAGAAGGCGAGGCTATGTAAGGCTTTTCGCTCTCTCAATTCTCCCGCAAGTGGTAGCATAACGTATCAGTATTAGTGAAGGGGAGGAAGGGACGACTTATTGATTGAAAGAAATTGTCGATGTGTCAAGATTAATTGGAAGGGTTCACTGACGTTTCAGCGTCAGTATGATGAGTGTTGATTATTGTTTGATCGCGTTGAAGAAGGCGCATTATTATACGATTGACGATGATATGTGCTCGCGGATCCGGATTGAGAAGACATCGAAAGTGTTGAGGTCTGGAAGCATGCTTCTAGAACACCATTAGTTCCTTGTCGCCTAGTGTTTCCGGTTTTGTACTTACTGGAAAGACTTGAGGGCAGGTGAATGTAATGAATTTCGACTTGTGGCAACAACACCCATTCCCACCATTGGTCTTTTGCCATATGAAAGCTCATAGCTTTGGTTGTAGGCGACGCGACATAGAAATTATCCGCTTGGTTGCCTTGCTCGTGCTGCCAAACACCGTGAGCTCGCTGTTGAAGAGCCGCGGACTGTTTTGATCTCAATGTGAGATTCAGTATCTTCGTTTGCATGATAAGATGACGAGTCGTTTGATGCAGACCGATATCATCGTAATGTTGCCTCCCACTCTTCGCCTTCTTTGAGTTGCTGTTCAAATTCTTGAGAATACTCTTCTTGTTTCGCGACCATAATTGAATGGTTTCTGTTCATGATCGAATCTTTTGCTTCACGAACTTCTTCCAATACTTTGGAAGTATCGTCGACAATTTCTTTGTTCTCTATCCTTTGATCTGTCCAGATGTTGCTGATATTTACTTTGGTGGAAATTGAGCCATTGGCGAATTTGGTGCGTTCTGCTTCTATCATCTGCTTAGCAATGGATGGACGGACAGATGGAACCCTGGCTTCGACCCAGTTGATAGACCTATCATAGGGGTCGAATTTTTGAATCCATTCGTACTCAGGGTACTGGCCATTGTAGGTTGACCATGTCTCAGTGCCTGTGTGTTCCAGTGGTACGCCATCTTCAAAAAGCTCTTTCATCTCCAATTCATTAAACATCCAGAAGTCGTCGGGGTCCACTCCCTCCTTGGCGTGGCTCTTTGTCTTTTTGATTTCTAGTTGATCCCCATGGGAACTTTGGTACAGTTGTGCTCTCCATCCTGGCAGTGCTCCACTCCAGATCAAAGAAGCCATCCATTCCCCTCTCAATTTATGCTTGCTAGCGGGCCAGCCTTTCGTTTCCTCCTTTGTGAGCATTTCAATCATATGCTCGCCCGCCAAGATTGCCTCTTCAGTTTTTGCTTTTTGCTTGGGTCCTGCTTCATTGTCTATCCATAATATTGTTTCTGCTTCCTTATGGCGAGCAGCGAATGCGCGCTCCCGTCGCAGCAGTGACATGTATTTTGCATCCCAGTGGAGTTGCTCGTTGATCATAGAGACTTTGCGATGGATATGCTCATAGTGCAAGCGGGCGGCAACTTCGGCCTCTTTTTTCCTGCTCTCGGTGCTTATCATCTGGCCGCCAGACTCTAGCGCAATGAGGTCTTCGAAAGCGTCTCTCCAATTGCGGTCTGGCATCTGCCGCTCAACGTGGAATGGAGAGTAGGGGCTGACAACAAGGTATCCGATGGGCCACATGCGTGGGCTCGCGAGGAATCTAGACATGCTATACCGCAAATTGTCACGATAGGTTAAGTTTTTGGTCCACTAATTTTGCCCAAGTCAGTGTTGCTCTCATAATGTAGAAGAGGCAACATATGAGAGCTCTTTGGAAAGCAAACACGGAGCTATGCCCCTGAATGAGGCCTTGCTACTCCACTAGCAATTCTGAGAAGATTCTATGGCAGGTATGAGCTATCCGGAGTACTCACTTCGTCGGCCCATGATGCAGGGGCACCACACGTATTGCAAGGTCTGTCAGGATCACCTGGTGTAGAGGAGCTAGGAGTGGTTGACATCGTGTGCATCTGCTGAGCTTTGGTTTTCTTTTGTCTAGCGTAACGGAAGAATCATGCATCACTTCTATTGCCAGCCATGGCAGCCTCCTTGTCAACCAGGGGGGAGAAGAGGCTTTATAACAAAGATCAAATGAGGCTGCAACGAGAAGTAAGCAAAACAAACGCGTCCAATCGGCCACCGGTAGAATGATTCTCCGGGCGGTCATAGTTGGCCCACCAATACTAGAGTCTAGCAAAGGGGCGATACTTCTGCTCAAGTCAACTCCCATCCCCAATGGTTCGGGTCGCAGAATGCCTTGTACCGTTGAGAATGTGGATGTGAGGACTGAGATCTTCTGACAAGTATACGTCTCTCGACTCTGACCAGTACCTTGAGTAGTCTCCCTTTGAACCAAAAGCTGCCATATTTTTGCAGTAAGAAAGCCACAATTTCTGACTGAGCAGGAGCGTACTCAACTTAAACACCAGAGATCCTACCTGCTTTCTCACTCAAAAGCCTCACTTGCTGCTCTATACAAGCCTCTGATTAAGACAGCAAAGGTACGTATTGTATTCTCCCGGTATACAAACTCTGTGAGAGAATTGACAAAGTACTGGCGAGCTTCCATCCGTCGATGCCGGCGTCTTGCGCTTGAAGCCTTCAGTTGAAAGGAGCAATACTTCGAAGTTGACTTGCATTATTCTAAGCATTGAGCTCTCCACGCTTGCAAACATGACCTTTTTTCTCTTTCGATATCAAAGACAGAGCATGCGCACTCCGAGAAATCCACTTTTGCACAAGCATGCGTCGTTGTACCTTAGCAACAGTCCGTCCACCTACCCACCACTACCTATCCTTCCTCCTGGCCGTCATTACCATCCTCAACATCTTCAATATCCCTCACCATGTATTTACGCTCTAGGTGAAAGTTGTCGATATTATCGCCTAGCTTCTTCATTTCGGGGTCTTTGGACTCCCCGGGTTCTTTAGCTTTGGCCTCTCGTGCATGTGCTTCTCTCGTCTCCTTCTTCTTACGCGCTTTTTCTTTCTTCTTCTCTAGACAGATAGGGACGTGAGAGACAGCTGGGGATTCTGAGACGGGCTTCTTGCAGTGTTGACACTTCACGGTGTCTGTATTGTCACCAGATTTTGCACTAGCTCCTCCGTTCAGCGGCATAGGCTTGAGGTAGTTGAGGACATTGGACGTGATTTTAGGGATATCGATTGGATCTGATTCGGATGCCTGTGCACAATCGTCAGCGAGCCGGTATGAAGAGTGCGGTTGCTGGACCTACCTCTGGGGCACGCACACGCTTCCAATCATCCTCAGCCTGGAAGTCCGCAGCACCATATGGCTGTGCTGTGGGGTCGCATGCACAGTCTGTTGATTTCCAGTCAGTACCTTTTGCGAAGACTACAGTGGCGCTGCTTACCCTTGCCTAGCCAGAAACATTGCACGCAGGATCCTTTGGAATCTTCCATCTTGTGGCCTTGCGCTGGTGTGGAATGAATTTTCAACAAGCTGGAGTTTGTGGGCTTGCTTTGGTGTGGAAGAAGTATCGCGATAACGTTGCAGATTGGGAAACTGTGTTGGTCAAAATCAGGGTTTTCTTCTCCCTCGCTAGGATGGCATCATAATCTGTTAAGGTTGCTGCAGCAATATGGTGAGAGACCGGGAGAACAATAGAGGGATTTGTGGCCGGCAGCAACATAGATGACATGTCAATCCTCACACATGTGGATAAGGCTTTAGAGCATCATCACCCTTTACAATTGATTTTGCGATGAGCAGACCAGGGATCCTACAGCACCTCTTCTTGATGAAAAGGCTGCTACTCAATGGTAACAAACCCAATAGCTTCGGTTTCACCGGCCAAGCGGGGCATCTTTGGCAAAAAATCAGGCTTGGAAAAGTCTCTGAAGAGCATCCGTAGAAGTTCTGTTGGCAAGGACTGGTTAATACATGCAATGCTATGGAAGGCTTGTACATTCCCTCACGAAGATCGCTAACGAAGGCGAGACAGCATGACCGTGGTCACTTGGAGCAGTGCCAGACAACGCGTGCCTCTTAATAAGATTGGAAAACACTCCCCATATTGTTAGGCTGATGAGTCAAACGAAGAGAGCGTTTCGAACGAGCCTTTGAGCAATCAGTCTATTCTATATCAAGGTATTGTACAAGAATGAGAGGCATGTTCGATTTTCAGAGCAACGGATCAGTTCCAGCGAAGTATGAAATAATGATTCGGACCGAAACACAGTCATGCTCGGTCTCGCTTTCACCATCACAGGAATTTTGGATAACGGAAGCAGCAAGTCGTCATTGTAAAGCCATTGTTATTGCAAAACATCACTCAACATCCCCGCCATAGCTGAAACCCGAAGAAAGTCCAAAAGTACAAACAAGCCTTCCTCATTACTTGCCCACTTCCACCACCCTCAACCAGCAAGAGCTCTTATGCAAAATGCTTTCAATACTCCCACTCTCGGGCGTCGTCTACCTCAAGACTCGTATCGAGGCAAATGGTCCACTTCAAAGATCATCACTACTCACAGAACACATGCAGTTCTACGTCTCACGAGACTCGTGACCTGTTCTGATCATCTTCCGCACGCGTTGCCACGATTTCATGATGATGTCAGTCCCGTCGTTTTTGTTTAAATCGACTAGGGTTGACACCGTATCTCCATCTTTCGAAAATCTTACAGTCCTTGATGTTGTAAAGGCGCACCGAACTAGCACTTCCCTTTCTGGGCTAACCACTCCCCACTGCACGGGCAGAAGGTATGCGTCTTCATCCTCTGGTGGTGCATGACACGCAGCGCTGATAGCTGCGCTGCAAGTTGATGCGAGAGGCATGTCACTAGAGTGTCGGCGGTAAGCGTTCCCTAGGGGGACAAGGACGACCAATATTTACAATGTCAACTAACCACCTCGGGATTCCCCGAAGGGATCGTCCTATTGCGCCTCGCAGGATTCCCGATAGCAGTTTCGTATCGCGCCTCGCATAACTCCCGATAGTAATGTCAAGTTGCGCCTCGCGTGATTCCCCCTTTCAAAAGTGCGGCTGAGACACAACAATCTTTACGAAACCACTAGAATTACTAATCAGCGTTCCCTTACTAGGCAAGCTCAACCTTGGAACCGGCAGTAGACTATCCGCCACGTGCATACAGAATAGCTATTATAAGCATATTTTAGTGGATTGTAGCAGTGACGCGGGTGTTGAGGCAATCGGGGTTTACTGTAATTCCACCGACGCTAGCGCTCGCGTAGGCACGTGACAGATAGTCGTGTACCTACTTTTGCCGAGTAGTTGAGCTCCCGGTCGTAAGTTGAGACAGGCGTGCCCGAACGCTTCTCGGGAACCTTAGTGCTGATGCGATTGCTCTACAGTCGGCACAGGAGTGGGACGGGGTTCGGAAAGATGTGCTGAGCATTGAAAGGACGCTGCCTGCATGTGATGGACGGAGACAATAGATCTAGGCCACCCGCTCAAGGCGGACGGAAAGAGGCCATTTAGACAAAAAGCTCTTCGCTCGTCCCTTCAACTGGTTGTTGTCTCGAACACCCCTTTACAAGAGATGCGGGGTTTCCTAGTTCGATCCTTATGGCTTAGGTGCTAAGCCGGAGTCGAGTTGCGCCGCGATTAGTAAACGTACAGCAATACATTTGTCCGGACGAAAAGACTGTTACAGTGGTTTTATAGTATTTTTCTTTCAGTATATCTGTAGCTAACCTCCTGCTACTGTGAAGTTGAGTCGGTTTGTGCTACTGCTGGACGAGCCAGGATGTCTTCTCAGTGGGTAGATAAGCCGTATTCTCTTATTTGTACTGATCCATTCTCAAAAGATGTACGTTTGTCATTTCTCTGCTGAGGTTTTGCATCACTTAATGTATCCTCAGTCTTCCCACGCGGCATACTATGTTGCAACGCAGATGGCACTTGCCCACAATGGCATTCTCCGAGGGTTGAACTCCATCTACCTCCAAGCGACGCACATACCGCGCGAAGACCTGGTCGCGATTCGAGACTTCCTGACATATTGCCAGTGCTGGTGTGAATCCATGCACCAATACGATGCCGAAGAAAAGGATTTCTTCCCGAGCATAGAGCTGATATCAGATGTCCAAGGAATCATGGAACGCAATATAGAGCAACACCGAGCATTCACGCCGAGATTCGATCTGTTTCAGGAGTACTCTCGGACTTGTCTTCCCGAAGACTATGACGGACGGAAGATCATGAGCCTCATCGAAGTTTTTGCGGAGCCATTAACTCAACATCTGCGTGACGAGATTGAAACTCTGCGAGGTCTCGACATGTACGACAGCGGGCGTATACGGCAAGCTTATCAGCGTTTCGAAAAAACCCTAATGGCTACAGACAATGTTAGACGTACTTTGACGTATAAGCGAGTTTATTAACGTCACTGACTCTGTCTTAGTATCGAATCGCCCCCCCTCGTGTTTGGAACCGCAGACAGGAGCTTCGAAGGCGGCATGCATAACTTCCCGGCTGTACCATTCTTTGTGCCTTACGTCATTCAATACTGGTTTGCTAAGCGACATCGTGGCGCTTGGCGATTCAATCCGTGCACTATTTGGAGGGATCGCAGAGAATTGGCCTTCAAAGTGTAAGCACAATACCTTAATTGCACTCCACACGTGTGGCGGTTCTTCAAGTAATGGTCAAGTGGCTGAGCGAGCAGCGGGCCGACAATCGTGAGGAGAATAAGGATGGCACAAGTCCTCTTGGTGTTGCTGCACAGTTTGGACACCTAGAGGTGGCCAAATGGCTGAAGGAGCAGGGAGTCGACGTGGGTGAGAAGGACTTGCCATACTCTAGGGGTCTTCTATATTGCAGCGACTCTGATATTTTACCTGGTAACAATTTTAACGATTCATACTCTATGTCCAGGCCCACAACAACCCGCACGCTAGCATCGGAGTCCATAAGATAATCTTCTGCTAGCCGATCTAGCCTCTTCTTCTTCTGCGAGTATGCAACTTCGATGATGACCCTAGGATATCGTGCGTCGTCGTGCCAAAAAGAGGCATCCGGCTCGTACTTCGATTTCGTGTTGGAGGGAGCATTTTCTACAGGGAAATATATCTCAGTGGATCGGACAGGGCACACTTTTAGCGCGAAACAAGCTGCCCTGCCTGATCCGCTCCGTATTGCTTTCAACTAACTTCGGATCGCGTCCTCCACTCCGTCAAGGAATAGTTCGTGTATTCCGGTGGGCATGCGAACGACAAGCCGATGGGTCTCTCCGTTGTAATCATACCTGCACGAGCTCTGTCGTTAGCCACCGCCTCTATCGGGTTAGGAGCACACGCACCGTATCTTGTCCTTTACGTATCCCGATAGCGCCTCGTCTCGACCAAGCTGGCGCTCTATCTCATCGTATTCTCCCGGTGCAAGTTGGAACTCTGTCCAGGGGTCTTGCTTGGTGTGCCTTGCAGCTCGGATGGTTTCAAAAGCGCGATAACTCGTTGGGCTTGCGGGACAGGCTTCTCGTCGGTCGGCGGAGGCGTCAAGGGGTGCTTTACGAAGCTCGAAGGTGGGGTCGTGTCTTTTTTCTGTGCTCTGGAAGCCTGCGACGTAGACATCGCCATACGTTGCACTGCGCCGCGAAGTTGCACGATGGCTGTCGCGTAGACTGATCGCGGTTTAGAAGCTGGGCGCTCTGATTGACTCAGCAACAGCCTCGCAAACGCCAAGGCTGATGCGCCGACTGTGAACCACAACAGCACCGAGCTCGAAACAGTCCCCGCACTGCTTTGGCTGTGCCTAAAAATCGTAGCTTCCGTGGGCCCTGTCCTAGTTCTCAAAGTGGTGCAGCTCTGGCCCCTGGTCCTCGCTACTATTTGGGCCCTAACTCGGATCAGACTCGCTGTGGGGACCGTTTTAGAGCTCGCTACACGATCTCAGCAAGTCATGTGCTTTCTGGGAGCGACAACGCCCTTCTTCTCACCCCTCTTCATCTGCACCGCAGAAATACTCCGTCTCCGGCAGCCTTATGGCCGGAGCAGGTCGGCCAAGAGCATGCCATGCTTTGGCTTTATCTCATGAGTTCCACGCTCCAAATGTACGTGATAAATACGGGAGTCTCAAGGTCGAGGTAGCAAAGAAGCTGGAAGTTGGTGATACATGGGAGCTGTAAAATACTTTTCCTATTTATGAGGAGAAGGTGCGTGTGTCACGCTAGATGATGGGAGCATATCTGAATCAACAGTAGAGCAGTCTGGACGTAAAGAAGCCTCCACCAATGTGCTCCAAATTGCCTCCCAATGCGCTTTCCTGACAATGGCTCGTGCCATTTCATACCGCCCAGCCTCATCCCCTCCTCGCCATTCCTCAAACACTAGCCGCGCCCTCCTACCCAAGGCTGTTAATGGTCGACCGACTATTTAAGGGCTTGGCAGTTTGGACCGACTAGTCGGCCGTTTTTTGCTTCGTAGTCGGTCCAGTTTGGACTTCAAACTGGACTGCATTGGTGGCATCTCAAGACGAGGACGTTCTCTAGACAGCCACGCTCCTAAGATAGACCCGTCTTGAGACGGTTATGTTCTTAAGATAGACAAGACGGGTCCTTAGGACGATCATGCTCTTAGGGAAGTTGTCTATGCTATTAGTAGAAAACTTTGCTAAATCGAGCTCCCAGTTAGAGAGCCCGATTGGCTATTAAATTACCTGCTAAGGGAGACCAGTTCGTTGTCAGAAGTCTCTTAGGGGAAATTCTTGAGAAGAAGCTCCTCAACGTTCGCCAATTCCACCACGAGAATCTGGTGAGGACTTACGAGATATTCGCGTATAATGACGGCTTCTATCTTATCTCTGAACCATGTGTGTATCTCTCACACATGTTTGTCGTTGCCCGAAATATCCAAATGAGAGCTAACTTGTAGCTATTGTAAAGCAGGTAAGAATCTTTCTAGCAGCGATTTCTCACGCACAACTAACGCCCACAGGTCCTTGATGGTATATGCTTCTTGACTTCAGAGAACCTCGCTCACAATGAGTTAACACTGCCCAATATCCTGATAAATTCTGACGGATCTGTCAAAATAGGTATGGTCAACGCGTCACGATGGAGATTCAATGCTAATATATACGCAGCAAATCTTTAGATATTGTAAAATTGATTATAACTGTGGACGAAAGAACGCCGAATCTTTAGGCCGTGTTAGAATGAAGCTTATGGACAAGGACGCAAAAGAGAACGGCGAGCTCGGTTTGACTAGGATTGACCAGTGGTCAGAGCTTGCCGTGAACTTCTTGTCCATGACGCCGAATAATCTCAAACAGGTATGTTTCCAGGACTCCGCCTTGTGAGCACTCACTAACCTCTCTGTAGTATGCTTTTATAAAGAAGTGGAGTAAAGGTGAACTGGAATGGTTTATGGGTGAACTGAAATTGTTTGTGTCGTACGTCTAAAGCAAAGCGAAAATGGACTAAATTCGCCAGTCTTTCCTCCGTGATACGCTATACTACCCTTCCTTCTTCCCATGATGCTGACACCGACACTATCTAGTGCACTTTGGTCTCTGCATAAAAACACGGACATTCATGTCCGCATTTTGTGCAGTTACAAGACAACTGCTCATTACAAAATTGGGGTAGAGTTCTCGAATCTCTGGTAATCCTTGGGGAGAGCAACAACGGCTGGCATCTGGCCGAAAGGAATGCTTTCGTGGCTAGTATCCGGGATCATCACGATCTACTTCACCTTGCGGAATGAGTGCTCGAGGTCGTCCCACTAATTCCAGTCGGTGAACGTGATTGGCAAATATATAACAAGCGAAGCCAAGCATAATATGGACGTCACATGTGGACTGGAGCCCAAATCATTCTTGAACGATGGGATTGCGGGCCGCGACGACTTACAAGATGGCCGGGAAGGTTTGACTAGGTTCAGGATTTCAATTTAAGAGGAGCCCGTTTGGGCAAAGATCAGAGTTGGTACGACTCACATACCAGTACAAATTCGGAGAATCAGGGTTAGTACGAGATGCGTACCATTACAGAGTTGGGCGCATGGGGATTGGTACGATATCCGTACCGTTCCGAAGGGCGTACCATAGGGACCAGTACGGGCTGCGTACCATTCCAAAGTTTGTACCATTACGAAGGTGACATATAAGGGACCAGTACGAACGTTAGACCATTACGAGAAATGCATGATTCGTACCATTACCGAGAGTCTACCAGTACGAAGAGCCTACTCACTATGTATCATTACGAAATTGCGGACAACTGCCCCAGTACGAAAAGGGAGGAGCCTAAACGGGCTCCTCACTATATACCATTACGAAACCGCAGAACAGAAAAGGAGCCCGTTTACCTCACCTTGAGGCTTGCATCGTACTATTACAAGTTTACCGACAATTGTGCTGAGGAAAGGAGCCGGATCGGGCTTCGGAGCTCTCGGCTTGATCTGGCTTCTCAAGCCCAAAAGCGCTCTAAGCAGCGTTCGCTAGTTATAGGTAGCACAGGGAGAATGGATGTTCAGGAAGGGGAGTGGCATTACCCAAGAGTGATAAGTCCCTACCTTACGTAACAGTACCGTGGACATCTAAGCCATGTCGTTGCAAGTGCATCTTGTTTTCCAAGGACACCTGACAAAGCTCGCAACTAAGAGACTCCTCTTCCTTAATGTATTGCAAGTGCTTCCGTCTGAAAAGTTTGCTGAGATCGCCTTCACTGCTAAATTCGTATATTCGATCTTCGATTGGCAGATTGGGATTGCCAAGGCATTTCCAACATCTCTTCGGCCTCCTCTCTTTGTACACCGACACCTTTGCTGCTTCGAGTGCTTCTTCGTCAAGCTCTATTTGGCTCTTGGCCGGCGGGGTAACGTTTACGCTCCGTCGCTTTGCTCGAGTAGGGTTCATTCCGCCCTCTTCAACCCCACAATATTCCGTGACGGCTCGGATGGCTCTATTGCGCCGGCATATCTCTGCTTCCAGAGTGACTCCCGGCGGGGCCACAATAGCGTCGGCTAGCTTTTTCTGCGCCGGGAGCATAGCATACTGAGACTGTACTATGACGACCTCCTTTGGAATTTCGATGCCGGCAAGCTGCTGCTCAACATCACGCACCGGTTGCTCGTACTCCCAGCGTTCCTTGATATCCTGAAGAAGGGCATGTCGCAGGCGCTGCCTTTCCTGGTTGATTTTGCGATTGAGCTCTTTGTACTTTGGATGTTTCGTTGCGTTTTTAAGGTTACGTTTAAGTCGCTCTCGTCGGTCAAGCAAGGAACGAAGAGTAGGATCCTCGTTCACTGATGTAGATTGTTCTGCTGTGAGCCGTCGTGGCCGACGACGATCGATCGAACGACTCATGGTACAAGCCGCCCGCATTATCGCGTCCTGGGGCTGGAGGCCTCGCACGACAGCCTGCGTGTCAACCGTGACGTGCCGTGAGAGGTAGTGCTTCAAAAACGTCCGTATGCTGGCGTGCCCCCATCATAAGGTTCTGCATCGCCTCGCTGACGTTGCCTATGTACTGCGTTAATTCTGCATCTTGCCTACGACGGCTCGCGGAGCTTACCATTGTCATTGAAGGCCTTCCCTCCAGCATATCTCAGCGAATAGGGACGGGTGACTTGCGCAAACCCCGTAATTTGCCCTAGAACTTTGATCCAGGGTAGCAAGGTAGAATATGGAAGAGGCTCGTCGTCAGAAATGACCGAATTTGGGGTCTTTACCGCTTTCCGAAACACCTGGATATCGTCTAATTCCCGATTAAGGCGCAATATAAAGCCTACTTAATTCCTCTGGGGATGTCAGATTGTATGCTGCGAACGCCTGATCGTGGAAGAGCACCCCAAGGAGGAAGACATGCGGACTAAAGATAAGAGACCCGTCGTAGATAATTTCAGGGAGAGGGAAGGTATTCCTTGCAAACGTGTCAGCATTCTTATCGGTTTTAAGAACGTATGAATTTCGGGAAAGGTTCAGGGACTTACATATCTTTCACCCCAAGGAACTCTTTTTGAGTAGTAGAAAGAGAAGCGAAAGTTTTCTGGGAAGGGACTCCCGGGAAAGCCTTGGCGGCCTTGGAGCCAACATCCTAGCGAGGCTCTAGGCATTATAAAATTAACCACACTTTGCTCGAAAAGGCTGCTCAAATGTCCGCCCATAAATGAAAGAAGAAGAAAAGTGATACCGAATATACAACAGTGTCCCCAATTATCACCCAACATTCCGCATCCCATCAGCATCGGCCCCCAATTCAACCTTCCACTCGCCTCTCGTCTATACCCCAACAACAGACCAAAGCAACCCCTCCCCCTTCTTCGCCCAAGCTAGGGATACTCCCCTTCCACAGGCGGCGGCACCCCAGTCAACAACACAGCACGATGCGCCAGCACATACTCCCCAAAACTCTCCAAACCCTCCTCCGCCTTCAAAAAACACCTCACGCCCGTACTAGTAGCATTATACTTCAACCATGCAACCCCGAAACAATTGATACTCGAAAAGCTCCTTCAATCGAACGTCGTCAGCATTTTCCTTTTCTGTAATTCTTAATTCAAAAGCCCAGTTCCATTCTCCCAGAGAAATCCTCGTGACTTGCGTGGGAGGGGAAATGGAGTTGTTGGATCAGGATAGGATAGTTAGAATAACGTACACATTAACCAGACTGCAATAATCGATACAGCTCCTAGAATCAGGCTCCACAACTCCCTCATATGTAGGACCGCTGTATTCGCGGTGGCGTTGGATTTGGTAGATGTCGGTCGTGCCGTCGGCGGTGAAATTTGTGCCGTCGATGCTGGGGCAGCCGAGGGCGGTGGTGGAGGTTCCTATTGGGTAGGCTAAGGTGGAGGTAGTGGCGGTGTTAGTGCCAGATACGGTGGTATAAGAGGGTGGGGTAAGGGCGTTTGTTGATGTCGTTGTTGGGGATGCTGTGGCGGCGATGGAAGTGGGTGGGGGAGATAGGGCCGAGGGGCTAGATGGCGATGATGTGCTGCTGGGCTGGTCTATAGCAGAGGTGGTTGGTGACGTGGGACTCGTTGGGGACCGTATGGAGCTACTGGAGGATGTTACGGTGCTTGGCTGGCTTGTCGTCCCGGCATTTCTAGCCTGGGTGTTCCTCGAGGAAGTGTGTGGTGTCAAATGAGCTTTTGATCTGGGTGGCTCGGACGCAGGCAAAAGCCTAGGTAGTGTGCTTGGCGCATTTGACGGGATGCCTGCGATATCTAGGGTTGGCAAAGACACAGGATCAGGTGCTGAAAGCGCAGTATTGGCTACCAGTAGGACGGACGAGACGCTACTGTTGAAGGAAAGGTACGGTCTTGGGAATACTCTAGGATCGTTTGTGATCACTGTAGGGTCATTCGTGATAAAAATCTCCGCTGTCGATACTTCGGTGACTGTGCCTGGAGTGGCGGAAGTAGCTGTGTATGGACCTGACAGCTAAGTTGTAGGTCAGCTGCTTGCGGCGTGGCTGCCACTATGGAGCTCACGTACTGGATCTGACGTTCTCAGCTGTTCGGCAGAGTACATCGATGTCACTGGATCCCCAGAATCATTGCCAACAATTACCGTCCTCACCCTAAAGCCAGCCTGACAATCATTTGTTCCTTGCTGCTTAATATCATTTGGGTAAAGCAGTGTGCTCGCCAACCTTGTATTTGCGAAAGAGAATAGCAAGCAAATTCTTCTAAGGAGCAAAGCCATTGTATATGAAGCCCATATCGATAGTAGGGCCCGCTCTGCACTTAAGATTGATGCTTTGATTGGATCTCGTAGAGAGAAAGTAAGCACCCAAGATCTATTGCGTGCATTCTGATCGCAAGACATCGCGTGCACGCAACGCGTGTCGTCGGATTTCTTGGCAAATGACCATCGAACCAATGGTGAAGGAGTCAATGATCACGGTGCTAATTTCAGAGTGATGATAGCGAGACAAGAAGCAATTCGCAGGCGAGTTCAGATTGGTTGAGTGACAGAAAAGGTCTTATGCACGTCGAGCAAACGGTGCAACCAAGATAGACGAGACATAACCTTGGGATCTTATGTCGAGAAAAAGCTTGAATGATCACGATGAGAAATGGGAAATTTGTGAGTGAAATAGCGAATTCGTTGTCTTGGCATCTAGTGATAGTTAAAAAGCAGCGCTTTCTATTAAAGAGATCTCTCTAAATTCCCTTAGTCAATGGGTCCTCGGGCCACAAGCTCCACGCTTAGTAGGAAATTCGACCAGCGAATGTGGTAATGAAATAGTGGTACAACTTCTACTGAGACATGTGAAGTGCAAGCGATCTAGGGGTATTTCCGCACGATGAAAAGAAATCAGACTACCGAAAGAAGGAAAAGAAAAAGTCCTGTGAATTAGCTCAGCCCATGCTGCCCGCCCAGATTCCATTGCTGGGCAACCTGGGTTTCAACTCGTAGTGATCAGGTTATGTGCTCTGGGGCCGTCTCATGTTTGAGCTCGGATAATAGAGATGCTGATTGGATCCATACTGTGGCTCTGGACCCCAGAAACCTCCATCGTTATGTCCAGGACTGGGCAAACCAGCAGCAACGGGGCTTTGCCAGCCCATGCTACCAAAATGGGGGCTCCCGCCAGCGCTGGCCGGCTGGCGGAGGTCATGGTAAGTGGGCGGCTCGAGGACAGGAAGAGTGGGATGAGAGGTAAGAGACTGTCGGTGGTAGTTGCTGCTCCCGCCGAAAGCTGAAAGGGTTGGAGAACTAACGGAGGGAGACGAGCGGGGGCTGGGTTGTTGAAGACCAGGTCGGAAATGTGGAGGAAGCGGACAGGAGTCGTTTGAGGAGTATGAAACGCCGCTGGCTCGGCGATTGAGATGCGACAATTGAGGTACTTTAGCATTAGGAGACATGGAAAGGTGCCGGTCTGGAGGCGAGGGTGTTCTGGTCATTCCAGAGGCGATTGAGGCAGTGTCGGAGTAGTTCCCCCCATCGGACCCGCTCCGTGGATGTATTCCAGGTGTGCGAGAAGCAAGGGCAGCAGCTGTTGCAGCGGCCGCCTCTTCGACTGTGCCTGTATGGTGATTTTGGTGGCGAGTCAGGGTTGTGCGGCGGGTGAAGGTCTTTTGGCAGTCTGCAAATGGGCATTTGTAGGGTCGCTTGCCAGAATGGATACGACGATGCCTTGCAAGAGAGCTTGAATCACTGAAAGGCTAAAGCAGCTGTCAGCATGGTCGTAGTAAACGATAAAGATTCTCTTACCTTTCCACACCGCTCACACATGTGCGGTTTCTCGCCAGAGTGGACTCGCATATGCACCGTCAAAGCAGATCGTTGAATGAAGGGTTTGCCGCATCCTTTTTCAGGGCAGACATGGGGTCTGTCACCGGTATGGATCCTCTCTGCATATTGTATTAGCACCGGGCTACTAAATGTTCATGGCAGTCATACCATGACGAGCGAGGTCACTTCTCCGAGCGAAACCTTTGCCGCAATTTGTGCATGCAAAAGCCTTTATGGTGCCGTTGCTACTATGTCGCTGGGAATCATTAAGATCATCTAATACACCCTGGTGCTGATGTGGCATGTACACATTTTCGAATGGTCGCTCTGCGTAGTTCGTTCTGAGCAATGACATCGGCTCTGGTAGTTGGGAAGGAGAGGGATAGCTCGCCTGTGCCATGTGTTGCTGGTATTGCGCTGCGGAGCCTTTATTGTTCAACATATTGGTGATGTCCATGGCAAGAGATGCGATGGGAGAGTGCGTAGGGAATGGGGCTAGAGATCTGCGAGTTGTATTGCTCGGTCGTAGCGGGAAATGATGCTAAGTCTTGAGCTGCGTGAGCTCTACGCTTTAACACCGCTATTTTGGTAGTATGTGGGCTGTTGTAGGAAGGACTAAGAGCGCCAGCTTTGTATAGAGCGTGTAATGAGCCAGTGCACGGACGACGCTTGAAACCAGTCGTGGTGGGGCAGTGCCTGGGTTCACTCAATGCTTGTAGATGATCCAGGCCTGCTGGGGCACTTGCAACTCTTGAACTGATATCACCTCTCAGATTCGAATGTGGTAACAGGTATTGACAACTCGTCAGAGGAGAGTATAGGATTGTGGCCTGATGTCTCGGAGGAAGGCTGCCCAGGTAGATGAATCACCGTCTTGGAGGCCAGTCTTCAGTCTCGTGCAGAACTCTAGTGCGCACGCTGGAGGAGACCACGTTCGGAGAGCTTGTTCGTGTAAGGAGACTTCGTAGTATTTAGGTTTCGCCTGTGCCTGACTTGCGGTATATGCAAGAGGAATGGCAGCTACTGCTGCTTGATCTCGTGGTTCGGCGACGGGTAATGCTTGTGTAGGTCGATGGATGTGGTGAATCGCGTTGGAGAGGATGTTCGCATGTGAGATGCCGTTTCTTGCGTGCCGATGTCTGCGATGATGTTGGTATTCCTCCTCTTTGGGCTATACAATGACTTGCGCGTATTGGACTCTTGAGGACTGCGTGAAGGCCGAGCTGATAACGCTGGGCCGCCGAGTGTTTATCTGAGAAGGGAGTAGAGTCTGTTGGAAAGCTTAGCTCTGTTAGTCTGCTTTCTGTTTTTGCTCGGTTTTAAGTGATACAACCCTGCTCCTTATAGTCCACCGGGTGCCATATGAGCCAAACTTGCGGGGGATGGCAGAGGTTCCTCTAAATTGGGTAACCAAGATTACTCTAAGTCCGAGCGTAGTCTGGATGTAGGACCCTGCGTGTTGGACGTTGTTGTGCCGTACGTCAGAGTGGTGGTGAAGATGGAGGATTAGTGGAAGCACCAGTCAACACGTAAACAGGACGACTGTGAAGCCGAAATTGTGATTGTGAGGAAGCTAAGCTGGATTAGTGGAGTGTGCTGGGGATCGTTGGTGTGCGAGGCGGGAGTACCAGATTGAAGGCTCGAGGGATGAACTATGAAGGAGCTATCGAAGCCCCTTTAGGACCAAGGGCATTCAATCATGGATTAGCAAACGGATTAGCATGATGTTGGCGGTGAGATCGAATCAGCTCTGATATGGTCAGTCTGCGAGCTTAATTGGTTAGCAAGCGGAAGGGCGATCTGGGGCGGGGAGATTGGGAGCCCGAGCAGCCCTGCCAAGGGTGCTTGTGCGTCAGCCCCAGCCTGTCCATACCTTGGTTACCATTATTCTCCGGCAGCACTCTGCTTCACATAAAGAGCAGACATAAGTTCATCAATATTATTATTATTAGCAGGGTTGTGATAATATTTCGCACAGCACATTGCGCATGGTCACGTAAGCCCGTTGATGATCTGCGCTGCAATGCACAATGCAGGAGAGGGAGAAGCCAGGCGACGGCTGGGGGGGCGACCGAACGAAGCTTCGATTTGCCTTCGAATCCTTCTAGTACCGTGTTCGATCCTTCTAGAGACCTTCTAGTGATCCTTCCATCCGGCTAGTGCATCTTTGAATCCTTCTAGTCACATTCTAGTATCCTTCTGTCATTCTTCTAGCGCTTCCACACTAATGTTATTGCCGCTGCATTCACATGAGCTGCACCGTCGATCATCTGTGCCTCCTTCTTGGCTTCTGCATGCACAAATTACGTCCTCGAATGAGATAATGTTGCGACGTGATACATCCTGCATGATCCTTGCACAGCATGGCAGGCTTGGTAACTCGTGCTTACACTGCATTAGGCTGCTCCTTTCCAACGCAATCAGATCTGGGGTACTCTATCGCAAACGGCTCCGTGCCCCACAGCATCTGCCGGCGCGACTCCAAACAATGAAATCCAGCAATAACGCCCAAGTGTGAGGGGAATTTGAGGAGAGCCAATAATACGGGAACACCGGGTCTCTTCGGCCGTCTTGCTGGCCTGGAGTGGAGTACTCGCATTTCTTCTTTGGGCGGTAGCGACGAACCCGTGTCTGAAAATGAAATACTACCTTGACAAGTGCATAGAGTAAAGTATGCCAATAGCGCGACGCAAATCAATTCATGTAATGAATCTGAGGAACGGCATAGGTACAACAGACATTTACCCCATTCATGCTCGGCAACGGTACCCTTCTTTACGCGATTGATGACTTAGCACGTCTAATGGCACAAAGTCTAAGGTTAGGATCGTCTGAAGGGTCGATATGTCACGCATACAGCACGCATTATTAGTGGGACAGGCATGGAATAGTGAAGCTTACCGGGTAAGGTCACGTTGAGGACGTGCCCAAAATTCTCCGCACAGTCGCTAGAAGGTTTCTAGAAGGCTAAAGCTTCTCCAAAAAGAAATCCTCTAGAAGGCCTCTAGAAGACCTCTAGGAAGCTTTCCAAAAGCCTTCCACGCCACCCTAAATTGGTTGCTCGTGGTGTTCGTCGCCATTGGCTCTCCAATACCCTTGGTGCCTCTCCAAATCACATGTCGACTAGTTATGCGCGGGCCGCCGCAGCATTGCGTTTGTATGCATTGATTTACCGCCTTTGGGCTCGAGCATAATCTCGTCTCTTAGACTCTTACGCAATTCTGATAGCCTATCAAAATTCTCTCCTCCCCTCTCGGAAAGACTTTAGCATTACGAGCTGGCGATAGCTCAAAGGGCTTGCTGAAGACCCGACTAAGAGAGCGTCCCAGCGATAAACGCTTCAATGGCGTATCGGCGATGAAGTCTCATGACACCATTCGGAGCAATATCAAAGCTTTGTGGGGATGGAATCAGCAAAAGCCTCAGCCGTTGAGCAGTGGCCATACGGCCCCAATCCGGAAGGGGCTCATGCACCCGATATCAAAATCTTTGCTACCGCCCATCATTATGGCGACTTGGCCATCGCTATCTCTTCATTTCAAAAGTGTTCTAGAGTTCGCCAATCGATCTGGGCAGGCTCAATTTGGCTTTGCCTTTACGACTAGTACCATGACAGGCGGCTCGTTGATACTGCTCTACTCGCAATGCTCGCTCAGTGCTTTCAGCTCCCCGAGGTCACCACTGGAGAGACGATCAAGAGAGAATCCTTGAATGGAACTCTCGGGAGTTTGGGTCGCTTCTGTGACGACGGCTCGTGGCATCTTACCATGCGGACACATTTAGGACTCTCGACCTCCTGCTTGTCAAGCCTGGACTCGCAGCTCTTATCATGTCTGGCAAACCTTCACGTCCAGACATGCAGCTGCCTCCATGGCGTTCAAGTTCCTGGTCGGTCAATGGCAAAGAAGGGCCAATTCTTCGAAAATCATTCTGATTCATGTCAAGCCATTGTTTCAAGCCATCCCCTCCGCAACATCTTTTCCATGCTATCTCAGATTCTGTCATATACACCTTACAGCCGATCACTCTCCGCGGGACGCTTTTCAAGTTTCAACGCTGAGACGTCAGGCCATCGTTTGGCATGTTACTGAGTGGCCGGGCCTCAAGCCTGCCTCCCTGGCACTGTTGCTATTCAGGGTGGTCATCCTATGTCTCTGAATCGTGTTAACAAGGTCGTGTAGGATCTAATTGACACTCGTGCTTGTCCCACCAAGTCTAACCACATTCATGATGCCCCGTCTCCCATCAATACCCTCACGACTATTCAACGTACACGCAGTGATACTCGAAAGATTGACGGCCGAAAGTACCGTGGACAACGTGTCATGTGATACAGTCCAGCGCTGCAAGAACGCTCAATCTTCAGTGATCCACGGTACTAATACTACGCACTTCCTACCTCGTCCACCGTTAACCGAGATCCTGCCAAATCCCAGAGCCCTAGTCGAGATACAGTAAATGCACGCACTGTTTGGTCTACGAGTTCAAGTCCACAGTGCCAGACACAATAGACCACTAGGAGGATACTGAACACCTACAGAACGTTGTTCGATTAGTCCAGGTACTGGCGTCCGGCGCTCCTCTCGCCCTTACACCATGTGAATTTCCACCTTCTCGCAATAAATACAGAGCCTCCTATGAACTGGCAGTCTCGAGCACTATACCTGCAGTACAGCTATTTGAATCTCTCTATCTCAAATCCTCGACATCCATGAATAAGAGAGATGTGGATCAGTCAAGCTCTAAATCTTCGGGGTTCAAGCACAAGCGGTAAAAAGGGTATGCATCTACCGTATGCCTACTGATCTATACAATCAATCAAGATCAAACATAGCAGTAGACTTTGTGACAAAGATATAAGAGGCCTCGCTGCTAGGCTGATCAGTTGAGCGCTCTATATTGTCCATGTGCGTGAGCTTCCGGATCTCAACCACGGGGCTTTAACCACTTATCAACGCAATGAGCGCCGTGTTTTGGTCAACGTGCCCTCGTGCAACACTGCATCTTATGATGCAAGCCGAGAAAAGCGCCGAGAAGAGCGTTCAGTGTCTACCTTCTATCTACAACATCTATCTTCTAGTTCCCACCTCCATCTTCAACCTCCACTTCAACCTCCGACTTCCACCTTCTAATTCCCACTTCAACCACATACTTTTACCTTCTACTATCAATACCGACTAGACGAGTACCACCCTTACCTATGTCACCCTTTGGTCTTTAGACTTCTTCTTGAACACAGCACCGTGTACTTGATGCAACGGTACATCCTCAACAGCAGCAACCATGGCGATTATTGAGTGTGATATCACCTATTGTGCGATCTGTGGAGCGCCGATAGAGAATTCATATGTATTTTATCCTAAAATTCCTCTCATACACAGCTAACACCCTTGGCTAGCTTGAAGAAGCTTGGGAAGACTCGCCTGTATGGTTCTCAGGCTTCATCGTAATGATTATCGACGTGTTCAAGTCAGAGTTCAAAGAGAATACCATCAATAGGTGCGGCAGCTCTGTTGCTACTCTCTTCAGCTATGTACTAACAGCCAACCTTGCACCTTTCTAGCAAGAGCAATGTCAAAGACAAAAACATTGAATTCTATGACGACAGCCACGAACTGTCCGGCTACGAGTATGGCGGCTACGAAGAGGGCATATGTCCCGATCATTTCTTTCCTATGCATTGGGCTTGCCATAACATTGCGGAAAATTCATTGCTTTCGTCAAAGTTCAACGCAACTGGGGCTATGAGAAGGACGTCTTAGGCTCCTGGAGAGATCTATATCACGCATTAGAGACACGGTATGAAACCGATAGGGATGATGAGAGTATGGTGGAGTTGAACCGGCCGAACCATTCTTTCGGTGCAGTAGACTCTCAACATCAAAATGGCTGGGACCACGTTGATGCCTCGAAGGTATACATGCCTACTGATTTGACATATCCCGTCCGAGAACCTCGCTTGGGAACTGGTTGTCCTCGTGTACAAGTTAACTAACACTATATCTATAGTCATGCGAATCAGACCCCATCAATATCGCTCATGTCACAGAATACATCCTAGCATACCTTCGACCAATGCCCAGCGGCACCAAAGTCGACTAGGAGACCATGAAATTAATCAAAAATCTCGCCAACGTTCTCCCCGAGCTCCAGCTCATGGTTGTAGAACAACTCGGGTCTAGCAGATTCGAGAATCCCGCGCTTAGGTGCACTCGTATCTGTCCGCCAGACTTCTGGCGAGAACTATTTATCAAAGTCACACCGTAAGTGCATGTTGCGGATTCAATCCTTCTCAATCTGTCTTCAATTACCTCCCCGTCCACCGATCCCTCCTTTCATCTCCCTCCTCAAATTTTCCTCTCTCGGAACGAATACTGATACTAACCTCTTTAGATGACTCTGGGACCTCGAGCCCCCCTTCCTGTATCTCAAGAGAGGACAGTGGGGTTGGGAGCGCCTGGTACGCATGGTGATGCAAACAGATGCTTTCGAGGAGGGTGGCTGCATGGCGGCTGTGCCAAAGGCGCTTGCGCTGAGGAATCGGAGGAGGATTTGGAGATGTCTTTGGAAAATGGAGGTGCCAGGGGAGAGTGGAGGTTGGAGACTCAAGGTGGTGGAGACAGTGAGAAAAAGGGAAAGAAAGAGCGAGAGTGAAGTGTAAGAGTGTTAATGATGAGATTGAGAAGTTGTTGAATTGCACGCCCATGCATTGAGCGGGCTGGTTCATAGCTCTGCTGATAAAAATGCCTCTTGTTCTAGCATGCAACTCTGATATAGACATTTTGCATGCTACCAATCCAAGAAATCCCACATTCTCCAAGTCATCAGCCTGAAATGAATATAACGTTTTGCTCAGAAACCCGTTGCAAAGTACCCTTGTCCTAGGAAATCATCGGGACATTGACAAGTTCGTGGCTCAAGATGACAGTAGAATCGATGTATTGCTACTCCCAACTATCATAGCCTTGCTTGAGTTTTCTGCTCCTTGATGTACCAGGATTTGACTCATCCGCAGAAAGTAGGGTGATGGATGGGCACTTTGAGGAAGAGGGTCGTTGGTATAGCGTGAGAGGCCCGTATCATACACCGTGGCATTACCATTTCAAAAGACTACAACAATAATTGATATTTACTTGCAGCCAATTCTATTCTTATCGCACAGCGCTGGCGAGGTTGCCGTCCCCATCCCGCATCTCAGGCGCTAGCCTCCTCCTTTGGTGGCGGAGCAAAGGCTGGAATCCTCCACACCGCAACACCAGCCAACCACAAACCACCTCCCAAGATCCCACAACCAGATCTATATCTACGTAACAAACTAAAAAATTCCGAAGGATCACTAGTGTGTGTTCTAACGTTTCCAAACCATCCTTCTCGCTTCTTCGACGAATAAAATGGGGTTATTTTATATACATTTGGGGGTATCGTTTCGAATGGAGTGTGTCTAAGCCTTGTCTTTCCACCATGCGAGCCTCACTACGCCGCACTTCGTAATTAGCTCCTCCTAGCAAAGCAAATTGCTGCCCTTATGAATTATGGCAAAGATAAACATAAAAGAAGGGTCTTACCCTCGTAAATCCAGCCACCCATTATTATTCCTCTCGAACGTTCGAAGGCCTTCAGAACATCCGTCTCACTGCTTACAACGACAACAAAGACTCTTCTCATCCACACGCGTTAAGCTCCCGGATTTCAAGTCCCCACTGTCAAAAGTAAGCACTCAAAGCAATCTTATCCAAGAAGTTCGCACTTCGCACTTCACACAACCCACTAACACTCCCCCCAGTGGTCTACGCCCCCTCCCTCCCCCCCACCAGCACCAACAAAACCAACAACACAAACCACAGCCAAAGCCCCCTCGCATCCTCCAAATGCGATCATAACTGCAAAATCGCCGCCGCCATCATAGTTCCCATAGTCTGTGCGGTCGCTATTGTAGCCATTGTGTACGCTGCTTGGGGCCATAAGTATGTGGTAAAGAAGAGGGAGGAGAGACGAAGGCAAAAGGAAGAGAAGGACATTGAGATGAGGAAAGTGGGGGAGAGGAGCGAGGTGGGGAGTGTGGCGGGGTTTGTGAGGGATGGGGAGGGCGAGGGAGAGGAAGAGGAAGAGGAAGAGGAAGAGGGGAAGGGGAGGCGGGTGGATGAGAATGCGCAGGCGAAGGGGTTGAAGTGACGGCATAGATCATAGATGAGAGGGTTGGGTTGTGAAGAGATGTTCTGGCGTTTTGGCGTTCTAATGGCGATACCCAAGGCGTTCTTCGCCGGAATCTCGAAATCATTTGTAGTCTTGGCGTAGGATTTTGGGGATGCAAAAATATCTAACGAGATAGACGATGGATCTAGCGTAGGCGTTAATGTTTCTAAAAGTCGATCATTGAATCCTTCGAATCATTTTGGCCAATCAAATACCTGGATTGAACTTGAAACAGAAATATTGTTTCGTGATTGCTGAGCCTCATCCTTCGGCGCCACCAGCGCGTGCCTAGATTAGTGTGCTTCAAGATCCAGCGCAGCAGAATCAAGCCTTACAATAGTGATTGCGAATAAATAAAGTACCCCATCTGACCCTCCTATCATTCCTTTCGCTAGGTTCCAGGACAGAAGAGACACCGACACATCTCCGCATCGCAACTACTCATCCATCTAACCGCTTTCCCCAGTCTCCCTCCTCTTCAACCGTCTTGCCTATTCCCATTCTCATCGCAATAATGAGTCGGTAAACATCCGCATCGTCTTCTAGCTATTAAATCTTACCCTGATATAGGTTCCACTTCCACGACCACATCCAATTCCAACTCCAACACCTCCCTAATTGTAACCGTGTGCGTGATCGCTGTGGTTGTTTTGGCTATTAAGGTGGGACTCGTCTATTGGTTTTGCGGGAGAAAGTACTTGAGGCAAAGAAGGGAGAAAAAGGAGGAGCAAGCAGAATTTGAATTGAAGTTGAGAAGAAGAGCTGAGGGTGGAAGCATGGGTGGTGAAGGTCTTGAACATCGGGAAGATATCAGAGCGCCGGAGAAGGATATGTACAAGCCATATGCGGCATGAAATGTTAAAAGAGTATATTGAATGGCCAGATATAGACAGGGTACATGGCGAGTCATATTCCTCTTGGCGTGTCTCTTTTCATAGGCCCCAACCATGAATATGGTAGCGTGCCTGTCTGTGATGATGCATGTTAGCTTCGTCTCGTCGTTAGAAAGTGTCGGGCTTCTCACAACCAATGATGCAGATATTGCGCTCAACCATAGTGTCTTCCTTCGTGATGGTAGCTTAGATAGAACAGTCAATTGATACTGTATCTAGCCAAGCGAGCCGAAAGGGTATATTGACAAGAGGACGGTCTGAGGCGACTTTTCAATAGGACGCGACCTAAGCCACCCTCGATCTGTGATTCACGCGTGTTCAGAACCGCATTCCATGTCTCACAATGGCTACATCCCCGTGCTTCGGACAGAAGAACGTTCCATGTGCATTTATCGTCGCCATATGCAGCGTGTTATGGTTGAGCCAGTCCTTCGGTAGGAAGAAATGTCTCTTCACATCATTGAAGCCAGCATCTATCGTCCACGTACAAAGCCAATAGTCGTGATCAAGGAAGACGATTCGATCTTGGTAGGTACCTATCAAGCGCTTGATTTGAGCTGCGAGATCCGTCATACAATCACTAGTCAGTAAGTGCGGGTGCTGGACCTGAAGATCAGAAGTAGAAAGAAACTCGAGATGCAGGCCGCTGGATAAACGAGTGTCTGTATGACCGGCGCCAGAAAGGTAGACGATGTACTGTTTATTGTTGGTCAATGCGACCCAATGAACGACTTTGCCGTGGGATGCGCTGAGGTTTGGTGGAACAGACTCCGCGGGCGGGGTTTGCACTGGATCAGCATGCTCCAATGCCTTCCAGCTGTAGGCATGAACCACAGACGGATCGATCCAAATCAAGAGCTCGCGTCTGAAGGGGTGCTGGATCCATCTCCTACCTTGGCTTGAGCTCCACCGTCGACAGCATAGCTCCTTTTTCGCCTTGAGATCCCATATTCTATCAGTGGACGATGTCGAAATGAGAAGTAACTTTTCGGACTCGTTCAATAAGAATTGCTGCACTGGCTCGTCTACCCGAAAGTCGAAGACCGGAAAAACGCCGAATGCGTTACTTTCTTTCAATTCTACCCTTTTGGCCACAATCCGGCCGGAGTCATCTCCGGATACTATATATTTGTCGGAGTAGGACCACGCAAGTATGATGATCGAGCTATGAGAAGAATGAGCGGAAACCTTACGGACTCTCTTGCCATCATTGGCGTCGTGAATGCAGACAGTGCCGTCCTCGCGGCCAGCGCAGTAAAATTTATCTGCAAAGCCATAGGCCAATGCGGTGACATGAGTCTGGCTGCTCTCATCGCGTGTTATCACGGGCTCAGTCGCTATGGAGCTTCCTCGATCTTCGAGTTCACAGTCGTCAGGTCTTACAAGGGCGTCGGGTTCCCATACATTGCAGATCGAACCACGTATGTCGTAAAAGCGCTGACCGTCGGGACTAAAGGCTAGGTTTTCGATGAACTCGTTTTCATTGACCAATTGGTATATAAGACTAAGCCGTGGGAAAGTAAAGACGCTGATGGTACCCACGTGATTGCTTGTGAGCAGGAAATTACCGTCCTGGCTAACAGTCATCTCATGAGGCTTGACGTGGTCGAACTCGTGCTGCTCCTCGTCGTAGATGTGCCACTCGATGAGTTTCGTATTATGACAAAGAACGAGGATCGAGTTTGCGTCAGCTTGCCATTGCATCGTCAAGGGAGAAAACAGCGCGTCTGTGCTGCTCCGGACTCTGCATCGTAACGGTCGTTGAGGCTCGGTCCCGGACATGTCCCACACTACAGGGAGCTTCCCCCTCCAGGCCACTGCAAGCTTGGTTAAGTCTGGGCTGATCGTCATAATGAGAGGACAACCATGATATTCTCCATACGTAGGGACAGTAAATCGCCATTTCTGTCGTGATGTTTCGAGGTCATAGCACGTTACTGAGCAATCATCAAGGCCGACAAACAGTTCAGATGCAGCGCTGCCAAAAGCTATTGCCATGGTAAGGGCCCGAGCTGTTTTCTCAAGCCGATAAAGCTGTCTGCCGGATGAGATATCCCAAATTCGATAGCTTTCGGTGCCCGCCGTCGCTAGAAGGATATGAGATCGATTCATTTCCATGAATGAGATATACTCCCCATGTTGGATCCTTCGAGCTTCTTCACAGGTCTCGGCGTACCACACGACTACAGTCCCACTACTGCTGACCAATGTCAGAAAAAATGCATCCGCCGCAAGAACTTTAGACGCTGCGTCCTCTTTCCCAACGCTCACACTCGCAAGGCAATCATCCCACCCTTCCGAAGGCAGTCCAGTCACAGAGATCGATCGCTCTTGTGGGCCATATACGGTGCCTATCATTGATGCACGAGGGCAAAATGGAGGAATAAGTCGGTACACTGATGATGGGCTCTGAATCAAATTGGGTCCGAACTTTCCCCCTATACGAATGAAGTCGATTGCCCATAGATGTATGTTTCTTGAGTCATCGCTATCGGGATCTGTAAGAGTCAACGGAGAGTCAACATCATTGAGGTTTGGTCTGCGTGATCTTCTCTTTGCGTAGGCCTTCAAAAATTGAGCCGATCGAGTAAGATATCTAAGGTTTCTCGATAGTGCAATGGCCTCTATCCAGGAAAGGCAGTATCTTATGAAGAAGTTCTTCAGAACGGCTGGTAATTGCTCCGAATCCAGAGATGACTTAGAAACATGGTAAGCGTAATAGTATACTGAGTAGCCGAGGAATGGGTTTCCTTTTTCGGCAAGCAGTAGCCGATTTTTTCTAGGTGCCGTTCCTGCTGCTGTAATGGTGGAGTTCTCGACGGTCTTGAAAATGCGTTTCCATTTCTCGTCAGAGAGATGCCTCAAGCAAACAGTTGCAATATGCTCGTGGCCATGCCCAGAGTCAATGAACGCCGGTGCACCATCCCGGCCACTCAGGAGAAATTGGCGGGCCGTCGTATGTATCAAGGATACCTTGTCGTTATCCACGGAGATGAAATTACCACATATTTGAACGATTGTCTCCTGCAATCTTACAAATCCCGAGAATTCAGGTTCTAGTGCTGCTTGCAATTCAGGGATGCCGAGAGGCCTCCAGCAGCAGGCAGCCCATGTCAATATCCTCTTTGCCATAAGCTGCAACCTGCGAGACTGAGCCTCGATATTTTCTAGCATTCGAATGTACAGGTGCTCCATCCCTTTTGGCATTTCTGTCAAGACTTTGCGGATGTCATCCTGCGTATGCCAATTATCATGCAATGTCTCAAGGGCCAATTTGACCCAAAGGAAGGAGCCGCCGGCTTTTGACAGAACCTGGTCTATGATGCCGTCCCGAATTTGTTGTTCATCGTCCGGTAAAGCTTCGTGGACGGCTTTGCGAACATATGCTAGAATGTCACCACCTGTGTCATCTTCTGAGAGGAAGCAGGTATTGATCGAGGATCCACACGTCGCAAGTCCAGACGGTATCCTCGTCGGTCTGCTGGTAATGAATATTCTGATTGGTGTTAATGAACGAATTTTCATAAGGGTGCTGATCAGCGTTGACGGCACGTCGGCTTCATCGAAGGCGTCCAACACCCAATACAAAGGCTCCACCTTCATCTTAAAGATTATTCCTTCGAAAATTTTTTCCCATATGACGCTGAAGTTTTGGTCCTGTGAACTGAACGAAATGCCCGTTTCTTCGCGTAAAGTGAACAGCTTTTCTCTGAATTCCTCGTTCGCGAGCGCAAGCTGGGAGGCGATGGAGCGTAGACAATATGCTGCGGTCCGTTTGTTTTGATGATTAGCAGAGAAAAAGTGATATTGACAGTCTCTACTATCACCATGGATTAGAAGGTAGTCGACGACGTAACTGGCAAGTACTGTTTTGCCCATAGCAGGAAGGCCGATGAGCCAAAAGATGCTGGGACTCTGAGATACCTCACGTCCTTCAATCCATTCCACGAAGCCTTGTTTGTGCGTTATCCATTGGCAAGTTCCGCTTATTGCCCTACTCCGGAAGGTCTTGAGCTCGTCCTCAGCACGTTCTCGTACACCCATTATGGCTTCTATGCTCTTGAACAAGCCGAATGTGCTGCTGGTCCTACGTGCATGGGCTGTCGGCCCTTCCGCAAAGTCAGCTTAAAGATCACTTGGAAAGCATAAGATTGAAAAAGATGTTAAGATGTATGGACAAGAAGACAGTTTTGAACGAGAGAGATGAATTAGGGTCGATTGGTTGACGGGGGCGGCTCCGTGGCTGTAAATTGAAGATTCTGAAACGAACGCTTGAGTAATCGTGCTTAAAATGGTGGAAAATGATAGAAGTTGGGTTGAGTGCCATGTCAGGGAACAGGTCAGCGGAAGCTGTTCCCAAGGACGAAAGTCCTATGAGAGCTGCCAATCAGGGGTGGCCGTGCCCAAGAGCACTGCCTACTAGACCTGATTGGTCTTGCAAGACTTGCTCCCGCGAATTGAAATACAACTGGAAAGCCTGCCAATTATGTATGACAGACAATAGGGGTGACTTTTGACTTTGGGTTTGAAAATACTGTGAAAGGCAGACATAACAGTAATCGATTGTTCATGGTACTTACTTGGAGCACGCAGCTGAGACAGTCTCGAGGCCCACAATTTGAGCATGCTCTTCACACTGATGTAATTTCCATCCTCCCGACTTTTGAATTTGCAGATGGTGTGATGATCTGCATTCAGAGGATTTGATGTCTCTTGAGGATATCCCAAAACTCCCGACTCCTTCTCGACAATAAGAGACTTTGTTATGCCAAAGCTTGTTTTGAGGGTCTCAAAGAAGGAGACCAGGGACAGGTCGCCGCATGAGGTGCGAAACTGTTCGTTGATGTCTTGTAGAGTTCGTGAGTGTGTATCCAGGTCCTCAACATAAGCCTTTGGCGGCGCACCAAGCGGCGCGGTCGACAGAATATTGTTAAGAATCTTCGCATAGTGTGCTCCTCTGTGTGGTGTTGCAAGGAACATAATCCCGTGTGTTTTTGAAATAATATGGGCATATTGGCCGTCATGCTTTCCGAGCACATATGCCTTTTTCACTACCAAGCCTCCCATAGAATGCGCAACGAATATTATGGGCTGCCGGCCAACAGGTATGCGGTCCTCTCCGAGCCCATCGGAGAAGACCAACATCTGAAACAGAAGGTCTTTGGCAAAGTCGAGGATATTGAGGTTGGTTCCGGCGCCCTTAAAATTGGAGTTGTACCCGTAGGTGAAAATCCTGTATGATGACAATCCATCTTCTTCAGCCAGCCACGCGGGCCAGAATTAGTCCACATTCCTGTCCCAAGACCACGTTTTTCTCGCCGTACCTCCCAGCCCATGTACGAATATGATGTCCCCGCTGGGATGAGAGTTGTCGCAGACTAGGTGAAGCCCTAGAGGGTCGGAGATTTGGCTTCCTGCTTGTGGCACGCTCTCTGTGCTAGGAAATGTGGAGTTCGCGTTGGATGGGCTGCGAAGTAGATCTCCTCCGCTTCTGCGCTGGAACGGTGTTTTACCAGCGTGCTGGGAGGTGTCGATGGGAAAGCCGACTGAGGATTGTGCTCTAACACGCTGTTGAGGATCTGGATCAGAGGATGGTGCCCCTTCGAGGCCAAGCCCATGTCCAGCAGAACCGCCGCTGTCGTAAGCGCGATGGTGGTGCAAACCAATCTTGCGCAGCTACTTCGTGAAAGTTGTGTCAGTGGAGCTTACGTAAATGGTGATAGGATGGCTGAGAGGCACCGACCATCGTCAAGGCGACATATCCTGTCCGACTGACCGCGTGCCGCCGACGGACACCGCCCCGAATAAGATGAGACGAAAGGTAGTGGTGAGAGGGGTTTTAGTGCCAGCCTTTTACTTCCTAAGGTCCATGGAAGGCTGCGTCTTCCCCAAGAGAGTCCCAGGATAATGGTCAAGTCGATGTCCAGGATGAGAACAGGCTTGACAGAGATAGGCAAGGCCGATCCTGCTTAAATCGTCGACACGGGCTGGCACCTACCCCGCCAGCAGAGCCTAACTGCAGCTTTATTTCGCATGCCATCCGCTCTCATTTCAAACACATATAAAGTGGCCATTGGTACTGAAGCTTTCACTTCTTGGGCATACATGGCAGCTACTTCGTTGCACTCCTGACTTCCTGGAATTGGTATTTTCGATTATCATTGCTATCAAGGTTTGGTCTCCTTTAGATATAGCTATGGTTTCTACGATGGTGATGTCTGGGACGGAGGTCATCGACTCCATCTCTAACATCAAGATCAGTGAAGCCCAGCGAGAGGTTGAGCAGACGCCCTCGGAGCCCATTTCCCCCCCTCAGCCCAGTGGAAACTACGATGTTGATGAGAGCGTGAGAGCCTGTGAGATTGGATTGTCAATTGTAGCACGGGCGTTACTAACAACTGTCAGCTTTTCCTGTACATGGAACCAAAATCGTACATGCGCAGAATTATGGCATGTCACTGTGGGGGAAGACCGCAAAAGTCATCGTCGAATTGCCCTCCGGAGAAGAGAAGAACTACTTCCTCAAGGTTGAATCACCTCGCAATGACGGGGTGTGCAACAGCTGATGCCAATCTTTCAGGTTGTTATGCTGGGTGCCACAGGGAAGCATATGTGCGAGGGCGAATTTGAGTCTCTGAAAGCCATTCATGCTGTTTCTCCTGGCTTCGTGCCAGAACCTTATGCTTGGGGGAAATATACCCAGGAGGAGCCTGAAACCTATTTTCTCCTTGCAGAATTTCGAGATGTTAGTAAACAGGTACGTGCTTCGAGATTTGAAGTATTCAGATATGGGATAAAGTTCCCGCCAGCTTATTTTCTGCTGCCCATTATTCCCCGGTGGGTGTTCAGAAGAGTTCCGTTCGCCTGTCATCCTGAATGAAGCAATCCATTGCCCGTCTCCTGTCACCGTCTCAAGGCTAATTGCTAAACAGCCTGCAAGTCCCGTAAAGCTCGCGGCTGGCCTGGCGAATTTGCATAAGGAATCTGTATCTCCCACCGGAAAGTTTGGTTTCCACTTGGCCACCTGTCACGCAAAGATCGCGCAAGCGATCGATACTTGGGAAGACTCATGGTGTGCTCTCTATACCAGACATCTCGGACACGTGATGAACTTGGCAAAGCCAATCCTCCAGTGGCCTGAGTTCGACGTTGTTTGCAAACTCACGCTAGAAAAAGTTGTCCCTCGGCTTCTTCTGCCACTGCAATCAGAGGGACGGGTTCTCAAACCCTGCCTTATTCACGGCGACTGCTGGGATGGTAAGTGATGGCTCCCAACAAAGTGATGATCTTCCTTCTGACAGTCGGAGGCAATACTGCTTTGGATCAAAGAACAGGGGATGCATTTGTCTTCGATGTCTGCTCTTTCTATGGCCACAACGAGTACGACACTGGCAATTGGAGGGCACCTCGGCACCGTCTAAGTAACAAGACGTATATTAGGGAATACAAATCAAGATTTCCCGTTTCACCTCCCGAAGACGACTGGGACGCCCGCAATATCCTCTACTCGCTGACGTTCAACATCGGCAATACGATATATATTCCTGGCTCAAGTCAACGGCAAGTGGTCTATGATGATATGACGACCTTGTGCAAGATGTTCTGCGCCGATGACCTCAAACGAGACTTGAAAAGTATTGGAAGCATGGATTCTGAAAATGAGCAAGCAACCGCGGGTATGGATGCTGACGAAGAGGAAGAGGGAGAGGATGTCGAGGAAGAGGAGGAGGAGGAGGAGGAAGAGGAATGAAAGTAAAGTGTAGCGGAAGGGGCAAATATGATAATTGGGGGAGGGGGAAACGCATTGATCTGAGTAGAGACCGAGTCAGGTCGTAGCCTTTAGGACTATCATAGAAATTCTGAAATAGATGTTCGAGGGGGGAGCCTTACTAAAAATGCCCACATCTAACCAGTGGTTCCTTCGTACGTATTAGCGGAGGATGTTGTGTAGATAAAGTTAACGAATCTCAAGGTTGTAACCTCACACCGGCCATGTCTGAGCTCCAAACCAACAAACCCATCTTCCCACCAATCCGCGCCTGCATCTTCGACGTAGACGGCCTCCTAATAAACTCCGAAGACATCTACACAGAAATTTACAACAACATCCTCCACTCATACGGCAAGCCCTCCTTACCATGGAGCGTGAAAGCAAAGCAGCAGAGCAGAGGCCGTTCGGTACCTCTACCCTCCCCCTTCTCGTCGGACACCTAAGCTAAACGCAGACACTAGGGCATGCTCCAGCTCCTCGACTGGGCCCAATTGCCGATTAGCTACGACGAATGGACCGCCAAAGTAGCTTCTCAATACGAGCTGTTCCGTCAGTGCCACCCTCTCCCCGGCGTCCCCGCCCTCCTATCCGACCTCTCCTCCAAAACCACATCAGCAGTCCACATCGCCATCGCCTCGTCCGCCACAAGCAAAACATTCGCAATAAAAACCTCCCATCTCCCCTCCATCACCTCCGCTTTCCCCCAAAAATGCCGCGTCTTCGGCGACGATCCCGCGATGAGTGAGACAAAGAAGAAGCCGATGCCAGATGTATTTCTGTTGGCTCTTAGGAGGATCAATGCACACTTGGGGCGCGGGGAGGGGGGAGGTGAGGCCCGAGGAGTGTTTGGTTTTTGAGGATAGTGTTGCGGGGGTTGAGGCGGGGAGGAGGGCGGGGATGAGGGTTTGCTGGGTGCCGCATGTGGGATTGAGGGGGGTTTGGAGGGGGAGAGAGAGTACGGTGCTGGAGGGGAGGAGTGATGAGGTTGAGGAGGGGGATGGGGTCATTGTGGGCGATGGGGAGCAAGAGGGAAATAAGGAAGAGAAAAAACAGTTGTGGTCTACAGACGGTTGGGCGGAGATGTTGATGTCTCTGGAGGGTTTCAATTACGAGCAGTACGGGATACAAATGAAACAAGGTTGAACTTCATATGCTATTGTTGCACGCTAGGCTATTACTTGGACCTTCCCACGCTTGAGACGGTCTTTTGTCCTGTTCGCCTTTGGCTACGCTTCCTAACATATCCAAAATGTAATCAAAACAGGTGATTATGGACATGTGAAATTAGAGTAAACATTCCATTGTGACGATTATGAACTCGCAATCAAATTACCCACCAATCTATCTTCCACATTAAGCGTGATCCTTATATCTCCCCTCCCAATAAGAGCGAGACCATCATGCCCTTTCGAAAGGCACATAGCATTCACCGCAGCAGCACCCATCCAAATATCAAATCAGCTCGTGACGACTCGATCAACACCTTCCCTGATAATAACAGTGGCAGAATAATCCCATAACGCTGTAATCTGTCTGTAAGCACAAACCAGCCAAGAGACAGTCACTTAAACGGGGCACAACAGGTGAAATACGCACCCTCAGGAGGCCGCGCTGGTTGGAAGGCCTGCGGCACTAATACATCTCCATACCCCTTTCCTTTTGCTACGAAAAACTGCTTCCCGAGGTATGTAGGTATGGTGTCCAGCAAGGTTTGGCTTACGCTGCTAACGTCCTGCTTGGGTTCGAAGCAGGCCACGCCGGCTGTGTCATATTTGGATATTTGTACGCTGAGATCTTGATCAAAACCTTTGTGTTGATCAAATAAGTAGCTGAGACTCTTTGCAAGCTTTGCGTCTCCGGACCGATGAGGACCAGGGAAAAGCAAAGAGATAGGTAGGGTACATTGACCAGAAAGCGCGTACATACCAATTTTCTTAGCGTAGCCACCGGTGTGTGGCACACACTTGGCTATGACTGCTCGAGCTGCCTGCTTTATCTGGTACCATGACGTCGTGTTGGAGATCGCTGGAACCTTGAGAACGATGGTGATGGCGCAGGTGCCGTCGGCTATAGAAATCAATATTCAATTATCTCAGCCCCTGTTTCGTTGAGTAATTGCGTGTAATGCTTAGATCGAGAATAATTGCTCACGGCTACTATACCGACGAGGCAGCTGCACGTTGGAGCCAGAGCCTCGCTGGCCAAATGTGCTCTGGCCAATAAAAGGTATGATTTTCAGTAGCGAGTCTTCGCAACTATGGACCGATAGGTCGGTCCCGAGTAGATCGCCATCGCAGAATATGTTTCCTGCGGATATGGTAGTGATGTTGTTGGATTGAATAGAAAAATTGGACGAAAGTGACAAGCGCGGCTCTATTAAAGATAATGAAAGTGAGAGCGCGGTCGCTGATACCGTGCTCGGGGGGAGGAGGAGTGCTGGAGTCGAGAGGATAAACAGACCAAGAAAAAGACTCTCGAAGATGAAATGGACAATGCCATTGTTAGTATTGCAATAGCGAAGACTTGCGCAAAGACAGAGGATTCTAGGGGAAGATGGGCAGACTCGGTCTTCCAAGACGATTCTAATTATGGTAAGCGCTATGCATGCTAGGATGTTTGGCGCAAATGAAAGGTTTGTGTCTTCATGGGCGTAGATGTTGGCGAGTGTGATAACATTCTTCTATGACCAAAGGATTACGCTTATATCAATGCGCAAGTATAAAATCCATTAACGCAGCAAGGACTGAAATGGGAACGGAAGTCATCTTAATGAGATGTTGCAATAGAGAAAGAGGGGATATAACGTCCCCGGAGGCGTGGATAATCAAGGCAGTTGACTTTACACTAGGCTGTTCTCCTCGGTGCCACGACAAGTACTTTCGATTCTGGAGCCATCAGCGAATTTCCTATCTTATGTCCCCTGACGGCGGTTTAAAAGAAGTCTACAAGTCGGTAAAACGTATGAGCTTCAACACGCTCATCAGGATCGAGCCTCCAGTGCACCGAATGAAATTGCTCGGCAGCAAACCTCCCAAATTCAATGTTGAAGCTCTTCCAACTTGGAATATACATCTCCAGTCCCTCGCGTAGGCATTCCTCGGAGGACTTGGGAAGAAAGGTCCGGCTGTCGTGATGGTAATGGTACAGCTCAAATATCTGCTGCTCCAATCCATTTATCTGCATCTTCATCTTGAAGGGCTCATTAGGACCGGGACCGGTGAGAGGCAGTGATTTGATGGTCAGAGTCATTTGTAGATCAGAGTTGCTGTATTCGCCTTCGTATGCCAGGGGATGTTTGGACTTGGTGCCAGAGCACCGATGAGCCGTCCGTTCAACAAGGGCATGCTGCCACTGTGCGAGGGAATGGGTGCGCATTTCCAATGCCACACTAAGGTAATTTATGGTTGGCTTCATGTTGAAAAGTGCTTGCGTCAGGACCTGGGCCACAACGTTGCTGGAATCTCCGTTGGCGTTGCTGGCATTGGTCAGAACGACGACCGCACTTTCAGTCTCGGGAAAGACCCAGTACGTGCTCGTGAAACCACGAAGGTCGCTAGTATCGCCTATGACTTTCTTAGGTGCTGATTCGGCGCCCATGATGTGAGATGACGTTAATGTTGAGGGATGCATTCGGTTGTTGATCTCCACAGCGGGCAAGCCAAGTTATAGAGGCGCATACCACCCGTACTACACATCTGTGTGACATCAGCGGTTGGTTAGGCAGCTGAATGGTCCACTGAATGATTTCGGAGTCAGTGTTTCCCTTTTGAAATGGTTCTTGAGGCCAAAGGCATGTCTCATGAGCCGGAAAAGATTTCCGGCTTAAACGAGGGCATGAATAAGAAAATAATGGCTCAGAAAAGATAACTTACCAGAGCTTTTAGTAGCCTCTCTGGGGTCAAAGTCTCGTGGTCTGAAGAGGTGATCGGAAAAATAGCCTGCAAGCCCTGTTCTTTCACCCATGCTGTAAACTTAGAGACTTGAATGAGTGCCTTGTAGCATTTGAGCATATCAGTCACGCAAGTCATCGTGGCGCCGGTTCCGTCGAGAACACCCCGGCCTTCCAGTGACGCTACATCATCTTCAGCTGGTCGGACGCCACTAAATACGATATAGGGGCGAGCAAAATTTCCATCAGGTTCTTCAAAAATCGACGTTCGTGACATTCCCAAAGCCGCAAAGAGATCAACAACACATTTCTCCTACGGGACATCGCTGAGCTGGTTAACTAAATGAGCTGCGAAGGCGTACGACCAATCATTGGATCGTCATTCTTTCCGAAAGTCTGAAATAGAAGGCAGATGGCGATAGGTATGGGTAATGTCTTTGGGATGTGCAATCGAAGAGCCATGCTTTCCCTGGAAAGCAAACGGAAGGGCTGCAATTCCCGTAGAATGCGTTAGAATATCTCCCAAGTTGGCTTTTCGACCAACATTAGGGCTGTTTGGGTGCCAAACCAGAGAAGGTATTCAGAACGAGGGACACCCTATGTAATGCGGCCAGATTGCTCGAGGAGACGTAAGAGTGTCGTGGTCAAAGCTTTCGTACAGCAGCCTGTACCGTAGATTGTATTGTGGTCTGGCACCCGACCGGTCTCTAAGTCAGCGTACCCAAAGCTGGTGAAAATCGTCCGGCCTTGATGGAGGACTCCGACAGAGAAGGAAGGGGCATGAAGATATCTCCTGATGGCATCGACAATCGAGGTAGCTGACTCCAAGTCTTTCAGATGTGTCAGTGATAATTTCAAGCACTGCTTTCTCTCTTGGACTACCTGAAAATCGCTGCCGCTTCCTCCTTTGCAGCATTTCTGACAAACTCATTGTCCATTGCGGATACGTTCCTCTGTCCTTCGATGTGATTTCCAGCTGGGTTTCCTTGGGGTGTTGTTGGCTTTGCCTGGTAGTTTGATGTGAGCGTGTTTGCATTTTAAAGCAGCGTCCGCCACCTTAAATATTGCCGTATTCTTACAAATTACGAAAATATCTGTAGGCGTTCCGAGAGAGCCCTCAAAAAAATTTCATCATAAGTCCTAGCTACTGAGTTATGTTCTCGTATCCTGACGTCCTCTTATGGGGCGTGTGCTTGACATCATTTCTGGTACTCCCAACCAACAGTCATACGATTGTAGACGACGTTGCCCAGAGTGCTCTTCATCAGCACTCTCCTGTTGCTCTTGAACCATCCCTAAGCCTAGGAGGCTCTGATTCAACGCCCACACCATATAGCAGTCACAGTGCTTCTCCCGACCGAACACTACTCGGCATTGATTGAATGGCCCTCTAGCCCAAGTCCATATTCGAAACCTCCCTCATCGGCATGCGAGCGTATCAAAATTATCCGTTTTTCAGTCACTTCCATTCTCCTGCTTCCATTTCTTCAAGTACGCTCGTCCATTGACACCAAGCTTGCGACTTTTCGGAGGCGTGAAGGTTTCCGTAACGAAGGGAGTGAGCTGAAAATCTGGTATCAGCGTTTGTAGTCTGGGAGAGGAAGGAATAGATTCCCTACCTTGCAGTCTTTCAGCCCTTCTGGCACGATGTAATTGCGGACTTTCTGCCATTCGATCACGTAACCTCCGTGTTTTGTATGCCGACCCATTGCGCCCGAGCCCGTGCCTTTGTAGAAGCCATTGCTAACTTGCTTCGTGCTAAGCGGTAAACGGCGGAGCCTACTGTATAGAGCTGCTGAAGGTTTCATGACGGTGGATGGCTTGCTAGTCCAGGGGAAGATTCAGTGATAGAAGTCTTGGAGCAATAGGCGGAGGAAGGAGCTCCGCACTAGCGCGAATTTTTCAGCCCTATCATGGCAGAGATTCACACTGCCAAGAGCCGTTCTTTAGAAAGAAAAGACTTTCTATGAGCAGTATACTTACGCTGGCCGCCTCCTCTACCCGCCAGAATGCCAGGTAGACGGTCATCGGTAGTGCCTTCTATCAGGAAGGCCAAGCCACAGAAGCAAAAGGGCAAGCGCTCTCTTAATGCACTTTCCATAGCAGAGCAACAGAATCCAGAGCGCTCAAAACTTCGACGCAGTCGCCTTGGACAAGCTGAAAAAGAACCTACAAAGCGCAAGAGACAAGACGAGGATGAAGATGCCAACCTGGAAGAAGGTCCAGAACTGGCGAAGAGGCGGAAAGCTGGGGACAAAGATCGATACGGCAATGAGATCGAAGTAGGCAGCGACAGCAGTGGCAACGAGTGGGTGGTAGGCCAGGTTGACGACGATGATGACAGCGATCTAGACAGTGATGAGGCTATGGGCGAGAGCGACGAGGAACGGTTCGAGGGGTTTGCATTTCGTGGGAGCTCGGCTACCGTACCCCAAAGCAAAGGTCGCTCCAGAGTCCTAGAGACGGATGATCAAGATGATGAAATACGTGATATAGATCTAAGAGAAGACGGAGATGAAGGCGGTACTTTTGACGAGGAGAGTGACGGCTTGGGAGACGATGCAGTCGATCTGGCCGCTATGCTCGATGCCAGCGAAGATGGCGAATCTCAGCCTCGAGAATCTGGGGGCCCAGAAGGATCAGGAGACGATAGTTCCGGGTCCGACGACGACGATCATGGCACAGATGAGGAACCCTCAGATGAAGAAGAAGGATCGATGCTTTCATACTCGGGTGATGAGGACGAGCCTGGAGATTCCGCAAAGCACGCTAGGTTACAGGCTCTCGTATCTACTATGAACGAGGAAGATCAAGGAACGATGCGTGCAAGAGCCCCAGCTGATGCTCAGGAGTCAATAATTCCATCAGAGTTCGGCTCGAATCCAAAGCGAAAGTTCACAGCCGCTGATTTTTTGACTTCTACTACTGACCCCGGAGGAAGAAAATCTCAAAATCTCCTGGCTAACAATGATGCTAAGGGCTCTAGCAAACGCGGTGGAATAGCTAACACATTGGATGCCCCACTTCCAAAGAGGCAACAAGATCGTCTGGACCGAGCTGCTGCATACGAGCAGAGCAAAGAGACCTTGAAACGCTGGATTGATACTGTAAAGCATAATCGAAGGGCCGACCACCTTTCTTTCCCTCACAATGACCCCAATGCAGTAGCCGCGCAGGGATCAGGACGTCTCCTTCCCACTTCCTACTCGCAACCCTTGACAGACCTTGAAACTACTATACAGAACATATTGCAAGATAGTGGTCTAGCAGCGCCGAACGGCAAATCCGAAGAAGACAAGCTGCAGGCTTTCGAAGAGCTACAGACGAATAAAATGCCCCTTGAGGAAGTTCAAGCGCGAAGAGCCGAATTGCGGAAGGCTCGAGAGCTCTTGTTTCGAGAAGAAGTTCGCACGAAAAGGATCAAAAAGATTAAAAGCAGGTCATACCGGAAAGTGCATCGAAAGGAAAGAGAGCGCACTGCACAACAGGAAAAAGAAGCACTGACAGCCGCCGGTGTGGACGACTCAGAGAGCGAGCAGGAACGTAAGGACCGACGCCGTGCAGAAGAGAGAATGGGAGCTCGACATCGCGAGAGCAAATGGGCTAAAGGCGTCAAGGATAGTGGAAGGGCCAAATGGGATGAAGATGCCCGAGGTGGAGTGACGGAAATGGCGAGGAGAGGGGAGGAGTTGAGACGAAGAATAGAAGGCAAGCAGGTGGCTGGATATGAAGATGGAATGTTCTCATCCAAGTCTGAGTCTGATGAAGAAGATGAAATGGAAAACGGAGATCACAAATCTCATAACCGATTGCAGAGGCTCAGCGGGAACGCCGACGAACTCGATTCTGATGCTCGAGGTTCGAAGCTAGCATCTATGGACTTCATGAAAAAGGCTGAAGCTGCGCGTAAAGCTCGGAATGATGCAGACGTAGAAGATTTACGCAGAGAACTAGCAGGCGAGGACGCTCCTAGCGAAGAAGAGCCCTCAGAGGGTCCGGGAAGGCGATTGTTTGGGCCCATGAAGAGCAAGCCTCTGCCTCCCAAGGATGGCCCACTCGAACAGAAAAGTGAGTTCGAAGAGCGCGAAGTTTCTGATATTGAAGGCTATCGTGGAAGAGGCAGCGAGGACGACCTCGAAATTATTGTGGACACCTCAGGTGCTCACGGCAAAGCTATGCGCGCAGCAAAGCCGTCACCCGGAGATAGGAAGAAAAATGCAGGTCCCCAAAGAAGTGACGATCAGTTTCTGTATGCAAGTGAGAATCCATGGTTAACAAACAGCAAGGAAGCTTCCAATGGCAGCAAGAGACAAGCCAAGGATACTGATCGGGGTGCGATCATTTCAAATACCATTGCGCCGGTCGATGCTCCCCCTGCCAAAATTGCAAAGCCACGATCTGCTCTCAAGGGCGCAAGAGACGCAGAGAAGACTCGCCAAGACGTGGAGCTACCCAAAGCTGCGGCGTCAGCCGTCATGATCGATGCTGAAGACGAAGACGACGATACTGAAAGACTACCCTTCGTGTTGCACAATCAAGACCTTGTGCGCAAGGCTTTCGCAGGCGACGAGGTTGTGGCAGACTTCGACAAGGAGAAGCAACAAACAGTCGAAGACGAGCAGGATAAAATAATTGACAACACTCTACCCGGTTGGGGCAACTGGACAGGAGCTGGAATTGGCAAGAAGCAAGAAAAGCGCAACAAAGGCAAAGTCCTCACCAAAGAGCCGGGCATCGCAAAGGAGAAGCGCCAAGATGCAAAGCTCGATCGTGTTATCATCAACGAGAAGCGCGTCAAGAAGAACGCCAAATACTTGGCATCAAATCTGCCTCATCCATTCGAGACTAGACAGCAGTATGAGAGATCGCTGCGGCTCCCTGTTGGACCGGAGTGGACGACGAAGGAAACTTTCCAGTCTGCGACGAAGCCTAGAATCCTGATGAAGCAGGGGGTCATTGCGCCTATGACGAAGCCGATGATATGACTCTTCTTCCTTACACTGCTATTTGTGAGGCTATCTGGCGCCCGAGCTTTTAAAGGCTGTTCAGTTTTCTGGGGCGGTTTCAGCCTCAGGGGCGCTAACGTGAAAAATGGCGGAGAGCTACAACAGAAAGGATGTAGCCGAATGGCTGCGCCGCACGTAAGGGCTTCCTAGTTGACAAGGACTGTCACAATTAAGGCATGCGATTTTCAAGAAGTCCATGCTTGAAGGCCGGTAGGAGGCAAAATTGATCAAGCAGCTTTTTGCTCTTTCCTCACTAGTGCTGGAACTCTATTCCAACTTTAAACCAGCACAAGTTGGTGACTCTCCCAGGAATGAGCCTCACATATCGACCACCACACCGAACACAACATTCGCGCCAACGCGGGGACGGTGGGCAAGCCTCTCGAGCTCGACTCCTTGTACAGCGCCTAATGGATCTTTTGAGCTACCAAGCATTGACTTCAGCACTATTATGTTCCCCAACAGGTCGGGCAGTGTGGCTTCTCAGACTCCTCAATCCAATTGTACCCCTTAATCACACGTCTCTGACAGGTAAGTCTTTCAGCGACAGAGAACACAGCAGAGCGTCAGCATATACAACGCTTTAAAACTCCGTCTATCAAGTCTCTTTCAAATATTTCGCAAGAAGATATATCCACTTGCTTCCAATCCCATTATCTTGATTGCTCCAATTTAAACCTGCAATCGCAACCACTGCATCGAGCCTTTGCCTAACAACCGTCTGCATCGCTCTCCGTATCATTCTCAAGTCCATCTTTGCTCTTCCGCCCTCCACCACCTCGAATTCTCTCACCACCCAAAAAATCGTCAATCCTCTCACACGGCTACATACTCTTAACCATGGCAACTTCATTCTTGACATCCACATTCTGCATCCCCCTCGGTACTCTCTTCGCACCTCAAGTCCAATTGTGTATCCAAGCCATCGATCTCTTAGTGGTTTTCGAAGCCATGTCCTGCCTCTTCTTCGCCACTGCTTCGGAAGCTTTTGATCGCCTCCATAGCTCCCTGACAACTTTCACAGTGGCGTACGAGATGGAAAAAGGGGAGATGTACAGAATGGTAGGATATTGGGGTTACTTAGTGAGGTCGCACCCTTTGGAGGAGGATAAAATGCTTAGAGGGGGCAACAGCCTGAGATGGGAATATACACTGGCTTACCGCCTATTAGTTGCACGAGAAGAAGGACGCTCCCTCCACCGACGCCAGTGTCACCAAACGAAGTCCATCACCGCGCCACTCGTCTATTACGACAAGTTGCCACAAATTTCGCAATTCTGTCTCATTCGGAATAGTACCTGGATAGCTTACGTGGGAGGATGGTAGCTAGAGGGAAGCTAGGGGCAGTGAGTGATTCGCAGACAATTGGTGAAGATGGGGGTACATCCTAGTACTGTACCATGACCCCGGGCGAAGATATCGACATATGTCCGTTCTATAGAGCAAAAGAATGAGGAGTTGCCTACCTAGCCTGAATATGGGTACTGTCTAGGATAGGGGGTTCAATCAAGAACAGGGTATATGCGCAAGAAACGCGAACCACTGAGCCTTATATTCGTTCCTACTGCTATGTTGCATATGCGGTTATGTATAGATTTCGAACAACAGTTTCTCTCTGCCTACGGTTCTCCCTCCTGACATGCTATCAACAGGCCACCTCCAACCAATGGAAGCTCTTGCAGTGAGTGCATTCCTCCTTCCCGCCAGGCATTGCTGCTTTAGCTCCACATCGCATCGCATCACACGATTCGCAGTGTCCCTTTTCATTGTCACCATTTCCAGAACCCTCTCACCAATATGAAGAACGAACAAGCAAGCTCGGCCACTACAATATAAAGGTATAGATTCGTTTTAGCAAAAGCAAATGGATCGCGATTTCGAGGGAATATAAAAGCACAGCCCTAGAATCCCTGTGGCATCCTGCCACAAAACGGTACGAGTAGCGTGAACCGCGCATATGATGTAGCCTGAGCACCCCTAAAGACTAGGAGCTCCCCACATCCCCACCCTCAGTAACGCCTTCGCTTTGCGCCAACGCATCCAGCGCCGCCGTGCTAATCCCATTGACCGCCCCCACCGCACTTCCCCCATCCATCGCCCCAGGCGCCTCATGCCCATTCAGAGCTACAAAAAACCCCTTCCCATGCCCCACCTGCGCCAACCCTCCCAACCCCGTCTTACTAGCCGGCACACAAATCTCCAGCACCTTCCTAACAGCAACAATAATATCAACAAGCCTAAGTTCATCCCTCATATCCCCAACATCATACGCCGTAGTCAACAACACCTGGCACCGTCCCACATGCCACGCTTCAGGGATCTTATGGCTGCCGCCGCGGCCATCGCGGGTCCAGTTTTGATAGGTGAAGGGGCCGGCTTTGTCGTGGAGGATGAGTTCGATGGTGTTATCGCAGTCGGCGAGGTTGAGGGGGAAGGCGAGGTGTTGGTCGGGTTTGAAGCACTCTATCTTTCCAGTGGGAAGTGGTGGTGGGTGAGGCGATGGCGGGGGGAAGGGTGGCTTGGGGGGCAGAGGCGGCTGCGGTGGGATGGCGATATCGGTGTTGCTATTGTTGGATTTTGGCGGACCTGGAGGGTCAAGGGATGGCGTTGAGGATCGCGGAACGAGGGCGAGAGAGGAAGGTAGGAGGAGCGCGGTGGTTATCGTAAGGATGAGAAAGATGGCATAAGACGCAGGCGCGGTAGATCTCATGCTGGGATGTAGCGCTTTACTGAGCGAAGGTATTTACTTGAGAGAATATGAAGAGGAATGCCTTACGATGAATACATCGATGCCGGAATATGAAGATAGAGCTGCCTCGCGACACTATGGTTTTGCCGCTACTTACACTTGAAGCGGCGGCTCTTCTAGTAGATGATGATTTGATCGGAACTTTTCCAAAACACATCGCCTCGAAGAGTACATGCGCAACGATTGGCTAAGAGAATTTCCACAAACATCGCAAGAACAGGTATGACGGAAAGATGAAGACGCACCCTACAAGAGGGTGCTTGCCAGCTCCACGGCAGATTTAAAAGTTAGATCTTGGTTGAGTATGGTCATGATTTTCTAGAAGTCATGACTGTGATTCGACTTGACTTGGACAATTCCCCCTAGCAGTCCACTTCCAACTCAGAGGAGAAGTACCCGATGTCTCGGTCAGATTGGGAACGTCTTGGTACGTTAATGTCACATTTCGAGGGTATGAGGCCAGCGTTCTATGATTGTTCTGCGCTTGAGTATTGATGATACTGTCGCATTTTAACGGGGTTAAGGCAATATTGTCAACAGCTCTGCGCTTGAATATTGGTGAAATTGTCGCACTTCAATGGCGATTAGGCCAGTATCTTCGACAATCCTGTGCCTCGATTTTGGCAATAAGTTCATACTTCGTAGGATTCTGAACCAGGATGCTTGCTCGATTTAGGCTCTGCAGCAGGCCAAAAGCCTTAATCCTTGGCTTGATGGAAGCCTGGGTCAGAGCCGTAATGGAGGGTTTTAACGATCAAGTCTAGCAAAAACTGAGTCTATGGGTTCAAAACGGGGTACTTCGATAAGTAGCCGTTGCGGCACACAGCAAGAACATAGGGTCTGGACCCGAAGGACTGCCAGGTGGACTGCCCCGAGTCAACTCGACCGTCATTTCAGACATTAGCACCCAAGAAACGTCCAGCCGGTGCCCATGGAAAGGCCCCCTCCGTAGAATGTGTGTCCAACTCTGTCATCTCAGGAGAAGCCACCAAAGATTGCCCTCGCAGAGAGCCGTCAGCGTTTTGGGCTGTTCCATACGGTGTGAGATTGATATCGAAGTCCTCCTCTGCCCGTGCGACTCTATCATCAATGCAGCAGAACTTGTCAGCAATTGACGCCTCTGCTCGCTGACCACGGTGTGTAGAGATATGCTCCATGAAAGCCGGTTCCGTCCGGTACACAGCCGAAGGTTGGCCCTGCGAAATACAGAAGATGCACTGGTAGTCGAATGCACGACCCGAGGTTTTAGACAAAGCGACATGGGACTTGGCCAAGAATTTCCAGCGATACTGAACACCGTGACGGAACCGGACAACATTGCTGATGGTCCAATTTTTGCCCGACTTCCAAGCTGGGCCTTCGAATACGCAGTATTTGTTGATACACGCCCAATAGTTCATCTCGCCCCCCATAGAGATGGATGCATTCTTTAACTTGAGGCTCTCTTGGCCAAAGCCTACTTGCATCTTATATGCCCCCACGCAGAAGCCACTGTATAGATTCTTAGCGTCTGGGTTGGGCTTTGGTGAAGACGATGATTGAGAAGATCTAGTCTGAGAGATAACAGGTGAGACTCTTGATTTCTGGCCAGACGTCTGAGGAGGTGATTTTTTCTCTTTCAGTTGTGTTGCTTCTCCGGATGATCGTCTCCAAGACCAAGAGTGTAGTTTCATCTTCGAGGGCCGCGATTCCTGATTTGCTCTTCCCTCTTCCGTCAAGGGGGCCGCTTCTGATCTAGACCGAGCTTCAGTTGTGTAAGGTGTTAAATCGTGGCCATAGTTGCTGTCTCTGTCAACCAATGTAGCTTCTGTTGACCGGCGCAACGGGCCTTGCTGTTTCAGATCTGGCGTGAATGCGCCGGCGACACTTTGTGATGAAGAAACTTCCTCCTCCCATGGATTGTCCTCAGGAATCGATAGATCTGGCGATGGCTGCCACGGCGATGAGGGGAGAACACCCTCAGATCGTGTTTTGGAAATATTTGGCAAGGCTGCAACATCATGTGACGGAGGGTTCCATGTTGACGGTGCCTTGCCATCAAATTGTATTCCATGGGGAGAATCATTAACATTCGGCTCGCTTATGAGGGTGCTGAACCCGGAAGTATCTGAGTCTAGTGGAGCAATATCTTTGCGCGACTTCAAGGTATGCAGCCACCCCATCCTGGCAGGCTTTGGGGATTTGCTAGGATTGGGATCTTGTGTATGGTCTCTGGAGGGAACAGGGTTTTGCGTGGGAAGTCGTTGCGCATTTGGAGTCTGGAGAGTGCTTTGTGCCAGAGGAAGCTCTTGACTTTGCGGTGGAGGTTGTTGGGCAAAGTCCCAGGGCGATTCTGATCCCGTAATGGAGTCCAAAGTCTGTACACGACCGGGTGCTGGAAGTTCTCTCCGCACTGGAGCCGCTTGCGCCATCCGCATGTATAGTTCATGGAGTACCGTGACAGATCTTATCCTCCCCATATCTGAGGCGTCGACCAAAATGTTGAAGTCGGTATGGTTGTCATCATTTTGCGCAGCCCACAAGTTTCTGAGGAGGGTTCCCTGGAGGTGAATCAGGATGTCTTTGAGGGCGTCACAAGCAATCCCTTCACCAAACTTCAGCGGATTGCCTAATAGTGTGTGGGTACTACTCACTATCTCCCACACCGAACTGGCGACCGTATCGCTCAATCCCGACATCCTTTGCCTCCTCCACAGCAGGAGGTCCCCGCTGAAGAGAGGTCTCCAGCATTCGCGTAGGTGGAAGAGCTTTCTTCGCTGCGCGCTTATCCTTGATCTGCTTGACGATACTTCCACCATCCTTATAGGCTGACACGACTGCTGCCACACAGCCCAGGACGGCTACGACCTCCATTCCGCTCATGGTGGGCAGCGTGAGGATGAAATGAAAGCGGGGGAAGATTCGGCGTAGATACTCTTGTTAAGTGGTAATGCGTGGATGGAGGGACATGGACTGGGGCAGAAGAAAGACATTTTAAAGTAGCGGCCATGTGGTTCCCGGGATGCAGAACAAGCAATTCAGGGAGGGGATTCGAGGCTGGTGAGGCTGATAGGTCCGTGAAGCATGCTCGGCATGGAGCCGCACAGCCTGCATGGCATAGCCGGGCCCAGTGCATTGGCAATTGGTTACGGTCAACACGAACCCATTGAACGTGAGGTTGTGAACCCGAGATCCTGGCTACGACCTGTTACTCAATGGGAGTCAGCACCAACATCAGAGCTGGAGAAATGACCCATGATTGGTAGCGACTTCCACCATTTCTTCACGTTGGAAAGCCTTAACCTTAACCCTAACCCTAAGAGCCGTTCCAATCCCACTTTTTGTTCCGTTGTCCTTACCCAAGCGAGCTAGGCTGACTCTTGACTCACCCGTGGGGAACCACCGCTTGACGTGAACATCCATGGGGGTGGTCGATAGAAGGGTTCACCCCTCAACCGGCTAGCCTTATAGGGCTGCCGCCCGGAAATCTCGATCTTTCTGCTCCGGGGGAAAGCTCCAGGGGCTCTCAGGGGTGTATATATTGGAAGTCTACAGCTTTCTACAGCTCGCCAACTTCGTAAGCTTCGATAAAGTTTTTAGTACGAAACTTATAGAGATTGATAATATCTACAATAGCATACGCAAAAATTTATTATCAAACGCTATATTTGTAGAGCTAGAGGAGGTAGACGGTTGAGGGGTGAACCCTTCTAATTGAAGTTGTCACAACTTGAAGGCTATGAAGCCCATCTTTGAACAAACTCTACGATGTTGGCGTTCTTTTTGTTCCGTTTGAAAGATATTCGACCCGGTACTTTGATCAACCTGACACTCCATAAGAGCGTTAAAGGGTCCAATGCAACTCCACCAAAAGCTTATACGAAGCCATATTATTACTTTTGAAGTCAGAGCTCTGACAAAAGCGCGAGCCTGGGAGTTTAGAGAAAGCCGTTTTATCTAGAAGCTGTGGCTTGCTTGTTGGGAAATTGAGGCTGATGACCCTCTGCAGAGAGGCTATCCCGTATTGATCTGTCAAGTTCACTCACGTAAAGCCCTCCTGCAGCCCCTAACACACCCTACAAATGCAAAAGTACATATTCTAAGCTCGCCGATCGACTCTTCTGCCTTTCTTTTTCTTTATTGTACCCTTATATACTCCTGTAGGGTGCAAATCTGTAGAGAATGTCGGCCTATACACTTCAAGATGCGACGAAGCCGCTTCTAGAAGATCGCATATTTTAACAAAATAAAGTGCCTGGTCCCTTCGAAAAACAACAAAGCCGAGATTATGGGAGCGCAGACTCGACAGCCTGTACTCTTTGACATGTAATAAAGCCAATATCACGGGCTCTGAACCGTCACAATACTAGCAGAGGCTCTCGTTCTGGACGGAGAATGTAGTATTTCATCTGCTGTAAGGGACTGTCAATGGGACTGTTCCGAATTAAGTCGCGAATGAGACTCGTATATGTGTTAGGGATTAGTCTATAGCTCTACCTGGTATAATGTGAAGACAAGTATGCCTCATGCAACGCGAGTTAGGGGTCTCATATCATCATATTCTCCACATGGATTTAACGAACGCGTCTGCCCCAGAAACGCCATGCTTGATCCCAAAAGCCATCTCTTAATCCTAGAACGCAGGTAGCGTTCCTTGAAGACAAGGCCCAGGAGAGAAAAAATTAACACCCACAGCCGCCGATGTTGGCGTCCTCGGGCTAACAAAGAAACCAGGATTTGAAATTCCTGCTGGACAATTAGCACTCACACCCACCCCCGTCCCTGATTCGCCAGCGAAGAATTGTGCAGATTGGAATTGCCCAAAGCAGGTATTGGCGCTGAAACCCTGGTCTGGGGGGCCGACGAAGGACACGCCTATGCAGCCGACGGATTCGAGACATATTTGGCAACATTCGATGGCTCTTGGGTTGGGAGAGGTTTCGATCGGATGCTTGTAGTAGGATCCTGGTGGGGGGATTGTGTACCCGTCGTAGAAGAAGCCGGTTTCGGGATCGCATGCTGTGATAGGGATGTTAGTTATTGAAATGGGGGAGAGGAGGGGTTCAGAGGTAATTAGAAAAGAATAGAGACGGGGCATGATTATACCAGTTGAACAAGCTTTACTGTTTGACGGGACTTACACTGGATACGCCTGAGAGGAAACTCAACGGTCGCTTGGAAAGGCCTTGTGGGAGTTTGTAGAGTTCTTTCGATCTGTTTAATAAAACTTGGGTCTGTCTTAGGTGCACAAGCTATGTATAGTACTCTCATCGTTACTTCATGTTCCGCGCGGAAGAACGAGTCTGAAATACACTCTCAGCTACCAGTCGCCCTCAATCATCTTCATGATATCATCGTTCGTGTTTTTCAGCTCCGCTTCATCGTCCGAATCATACCAGCCGAGTTCCGCATCGTAGTGATAGTGCGGATCATGATCTATGTTCCACAAGTGCTGCCGTTGCTCCGCACACGCTTCGCTCTCTGTATGTATTTTCAGCATTTCCCGATGGCTACGGGGGTCCTTACACTAGACAACTCACCTAGTTCCCGCGCGTTCTCTAATTCGCCATATCTAATTACCTCCACCACCGCTGTGGCTAGGATTCTGTTCACACACAGGTACTCATGCTCAGTACGTGCGTTTGCCGGCACCTCTATTCCCAATTTCTGGTATCCATCTACAGCACGCAGCACCTGCCTGACCGGCAAGAGAGTTGTATCGATCACTATCATGCGAGCTGAGACGTCTCTCCGGGCCAGCGCCCAGTTACGCGCGTGACGCTCGTCAGCGAACGTAGAAAAGAAAGGGCTCTGAACACTTCCCCAGCTAGCGTGAGAGAGGAGGGCTTAGCGGAAATAGTTGAGCTCAGCGAGCGGCGGAGCTCTAGGGTCGGAGGCGACGAATCCCTTTGCAGGATCGAAAGTGGTCTGCGCGTAGGCATAATCGATACGGTAAAGAGTTGACGGGAGGCGGGCTGGCGCAAGGAGGAGAGTCTCCATTGGTTAGGAATGAAGGAAGCTGGTTCCTGCCAATTATGTTGTCGCGCCTTGGACAGCGTCTCGCCTACGAGTGCCAGACGGCGCTCGTTTTGCGGCTATCAAAGTGGCATTGAAGTCTCGAGCTGTGCTGATGCTGAGAATCGTCGGGTTTATCCTACTTATACGGAGGCTTTGGCGCTCATCACAATTTGTAACCTTCGTCGAACAGAAAAGGGCCTGTAGTATTGTTCCCGTAGTTGAACTCGTTATCGTCGGCCCTGTAAGCTGCTAGCTACCCTAAATTAAGGTTAGTGTGAAGCTATACACACCGGCACAAGTGGATATGTAAATAGATGCTTGGGCGGTCTAACGCCAGGGCTAGCAGGCCTAGAAAGGCTACAACAGGTGCCCCAGCGCTAGAAAACTCCCATGCCTAGGCGGCATAGACCTGGAGTGTAGATAGGCTATATATAGGCTATGTATAAGGTGCGGGTGGGCGGGAAAGAACTGCTATGGCTCTGAAAGAGATGAACTCGACTGAAGAGCCAACTGCTGGTGGGATGCTCATACAAATAGTGCTCTCAGGAAGCACGGATCTCTCGCTATGGCCCATGGTCATGGCGCATGGCTGAAACCGCATCTGATCATGAGACACACTAACCCACAGTCCCACTGTAGCGAATAGGCACAAGGTATATGATAGCGTGAAGCACTAGCGATACGACGCTAATCCGACGGCCTTTCGATATGCTATCGAAAGGCAGTCTCTGTATTTCATTTTAAAGGCTAATCACTAAAGAAGCAGAAAGGGCGGGGGGCCTTACCTCTAGAAATACCCTTGGCCAGCGTGGCACGGCCTCAGTGCAGTAATCCCGCTAGCCGCATTCGTCAAAACCATCCAGGTTTCCTACCCTGGAATGACAGAACCTCTCGTTCCCCGTAGGGGCTTGAGGGTATGCTGGTCGTGGAGATATTATAGGTTTCGTCGCCGACCTCGCTGTCAATTCTTTCTGCTGTAGCCATGGTAGACTGAATTATATTATTGCGATAATTCTCTTAATTAGCTATAGTAAGTGTCACTAACAACCACCCACTCCCACTCTCACCAGCTTGTAGGTCGATGATTTGTCACGGCTAAACGATTTACGGCAGGCTAGGCTGATAGCTCTCCCACTTGCATTCTTCTAAATATCACTGTAATTGCATCTAGGTTGAGATCCCACTCCAGACGATCCAACTCAATAGAAGTAGAGCCTGTACAGACTAGAGAATTACTGGTATTATTCACAATAACCTCCATCCCACCTCCATTCCCAGCTTCATCTCACTGCGATGCGCCTAACAATCTCGAAATCGACGTCTGCCGTACTAATTCAACATGTGTAATCTTCGCAATCCCATTTTCTCAAGATTATGTTCGATTTAATCTACTGGTTTTCGAAAAGTAGTACGGTCGCCTTAGTATATCATCAGCAAATCGGGAGCGGCGCCCCAAAACCGGGCGTCTAAGGGGCTAGCCTCAGGCGCTAGGGGCTACTCGAGCCGGTCGAGCTGCCAAGAATTTTGAAAATTACGACAACAACAACGGAAGGCCCCTAGAGGGCCCATTAACGCCTGCGAGTGCGTATTACGCGGATTCGATTCAGCGCGAAAAGTTCTCGCACGGGGCCTTATACAGGGCTTAGGGGTTGTACGCATACCTAAAGGCGCATACCTTATGGGCGCATACGCTACAAGCTAGACCCTTAGCTCGACCAGCTCGAGCAGCCTCTGGCACGGGGGGTTGGCCCCTAGTTCTCGTAAGCTGGGACATGCGCAGATCAGCCCCTAGCGCTAGGGGCTAGGCCTCAGGACCCCGAGCCAGTGCTCCCGATTTGTAGATAAAGTAAGGAATAACTCTTAGTCTCGGATTCGTTCCGTATTCGCTGCTGCCTTCAGCTTTGCAAGCTTCTGCTTCCCAGTCGTCGCGGTTTCGATACAACGACACTTCTCGACAGGACAAAGGAGCGCCGACTTTCAATCTGGCAGGGTAGCAGCCTGGAGTGGACTAGCTTCAATCACGTTGACAAGCTCTGAGATTCACTCAGGGCGGGGTAGTAGCCACTCAACTGTCGTATCACCAACAGTCCATTGAGTACCGATTGAGCCTAGGACCGGCTGTCATCTTCATTTCATCTGCCCACGTTTTTCTTGACTATCAGTCGCAGCCCTACGAACATGATCTTTTCCCTGAAAAAGTAGCCTGACGGTTCGTCATCAAGAACATTTGGCTGCCTAGTGTTGACTCAGCCTGATATGCTGCCTTTTCGAAGACCATAAATACCCGTGTCTTCCCCTCCAGCTCTCTTCAAAATTCCTGCCTTCATCATTGGTTGCTCCACTGTGATAGGTCCATTCAAGTCTAGCCGTCTTCAACATCCAATTAATCTCCGAGTATTCTTGCACTGTGCCTGGGTCCTTGACGAGACCTCTCTGCCGTCATCATGGCCGAAGAAAACATTCACAAGCAAGAGTTCTCTATCCGTGACCTACTAACTCGGAGTGTCACACTGTACCCTGCGAGGGCTCAGGTTATTCGGGACCTCAACGAGATCACCCTCAAGGTAAGCTGACCCTCTAGAATACTAAACACAAGGCTGACCTACTGTTTTTAGCCTGGCGCAAATGAAATCACCATCTACGGTCTTACCCCTACCGCCGACGAGAGCTCAATCAAGGTTGATGGGAAAGGCTCGGCGACCATTACTGACATGATGGTCGAACTCATGCCAAATCGAGAGAATTTCAAGGACGTTTACCTATCAGACTCGGACGATGAGGACGCTAACGACTCTGATAACGACGATTTTGAGTCCGATACCGAGTCTGAACTCACCAAAGCTCTCAAGGAGGAGAGCAACCAGAATGATGATGCGTTGAAGAAAGCCCGAGAAGATAAGGCGTCGGCTTCCAGTAGACTAGCAATTCTGGAGAACTACGGCCGAAGTTTGGAGAAGGATCGACCCGAAGACCTTGAAGCATGTGTCCTTGCGTACGGTAAAGAGCGCCGGAAAACGTTCCAGGACGACTTCAACAGCGAAGCCAACATCAAGGCGCTAGAGTTTGAGCGCACCAAAATTCAAAAAAAGCAGGCTAAAGTCCTTTGTGCCACCATGAAGGAGAAGGTGAAAGCCGCTAAGGAGAAGGCCAAGAAGCTGGAGAAGAAACGTCATGCTCACCAAGAAAAACTAGACGCAAAGCGTAGACTCAAAGACGAACGTATCCAGTTCTGGCCGAGGAAGGTCTACCGCGTTGTGTTGAGCCTCGACACCAACTCTGACATGACTCCTGCGTCCTCGCGTCGGGGCTCCATTGATAGTCTTGCGAAGCCCATGTCAGAAGAATCCTCGAGCCCTTGCCAGATTTCTTTGTCGGTCTCCTACATCACCTCAGGAGCTTGTTGGGCACCTCGTTACGATGTGAGCCTGGATACACTTAATAGCTCTGGCCTCATTATCTACCGCGCGGAATTTTACAACACCACTTCCGAGACATGGAAGGATGCGAAAGTCATTCTTTCTACATCACAGACTTCGTTCCAAGGTCTCGGAGAACCAATTCCGTTCCTGCTTCCGTGGCATATCCGCCTCAACAAGGATTTTGGAAAAGACGCCGATGGTACTAGTGGAGCCCTAGTAAGCACCTATGAAATGGAGCACAAGCAGAAAGCTCAGATGGCTGTTTCCAACAAGGCCAGTGAGCCTCGTAACGCTCTATTTGGATTGGGAAACAACGATGGCGTATCCATACAGCCACGAACACAGGCTCCCCAGGCTTATGGCCAACACTACCCTCAACCCTACCAGCAAGCGCTGCAACAGCCATCGCACGCAATGCCCCAAATGCGGATGGCGATGCAGCAAGCTCCGCAAGGAGACCACGGAGGTCTGTTTGGCCAGCCTTCTCTAGCTAACCACGGAGGTCCATTTGGCCGGCCTTCTCCAGCTAACCACGGAGGTCTGTTTGGCCAGCCTTCTCTAGCTAGAACCGCTCCAGACGCCGCGAGAAGGGCCAGGCAAGATTTAGTGGAAGAATCCTATGACTTCTCAGCACAAGACCTCGAAGCCGAGTACGATAAAGGCAATGCGGAGACTATCATTCCAGATCTTCCGACATTGGCGACTCAAGAATCGACTTGGTCTGAATCTGGCCTGACAGCTACGTACGACATCCCAGGCCTTCGCACCATTGCTCCCAGCAATACAACGCGTCGCCAAAAGATTGCATCGATTACGCTCAAGGACATCCACCTCTCGTACCTGATTGTTCCCAAGCTTCGTGCAGCCGCTTTCCTCAAAGCCCGTTTCCGGAATACCTCAGCCATCCCTCTTCTTAAAGGTCCGGCAGGGCTTACACTTGATGGATCGTTCCTTGGTAATACGAATCTCCCTCGGTGCAGTGCCGGGGAATCATTCAATCTTAGCCTGGGCGTTGACCCTAGTGTCAATGTGACCTACAGCAAGCCAGTAGTCAAGCGTAATCAGACTGGCGTCTTCAACAAAGAAGGTAGTGGTGTCTATACTCGTACTTGCACAGTCACCAATACGAAATCGAACCGCGCCTTGGAAGGCGTGGTACTTGATCAAATCCCTGTGAGCGAGGACGAGCGTCTGAAGGTCGGTGTCCTGCAGCCATCAGGGTTGCGCAACGAAGGCGATGTCGCAAAGAGCGGTGTCGGAATTGCAGCTCTAGGGAAATCCACCGAAAAATGGGGCAGAGCAACAGCCGTGCTTAAGAAAGGCGGTGAAGTCTGCTGGGATGTCAAGATCGAGCCCGGCCGAGGCGTCAAGCTTGTCCTGGAATACGAAGCTAGGTTCCCCAGCACAGATATGGTTGTGGGTGTATGAAATGAGGCCGCCCTGCCATCATCATCTCCAAATCATGCGTTGCAGGACTACCAAATGCAGCTAATGCTGCTGGAGCAGCAGAATAAGAAGAGACTTATGATGGCAAGGCAGGAGCAGGATTCGGCATCGGTACCTCAAACCCTTGAACTGCAGGATTGGCAAAAGCAAGAGATGCAGTGGTAGATATTAGCGGCTAGGTTGGATAATGAGTAGATCGGGATGACCGTTGGAAAATATCAGTGCAGAGTGCGTGGTATCGTGATTTTTGATAGCGTGCAGGTACAGTGAAATCGTACTAAATCAAAAGTATTTCTCAACAACCGTTACTTTCTTTCTCCTGATAGTCTGGACTCTGAGACTCTCAGATATCCTGGTGTTTGTTGTCGTTTGCGCTAACTCGGAGGGTAGGGGAATGGCTCCATGGTGCTTTTCATACTCGGTTTCTCGCACCCTCTTGCTTCTTCTTCTCCATGAATGGCGTAATCTACAATTTCCGTTCTTGCGGGCTTGTAACATTTACTGGCAAGCCTTTTCTTCCACTACAGCTCATTCGAATACATGACTTGTATTAAGTCTCAAATCGGCCTTCATGTTGCAACAGGAAAACTCTATACCCTCTTAGCGCTAGCCGCGCAGGGAGATAACAGGTGCCACTTTTCGTAAATGTGGCCAGAAGCACCGAAGAAATATGGAGAAATAAGTGCATCGGCATAGCAGATCAAAAAAATGCCCTAGGCAGCTGCGGCTATAGCACTGGGTAGTTGAAGTATTCATGCTTCAGACTTAGGCTACCGTTATAGCGAAATTGGAGCCGAGAAAGCCTTTATCGGTGCGGTAGAAATGTGCGTAAGCAGAAGGCGCAGATGGTGAATTGGGTACGTGCTTAGACGATCAGTTGCCAAGTCAGATCTCTTTAGTCTTTCTTCCTTTCTCTGTTGCCTATGTGTCTGCTCACGGCTTGCCTGATTCTTTTCAGAGTGCACACTTGGGATGTTCTTAAGATCAAGTTAAAGATATACTCTATGAGAAGATTGCTCTTGGTTCTACCGATTATTGATCCAATCTACTAATCTAAAAACTCGCACTATTTCCCACCTCTTCTTTCACGAACACCAATTCCTTTCCCTGTATACCCCTCCGCTCCCTCCCAACCCGACGTATCCCCCTCAATCTAAATCCTAACACTATCCTCCCACCAATCCAACTCAAGCCCACACTCCTTCACGATCTTCCTCCTCTCACCCTCCAACCAATCTCCCGCCTTCTCAACAACCAACTCCCATACCTTCTCTTCCTCCACCGCAATCAACTCCAGCCAACGAACCACGTAAAGCGTAATCCATACCTTCCTCCGATCTGGATTCGTAGGGTCGGCATCAAAGAGGAAGAAGAAGGATGTGCAGATGTTGAGGAGGGCGGGGAGGTATTCGGAGAAGGTCCAGTAGCCTGCGAAGTCTTGGAGGGAGATTAGGCGGATTACTTTTTAGGCGATGGGAAGGTCGTAGATGGCTTTGAGTTCTGCGGTGGGGGTTTGGAACCCGAGTTTTTCATTGTTGGGCTTGGATGAATTCGACGCTGACCCTAGCTCCCTTGGCCCAGAACGAGATGGGTGCGAGAGCCACGAAGATACGTCTATGGTTCTTTGGACTAACCCGCTGTCTTGAAAGACTCCACGCTTTACTTCTGGCATGGCACATTGGCTGTCTCCTGTGTCCTGGATGCGGTTGGCGAATGAGGAAGGTACTGAGCGGGTCTCAGGAGCTGGGCCGCGGGTCTGCCATGGTGGAGTGGACCTGGAGCTGCCTCGGCCACAAAAGCTGGAACCTCCTCGCCCGCCTCCAGGCTGGCCTCGACCTCGGGTCTGTGGGGTAGAATGGCCAGAAGGAGGATGACGTGATACGCAGCCGTAGAGGCCGGTGGCATCGGATTCATACTTGCTGATTTGCACCCAAGAGCATCGAATTTTTCGTCTTTACCACCGGTGCGTTCAATCGATCCACTTCTCTTAGATCCGGTTTTGGCCTTGCAAAGCGCCTTGTGGGTGCTTTCAGCAGCCCAAATCCCATGTCTTCATCGCTCTCACACTCTTCAGCCTCTTCTGCACGTGACATTCCGTAGTCAGACTGGGTGCCTTCGAATTCCTTGTTTTTCTTGTCATTATCTGCAACAACAACGAAAGAGCAGAATTTCCCGGCTCCGATAAGTTTTGGACCGGAATCTCTAGCTTTAGGGGTCCCTGTGGTGATTTGCCACGTAGAACGACCGATTTTGGAGACTTGTGAGCAGATTCAGGAGACATGAGGAGGTAGGTTGTTGTTCTTGAGAAGGGGAAGAGAGGAGGTAGGGTGCATGGCGCCTGTAGTAGCTTTGGTGTTGTTACGTTCGGGAGGTCCGCGTAGTGGTCCACCTCACCACTGTCCTCCCACCATTGCACTTCGGTTATATCCCGTTCTTCCGTGTCGTTCCATAGCCTGCGTGAGTGATTCGTTGCTGTATGCTTTGCTCTTTGGCCATAGGAAAGAATGGGTGGAGCCGAAGGAGAGAATGTTGAACTTGACACCGACAGGCAGGGACTTCAGGAAAACTTCCAGAGCAGATTTCAGCGTCTGAATCGAAAATCATCTCTGGTCGATTAGGAGGAAGGGAGAATTTCGGGACCAGATCCACCATGAGTGCTCGTTAATTGCGAATGGCTGGATGAGTCTCTAGGAATGCTGTTGGGTTGCCGATGACCTTATTGGAGAATAGGAAGACGAAGTCTTTATCGAGCTGAGCATTTTCTAGGGCGATAGTAGCAGAGCCTCGGTACCATTTAGGATAGCCTTTGGTTTTCGACGTGTTTCCTATTGTAACAGCAACAGGGTGCGAGGGCGACTTGAGACTTTGTATTTGAGAAGTCTCTCCAACGTCAACGTCGACTGTAATACTAATACCGCCTTCCTCTTGACACCGTACTCTCCCGAGCGCCTCAGGTACGTCGCCATACCGGGGCACAATCTTCGTAGGCAAGGTCCATCGCATACCATCGACTTCAGCATCATGCTTAAGCTCGCCAACATACGTGATTTCCACCAAACCCTTGCCACCTGCAGGTATATTACCAAGATTCGTACTGAAAGCATCTGATGCTTCGGGCAGCTGCTCGAGAAGGCCAGCTGTCTCTCCACGAGCGACTGCTTTGTTGTAAGTGGCTTTCGCTCATTTCTTTTCTTTGACGATTCCCCGGAGGGTGCGGTCACCGATTTGGCATCTGAAGCCTACGACGCTGACACCATCGAAAAGGGAGAAGGTGTAGACGCATTCTTGATGGTTTCTTTAGAGGGGTTGCTGAAAGTTTGCTTCAGAGTCGTCTCGGATGTGGTTCGAAGGCTTGTGGTATGCGCTTGGAGTTTCACTTGTGGGAGGTTATGCTTCTTCCAGCCAACTTGATAGTAGCATCCACGCTCGTAGAGCGACGGTTAGTTGGTCCAGTGAGACACTATGGATTGAGTTTTGTAAGATTTTAAGACTTATGTTTTGAGGTTCCGAATGTTTAAAGATGAATGATCTTGATCTTTGGTGGGCTTGATTTGTTATGCTGATGCGTGGTGAGTAAAGATGCAATCGTAGAGCTGGAGAATGCAAGAACTTTATAGCAAGGATTTAATTCGGAATACTGCAAAGCATATGAAATGGAGCACGCTTGGCATAGCAATGACTCAGAACGCGCGAACTAATGGCTGAAAATTTAGGAAGCATAGAGTGCTTCTCAAAAAAGCTCAATCAAAACTAAGATTCCAGGCACCATTTCCAAGACTTCATGTGCAGTGGGTACCTACAGTAGAGACGGTCGTGCGAAGCACCTGTCAAGCCTTATAGACAAACCTTTCGGTAGAGCTTGAGCTCCGAAATTGGTAGCCTTTGCAATGAAAATGGCTTGCCGGTAAGGCGTTTTGCTGAAATCTTGTGTAGTCTTCAGCCTTGCCTTTTCAGACCCGCCAAGGCATGTCTTGCGCATGATTCTGGCTGGGGACAGTCTTAGGCAGTAACAGCAATTTTGTCGTGCCATACTCAGCCAAGGGCATCTAGCTAGTCTCAGTACCATGAGATATGTCATGTGTAGAGAAGTATCCGACTCAGTCGATGAATCATAGGTCAAGACTCGCTCGCTGGAGGTTAGCCAGTTCGTCAGCGCCTTTCATATCTCTGGGCATTCAATTCTGAACAATACGGATGGAATCTTGGATTAACAAATTATTTTTCGTGATCTCGTTCACTACTGTCACAAATATCAATCTCAATTTCTTCCCTTCATAAAAAATCATTGATTTCTGTTAGCCCCAAGGCTTTCAACATAAGCAAAGCACTAGTCGGGCGTCTGAAGGGCAATACCTTAAGGTCTCACCCCGGTCGTATTATCGACTACTTGTCATTCTCCTTCTCATCCAAGCACACACATAGGGCTGCAATCATCGTAAGGTCCACGTTCGGTGCAACATGCACGAAATACTGCGTCATTTAGTACTGGCCCATCAACATCACAAGGAAACATACAGTGTCCTTGTCAGCAAAAATCTCCCTCATGTTGAAGAAACTCCGCGAGATATGGGCGACGGGCTGGCCTCCAAAGGTGATGTTTGCAGACCGATCGAACCAATCACCACGGACATCTAGCTCGACTTCGTGGCCGTCGGAAGCGTTCTTGAAATAGACGCTGGACTTGGAAGCAAGTACTACCGCATTGTTAGATCATGATAGGGAGATGTCCATGACAGCTCTAGGGGAGTCGCATATTCACTGACATGAAAATTCGCCTTTGACGACAAAGAGATCCTTGCCATTGGGTGCTTCAGCATGAAAGCTCCTGTGGATTGTGAAATGCTTGTTCTTCAGGGCGAATAGCTCATTGCCCTGGATGTCGGTAAAGACTATAGGGATGCAAATTAGCTATAGCTCATACTATGAAGCTGCTCATTCATGTAGATCCGGGAAGAACATTATTGCAAGAGCGGTTTCTACCTGTGACTTACTTTTCTTGTCACTGAGAGACAACACCTTGCCCTTGCATTTGCAAACCTCAAGCCCAGCAACTGTCTTGACGGTAAAGTCATCGCCGGTCAGAGAGAAGGCTTTCTCTTTCATGTGAAGGGTCACAGGCTCCGGATGGCATTGCGATAGGAGCGGTCCGAGAGGTGGGTTGAAAGCTGCAAGCGGCGACATTTTTGAAAAGAGAGTTCTTTGCAGAGACTGTAATGAGTTACTTAGGAGCTGTGCGTTAAAGATGGTTGTTTGTCTTTAAAGGCCGAGTGGTTGGCGCCAAGACTTAGTAAAGCCACTAGTCCAATCTGGGTGTAGTCTGCCAAGCCACCGGTGCTGACTCATCCATTTTATTTCCAACGACCCAAATTTTTTTCCCTGGGCGCCCAATAGCCAGAATTTGAAATCCTCTCAATCTGGCTTAGTGTGATATCTGTTAGTAGTCACCAAACAGCACAAAGAGCTCTCGAATACTAGACACATTTGCCTGGAGAGCTCACCATACATCCGGTGGCTACGTGCGGCTGAATCTCGCGCTACGGAAAGTCCACCTCTTTAGGCTTAGCTCGTGCCGTGCATTTCGCTTGCGAGTACGAAAGCGAAACGTTTAGATGCAGGCTTAATGGGTAATCATGAGGATGTCATCGTTTTAGGCGGAGGGGGAATGGTATAAAGAGTCAGATGTTCGCTGTTCTGGCATTCTCTCATCAATATTCGACCCTGCAAGTCTTACGCGTGCTTTGATCTCAAGTCCTTTTTAGAACTGATAAGGTAGGATATTCACCTTAATTCTCTCTATATACTCCCACTACCTATGCCATCTCCTCTTCCTCAGTTCTCACAATGTCCCCACCTACATCCTTCAATCCCAACACGCACGGCTACATCACGTACGGCCCCCTCGCCAACTGCACCCTCGCTCTCTGCAACCCCCTCTACAGCGTCTATGAATACCGCCCTTCCATCTCCGCCAACGCAATTTTTCTTGCCCTTTTCGGGCTCGCGATGATCATTCACATCATCTTAGGACTCAAATGGCGGACATGGGCATTCGTGTTCGCCATGTTCTGGGGTTGCATAGCAGAGATGATTGGGTATGGTGGGAGGATCATGCTGTGGGAGGACCCCTTTAGCTTTACAGGATTCTTAATGCAAATTAGTGAGTGCTCCCCTAGACTGGTTTTCTCAGCCGAGGATAGAAGGGATAAATGATAATCAATCATAGTTTGCATAACACTTGGGCCAACGTGGTTCACTGCTGCTGTCTATCTGACGCTGTCGAAGATGTGAGTATAATTAGTTAGCCCTGCTCGAGTCTCTGATAGCTGACCGTGCATAGTGTCGTCTATCTTGGCCCCGAGTATTCCCGCTTTTCGCCAAAATTCTACTACTGGGTCTTTATCCCCTGCGATATACTTTCCCTGATCCTGCAAGCCGTAGGAGGCGCCCTGTCTTCTACATCTTCTGGGGGAAGCAAGACAGCTGTCGATGTCTCCATTGCCGGTCTCTCCTTCCAAGTCTTTACGCTCGTGGTCTTCATCTCGCTCGCATTGGAATTTGGCATCAGATATTCGCGAGCTCAACGCACGGATAGCAAGACACCTTTACCGGCATCATTCAAGATATTTGCTGGTTTCCTGTCTTTGGCTATTATACTTATCTTAATTCGGTGTGCATATCGTATTGATGAACTGAGTAATGGGTATAATGGGCCGCTGATACATAATGAGGGATTATTTATTGGGCTTGAGGGAGTGTAGGTACTACCTGAACTGTTGAGCTTCATTTCCTGACAACGTCTATAGTATGGTTATCGTTGCAGTCTTCTGCCTCATGATTGCACACCCAGGCCCAGTGTTTGCCAGGGTGGAATCTGATGGGCGTATGAATGCTTTGGGGGAGCCAAAGGTCAACTTCGATAGTGAGCCACCGTTCGCACAGGAGACCGTATGAACAGTACACTATAGAAGGTAAACGAATGTGTGTTAGAATAAAGACGCTAGATGGGATTTGTAACTTCAGCCCATGATATCGATAGCTTTGCTCGCTTGTGACCGTGTGACACAAAAAGCGGGAACACCGCTCTCTGCATGTAAACTCTTTGCAAAACGCCCCTCCATATCTGGAATTTCCCATGACCTTCCCCACTAGAGATTGAGGGTTCATCAAGCCAACGTGTCTAGTGTTCGAGACGTCTTCTGCTGTTTGGAAGCTACTAGTCCAAATTGACCATAGTCTGCCAAGCTACGGATGCTGATTCATTCAGTACAATTTTTGTCCCCTAAAGGGCCCCTAAGCCCGTCCTTGTCAGATCTCCGGGCGCGTTCAGGGTCGACTCCCTGACGGCTCCGAGTCCCACGTTGCATTCCATTTGTCCTATAACAAGCCAGGACGCCCAACAGCCAGACAATAGGAACCCCTCAATCTGGCTTAGTATGCCTGACTCAGTGGTCAACTCGAGAACATCGCAGCCAAATAGAACAAGACCTCTCGGTTACTGGACTCGTTGGCCTTCAGAGCCCACCATACATCCATGCACATCCACTCAGTTAGGTTCTTGGAGACCGAACCTCCATGTACATAGCCGTGTGTAAATGGCTCAGTTGCTGCTGGCTCATCTGGTAGAGGAGACCATCGTGCCTACAGGTTGTGAAGCTTACACTCGGTTCCGCAAGGCGCCAAATAACAAGGCTCGCGTTCGGCAGGTTGGCCAGATAACTCGGATAATCCCCCAACTCGACGTTCATTATTCCTGGTAGTAAGCAGTGAAGAGACAAAGAACTTGGATCTGGGCCCCGAACACATTTTGGATCGTTACTCAGTGATCACATAGTTGGGTACAATCTTTGCAAATTAAACAGCCATGGCACAAATTCGAGGGGCTCTCATCCGGAAGATTTTGGAGCTAAGGAGTAAAAGTAATCAACAACATGTGCGGAGGTTGCCCTTCCGACACCCGAGCTATGCACATCATCCTCTCTTCTCACCAACTCACCCTGCCGCTATAGTCAGAGTGTCCCACTTTCCAGGGATGGCAGCACCTTTTGCGGCCCTGGCCCCGGAGATGAAGAGGGAGATTGCGAGTCACATTTCAGTGACGGACTCCAAAAATTTGCGTATGGTCTGCTCGACATGGGAGCCATTTCAATCGTAAGCTAGGGACAGTTTAGAAGCCGCTATCGCAGCACCAACCCACATACTGCTTGCCATTACGCCTCAGTCGTTCCTTCAATACTTTCTCTAACGCCTCCAAAGCATCAGTATCAGCTCTCCATTCGCGGTTCGACTTCGAAATAAGCGCAGTGATTGACCCCTGACTGCCATTGCAAGAGGAGTCGAGATCCAAGAATTGCGCGTAACGACGCTCGGTGATTGGCGTCTCCATCTGCGCATAATTGTGAATATCGTAGTCATACTCTGGCTTCGGTTCCCCACCAGAGGGATCGATCTTGACTAGACTCGTGTTCCTCATGCGGAAGACCTCCAATTTTGTCATCTCTTACGTTATCCTGTTCAACAAATCGGCCCATCGCCGAGCATGGAACATCACTATACGCCTTCCGCTTTTAGGATCTCTTTGATACATGACTCGAGCCTCATCACCATATTCAATGTCTTCATCAAAGAAGTCCATACCGAAGAGGATTCGACAGTCCCATAGGTACAGCTTTGTTATGCTCTGCGCATGTTCCAATATCCGTTCGAATTGATAGCGAAGCCCAAAAGTGTATTTCCCCAAGACAAGAAGTTGTAAATTCGGAAGGTGAACATTACCAAAATCCACGATGGGGGAATATCCCCAGAAGGTTCTGCACTGAAAGCGTTCGAGGGGGTATCGGTGGATGAGTGCGGTCAATCCAATCTCGAGTCAAGGCATCTAGGATACATTTCTGCATAGATCGACACTGTCCGAACGTCAGCCAGCTTGTTGGCGCGCTAAAGCGTATGTCAGCCTTGTTGAGCTGCTTGAAACGGAGACATTGGGTAAGGGCGAGGTCGGCAGGTCCTAGCGCACATGAACTCTACCACTCTATTAGTTCGAAAGTTGAATGCGGCAACTTGAGGACTTACAGCATATGACGTGTCAAGCATCACTTCACGAATGAATGGTCTGAGTCGAGATGAGAATACTATCCGTCTGAGCGATCGAGGGCTGTCAGGCTTAAGCGTTATCCGTTCAAAGACACATTTTTTGGCAAGCTGCTCCCATGTTGAGGATATCAGGAGAAGCTGTCGGGCATCTGTTGGTGGGACGTGGTTAATGATCATTTCTTTGATCTTTGTTGGCAAGGTCCCGAGAGAGGGTGTCATTTTTCCTTGCTGATAGTGTCAATACTTCAGGGGCTCAGCCTTCGCTGTGTTGAGAAGATTGAGACTTGGAAATGAATATGATTCATCCTGGGTGTTACGCTCCACGAGTCCAGTGAATGTGTCACACAAAAGGTCATCTGCCTTTCTCAGCGCATTCCTGAGACCAGGTTTGACAGCACGTACGACGACTATTCGAGAGTAGAAGAAGTCGAGAAGCGCTCTGAGGCACTGTATCACAAACTTTCTGTGGAATATAGCTGGGGTGCGCGGCCATGACTTCAAGTGTCACGAGTGTAAGCAAGTAACGCATTGGTGGATATTTGTTTGCGTCAACATTGTAATACTTCGAGCGGCTGCGGCCGTGTAAAATGGTGACACGATACTGGAAAGGACATCTTTAGGATGTAAGCACAGTTTGAGATTACAAGGGCAGCCAGGTTGAGTCTGACCTCTCGTGACGCACTTCGTTGGCACCTTAACACATGAGGGGTCCCAGCTCCTTTCTCTCACAGCCAGTGCCTATCCGTGGTTTCCAACTTAGAGAATCCTAGACAACATTGCATAACACATGTGCAGTTACGTGGCGAACACATAACACAGCGGGGAATTTTCTTTATATTCCATGACTTCCCACACCCTAGAGTTGCACTTCCAAACTTCATTGCCACTGACAGGAAAAGTGTGGCGTCTCCTTTTCACAATGCACCTATAGAACTCAAGGAAGCGATTATCGACCACTTGCTGCCTCAAGAAGCCCGTGTACTCCGATTGGTCTCGTCAGAATGGAAGACGCTCGCTCACACGCGTATCTTCGAACGCGTTGCACTTCACCACAACTACGCCAGCGCCGGACGGCTCGAGAATATTTTGCTTTCTACTCGTTCCAAACCATGTATTCGAGAGATCAAATTTGAGTCGAGAAAACTGGTAAGCTTCCACTTTCCAGAATCTATAAACAATCTAATCGATGCCAAGGATGATCTTCTGAACGAGCTCCACGGGCAGGTGAACTATGTCCTTGCCTATTTTCTCCAGTCCAAGCAGCTTGAGGAAGTCGATATGCGCTTCACCAAGCCTGGGCATTTCGGTCTATTGGACCAGTCCCCTTTTTGGCAGAGGGATGCCCTCTCAATACTAGTCCGGGAATGGAACAAACCTGACAATTAGCCATTGCATCTCCGGTCACTCGCACTGCAGTATCTGCATCCTGAGTTTCAACGACCCTGCTTCGCTACTCTTATGCCTGTTGATAGGCATGATCATCCCTCGGAAGAGACAATACGAGACGATCAAGAGACAAGATCTCGTGTTGAGCTTCTGCTAAGCCGCTTTGAGGCACTCAAATTTCATATGTGGTCTCCAAATTCCAGCTCCGGTGCCGACTTAATAGGTGAAATTTAGACCGAAGATGGGCTCAGAGGAGATCTCACGAATTCTATCAACACTTTCCTGGATGTTGGATAGCACCGACCAAGTCCAATCCGAATACCCTCGTGCTGTCTGCAAATCATTGTACGTGCATCTTCTACTTTATTGTCCTCCCTTTCATGCCTCCCTTGGATATTAAGCCATACTTAAGGGGTAAAATACACGCCTCCGCTCTCGAGCATATCTTGCAACCCAAGCAATATCAAGCAATATCAAGCAATATGACTGCTAACCCCAAAATGTATATATAGATTGGGGGTTCTTCCCTAAAGTAGACTTCCGCGGCACTTGTCTCCCAAATCTGCAAGTCCTCGCCCTCAGAAAACATACCTTCAGCCACGACTGGCAAACCGGCTGGATTCTGAGCCACTCAAACAGCCTCAAGAAATTCTACCTACGCGATTGCTTAATGCTCTATAGAATTTCTCACATCTATAGCAGGAAGGATCCATTCGACCACGAAGGATACATTCGAAGTCTTCGCAACATACGGGACAGTGATCTTCATATGAGGAATCAATATTATGATCATAAACGCTGGGCAGATAGTCTGACACAGTTTGCTACGAGCCTATAGAACTTGGAAGTCTTCCGGATGATGAATATCGACGTTGAGGAAGAAAATCTGGAGCCATTTGATGAGCGAGGCACAGCTGGGACAGAGAACATCCACGACCACGCTGAGTTTGAGACGCTCCTGAACGAGAATCATGATGTGCAGTTCTTGAGAGTTACAGGGGTGCGAAATGGATATATGTTTCCCAGGATGAATACGACTGGAAATCAAAGCGTGACTGGCGAGTTGACAATGAAGCTTTGGAAGCGTTGGAGAAATTTGTTAGCGACCGGTTGATGATTATGGGTAGGCGTTATGTTGGTCATATTGGTCCTCGTCCTAAGCCAGCTTAAGCTTTCTACCGTATCAGACATGGGAGCAAGGATTTCAGATAGGTAGTTGGGATGCGTGTAAATGTCGCCACATTGTTCAGTCTTTCTCGGTTGATACATCTTTTGCATTTAGAGCGGAAACGTGCTCGAAATATCTCTCATGTCATGAAGGGTTACAGATCTTATTATTTTAGGAAGTAGAGATATACATGAATCCTCTTATGCAAAAGTATACACAATAGTTATTAAGGAATGCGTGCCTTCCGCAATAACATCTGCTTATAACGTCCGATTGTGTGGGACAACGACATCGATGAAAGATCTCTCGGAAGTCTTGCATATGCAATTCGCAGATCGTTCTACATACCATCGTTCGCAATCGCTACGTACATGCTCGATGGCATCATCGGCAAGCCGATAGTGCGGGGAAGCCAACACCATTTCTCTCCTACCAAAGATTTCCCCACTCAGAGGGTCAAATTTCCCACAGGGGGTTATCTTGTGTGTCGTCAGCTTACAAATTATTAAGATAGGAGGAAACATTAACGTCCGATTAGTAACCCTCCACCTCTCCGGCGTATAAACCAACATATCCAAATACTTCTCATAATTCACCAACCCCATCCCCGCCTTCGGTCCCGTCCCGACGAACGTAGCAGTCAAATAAGTAATCGCAGTAGCCTCCTCGCTGACGACATCAATAAACTGCGTACCATACGAGTGCTGGGTGAGCGTATTCTCGAGAGCCGGAGTGAGGAATCCAATGATAGCTGGAATGCGATAAAAGTTCCCCGTTGGTGGAGGGGAGGCGAGGGGGGCATCCTCGCTGAAGAGTTCGGGGAGGATGGTGTAGTTCTTTGAGTCGACTGAGAGGGAATATTTTGCGAGTGTGTTTTTGATCTGGACGTCGGCGGAGGCTTTGGCGAATACGGTGGCAGAGGGGAGAATAGCTAGGGCGGGGAGGATTAGGGACAGGGAAAAGTTTTTGAAATGCATTTTGCACAGGGATGATCGAAGAATCGGAGGTGAAACGATTGATGGAATGATTATGTTTTTGAACTTACCACATTACCTTCTAGGTGCTTTACGTCCAACCCCGCAATGATGGCATGCAACCTGCTGAAAAATGACTGGCGGAAGAGATACTGATCAGGCCGTCCAGTCAGAACTAGAGAGGACCTGCATACTTAGAACGAACCCTGAGGCGTCGGGTCTTAGGGCCCGCGGCAATGGTTCTCCAAGCCAATTGACAAGGTGCATATAGGGAAAGACATGTGAACCCGAAAATAATTAAGAAGAGACGACAAGCGCATGTATTTGGTTGAGAATGGACATTTTTACCGAGGATGCTCAAGTTCCCCACATTGTGCTGGCCTAAGATGTTCTAGCGCTGCCACGCAGCATTCAACGTAGAGCTGCAGGGAACAACGAACATCCTTGAGCTAAGTCTGGACTGGTATGCTTGGCCTTGCTTCAGTAGCATCTCTTCAGAATGAAATCTTACCAAGAAAACTACGAATTCTATACTGAAATACAACACCCTAGAGTATGCAATTTTCCAACTCCACAAATTTTCAGTTCAAAAGATGATTGTATCGCCTACCTTTTCGCAAAACCCACACTCATTACATCAATACACAACATCTTACAACCGCCACCACACTCATAACCTTTGCGAAGTCAGGTCTCCTTCTCGCTCCCTTCCCCTCAAAAGCCACAACCCCCGTCTGCGCCGCCCCAGGTCCAAACCCACTCATGACCCATCCACCTACACCTACAGCCTCCGTACTACTCCCAACCACGACATCCGTGCCTCCAGCGGCAAAAGAAACCGGTGTACCGCTGACGGTAATGGCCCAACCTTTCCTCAATGTCTGCCCGCCAATGATGAAATCTCCCGCTGCATCCTCCGTGTAAGTTTGCACTGCGAAAGTAATCGTCGCGGTGTCAGATCCGGTGATGGTAGCAGTACCGAGAATCTGAGTGCTGCTTCCGATGACGGCGGCCGTTCCTTCTGCGCCATTGACGGTAATAATTGCGCCTTTTGTGAGAGGCTGACCGTCGATAGTAAAGGCCGAGGAGACGTCAGCTGTATACGCTGTGCCCTCGAAGCTGAGAATTAGTGCTTCAGTGAATGTTGCTGTCGGAGCAAGCAGCTGGGTGCTTGTTCCTATATCCGCGAATGTACCGCTCACGGCAAGGGAAATTGAGCTACTTGAGACAAAAATGGCGCCACCTGGCGTCAGAGTTTGACCATCGATAGTAAACGCGGAAGACACGTCCGCTGCGTAGGTCATGCCATTAAATGTGAGGACCGGCGTTTCGGTGGGCGTCGTCATCGGAGCCAGCAATTGGCTGCTTGTGCCCACAACAGCAATCGTACCCCCAGGGACAAGGGAGATGGGGGTATTTGAGATGGTAACGGCGCCCCCTGGTGTCAGAACCTGGCTGCCGATAGAGAAAGCCGAGGAGGCGTCAGCTATATAGGCCGTGCCACCGAATGTAAGGATTGGTGCTTCAGTAGGTGGTGGCGGCGTAGCTAGTAATTGGGTACTCGTTCCCACGACTGCCATTGCACCGCCAATGGCAAGAGAAATAGGAGTATTGGAGACGGTAATAGCGCCGCCTGGTGTAAGAGTTTGGCCTGCAACGATGTATTGAGAAGCCGAATCGGCGGTGTATGCGGCGCCAGCGATTTTAAGCTGGCCTGCCGATTGCACTGCAATCGGAGTGATTAATGTCTGTTTGACTGAGCTGGAGCCAATCGCTGCAACAACACCGTCCGATGCAAGGTATATCGGCGTACCAGAGGGATTTATAGACGAGCCTGGAGCAAGCGTTTGACCGGCGACGATAAAGTGAGGTGCGGAGTCCGCAGTATAGGTGGAGCCAGCGAATGCCAGGACGGGTTTTTACTGAGACTGGGTCACTGTCGCTGGATCATTGCTTGGCGGTTGAGGATTTGTCCGTACATCGTTGTTCAAGGGTTGAAGACTTGCTGCTGGGTCAATCCTGCTCACCGTGGGTGAAGGCTACGGGCCGCCTTGAGACGGAAGATCTGCATTTGATGGTTAGCTACTCCCCACTGGATTACCCTCGTTTGTAGAGGTGAAGTCGGCGGATCGCCTCCGGACTGAGGAGCAGCTTGTGATGGATGTTTGGGTTCTCCCGTGCTGTCGGGATCCACGTTATTCGGTGCCTGGGTACTCTCCCGTGGATCACTCTCGCTCGGTAGAGGTGAAGGCGCTGGGTCGCCTTGGGAAGGAGGATCCGCTTGTGATGGATCTTGTGGTTCTCCTGTGCTATCAGGATCCGTGTTTTGGTCATATTGGGGACGCCCTGCATTGGGAGGCGCTAGCTGTTTATTCAACGTTGGCGACGGCGAGGCGCTTCTGGGCGCACCGGTCATTGGAGCTAAAGAATGCAGTGGAGTGGACGCTGGAGCTGCACTGAGAGGTGGATCCAAAGTTTTTGAGGGACCGGGTGCCAACAAAGCGTTGGTCGGAACAAGGACGCGGGGAGGATCGTGGATATTACCTAGTAACAAGTATTGCATGGCAGAGTCGTCATAATTCGACCAAGCAGGATTCAAAGCTTGCACTTGAGAGGGTAGCGCCAGTCTAGGGAAGCAGTCATCGTAAGAAGATGCGCTATAGTTGTTTGGTGAAATCGTGCAATTTGAACGCAGTTCAGCGTAGTTGATTGCGCTAGGTATGTCGCTGTCATCTTCCGTGCACAAGTCCGATAGATTGAATGCAATTGTCGTGCTGGCAATTGTCGTGCGGATGGTTCCACAGTCGTTGGTCGCAGCCACATCATTAGAGATAACATATGCTGAGGGAGATATGCTAGGTAACGAAGGGTCAGTAAATTCCAACGTCCAAGCAAAGACACAGCTTACTATGTATACCCATCCGAAAATATAGAGGCAACATTTCGTACCGGCACTGGCGTTGGCTAGTATATCAAGTTAGCACTCGCGACTGTTAGGTCGCAAGACAAGGCATCGCAACATGGTGATGTATAGGTCGGCGCTCATCGGGTGCTTGAGGGGTCATTTGTGGCAAGAAAGCTTGTGAAATCTGCTGCCTCGAGCGAATAGCCGCGGTTGCGTGCACTGGGATTCTGGCCAGAGAAAAGAGGACCCGCATTGTTAACTTGGAACTCATTCCACCCAAAACTGGACATGACAGGTCCACTCCAGTACTTGTCAAATCGTGATGGTGGCGAACTCTCCTAACATGGACCGTCAACCAAAAAAGGTTAGCAAAACTTCAGGCCCATTCTGCAAGAGACGTTGAACTTACCCGTGTCACTATAGTTCACGAAGCAGCCTGGATCGCAGCAACGAGCGAGCGGCGCCGAACCGTCTGCTTCTGCAGCAGTCTAATTGAGCATGTGATTGGAGTGGGTAGCATTACTATAGCTCTGGTCGTTGCTCGGTACCGAGCCCTGATTCTCGAATGGGAACGCGTTCGAACAAGTAGCGACGAGCATCAATACAAGGCCGACCTTCATCTTGGCAGTCACCAATATATCAGCAGCCGATGTAAGCGGCAATCCAAGGAATCCAGAAGGTCGCAACAAGCTTTTGAGCGGACAGAGACCCGAAAGATGTATAACACTAGAGCAAATATAGCAAAGAAAACGGAATGAGAAGGCCTCTTGAGCAATGCGGCGCCCTGGACGACCACCTTTCTATGAGGCAATTCCGTGCTTGTTTATGAAGAGATATAGCTGTCAGGAGAAAAGGATAACTTAGTCATAGTGTTGCATAGCCCTGTTGCTTTTGAAAAGCAATCACGCTGGGAAGAGTTTTCAGCCTTACTTCGCATGATTTGGCAGCGCCCCAGACCGAGCCAGACTCAATTTTGGGGCTGGACATCTGTGGCTTCTTCTTGGTCCCATAAGTCATCGACTTCCGTCCCATAGTATGTACCTTAGTGTGCATAATGCGCACGAAAGGCAATCCGCTTCGAGCCTTCTTTTGGCTGTGCTGGGTAAGGCTAAGACGAGGACGAACATGCCTGAGGAGCACTTGCATAATGTATTTGGGACTTGACACTTTGCATGCTTGAAAGCCCACTAAATGATCCACCTGAACGAATCGATGGTTAATAATCCATACGGATTTAGGGCTGAGTTGTTGAAGGATTCTTTACAGCGGGAAGTCTTTGGGGACGGAACGAAGCGGCTCGGCCCCCTTCTGCAGGCTGGAGTCCAAGGGTCCGGGATGCCTCATTCTTTCCATCACCCCGTTCATCTACATAGATGGCACACAAGGTCGTCCTGCGCCAATGCCCTTCTCTCGATCTTGGCGTGGCAATTTGCGACAAACTCCTTCAAAGCTCTAGCTTCTGCCATTCTCGACCAGGTCTTTGATGACGCTTTCTCTCCTGCTGGCAGCATATTGCTGTCCCGTCTATTCGGCGTCGAGGATCGCGATGTCCGTTCTTGTCCAATCTTGCTTAAACTTGCCTCCCGGCTCACTTCACCTTGCTCATAATAGTCTCAGGTCCGCGCTCCACGTAAACCTCACTCGCTTTCGCTTTCACACTGCTCAGCATCGCCCTGTCCCAATCATCCCTAGCCCTCAAAACACTCTCCACCCAACCCATCTGCACATCCCAATACTCCCTCTTAAACGCCTCATACACGGTCACCGCCGCTTGCTTGTCTGCCTCCAGTAATCTAACCAGATAATCCACCACCCGCCATTTCCGCTTAATACTCGCGAAATCCGGGAACTTGCCAAAGAAATCAAATGTGGTTAGGACGTCGTCTTTGAATTTCTCTGTAAAGGGGTCACCGCGACGGAATTTCGCGCCTTTGTTACGGACTGAGCAGAGATAGCGAACTAGGAGCTCGTCGGCGAGTTCTTCGGCAAAGATGTCTTGCATGGAGTGGTGCAGGACGTCTTTGTAGTCGCCGATGTAGTCTTCGAAAGTCGTGATAATGCGTTTCATGCCGAATTCCGTGTACCATTTTGGGGTAAAGAATTCGGGAATCACGGGGCGGAAATCGACAATGAAGATCAACGAGACGAAAGTTGTGATGCAGTGCGTTCCCAAGTCTACGAAACCGTCGCGTAGGGCTTCGCATTCGGCGTTTGCGCGTATCATGTATTTAGGGGAGACGAGGGTTTCGAAGTCCCGCTGGAAACGTGTCAGGTAGCCTACTTGGCCGGACTCTTCGTGGTCGTCTATGCATGCTATTTGGTCGTTGGCGACGGCTACGAGCCAGTCTTGCAGGACTTGCAGCCCTTCTGATTCGGCGGAAGGGGTTTTATATTTTGCGGATTCGTCATCGACCATTCTCTGCCAAAGGGATTGGCGCTGTTTGAGGGCCACGAACATAGCATCGATGACACCTTCGGCGACATCGTTGCGGCCTGAGTTTCCGGCTACGAGGAGCTGTTCTCGCAGCATACGCCACATGTCTCCAAGGGTCTTGGTACGGAAGTAGCCGTGCTCGTTGGTGTCGAGGGAGTCGTGTTGGCGCTCTTTGAAGGATTTCTGGTCGGTCTTAAACATGCGGTCCATCCATTCGTCGACGGATTTGACTATCAATTGCCGGTATTCGCGGATGACTTCTGGTTCTCTGCTGTCGAGGACTGGGAGCTGGAGATCTGCTTGGGACCAGCCTAGTTTGGCCATCTTTTGGTAGTATTTTTCAACCCAGTCGACGATTGCGAGCATGTGTGGTGGACTGAGCTCGGGGTCGTCGATACTTTTGATGAGCCAGTTGTGCATTAGACTGTGGTAGATGTCTGTGTATGTTCTGAAAATCTTCCACTTCTTTGGCATCAACTCCGTCATGCCTTGCTTGACGGCGAATAGCTCGTTGAAGTACCAGGCCATTATTTTATTAAGTTTGTCGGGGTCTTCGAGGAACTTCTGTTCTGCAGCGTCGAACTGGTCTTGGGCGTGCATCTCGATGGCTTCTAGGAATTTCTCTTTATAGCCGCGTAATTGCCTGGAACTGCTGTTCATCGACTTGAACCTGGAAGCCAGGTCTTTGTATTCTCGTTGAGCGTCTTGTAGTGCTTTGACCTTTTTATCGCTCTTCTCTTCCTCCTCGATGATCACGGCTAAGCGCACCACCATGCTGTGGTTGTCTGTCTGTATCAGATGAATCAAGTTCATACATGCTGTCCCAATATGCTCATCAAACCAGGTCACCACGTCGTCCAGACGGTCGAAGTGATTCTGTAGGGTGTTCTCCAAAGATGCATCCGAAGCTTTTTTGATCTGGTCCATGGCATCATCTCGTATATCCCGTAGCTGTGTAAGCCCGTAATGCACGTTGAGTATATTTGGCTGATTTTCAAGATCCTGGTCGTCCTCAGTCAGGAGCCTCGCGAGCTCATCAAGTCTGCTGTCGAAAGATTCGATATTCGCCTTTATGGTCTCGACTTGAGAAAAATTTCTGTGCACCTGGGAGACCAGATTGATATTGGGGAAATCCCGGATCATATTCTGTGACTCGGCGCATAGCTTGTCGATCTTCATGAGCTCCTCCTTGATCTGATTGACCGTTCTTTGCCCATCCCCAATTGAGTTCATGCCCGACTGCGTAATCTCCAATTGCTCTTTGAGCCCGACTTTGAGCTGGCCATCGACCGCCGCCTTCTTGCGAATGAACTCTGACTTTAGAAAGGAAATCTTGTCGAGGTCTTCGGGGTGCCGTAGTAGCTCCGCGAGCTGTACGGTCACACCGTCCGTGTCGGCCATTTGGCCGGCTTCAGCTCGTGCTATCGGTGTTGAAGTTGGAGACTGGCAAGCTGGCTTGGCATCGTCCCAAAACCGCGCTAAGTTTTCTCAGCTCGAACCTATCTCAACTTCTTCAAACACTTCTGCACTGAATCAATCGCATACTTCTCAACTTCGCAGCAACTCTAAATTCGTATATAGGGCTACACAGAGTAAGGCTTATCCTATCTTTATTTTAGCGTTAGGTGCCACCTTGGGCTGACTTGCTACGAAGCACGCATAAAGCAATTCCCCTAGATTCTCTTCGCGTCCACCTTGCTATCTTGTCGATATTGTCAACACTATGCCGTTCTTCAAGATCACTCTCATCCGATCATCAATTGGCCTGCCCAAGAAAACGCAGGGCGTGCTCAATGCTCTGGGCCTACGAAAGCGAATGGCGACCGTCTTCAAGCCGGTCAACCCCTCGACCGCAGGACAAATTATGAAAATCAAAGAGCTAGTTGCGGTATCGGAAGTCGAGTCGGCGATGACAGACGCTGAGATGCGAGCATTGAGGAAGCCGGATCCGGGATACTACATTGAGACGCCAGGTTTGGGATGAGGAGGTGAATGAGTGGATAGATGGACGTAAAAGATTTCTCCAGCAGCGGCGCCGACGAAAGGTACAACGACTCTTCAAGTTCGCCTCACACGAGAGAGACCGCTAGCAGAAGAATATCGGAGACTGCTTGCAACACGGTATATCTTGTCACTGGGATTTACTCGCCACGGCAGCTGGCTATATTGCAAAAAGTTAGTGGGACACGCAAGGAGGGAAGTGTTGAACAGGACCGTCGGGGCGTGGCCTTTGGCAATTCGGTCTGCCACATGGCCGGTTTTACAGAGCATGTCGCATAGTGTGGCTGGAGAACGCAAGCTTTTGGTACAAGTTCGAGGAGTTCGAGGTGCTTGGTTATCTGCGAGTATGGACGAGATTTGCACCGCAATTGGCAGTGCTGTATATAACATAGCTCTCCAGAGAGAAATACCAACAATGAAGCACTCCAATATACAATTTCGCTCTGTTATGCCATCAATCCAATAGGGCCGATTCAACCTAATTGGACCAGATTTATGCCAAGCAATTTGCTCCGAATGCATGCGTCACTGCGCATATAAAAATCTCTACCAAGACATCCATAAAACCTTTCTCCTCATACTGTTACACGAAACACACACCATGACCAGCCATACTTGCTAGCCTTGGCCTTTGGCATACTTCCCCTCCTCTTCGACCATGGGGAGCTCTCGAATGCCCGTCAGTCTCCGCAGCACCCTCTCAACCTCGAAGGCAGGGCCTAAAGGCAACTATCTTTATATAGGCGCGGATCTGTAGGCTCCCTGATATCCGAAGTTCCCGACTACGGTATTGACTGCTATAACAGTCTCCGAAATCTTGTATTTGTCTTCTTTCTCATAAGATGGACGCGAAAAGCAGCTCTACAACTTAAAGGTCGCGGACTATTTGGAACGGTAGCAGAAGCCTATATTTCGATTCGAAAGACACTCTATGGAATGTTCCTCAGGAGTCCTGGTGTGCGGAATAAAGTCCAAGCGCAGGTCGCAGAAACCCTCGCCAAACTTGAAGGGAAGCTGGTGCCTAAGGGACCGGGCATAAGTCGATATCTCACATTACCAAAGGAGGGATGGACGGAAACACAAGTAAGAGGAGAGTTGGAGAAGTTAGGGGAAATGGAACATACAAGATGGGAGGATGGGCTTGTCAGTGGAGCAGTATACCATGGCGGAGACGGCCTCATCAAGCTGCAAGCAGATGCTTTCCAGAAGTTCAGTGTATCGAATCCGATACATCCAGATGTATTCCCGGGAGTGCGAAAGATGGAGGCTGAGATTGTTGCTATGGTTCTCTCCATGTTCAATGCGCCAGCCGGGGCGGCAGGAGTCACTACGAGTGGAGGTACAGAGTCGATACTGATGGCATGCCTGAGTGCAAGACAGAAGGCCTACAGGGAGCGAGGCGTCACTGAACCTGAGATGTACGTTCCGCACATCTTATTATTTGACTCGCCACTGATTATTCCTTTCTAGGATCATACCCGAGACTGCTCACGCAGCATTCCGGAAAGCAGGCTCATACTTCAGCATCAAGGTTCACTTGGTAGCCTGCCCAGCTCCAAGCTACCAAGTACATATTCCCAGCGTTTCGCGTCTCATCAGCAGCAATACTATACTTCTCGTCGGCTCTGCTCCTAACTTCCCTCACGGCATCATCGACAACATCCCCTCGCTCTCCCGCCTTGCCCTTCGAAAGAAAAGATCTTTACCTCTCCATGTCGACTGCTGTCTCGGATCTTTCCTCGTTCCCTTCCTCTCTCGAGCCGGCTTTCCTACCGTCCCATTTGACTTCACCGTCAAGGGTGTCACCAGCATTAGCTGTGACACCCACAAGTATGGCTTTGCACCAAAAGGAAATTCTACTTGTCTATACCGCACACAGGCACTCCGCACATATCAATATTTCATCTCTCCCGATTGGTCTGGTGGTGTATACGCATCACCGAGTATCGCTGGATCACGTCCTGGAGCTCTCATTGCCAGCTGCTGGACCAGTCTGATGTCCCAAGGTGAAAGCGGCTACATCGACAGTTGTCATAAAATTGTTGGAGCCGCTAAGAAGATCGAGACAGCAATCCGGGAAAATCCTTCTCTACGAGACGATCTTAGTGTCATGGGCAAGCCTCTTGTCAGCGTGGTAGCCTTCACATCAAAGACTCTCAATATCTACGATATCGCAGATGCTATGACAGGAAAGGGCTGGCATCTGAATGCTTTGCAAAGTCCACCGGCTATTCATGTGGCTGTGACTCTGCCAATAGTAGCCGCTGTGGACCGACTGATTGGAGACATTGTGGCAACAGTTGAGGAGGAAAAAGAGAAAGAGAGGGTAAGGATCGTCGAGGGGAAAGGTGCCAAAGGCGGCGCAAAAGGGGATACAGCAGCGTTGTATGGAGTCGCAGGAAGCTTACCAAACAAGAGTGTTGTAGTGCAGCTCGCAGGAGGGTTTTTGGACACGCTCTACAAAGCATGATCGAAGAATTTGGTAGACTGCAATGGGACAGTTAGGTACTAGCATAGCGTCTATGAATACACGAGAATAATGATGGAAATGCCCCAAATGCTCACCTACTTAGTCGGGAAAAGATGGTCAGGCGTAAGTCTCTTATGCGGGAATCTCGTCGTACCGACAGCCTCTCGTCCTTTCAACATCTTTCGCGACGTAGACACCAATTTCAGCAACTGGCTCATTGCATGTGGGGGCTACTTGCTTTAGCCAGTAGCAAATTTATCATCCAGGTATCGAAGGTACAAGATGTTCCACATTAGCTAGCTACGGCATCGAATATCCTCCACCGGCTCCCCAAACGCTCTCCAGCAATCCTCTCACCGTCCCATTACTCTCAGTCCAGTCACTTGTATGCTGGGCACTAACTTGACATGAATAACGTATACCCTGAAAGCGAGACTAACTTGGATCACGAGATCTCATTCCATTCAAATCATCTCATCCATGCTGCGTAACTACTACCATACTAGACTCGTATGCACATATCAACATCTTCGTCAACAATTCTCACCTCCGCCCTCCACCCTTCATAACCCTTCCACCCCTGACCCCCCCGCCGCCACCACCACTCCTCCCACTCAACCCCCTCCTCTCAACCCTCTTCCCGATCCCACCCCTCCCCCTCGAAAAACTCTTTCCACTCCCCCTAACCCTATCCACCCTCCTCCCCTCCTTGCCTTCTTTCCCTCCACCCCCAGCACCATCACTAAACTTAACCTGCTTCTTCCCTCCCTTATCATTTCTATCATCGTCATCATCAACATCCATCCCATCACCACCCCCACTACTCTTTTCCCGTTTATTAGAGAACTTCAGCCGACCGCCCCGGCCGCGCTGCACAGCATCCCTCCCCTTAATAGCATCGACATATGCATTGATACCTCCCTCAAGACTAACATCCGCATTATTCCCATCAACGTCGAAATCAAGCGCCATTGCATCGTCTTCATCCCCATCATCTGCATCATTAAAAATCAACTTGCCATCGAGGTCCGTCTTATTCTTCCTCTGCTTAGACGGCGCTAGTTTCATAGCTTGCGGCTTGCGCGACGAGATATGAGCCAGCGATTTCCGATCCAGCAAATCAAGAGGCTCATCCGCATCTTCAGTGATATAGGTCTGGCCCCCTTTACCATTCCTAGCAGGCTCGTCGTCAGAGCGGTGCCCGACATCAGAATCAGAGGAGGAATCGCTTCCGTAGAGCGCTTCGTCGTATTCGCTTTCAAATCTACCCTTCCTCTTCTCCGTCTCCCTCTCTCCAGCGACACCTTGCGTGCCCTCCGCCTTGTGTCGCTTAGCGCGTTCTTTGGTTTTGCGGATGTTGTTGATGAATTTCTTGTCATCTTCTGCGCAGTGTTTTTCGATGGCTTCGAAGCCGAAGCGGCGGATGGCGCGCTCGAAGATGTGTTTTACTTTTGCTCTGAAATGGGCTTTGTGTTCTCGAGACCAGGCCATGAGGCCTGGTACTAATGTTTCTAGGCGAGGTTTTACGATTGATTCGGGGAGATAGATGATCGCGACTTTTACGAAACCGAGGACGCTGCGGACGATTTCGCGGTTTGAGGATGTGAGGAAGAGATCCATTGTTTGGACTAGGTCTTCGATTACGGCGTTTGGGAGTTGAGAGGCGAATTCGTAAAGGATTCGAGTGAGCGCTGTAATGCTTGCGGACACCATGTGTGGCGTTGAGCCTACTAAGCCGGCTGAGACCATGGTGAAAAATTCTTCTAGGGACGCAGTTGCGGTAGGGGCATCGGCTGCCATATGTGGGATTTGTGACTGGTCGATCTGGCCGCCTTGAGACATCTTCTTTGCCATGAGGACGAGGAGGTCGAATGCTGCTGTTCGGGCTTTTTCGTTGACTTCTTTGGCAGAGATAACGACTTCGGAGAGGATGGAGGGAATGAAGTGGAGGCTTGTTTGGGGGAGATATTCGATTACGACGGCGATGGCTGCGAGGCGATCACGGCGCGCTGGGGCGGAGACAGTCGATGCGGTGGTGAGGAGGAGGGATTGGAGTTCTGAATTGCGGTCTAGGAGGGCGAGGGTGCCGGTTGGGGAGGTGGCGAGGCGGGGGAGGAGCTTGTAGGCTTTCTTTTGGAGTTGGGGGTCGGATGATTGGGGGAGGATGAGGGCCGCGAGGGAGAAGAGAGCTGGGAAGGTAGGGCGTGGGAGGTAGATTGAGAGAGTGATTATTAGGTCCATTAAGGTGTGACTTGTTGGAGGCATTTTGTTGGAGGTGGATTGCTTTTGTTTTTGCTTGTCGGCTTGGGTTTGGGAGGTGGATTCCGCGAGGGCGGCTTCGAGCATAGTGGTTACGCGATTGAAGGTGTCGAGCAGCTCCTATCTGGATGTCAGTATTGAATGATCTGCTAAATGGGTGAAGAAACGCACCTTTTCAGGCGTGATGCTCAAGTAGGCATTGATACATTGCAGAATGTAGCCTCTGTATTGAGGAAGAGTCTGACTGTACACGTTGAACAATACTGCCAGTAAGTTGCCAGCAAATGTCGCCAGATGCTCAATATTCTTCTGTGCATCGCCCTTTGTCATCCTCTTGTGCAGAAGTAGGTCTTGTTCAGAGACCTCGCTTGAAAAAAAGTCCTGATTCGACTCTACCAGAGTCTGAAGAGCTCTGCAAATATCCGTTCGCAGCTCTACCTGCTTGTAGAGTAGATTCGCTAGCATTTCCGCAAAGCTTTGATCAAATGATGTCGTCAAATCAAGCGATGAATTGCAATATCCTGGCAACAAAGCCCAGATCTGCTGAACCAGAGTCTCGAATATCTTGATCTCCATAGTTTTCTCAGATGTCCCATTGTCGATGACTCTTTGAAACATGGTCTCACTTAGAGGGACGAATTCCGATCTGAAGTGCGCTAGGTTGGTATTCTGTACATGGTCTCGAAGTATTGGCAAGAGCCACGCCCTTCCCGGCTGTCCTGATTTTGGCTTCGTTAGATGCAGAGGCAGAACATTGAGGACGCTCTCAGGGCCCATAGCTTCAACAGCCTTGCCGAGAACAGCATCAGCTTCTTTCTTGCCATTAAACGAGTCATTGCCTCGCAGCTCGCCAACAGTCTTTACAACTTCGTCTAGTAGACCAGTTGACCTCCACCTGAAGGCTGCGAAAAGAGCTGATAGTACAGTGAAGACCTCCATCCACGCAGACTGATACTTGACACTAAGCAGGGCAATCGCGGACTTTGCAACCTTCTCCAGCACCTTCTCGTTGTAGATCGATGGCTCGAGTATGACAGTATCTGGCATGCAGTTGACGAGAAATGAGATGAGACATTCTGCAGCTGATACGCGGATATTATGAAACGAGGAAGCAAGGAAGCCGGAGACCATGTCGAAGAGCTCAGGCAGCTTTTGAAAGGTATCCTCGGGACTGATCTGCGCTGAAACATCGTACCCTCTTGATATGACTGCGATCCATGGAGGTAATAGCTGTGAATCATTTTGCGAAGGGCGAAGTTCAGAGATAGCTTCCATAAGTCGAGGTAGTTTTGCAGAAGATAATTCGTCAGCCATGCTGGTAAATATGACCTCGAAGATCTCAAATGCAGCCATTGTGAGGTACTCATTGTTTGATTTCGAGATAGTCATCAGCACTTCGCAAAGTGGCTCAATCTTCTTGCTGGGCCAACCTCCAGAAGCCGACGCTATCGTCTTGACCAGCTGTAGCGCATGCATGAGACCTGGCTGATGCTCTTCATGTTTCTGACCTTTGCCCTTTTTTTTTCCGCTCGCAGCTGCCATATCATTGACATTGCGCAGCGCTGTCTCAGCACACATATCTGCAGTTGGGTGATCCAACGAAGGGCTCGGCGGTGCATTCTGGAGTACGTGAGTGATCGCGTCTTGTGCTCGCTTTCGTACCTTGGGTCTGTGGTCTACTGCCAGTACCAGTAAGCCAGCAATGGCCCGCCTTGGACCAATCTGTGTCTGTGGTAGTGCCCATGCTGCATTGTCCTGGGCGACGAGTAGTGACTCGAGGCATCCAATTGACGATCGTATCAGCGGAGCTTCGATATCGCTGTGTGTCAAAACGGGTGCAAGGCTGGTAAGGATCGGCGAGAACTTAGAGCGGAGGAGAGGCGCTGGTACGTGTGGCGCAACAATATCCAGCAGGTATACGACGGAGGTTGCAAGCTCTTTGTTCACTATGCCATTCGAAGCGGAGACAGATTGACCGAGGAGGGCGAGCAACGCGGCGAAATAGGCTGTCGGTGTCGCGCCATGTTTCTGCTCCTTGAGGGTATCCTCGACTGCTGAGAGAACGACGGCCGTCTGCTTTCGGTCAGCTGTGGTCAGGGAAGATTGGGGGCGTCCAATCTGCCCTACCTCGCGCTGATTCTGCAGCTTGGGCGATCTGATCTTGTTTAATTTTTCGGTGAGCGACATCTTGGGGGGATGCCTCAAGGGCGCGCTGTGATGTGACGATTCATGTTGTGTGCGGTTTGCCTAGACCTGAATTTTGAGAGTTCGATATCGATAGGACACACGCTAAGTTTTAGCGCCCGTTTCTAGGGCTTAGTGGCATCTAGAGCCTAGCCTCAAGATTCATACTTTAAGAACGCCTCAATTGCTGGCCATTGTATGCTCTCCAAGCTTCATTAATTGGCTATCTCCCATAGGACTTGCAATGACAGGTAATGCTCTCCCCAGTGCTCATATCCTTCACTTCCACTTCCAAGCTCAACATCCACTCATCAAATCAATTTGCTACTGCTTGACGCTTAAGAAGCAGACCCAGCAGATCCACCCTTAGCTCCTGCCTCTTTCGCCTTCTCACTGCCTGGCTCGAAAGACCCGCTAGATGCTTTGCCACCCATGGATGCAATTTCCTTCTGCACATGTGTATATCAGTAATGTGGAATTACAAGACTATCAGAGCGAAAGCAATCGCTTACCTGCTTGTCGGGATCCATGGAGGCGAAACCACCATTAGTGCTGGCCTGGCCGCCTTTCTGAGCGATGGCAGAGACTTCCTCTTGAGGACGGTTGGCAAAGTTACCGGGATTAGAGTTGGCGGACATGATGTAAATTTCGGAATCGGATATTTCGATATGAAGGTGGTTTTGTTGTGGTTTTCTCTGTGAGAATGGAGGAGGAGGATGATGATGATGATGATGATGGAGAGATTTTGTCCAGACGAGGGAAATTTGGAATTCTTATAGAATTCATTTTCGGCTCCAGGCTCCAGCTGCTCTTGACGTAATGGTAATGATGTCAATTATTGACGTAAAGCATCAGCTTTCAGCGGTGTGAATATGCAAGTATCTATGCAACATATCACTTCGATATCCAATTGAAATAGGGTCCAAACCCCGCTCGACGGTTGTCATGAGTCGATTCCATTCAGACTAATCGATCTGAGAGCGTGTATGTATCGCGTTCAAGATCCGCGCCAATAAAGGCTCGCTTCTGCCTGGCCAGATGCAGATGATGGCCGGGATCGAATATCGGAATGACAGAAAGAGAGATATATGAGTGGAGCCAACGGGACCTGTCGTAATACTTGACTTGAAGATATATGGCGTGATTGATGGGATATCACGGTTTTCCTTCTATATACAAAGTCCTTCAAGATCGTGGTCGACTATCAGGCGTAAATTGGCGCGAGTAGAGCCAAGAGTAGGCTTCTTTAGGCCTGAGAGTTTTCGACTGGTGTTTCGTTGCTTTCAGCTCGTGGCTCTTGCGCACTCGATCGTGGCGGAGCAGCGGCCGGCTGCTGCTTAGTAGCAGTAGCTGCTTGTAGTCTCTGATCCAGAGCTTTCAGGGCAAGAGCTCTTCTCCGCTCTGCTTCTTCCCTCTTTCCACCACCACCTGCTCGTCTGCCTCCCTGATTCAGCAGGCTTGGCAAGCCCCCTTCACCTCTTGCAGTAGCTTGCACGTTGCTAGTCTCGACGTCCTCCGCAGAGAAGGGTATCAATACATGTACAGCCACCAAGGTTTTGTAGACTCTGTCCGCGACCAGAGCGATTGGCGGTTGGACCACGTCAGGCCAGAAGTAGGCGAAGGCGAAAGTCTCGGACGCATCTCCCCTTATGGTACTACCTCCTGTGCTCGCGCCTGAGAGGTCTACTAGTTTCTTGAAGAACCGTAGGTATGTCCAACTTGTGAAGAAGCCTGTCCATGCCAAGACGAGTGCGCTGTCTGTGCCCAGGATGAAACCTGAGATTGTATTCGCCGCAAGGAAGATGGCAGGGAAATGTTTAACGCGGACCTTGATGAGGCCCTTTAGTATAGTAACCGTGTGTTCGGGTACGAGCTGCTTGAATGCCACGAGAAAGGCGCCTTGGAGAGCAACGGAGCCTTGGATGTAGGCCAAGCTACGATAAGCCAACGTCAGCCAGAACGTCCTACTTTGGAGGGGGGTAACAATGTACATACGCTCTCGACTCATCTCGTGTAATGGCAAACCAGAGCACATAGAAGAATGTAGCTGCGATGTTAGGCAGCACCGTCACCAAAAGCACGAATTTCCCAAACTCCGTAGAGCTCCACGCACGCTCCAAGTATTTCCCGCCATACAGTATAGTTGCACCAGCTATCAACAGCGTGACGACGTTTTGTTCAGCAAAGGTAGCAGTCACGTAGACCCAAGGGTAGAACAATGACCATTGTGGGACGATAGCAAGGAAGCCTTGGTCTAGGCCTCCGAAGATATAGCGGGTGATCTGGTGAGTGACAGAGATAGCAGCGAGGAGGGCGAGAAGGACGCGGGTCAGTGGCGGTATGCTAATGCGCATCTGCATTGTGAAACGTGATGATGTTTACGTCGCCGGAAGAGGCTCATGGCCTTTCCGTACCAGTGTCAGACTTTTGGGCAAGGCTTGGCGGGAGCCGTTGCAGGGATTTCATGTGCCGGACCCAAAAGATCAAAGGACCAGTGCGATTATTATTAACAACACCCCACGCGGTGGCGCCTTTAATGCAAGGTGTCGCTGTCAGCTTGGCTAGAAGAGCCAGACCTTCTTGGTAAGAACATCAAACACATCCCGAGTAAGTTTTCTCCATCAAACAGAACGGTGGATGTTCCAGGGCAGCAAGGGTCCTGTTTAAGATCTGAGCTGGCGGCATTTGGCAGGTCCTTCGGGCACTAACTTAGCCTGGAACTTTGACGCTTTCCTTGCCGATGCTAGCTGATCCTCAATCACACCCAACCATTTCTGCGGCCACGCCTCCACAACTCCTCTTCATCTAATCTGTACCATCATCAAGTATAGTCAGCGCGACATTCGGCCGTATGTAGTGTATGCGACAACTTAATCATCGTCATGGCGGCAGGTTCTTTGACCTCCGATCATGTTAATTATCTCATCTGGAGGTATGTGCCGCCTTGCTAGGCACAACATGAAACGAGTTTGCTAACATCATGACTCGGAAAGGTACCTGCAGGAATCGGGTACGAATATCTAGATCTTGTATCACGAGATTAATGAGGATACTGATATTCCACAGGTCACGGTGAAGCAGCGGTCAAATTGCAGCGTGACTGGCTTCAAGACCCCCAATCTCTGCCCTTTGCACAACGCATCAAGACCCATGCCTTGGTGTCATTGGTGCAAAAGGGCTTACAATATCTTCAAGTCGAGCAATCATTAGATCAGGTAAGTTCTCTTACGCGGTATCAACAGCACTCTCTTAGAATTGATAGCCTGGGAACCGGAATGCCTTATCGGCGGCAACGCTTTTCTTTGGCGCTGAATCCGGAAGGGCATCATCATCAACGAATCAGGAACAATTCGACGATGCCGCGCAAACCTCTCCAAGGCCACGCAAACATGGACGGGAAAATACCACTAATGGATTGGGCTTGGACTTTACTGCGCCAACACCAGCACCAAAGCGACCCCGTCGAAGCAACAATGGGACTGAAGCGCCCCTCAACGGCGATCGACAAGCTAACGACAGCATGCAAATCGATCAGAACGGATATCATTATCAACACGAGCCATCTGTGCCAGTATCGCCGCCTGGTTATTCTCCTACAGAGGATGGCGCTAATGGAATGGATCTCGATGAAGATGCCGACGCTCCTGGCAGCCCCACGCCGGAAGACCAACTAATACAGGCATTGACTAATGGACCAAGCAGAGCTGTTCAGAGCGACAAAATTGCTGAATTGGGACCGCAAACGAGTGTCTTGAGCGTGCCTGATAAAACCCACGTGATGCACACTGCATGGAACCCGAAAGATCCAACGATCCTTGCTGTGGCTGGCGAGGCGCTATGCCGTCTTTGGTACATATCCAGAACGGCATCTTTTGCCGACAACCACAAATCTTATGTCGATATCCTCGATCCAGCATACCCTTCTCTGGTCACTACTATGGCATGGAATCCTGCCGGGGGCATACTCGCCGTCGCCACCCGCGACGATACCTCCGATTGGGTTGGCGCGGTCAGCCTTTGGTCGAAAACGGGCAAAGCCCTCGACGAGCTTCCAGCAGCACAAGATACAGTACTCACGCTGCGCTGGTCGCCCTCTGGCAACCAACTCCTTGGCATCACCGCCTCCGGGACCGGTACATCCTCACTCATACTCTGGGACATCAACTCGTCACAAGCAATGCCCCCTCACCAACTCCCCAATACCTTTCGAGACGCCGCCTGGATCTCCAATAACCAACTCACCATCTGTGGCCACGACATAATCGCCTCCTCTCTTCTCGAAGGTGGACGCATACTCGCGCTGAACACCCGCCCCGACCCCGAAGCCCACCAGGCTTGGAGCCACATCTGCTACGACTCCCGCACCCACACCATCGCCCTCGCCGCAGAAGACACAGGCGTACTCGGTCTCATCGACTCATCAGACGCCCTGCGCACTCACACCGCCCACGAAGAGCAAATCACAGCTCTAGCCTACCAGCCCGTCACCAACCTCTCTGCCTACCCAGCCAGTGCACCCCGCCTCCTCGCCACATCCTCCCTCGACGGTACCGTCAAAATATGGGACGCAAAACGACCCTTCACACTAGTGCATAATCTTCCTCTCGGTTACGCAATGCCCGCGATGGCTATGTCGTTTACGCCAGACGGGTTTCTGGTCGCAGGTGCGAATTGGAACAGAGCGCTCATATGGAACGCGGAGGCTGGTGGTCTACCGAAAGCGAGCTGGAAAGGGGATTTGGGGAGGTTGACAAATGGACTGCTTACGAATGGTGATGGAGATGATCGTAATATGGATGAGGATGGAATAGGGGGGAGCAGAATTGTTCGTTGAGTTGGGATGCTGAAGGTGGGAAGCTGGCGCTCGGAGTGGGGAGCCAGGTACGTTCTTCTCGTCCACGAATCATTGGGTTACAAGTAGCTAACGAGGATGCCCAGATTTCGATCATCAACTTTCGACCTTGAAAACCAGACATCGCGAATACATTGTCATTTTAAAGATACCCTGGAATATGCATTGGATTGAGCCATGTGATTTGGTCGAAGATGGGGTATTATCGCCCTCGATCCTCCTCAGCACAAGTTTGGTCTCATCAGAGCGCGCCCGATCCCTGGGTGCTTAAGGCTACCACCACAAACAGTATGGCGCCACTTATCGGGCTGTGCAGCGGGCGAGATGCACACTTCGCGACTTGGATTGAGGCTTGAGCCATATTGAATGCAATGCAGGTTTGAGATAGGGAGGAGCATGGGAAATGCCTCCATTTGGCCGGCAATTGCGAAAATACCGACCAACTTGTCCATTGAAGCCTATAACGCCGCCAGCTTGCAGATTCCATCCATGCACCCGCCCACCTTAGCCTGTTCTCCGCGTTACACACGTCGTGTTGAGGCTGCAGGTATATGATGCGGGTCCATGTAGCAGCCATCATCCATCTCTACGCCATTATATCAAGGGAGGAAGCGAGCATGTACATCTTGATAGGCGTTGGTGTTCTTATTACATTTTATGGAAGGAGGTCATCGCATGAAGGGAAATGAGGGACATGATACCATCTTGTTATGTACTTTAGGAATGCTGTACAATGCAATGTCAGTTGATACCTTTCAAAGTAATCAGAGATCACCGGGGAGAAGAGTGGGTTTATGTTCGTAATTTCTGCCATCTAAAAAGTCTGCTGCCGTTTCGTAAACCTGAACAGGGAGACATGATCCCATCTCATATTGCTGTGGCTGGGGACCATTGCCAAATCTCTGTCCAACTAAAGGTCTCGTGCTATCTTTTTGGACTCAAAGGAAAGGTCATCGTCCCGGCCGATGAGGCTGTGATAAGAATCATTGCGAAGTCTTTGCCCACCTGAGGATTCAGCGCTATTTGCTATGACTGAAAGAAAGGGCGATCTTCCGGTCTGCTGACGGTGAAATTGGTAGAGAAACTTGCGCGTGGAAATGATATGTGGTGTGAGGCCGTTAAATGATGCTGCCCTTTTGTAGAGATGGAAATGTGAATTTGTCACTCATTCGTCATAGAGAGCGCCCAATGCGAAGTTGAAGAAGGTGGTGGACCATCAATTGAACTGAACTGAACTGAATTGAACGGCCACAAATGCGCGAAATCATAATGGGACGAAGCGCGACCGAATTTACACATACTCAGAAGTAACGAGCCCACAGTTGGTGCCCTTGTGGATAAGTTCGTAGGTGGTGTAGGCTGAATAGTATGTCACTTGGATGTCGTAAGTGATTTTGTAGTACATTTTGCCATCTGCGCCCTTTGAATTGGGGATACGATCAGTAGGAATCCGACCCAGATCTGCGTTGGCTTTTGACGAGTTGCATCGCAGTCGCTGCTCGATGTCAGTGGTTTCCTACCAGGGCGCAGAATTGCGGACTGGAGGCCAACTTACGGTCTTCTTGGTACATTAGTGCCCCAGTGTTTTGCGGGTCGCTGCAGGAGAAAATGCCGACTTGGATGGACTCAAACGGGCCCCTTGTTGTCAATTTGGTCCGGTCATAGGTCAAGGTAATAGGTTCTTCTTCCCTGACTGAGCTGCCCTATTGTGAATTGTGTAGGCTTTGTTGTGAAAGGCCTGAGATTATACCCACAAAATGGGTATCTTACCTTCTTGATGAACCAGTCCATCTCATGGATACGGTAGAATCCATCAGACGCATCCTAGTGCTTGCGGCTAGGGTCGTGCTCAAAGTCAAGGAAAACCTTGTTCACATTCAGACCGTAGTGTTTCCTAGCAGATCTCCCGCTGATTCCAACTTTGGCGAAGGCTGGAGAGGTGGAAGCAAGACCCTTCATCAACGCGCCTCTGACAACTGCGGTCCAACTATTAGAAACTTAGCCCTAGGATTGATGGCTGAAGGAGATAGTTGCCTTGCCTGTTGGGAGATTGTAATCACTGCTTTAACATCTTTCTTTGACGCTTGGATCTGGCCTGTTACCAATCTAAGTACCTCCTTCAAGACTGGCTCGAACATCGCTCTAACTTAATCGCCAGGAAGAGTGTATCTGTTCTTGCTGACACCTAGCTCCTTGTTGTCCCCGAGGCCAGGGACTGTCTCATCATCAGCAGCTGTGTTAGTGGATGTGACTCATGGCCAAGACACACCCGGAATCTGGAACTCTTCGCCAAATGTACCGCGGAATAGTCTCTTCACCTAGAGTTCATCGTCAATGAGATCTTTATGTTCTGAAACGTGTCTACAGTCAGTGGACATACAATGGTCTCTAACCGCTTCATAGCTTAACAAACAGTCAGTCGGTCTTCGATAAGATACAGACTCATTGATCCTACCTCTTCCATCACTTATCATCCCACCCAAGCTCCCCGCCGAACTTGGCTTCCATGAACTCATGGGACTTGCGATTCAGGAATGATGCACCACACAACGAACCAGTCCCAGGAGTAGCTTCATTGAGTTTCAAGATAGGCTTGGGAGCTGACACCGTGTAGGTAATCAGATCCACTGTGCCCCCACCGGCATCGCAAAGAATAAAAGTATCTTCGATCTTGAGATTGTGCGGGTCTACAGTATCTAGAGCGTATAATGCCGCCGCTTCGGGCTCTAAGATAATGTGAAGAGTAGCACCCTCGTCCATACGAGCGGCCTCTGCACAAGCTTTAGTCTTAGCTTGTCCCATATCAGACCAGACAGCAGGTACGGTGATCTGTTCTCTGTCAACCAATAGATTTTGGCCCTTCTCCGCAGTCATGAATACTTACAAGGTACTCAATTAATGTCGAGATTAGAGCACTCTAAGGGAGATGGTAGCGCAAAATTTGTTCCGCATGCTTTCGCAAAGCGGTCATGTAGTCGGTCGCATGCTTTACAGCATCATCGTCATAAGTTGGAGGAGCCTTTGGAAGCGAGATCGGTCGTACGAAGCTACGAAGGGTCCAGGTCTAATTTGAACCATTGATGTCTGGGGCCCGACTCTTCGATTTGGAAGCCCCATTTGCAAAATCCCCATGATAAAAACGCTACTCGGATCTCGGAAGACTTACGAGAGGACTTTGTCGCTTGATCTACCTTCAAGCCCCTCTGAAGTCGCATCTGGCTATTGGATGATTGGTGTCTGTACCTCCGGCTGGTATAGATAGTCAGTTCCTGAGGTAGCCTCGTTAAGCTATGCTGACCAACCTTGCGAGTTTGAGCCCAAGCAAGGCCAGAGAAGGTAGTCCCACTAGAATATTTCAGCGTTGTGAAAACAGTCAGGCTCAGCTAACATACAAGTCGACTGCTACCAAGATCTTGCGACCAGGCTCGGCTTTGACCTTCATTTTAGCCTTGGGTCTGGGCATCGTCTTAGGATCGGTCTTCTGACGCTTTGCAGGCCATGGCTTTGTAGACATGTTCCGTAGTGAGGGATGTTCTTTAAGATATTGTAGAAGTCAACGAGTCTGTCTGTAGTAATGATTAGACTGCTGTGGCGACAAGGAAGCACTTGAGTGGTGGGAGAGCTGAATAATGGGATCAGAATCTGAGGTCAACACAAACAATTCCGCAGGGCTTTAAATTTACTGAAGTGAGATCACAGCAGGTGATTGCTAATAGAAGATAACCAATGAAGTAGAGAAAAGTGAATGAAAATGAATCAGCCTTGAAGACTTCTCAAGTGAATATTCAGGACTTCGACTTGCTTCTGATCAACCAATATTTGTCTCACGAACGGCATCTCGAAGCCTCTTAAGGGTTTCTTTACTTACTCAAACCAGAATTGATTCCAAATTCAACACCTGTGAGTCATTGAGAACCCACCTTTGTGAGGGATGGTCAAACCTAATGAATCATAAGTGAGTGCAGGTCCAGCTTTCTGACATAGTGAACGATCGCAACAAATCTTCTGGCTCAGGGGTTTTGATCATGCTTACGCTCGATATCATGTCAATGCTGGGTCTCCACACATCCGCGGACGCAGGGATAGGCAACGAGACCCAGTCAGTACTGGCAGCGGTTGACGATCAGCTTCGACCTGCACCTGAGAGCCAAGATACCATGATGTCAGACCAGGGTCAATCTGAAGGGATATACAGCAGGCTCCCATGAAAATACGAATGATGTCGAGGTCATCACCAAAGACGAGTTCGATAAACCGCAGCTAACACAAGAGCGCAAGATAATCCGAGATATCAGAGCCAATAACAAGCGTCTCGTGAAAACTGTGAAGAAGCAGAAGGAAACTATCGAAGAGCTTCAGACTCAGTTAGATATCGAGGGAGACCAACTCAACGACACTGCAGCCGGATTGGAAGATTGTCAGCGGGCTCTGCAGAAGTCTGAGGATGCACTACAGAACACCAAAGACCAGCTGGCAGCTACAAAACGAGAGCTGCGGAAAGCGAACGTAACCATGGCTCGATCGCAGGGCGCCAACAAAGAAATGCAGAGCCTTCGAAAGGAGCTGGCTACTGCGCAACGGGATCTGAAGTCTACTCGGGACATTATCCGCACCCAAAAAGCTACTGATGAGGACCAACAAGAAGCACTTGCGAAGCTCGCAGCTTCTCAGGAGGAATTGTCTGCATGCAAGGATGACCTCTTTCGTTTAAAACCCATGGTTCAAAACCTCTGATATTGATTCGATATGCCAGCAAATTGTCAATTGGGTTGAGGGGGAGGCCGCTGCTTTCGAGAAGGCGCATCCGGAAGATGGACCAGAGCATGTCTTCTCCGTTGGCGACGACGATCAAGCTAGGGCCTTCACGCGACGTTATCCCGGGGCTGCCGAACATTTAGCGGCGAACATGATTCATCGCTGGCTGCTGATGAACATGTTCGGTGACAATGTCTACCGCTTGGGTTTACCGGAAGAGTTTGCGCACCTGCTGTAGAAAGCGGAGCAAGTCATGTCGAGTCTCGATCAACCTAGTGGTATTGAGTGCTCTTCGATTGAATGTTTCAATGCTAACACCTTCATAGAGACAGCGACAATTGCAACCTGGCGCTCAGAGACATTCAAGGCTCTCGGCAAAACAAACGAGTGTAAGAAGATGAGGAACGGACAAACATAAGCCATGAAAGACACTATGTTCCGAGACCTTTCAAAGACTCTTCCAATCTTATTCACCACGTCGAGAGACAAGCATCAGATTTTACCTGCAGGTGCTTGTACCTGCTGCCAAGCTCGCCACCACGATCCAGACGTCGGCCTCGAAATATGTATCTACATTTCAGAAATCTCTGTCCATCCAATTCAAGCCTCTCACTCCATCCTGGTTCAAAATTCACAAGATCATCGACATCAAGACGGGCAAAGTGTTTGAAACCTGATAGCGCCATAGTTCCAGATGAACAGGGGAGCTTCGGGGATTTCGTCATAAACTCGGAGCCGGGCTTGTGCCGCGCCAACAAGGACAATCAGGAGGTGGTTTTACGCCCGACAACGCTCTTGGTGGAGCTCTAATATCCACTTGGCAAGCGCAACAAAACCTGCGCTTAGAGTGGGGCCACTTATCGCTGAATCTTCAATTCAAGGGTGTGCGTTCTGCGGGAGATTCGATCTTTGTGATGCTCAGAAGAGGTGGTTTAATAGGGTAAACACGCTGGGCAGCATTTCTTTTTCTGTTGTGGCCTTCGCGTTTGGGAAAATGGCCACACCAAACAAGAGACAATTTTGCGCTGATGGATAGGTCGAGAGCCTGATGCTTCGTTGTCTACGTGCCGTCGATGTGTTTATCCAATGCCATCAGCCGAGTGCTCTATTTCAAGCAACATGTGGTCAGAGCTAGTGATCATGGTGATGGTACCTAAACCAGGAGATTTTAGGTCTTCGAATGAAATTAGCCTGAAATCTCTAGTCCAAATGGAGCAAATTTAGCCGCGCATGCCCTCGACTTTACAATTTGTGTTGTTCTTTCTATAGCACTGTTTCAACATCACACTCCGCACTCCGATGCTTCGACTAACTCCCATTGCCCTGCAAGAGCCTACCAGAAGTTGCAGCGCTATTGTCATGTAAAATGAATGGCCATGGAGCCCTCGTGAACGAAGGCCTCAGGGTTGCTGTGACCTATTCAGGCTGCCAGTCTGCTTAACGATAGCACTCTTTGATAAAGAGGATCGAGCAGACTTTTCGACTTATGCGAAATAATACACGTCTTCCGTGCTTCGATCTCTTGACAATTAATCCCTTCCATCCCAAGTCCTTACTGACTGCATCTTACGTCCTGTCGTCTCTCTAATACAGTCTTGTGACTCCCTCCCTCAACCTACGCCGTACCAAGCGCCTCGACATTCAGAACCTCGCCTCCACTCTATACACGATGGTCTAGGACGTCCTCCCTAATCGCTATTAGCTCTCAACATAGCCAATGCCTCGAAGCGGCAGAGATGCTACCGCATGGGGCCGCCAGAATATCAATAAGATCTGTGGTGTCGTGTCTCTTGGGTCTGCGGTAACACGTATGGCAAGGGTGTTCGCATAATGGCTCTACATTGATAGTTGTGTTGTTAAGATCACAACGCTATAAATTAGCTAAATAATAGCCTAAGCATGAGCTATATGTGTCCCGCATGGGCAGATGGCGTGAACAATGTTGTTGGAATCGAGAATAACGGTCATAAGATCATTTTGTTGAAATTTCGAATAACGGTGTGCTAGATCCTCAAGAATTCAAATCGATTCGAAGACGCAATACGAGTCTCCAGCCTCCCTTCAAGCTTGTCTACTGCCAAAAGAACATCATTGTCACTCTGAAGTCCACACAATCAAGCCTCGGCCCCTTGAGCACGGACTTTTCTCTTTCGCCGAGATGATTGTGTCCAATCTAGGCCTGTTGCGGCTGTTGTTCCTCCAGGAAGAGCAAATAGGTTATCTGACTCTGCTGGGGGAGCTGAGCTCACAGGGGATGCTGGATTTGTTCCGCTAAAGGAAGAGGCGGGACACTGCGATATGGTGCCGGATACAATGTCGCAATCGGGCGTCGTTCCTCCACAGCCAGAGCCTCCGCTGTCTACGAAGATTCCATCACCGGCAGCAACGCAGAAGCCGAGCTCGCCATGAGATCCCAAACACCTGCCCATAGTCAGCTGAGCTCTTGTCGCAGAAGCTGAAGGACCCGACGAACATGTTGCTCTGCAGCGTTGTATCGTTGCAGTCCACGCAGACCATTGCATTAGGACTCCCCCAATGAAAGCACTGCTGTATGCAAGACACACAACCAGGCCATGGCGAATACCTCTGTATACATTCCTATGCCGGAGTCAGATTCTAATCAATCGAGTCCTCGATGCTCGGCGGCCAACGTACCTTGCAAGCAGAAGGTGTCCAGGTACAGGTAACCGCACATATCCCTATAGACCTACTGCATTCCTTAATGCATTGTGTGCAATTGGAATTTGAAGGGAAAGCGTCACATCCTTGGTTATTTGCGAGGCTTAGTGGATGTTGTGCAGCCGCAATTGCTGCCGTGAGAAGGAAGACCGCAAGTGTTAAGTTGTTGTATGATCTCATTGTGAATCTTCTTTCTGATTCCAAAGAATGGTAAAATCGCGAAGGGAGAGCAAAGTAGTTAATATATATGAGATGTACCAGCATCCCAGACATGCTTAAAAAGCCCCAGAGGCGACGTTTCCATTGTTTGCGCAAAGACCCGCTGTTCGAAAAGAGCCAGAGCAAGTGGTTTCAAGTGATGCTGGGATGGAGGCTGTGTCTTACTTTGGATGCGACGGCTCGCATATGGAAGTGCTAACCCCACGACACTCATTGGAAGCACAAAGTTACGAACGGGAACTTCTTGAACCCACTACGCACTGACGGCGTCACGACTTCAATTGCTTTAAGCTCCTGAGAAACCAGAGTGGGCTGCTTGTCAACGTAAATCATCTTCCTGGGAGGGTACTCGGACAAACGCAAGAGGCGCTTAAGGTATGCCGGAGGTGAGCACGAAGTCGCTGAAAGGCGGCTCTGGGGCCATACTGCCGCCGCCTCATCGTTTCAATAATGCCCTACTTATTCCCCCTCCCAACAGACATTTCATCCAGTGATGGCTTGTAACAGGATATCGGATACTTTCTTCGTCAGAGTACCATTGCTCGGATGTAACTCCGGCCTCAAAAGGCTTATGTCATCGTATTGTTCAGTATCTGCGGTTCTATCTAGAGACACGCCGTTGTCTGAGACTTGCGGTGGAGCAGAGACGTTGCCCCGTGCGAGACTCATTGATTTTTGCCAAATAAAGGCCTGTGATCTTCCTCACATTTTGGCCTTGGCTCTTGGAGAGATTTTCATGTGTTCCATCTTCCGGGCAGCTCACGTTGCATAAGGTGCTGCATATAGAGTGTAAGCCCGAGAGGTTGCATGACACATCAATGGGCGAGATGGGATGTCACTCGCTAACGATGATTGGCTGACGAAGACAACGCCAAGAGAATTCCTTCGATTTGGCAAGGTCATATGTATGCTATACTTCGTTGGTTGTGTGTGCTTACCAGCACAGAGCTCTGCGAGAGATCGCCCTCGCATTACTATCACCAGCTACATACAAATTTGCACGGTTGTCCGGCATGACCACTTCCAACGTCGATCCAAGCAAGGATCAGGGGCGAGAGGAGGCCCCTTGGCATCAAGCATACCCTTCTCCAAAGATGACTGCATCGGTGATATCGTGCTCAGACCTGCTAGACTGGATGCTTGGAGGCAAAGAAGCTGGCAAGGAGTTTGTACTGGTTGATCTCCGCCGCAACGACCATGAGGTGCATCCTGATCTATTTCCCACCAACTGAACGTGGAGTTGATGTTACATGACAGGGCGGTACGATCAAAGGATCGATCAACCTCCCTGCGCAGAGCTTATACCGATCCATTCCGATACTGTACAGGCTCTTCTCTGCGGCAAATGTTAAGCACGTAATCTGGTATTGCTGTGAGTATTTTCTCAAAGCAGCATCTCCAGTAGATGATCACAAAGATTGATTTGCCTTTGGGATTCCCCCCTCCTCCAAACGTACGCAAATTAGGCTGACTGCTCAGCTTCTTCGAGAGGACGTGGCCCTCGCGCGGCAGGGTGGTTCGCAGATTTTTTGCAAGAGAAGAAAGAGGAAAGCATGGAAAGCCTAGTGCTGGAGGGAGGGATCAAAGGTTGGGTAGCAAAAGGAGGAGAGCATGTGAGATTGGTGGAAGGATTCGAACCAGCAGTATGGCGCCAGCGCAATTAGATCTTCCTTACTTGTACACAGTTTTGGCGTGGCTGTCTATTCAGGTGTACCTTAATCCAATTCCATCTCTACCTCCTCTATAATTCCGCTTTGCCCCACAAACTCTCCGACTTCCCAATAATCTCAATCAATCGATCCGCAATAGCATCGCCCATCAACTCATACCCCTCCTTCGTAAAATGCGTGTCATCACTCCAGATCTTCTTCCTCTTCTCAACTGGCATGCTCTTATACGGAATAGCCGTAGCAAGATCCGCGGTGTAAAATCCATCCGCGTGGTAGGTAGATACTAACGCGTTCAGGATCTCCCGTTTTTCGTTCTGTTGGGCATTGTCGTTGCCGTGCTCCGTAACAGTCAACGCCAATACCTTCGCGCCCGCTTTCAGCGGAATACCCCAAACAACCCTCAACGCCTCAAAAATTTCCTCCGGCGTCCTATCCCAGCCCAAATCATTGCCCCCACCTTGAACGATAACCCAATCGTAATGAATCTTCTCATCTTTCATATCCTGGCGCATGCGATTTAGATACTGACCATTTATGGCCGTGTCCCCAGAAGAGCCATCGACGTCGATGCTGAAATGTGATGTTTGGAGCTCATCTGCTAGTCGGGCTGATAGTCGTGTTGAGTACGGGTAGAGATGGGTGCCGTTTGCGCTCCAGCCTGCTGTTATTGAGGCGCCGAAACAGAGGAGGCGGAGGTTAATGTTTGTTGGGGTTATGGAGGCGAGGCTGGATGTTGCGGTGTCCTTGGTGGGAGTGGGAGTTAGTTAGATGCTGGGAAGTGATGGTATTGGTTCGCTGGGAGTAAGGTACAGGTAGGTGGATTGCTTACTCCGTAACGCTAGAAGGGGGAAATTATCTTTAATGAGAGAAAATTGTATTTTGCTTGGAGAGAGAAACCCACCATGATAAGAACGCGTGAGAACTTGCTTTGAAACCAGAGTATTACACGCCAATAGGCTGACTCAAAAGAAGAACGAAACTTCGAGAACGCCGTGTTCCTCATCACAGTGATACAATGAGTGTACTACACGTTATATTGGCAAATGAGAGGTCTTTCTTGCAAACTTGACTCAATATAGAGCTCAAACGTCAAAGGTTCTAATCCAAGAGTAAGATAGACCTCGGCGCTGACGGTAGGGCTGGTGACTAGACGGAGCAAGAATAGCGCCGTCAACGATCTAGTTCCTCGCCAGGAGGCCTGCGCTGGAGACTACCCCGACCTGCCGATTGTGCACACCAAGCAAGAAAAAAGTGCGACAAGCCCATGCCAAAGTTTGAAATAATTTCATTCGATGCGCTCGGGGTGGCCCGTACTGACAATTGTACCATTGGTACTCTGTACACTGCACCACCTAGTTTGGGGAGCCCCGCGCAAACACAAAACAAGGCTCAGCGGTACGAAATACAAGAGAGGATACTGGGGCTGTGCAGGTGCGTTGCATTTGTTTTCTGATGCTATTCAATATACTTGACCCCGTTCCTCAACTATTGAGGACCAAGTCAATTCGATTCGGCGTCGTTGAACGAAGTCAGTGAACTGACTATATCGCTCGCAGAACATGATTGCTGACGGTAACTTTCCGCTGGATGAAGCTGTTATCGAAGGTTCGTCCGCAATTCATCATAATTCTCATAATTGCGAATTCGACCTACTTGAATTGACGTTGCAATCGTCCAGCCTTGCCGGCAGGCACCAGGGTTCTCTCAGCCGACAGCTGGGGAAATTCGTCGTGGAATGTCACTGCTCGCATCGATGCCGTGGAGCCAGATGGGACCGAGAAGCGATACTTCCTGAAGGTGTTAAACTGATTTGAAATCTATTTCCTTTCTCTGCCTCCTTAAGAAGTTCAGACTGACTTGTCTGCTTTCAGTGTGCAATGAGTGGAGAAGTCGGCAGATCATTGATGGAGGGGGAATTCAGAGCTATGGTGGAGCTTTACAAATTCGCGCCGTCATTTATCCCAAAACCCCACACATGGGGTAAATTCAAAAGCACGCTGCCTGTCAGCCATTTTATCATATACGATTTCAAAGATATGAGCCCTAAACTCCCTGATCCGAAGCCCTTCTGTTCCGAACTCGCCAAACTTCATCGAACCAGTGAGTCTCCCACTGGCAAATTCGGCTTTCATATAACGACAACTCATGGGAAATTGCCCCAATATATGGAGTGGAATAGCAGCTGGGAGTCAATGTTCAGAAAGCTGCTTTCTGATCTTTTGCTCTTGGATCTTGACACAAATGGACCGTGGAAGGAATTCCAAAACGTCTACGAACGGGCCCTTACTTTGGTACTACCAAAATTAATCGGCCCACTCGAATCGGAAGGTCGGACGGTCAAGCCATGCTTGCTCCATGGAGATCTGTGGGAGGGCAATATCGGAACAGACTGTGAGACCGGACATATCTACATCTTCGATGCTAGCTCCTTTTACGGCCACAATGAACTAGAGTTGGGAATGTGGAGAGGCGTCCAAAACCGTATGAGCTTGAAGGTTTATGGAGAAGAGTATCTGAGGAACTTTGGTATTAGTGAGCCAGCCAATCAATTCGATGACAGAAACCGGATCTACCACGTGAAGTTCCTGATGTGGCACTCGGCTCACCATCCTAATGATATTACCAGACAAAGGTATGACTCCCAGGAAGTTACATATTCTTCATGATGGCACACTAATGACCCGTCAGTGCCTACGAGGATATGTGCTATCTTGTTAATAAGTACGCCCCTTGGCCTACTAATGAGTCCAGCAAGAGATCAGCTGAAACTTAACATTCAAGTTTGACGTGCTATGGGTTGGAATTGGTGCTCATGGGCTTTGAAGGAGCGGCAAACTTCAGTCGCTGTAATCTTTTGTCGAAATCTTAAATGCAATGCTGAAGGCTGTTTGAAATTTTTGATCTTGAGAGTATTGGCTAAAGGAAGGTGTGGGGATTCCTTGAGAAGCTCGGCGTCTATTATAAAGAGAGGCGTTTGCATGTGTGAAAGCCACGAAGCATAACTTGGATATTGTACCAGGGATCTTTGATTTTATTTACTTATAAGATAGTAGAGTTCATAACAGGTTAACTTATTGAAACAACAAAGATTTAAAGTTGTGTAAGAATAGAAAGCCTCAATACAAGGCGCGAACGTCAAATGGATTTGTTCCAGGCTTCCAGCCGTACGCACTTTCTACCCTCTGTAGAAGGGTTCACCCCCCAACCGTTCACCTTGCTCTAACTTCCCAGATACGAAGTTTGACAATATATTTTGGCGTATAGAATTGTGGATTTTGTACGTCTCTAAAAGGTTGGTACAGAATCTTTTGTCGAAATTTGCCTGGTTGGTGAATTGTAGAGTTCTGCAAATTTTCGCTGCCTGCGCCCCTAGGAGAGCCCTAGAGTTGTACCCCGCAGAAATGTCGATAATTCCGGGCGTCAGCCCTACATGGCTGGCCGGTTGGGGGGTTTGGACGGTGGAGGGGTGAACCCTTCTAGAGCTGAAGTTGGCCTTGGCGCCAAGGTTTGTATAGTTCCTATTTTTTGTTTTTCCACATGTTCACATCTATTGACACCCTCCACTCCGACCTTCGGCGACGAATATATGAAAATCCAAATAGGCATAGACTGAGGCCTCATCCGCGGAAGCTCCCAGCAACTCTGACGCCGGACGGGCAAAGCTTTCTACCTCTCGGAAAGGACTAGGGTTTCTGAGTGAATTTATCTAGTCTTGCACCCTCCATCTTCCGCCGCCTTGCAAACTACGTAGTCTTTGAATTTAAGTCCTGGCATCAACTGCTCGACGGCCATTGGCTTTAAATCTCTACCTCCAAAGTAGAACCACCTAGCGGTTCATTACGCCCGCAGCTGACCCACATCACCAATGCCTCCTCCTCCATTGGCAAGCCTTCCGGGAGAGATACTGGTCCTCATGTTCAAATCACTAGACGACTTCCCCAGCCTCGCAGCCCTCTGCCGGACTTCACGAGTCTTCTACGACACGTGGCGGCTCAATGCTTGCTACATCTGCCAAGCTATTGTAGGACCGGACGCTTTCGAATTAGCCAGACTTCAGGAAATCATCGCAAAGTCTGACAGAGATGTTCCATTCGCCGTGCCTTCGCCTGTAGAGTTTGAAGATCATCATCAGAAGGCAATTAGTGATGCATCAGTCCTCGCAACCAACGATCGCCATGTCCGACTGGCAGGAAAGCTTTGGGAGGAAGAGGTTACCCCATTATGCACGCAGTGGGGAACACGCAGGATGATTTTCTCCGGAAAAGAGCGAATACGTTTTCAGCGCGCTTACTATCGCTTTTGGGTACTGATTGCCTCGCATTATGCCTCTCAATCCGTCACGCAGCGCATGAAAGCAATGACGTTTAGGGATCTCGAAGGCGTCGGCCAAGTAGCCCATTGGCTGCAGTTTGGGCTCTCCTGCGAGGCCCTGGTTCAGCTTGATATTTTTACTGCGCAAACATACGCCAATATGCCCAGAGGGAACGTCGGCAATGGCTATGCTGTTGTTAGTGAGGACTGGCAGATTGTATGTACGAAAATCGACAACGAACGACATAGCAGGGAGTCGGAGCTCTTAGTGGACCTCCGGAATATTGCCTTGAGTGCTGGATTTCCAAAGGATGTGCCTCTATTGGTCTGGAGTTTCTTTGATGAGACGCAGCAATACGTGGACCTCATTCCGGACGTTTGAAGAGAATGACGCCAAATATTACACGATGAAAGGAGAACAGCATTTTCGAGCCTCATGGGTAGTAACATGTCACGGAAAGACCGGCCAAGGGACCTCTAACATATCTAGCGACCTCTAGTATATCTAGCAACGGGTAGCAACAGAGCGTAGTGTTTTGGCAAAATCTAAAGAAAGAAGCTGCCAACCACCGCTTCATTTCCACCGCCGTGTGCGTCTTATCACCATAGTTGGACCTTATAGACAGCAACGTCAAGATATCATAGCCCCAACCTTCTCGCTACCAGCCGATGAGCAGGTTAGAGCCAAAATCCGATGAAGGCATGGATCCACTGTTGCTCTTATTGGCACAAGCATTCGCACACTGAACAAGCTACAGGATTTGCGAGCACACTAGGATTCAAGTGGGACTCCCTCGAAAGCCACTTCTTGCTCATCAATGGAGCCTCTTCTCGAAATCTTAAGCTTGCCAAGATCCCACGAGAGAAATCCTTTCTAGCTTGGACAATTTGTTGCTTCATTTAGAACAGACCTATCCATTTGGATCCTTCAATTTCCTGACCTGTCGAACGTGGTTTCCCAGACTTGCTATCAAACCTCGAATCACCTTTCATTGTCCACTACAATCTCAACTCATAACCGAAGAACCTCTCTCCGCAGCTCATCCAAACAGGCTTCAATCATGGCCCAGAACCCTTCGGCTTCGGCTTCGGCTTCGGTTGATTTGCTACCAGATTGGGGGTTTCCCACCCGCCCATTGAGAGATGCCGTGGGTGACCAATCGCCTGCATACAGTGTTCAGCCGGTCTCAGTCCCGTTGAAAAATGAAAACGAAGACAGATATGTCCGGATATGCCCGCACCAAACGCTTTCGTTGGCAAGATCACATAGCACCATCCACTACGTTGCAGAAGGTCCGCTTAGCCTTGGCCCTTGGCTTCGAGATCCGAGCAGGATGGCGTTTTGACTTGTTGAAAGAGTGCCAAGAGCAAAATACGAAGAGATGTGTTCGTTGTTTTCTTGCCAAGTCAAAGGTCTGGCTGTGCGCTCACATGGAACAGTGTGATCCCTGGATCGTCGATGCTGTCTTTGGGCTGCTACATCCGGGTGCCAGATACGACGACCCCATTGAGCAATATGAGGTGGACCAGAGGGGCGGGAGCAACGAGAAGTGCTGTGCTCACTGTGACACGAAGATCAAAATCTATCGAACAGAGGAAAGTCAGTCATTCTGGGACTACTTTGAGGTATCAGTCACAAGGTTTCTAGGGCAGGGCCAATCGCCGGACGATGAATTTTGGTCAAAGCAATGCGCCCTGGAGGAGAATGAGAACGACAATGATGTGCATGAGCGCTCTTGCTGTGTTATACAGTAGACTATGGATTTCGCTAAATCCAAATGGGACAATCCACGGGCCGGAAACTGCTCTTGTTGACGCAAATCCCTCATGCTGCCAAAGCTTGTGTTTGCCAAGAGCTCACCATAAAAAAAATCTCTACTTATACTGCATACTACTTCTTTCACACATTACCCACTCCGCTATCCCTCAATAAACTTGCTACATAGCAATCCTCCCTGAGCTCCGCAAGATTAGCTTCTAGGAACGGTCAAGCCATAGCTTCACAATCAGCCTCGGGCCCTGACAACCACCTATCGAAAGTGTTAGGAAATCAGCCACCAGCATAAAATAATGTCGATTCAGTCCCAATAGAAAACACAGCCAACGGGAAGAATCATAGGCCCTCATCAAAGCGCTACATCCGGCTCTGCCCCCACCAAACCCTATCATTATCTCGATTCCAGCACATCACCCGTCTAAAAGACATCAAAACCACGTTGAAACTTTATCTCTACAAGAGACTTCCCACAGCCCGCCATACGCGCTGTCCTAAAAATGGAACGATATGTACTATACAGCCGACGAAGGGGAAGGAGAAGCCGTCGATATTTTCCCCTGCATCAAGCACCATTATTTACCACTCAGGCCCCGGCTTCGTGGTCCAGACAGTCTGGCAGCTAAACTTCGACCGGGAAGGCAGGGTCAAAAATTCCAAAGACGCCATTACCAAGATGCTGGATGTATCAAAAGTCTGTCTTTGCCCTCACACGAAACTAAGTGATACTTGGATTGTGGACGCATTCTATGGACTGCTGCATCCTGGAGCTCGATACTACTACCCCGTTGACCAATACGAGTTTGGCGACAGCAATTCCAAGGTGTGCCGACAATGCAAGACCAAACTTAGAGTACACCGGCGGGAGGAGGTGAGGGGAAATCATGATAGTTGTTGTGTCGAGGTTATAAGGTCTATTCGGAACGGGGAGGTCGAGAATGATCCATTATGGCTGCAGCAATGTGCTCTGCCCAAGAATGAACCCACGCCTCTGGCTCGAATCCGGCTTGCAGTGAAACAGATACCAGGGAGAGTCCATCGACGATTGCAACAGTCGGAGGTTCCGAACTTCACAAGAACAGATAGAATCTCAACTCCTTCTTAGGTCTAGATAGTGGGATGATCTATGCGAATCCAAACAAAGCCTGAATATTAAAGAAAGAAACTCTCGGCACGCAAGCTGTTCGTCCAGGCAACCTTAAGAACTGCGCTGTCTTTCCTTACTTCAATTTAGCAGCAGGTACTGCGTCAAACGTTACAAACTTGGGAAGCTTGCCCACTCCTCTTGCCTTGAAAGTTGATGTCTTCAGGTGTTTTCCCCCGTCAGTGATGTATTTTCCAGCTCATGTATCCATAGAAGAACCGCGAATCCCCGTGGAGAGAGCCGTGTATGCCCCATTCTGACAAAGAAACAGAAAGTTGCATGTTTCTAGAATTGTCTTCCTACAATGCGAAGGGACCATGACCGTATATTTGCCTACCACTTCGGGTGAGTCGTTCTGCAGAATCAGTCAAGCGTGTTCACTACCTAACAACACGATGCTGCAATCTAGCGCTTGCCCAGCGTGTTAATACTCTTCACCACCTAAGTCTTACTAAGACTTTCAGGTTCTCCCGTTCAGAAAAAATCGCAATCATCGTTGGCTCCAACCCCATCACGAAGATCTGGCATCTGCCCAAGGACCTCCTTACATACTGTTTGCCATTCTTCAGGGCAGCTTTGACAGTACGTACATATCGGAGGGTTTCTTCCCATTCTCGGACCCTTGTCTCTTTGGCAAGACCTGTTTGGGAGCGACGACTCAGGCTGAATTCCCTAAACATGTCTCAAAACTTTGTCGTATATTCGTAAAAAGTAATGCTGACTCCAAAAATTTCCGCAAGGGAACATCGGCGAAGTCAGCCCCAAAACCATAAACCTCCCAGAAGACAAGACCGATGCCTTTGAACTATTCGTCAAGTGGCTTTACGACGGCGAGATCAGCACCCCTTCTTTCCCTCAAAGGCATCCTACATACGAGCCTGGATCTTCGGAGACAAAATCGGGTGACCAATTTTCAAAGGGCGCGCACTACATTACCTCATCGAGGTGCACTGCTACTGGGCCATTGACATTGGACTTTTACGTGCGGTGTATGAGGGTCCAACTGTTGGCTCTAAGCTCCGGCGATGGGCTTTCGATCAGTATCTGTGGGACTCTTATAATTCAGATTTACGTGAGCAAAAGGCAGCATTGGTCTCTTTTACGAGATCTTCGCCAGCCTTTCCGGCAGACTTTATGGATGCGTATCTAGACTTGGGCAAAAACCCTCCGCAGGATCCGTGTTAGCATGGACAAGGCTGTCTCGAGAGTGTGCCGTACAGTCGATCGCTTGCAAATCAGGCCGGAAATTGAGTCGACAGTGACGGGGAGGCTCCATCTTAGCATGGAGTGTATACTAGGATAATGGCACTCGTACAAGCTTTGGCTTTGGGGGCTGCGTGGAGAGAGATGTCCGAGGGTTGGACAGCGGCCATAAGCATCTGAATGATGCAGGGTATTGTCTGGATATTCTAATCTCAAGGCGCTACTTAGCCTTAACGAAAAGTGCCTTTGATCCTGCAGAAGCTCACCTCAAACACAAAACATTAACTTTTAGCCTTCCTGACATGCACAATTGGCTTTCTGAACACCAAGCTGATTAGCTGTCCTATCTGTGGACTTTAGCCTTTACTTTCTTCACCAAATGATATCTATGAAGTCATTTCACGTACAGGAGTCCTCCATATAATCTAAAATTCGCCGACTGTTGCAGTCGGATACCACAGAAAGCTCCCATTGCGGCCTGTTTTCTGTCATAGGCTAGGGCTCACGTGCATGCACTTTGGGCATGTATGTGAGCTCCAAGAGACCCCCTTAGCTGGCCATATTTGCCAGGCTGACTCCATATCGTAACGAATTGCCACGAATGTCACTGAAATGAAGAAATAGTACACCACTCAAACCAGTATTTAATCAGCCATCAGTGCGAAGAGCCGCCAACCATTACCCCTATGATGAGAAACTTCATTAGCTTTCCATTCTCAAGTGTATATCCAGATTTAATGATATGAAACTCAGTTGGGAGCTCACCAAAGACAGCAAAGACACTCCAAACGGTAGTAAGATGTATCAGATCGGGTGGGCAATAGCTAGGATGACTAGGTCAGCGATACCCTCACATGCCTCTTCAGGAAGGTTATACTTACCGATCCCCAGCCAGCCCAATAAATCCCGCCCAGAAAAGCCATTGCCCAATCAAAGGTAAGATCATAGTAATAGTAAAGCAAATACCGAAGATAATAACGTCGTCTGACCCTTCCTGCTTCTTCTGCCTCGAGCACCAAGTATAGCCCACGAGGAACAGCCATACAACAAGCGCGAAAGCAATGGTAATCAGCCAAAGCAGAACCCCAGCATACATCATCTTCGCGTCGTGTGCACCCGGTATGCCATCAAGATGCCCCTTCTTGAGATACCCTAGCATTACAGCCCAATGCGCAGTCCTGCCGATATAGAAAGATGCTATCGTCTGTAAAATGCCTTCCGCTATGGTACAACTGGCTCCCAGAGAGGTGTAGTAGGAGTTCTCCGCGCCAACTGCTGCCAGAAGTGCCCCTGTCCAAGCCAAACGAGGGCGGGCACACCAGAGGAGTACGAGTTCGCTAGTTGAGATGCCTTGGAAGCCTAGAGTATGCTTGATGAGTTCTGCGTTTACCGTATTGCCTCCAACAGAAAGAGCAGCGGAGGCGGCGCCGCTCAGCCACCACCAGCTTGTTGATGATTCCTTAGATCCGCACATTTTACAGGTAAGGCATTTGACGACTGAACGGTGGCCGAGGATTAGCGAAGCGATCAGAGTGACCACGTTGACGATGGCGAAGGATCCAAGCTGGGCAAGTTTTGTGGGACATTTGTAAGTAGTCGGTGCGTTAAGAACGCCTGTAGAGTTGTACTCGACTGTCCACTGCCAGGCGAAGAGACTGTTGTGAGCAGATGTTTCGAGGTCATTGTAATCCACCCACATAGACTTGTATTCTTCAATCGTGATGTTGAGAGGGGTTTGAAAAGAATTTGGTGAGGATTTGGGGGTGATTGATGGGTTCTTGCAGGTCTCCTCAGTAGCCAGGTTCGGACCAAAGCAGTAATGGTCCAAAATCCAGCGAACAAAGAGTGAGGCGTCCGAATTATGTCGACACAGGGAGGGACATGACGTCGCAGCCACGGCACGACAAAAGCAGCCTTGCGAGTTGGCTTCGAATCCACAGGCCGTGATTGAAGAGTTCAATGCCTCGCAGGGAATGTCATCCTGACTGTACACACATTGAGGCGCTCCTGTAGACTTCCAGTAGCCGTCGAAGCTCTGAGAGATGTTATCAGCAAGTTGTCCGAAGTAGTTGGTGAACAGCAGGTCTGTTTGGCAGTTCTGGAGTAAGGTGGGGCCGCCAGGTAGCGCAACGGACTGCGCAGAAGTCGTTCGTAAAATTGAGAGGAGCCCTGGTAGCCAGACAAGAGGCTTCATTTGATCCTAGTGCAAATGTTTTCACCCACAAGTACACCGCTTATGTAATTAACAAAGTAGGAAGTAGAATTAGGATTTTGAATTTAAGACCAACGGTGAAACTTTTTCTCGGAGGCGGCAATACTTCTGTATATATGAAAATGTTGGCCTTCAGCCTTGTGGCCTTCATGGTAAGGTGCTGTGGCTAGCGGTGGCTGAGTCGAACCGAAAAACCGAGCGATCTACCCAAAAAGTATAGTGTTTTTGAACTGACAAGGCTGAAGACTGAGTGGGCGATTTTTCTGGCCCTAGGCTGCCTTGAGTACACAGTAGTGTACCACAAGCTTATTGATGCTATTGGCAGCATCTATTTTGTCAGGGGCTGAGGACCTAGCAGCCATGCTGTAAGAAGGACCGAGCCGGCACCTTGTGGAAAACCCCCTTACATATAATTATAGAGAAGCTCTTGCTGTGTGGCAAGAATGCTAATCTTCATGGGCGCGATCCTGAAACTGGTAAGCAGCTTCCTGTAGAAAGTAAAGGGCGCGCAAAAGGATGTAGCACTAGAACAACATTTGTGTATTCAAGCTTCTTTCCGACTCCTCACCGACAGTCCCAAACGGTGAAGCCGAAAATTCATCACGTTTTGAGGGTTGTCCTGCCTTTGCCTCGTTTTGCCCAAAGGTGTACGCGTTGTCTGGTGTCATTAGGCGAAATCCAGCGCCGGTGCAGCCACAACCGTCCCTTGGACCCCAAAAAAATGTGTGGTCATGCGGCACACCCCGTAAATCGGCGAATGGGGAGAGACAGGAAATTTTTGGAGCGTGGAGGAGGTTTGTAGAAAAGAAGGAGCAGGTGAGCAGATTTACTCTTGGCGCTGCGCATTCGATCTAAGTGCATGCACAGCCGCAGCCGAGCCACACTACCCAATGGTTTATGGATTTGAGCCTGACGCAAGGATATAGAAGTGCTTTCGCTTTTCGTCAAGACTGGTTTTGGTATTGAGATTCCATAGTTGGTAAGGAAAAGGCAACAGCAGGATCCATCCACCAAAGTCCAAAGGTTTGATTCGGGCCTCTCCCATTCCGCAGCAGCTCTTGAGTCGATGGACGACCTCCTAGCCAATGCCACCTCTGCAGTCAATATTAATACCCGACAATGGTCTGAAGTCCGGCAATCGCTCTGGGCCACTCATGTCGTCGGCCTAGTAGCCTATTACCAGCTTGGAGTAATCACCAACAGGAACGGTGCAAAATGGGATGGGCAAAACATCATCCTCCCACTTGTCTTCCTCTTCCTCCCACTTCTTTATCCATGCCAGATGCTTGTCTCTCTTCTTCTTATTGCTCGCAATTTCTTCTGGAGAGATTATCAAGGGCTCAATTATTAAATTTGTGGTCTGTTAGGCATGTATGCAGCAAGGTCCGATTACCGCAAAGAAGATGGAAGTCTGGATCTATTTATCGAGAAGAAAGGGCATCAGCTTCTCATCGACAATTTTTGGCCGGTGCTGCAGCCGAGGCGGAGGGAATGGTCTGAAGTCAGAGGAAGCGACCTGATCGTCAGTATTCTTGCCTTGTACCAAGCTGTGTCGACGTCTATTCTGTATATCCGGCGATGGGCCGTTCCGGATGTCAGTCTGCTCGACGTCGATCATCGAATTGGCCTCATGGCAATTGGTGGCCCCATGTGTGGCCTGAGCTACATCTTTTTCCAGGTGACCAGTTATGACTGGGTGCACAAAGGTTATGGTCGGCGAACTCTTAGAGGACCGCAACGAAGAGAGCCTGCAGCTGTTTGGCCGGAGGCAACGCTGCACAAGTCAAAAGAAATCGAACGCCACCTTGGTGATAGCCTGGACACGTCAAACAAATACGTGTATCACTGTGCACTTGCAGTGGGCGCACAATTTCTCTTCTTCCGCTATATCCGTAGATGCTTGCCCTTCTTGACGACTGTCTTCGACCCCACAGCGCCTTTTGGTGGTCAATAGTACTCCCATACGTTGTTCTTGGAGTCACGGCCATTCCACTGTGCCTCCAAGCATTCTGGTCCACATCTGTCACACGATTCTATCAGCGCCTTCCTGGGGGAAGAAGTACGTCGAGATTCTGCATATTGCTAGCATGTCTTTACGTCTCGATTACGACAATCTGGTCAGAGGTCGAGGAGATGAAGCGTGTGGACAATAACGAGCTCGATGCTTGGAATACAGGCTGGGCTTGGAAGGATCCATGGTCAATTTTCTTGTGGCCCCTTTAATGTGGTAAATAAAAGAAGCCGGACTATAACCATGACCAAGAGAGATGTTGTACTGAGATGGCTGTTGTCAAGCACGCCGTTCAGGGATTTCCAAGGAATGGTCGAGCTTTGGCGTGAAAGCCTTGAGACAAGCATTCAACATCCCCTCAATTGCACCTGTCTCCTGTCTAATAGCGTGGAAAAATGACGTACTGCATTCTTCTAGTTGTAGGATTGTGGCTGTAGGCTTTCTTCGTAAGCATACAGGAGCGGCTATCGATCTCTCATCGACCATGGGTAAGGTATTTAATAAAACTTCTCTTAAATCTCGTGCAATGATCGATTTCAGAAAGATATCGTATTCGTATATAGTCGGACTCGGAAACACCAATACTCCGACTTCCGTCCAATATGTCGTCAGTACAGCTCTCATCCCGCGTCCAAAAATGCACATAAAGTAAACACTCTCAGCTCCCCACTACCCTCTCACCTCCCTTCCCATACCACAATTCCCCCCATAGACAGCATTCCACAATGGCAGTCCTCTCCACCCTCCTCCACGCCACAGCCTTCAAATCCCCCTTCCTCTCCACCCTCGTCCCATCCATCGGTCTCGCCTACACTCTACAAGCAGCTGTAGCTGTCCCCTCAATCATTGCCCAAAGCGAACGATTCTATGACCTCTCTGGCTCCCTCACATACCTCTCCTGTACGGCATTGAGTTTATACCTGCCTACGATTAGAGCACGATATGCTGCAGCTGCTATGGGAGGTGTGAAGCCCGCTTGGCCAAGCATATTGGGGGCTTTGAGAGGAGTGCCTGGTGCGGGATTGAATTGGAGACAGGTGGCTCTGAGTGCGGCGGTGGGGGTGTGGGCTACAAGATGTATGTTTCCCCAAAGTCTTCCTCTTCTCCAGGGTCCTTCTCCGAATGAAAGCCTTCCAATTCTAAGGGACCGGTCGATTGACGACGTACATCTATAGTGGGAACTTACCTCTTCCAACGCATCTCAGCCGACGGATCCGACTCCCGCTTCGACGGCCTCCGCACCTCCCCCCCAAAATTCCTCGGCGCCTTCTTCGCCCAAGCAACATGGGTGTCCCTCTGTGTCCTCCCCGTGCTCGCCCTCAACTCCCTCCCAGCCACAGTCTTCGCCTCTCTTCCTGCCACAATCGGCATCACAGATATCATCGGTCTACTCCTCTACGTCGGTGGCTTGTCATTTGAAGTAACGGCAGACAGGCAAAAGAACGCCTGGGTGCAAGAGAAGAAGGAGAAGAAACATGAGGAGGATTTCTTGACTAGGGGGCTGTGGAGTAAGAGTCGGCATCCGAATTATTTTGGGGAGAGTACGCTGTGGACTGGTATCGCTACTACCGCCGCGGGGGTACTGATGAGTAATGTTGGGCAAGTGGGTATGGGGTTGGGTGGATGGGGGTTGGCGGGGAAGGCCATTGCGCTGGGTGTGTGTGGGGTGAGTCCGGCTTTTGTGAGTTTTTTGTTGCTGAAGGTTAGTGGGGTGCCGATGAGTGAGGGGAAATATGATAAACGGTATGGGGATCGTGAGGATTACAAGAAGTGGAAGAGAGAGACGCCTATGTTTATTCCGAAGCTCTGAGGTTCAAAGCGAGGGCATCTGGGTCGAATGGATTTGGCGTAGAGATAGATGGATGGAGTAAAGGCGTGATTTTGGTCTCATGTGCTCCCGACTAATGAATCAGACAGTGTATGATATGAGAAAATGTCTATGCAACACGCCGTGCCTGATATGCAAATCATCGTCTCTTCATATGCCATGTATGCTGCGAAACGCCCAACCGATCGCCTGTCCACCCATTTGTCCAAACTTACCCCTATACTTACCTCTGGACCAACTTACCTATGCACCCACCTTCCCCCATCCACCTCAAACCCCTTTATCTCCTACCGATTCTCCTCAAGCACCTCCCAAAGCAGCAGCAAAAGCCAAATACCAAGTCCTACTCGCCCCACCATCCAACCAACTCCCATCAAACCCCTGCTGACTGAAAAACTGCCACGCAGCCCTCGGATCAATGCACGCCAAATTCCCATACAGAATGCCTTTCCAGCCGCCAGCTATGTTGGAGGCGGGGTAGGGCGAGGTGTGGTTAAAGTAGGTGTTCCATTCTTCGAGGATGAAGGTTGCGGGGCGTGTGTAGGTTGTGGAGGGGGTGAGGGGGAGCATATGTATTCTATGAGGGGTTAGTAGTAGTGGTGGGAAGATTGGGTGGCGTAAGGAGAGGGGAAGGGAAGGGGAAGGGAGGGAAGGGGGGTAGGGTACCCTTGGATATATTCGGGGTTGGCGCCGAAGTAGGTCGTGTGGTCTATTTTGTTTTCGAAGAGCTGTGTAGGACGGTTAACCAAGTTCTTCGGTAAATGAACAGAACCCTAGATGGACGTACAATACCAGTGACCTTATTCCCAATAAAATTCGCCGGCTGATTGACATTATTGCTTTGCAGCAAAAAGTAGTCACTCAGCGTCCTGGCTTGGATCGAGAGCATCAAGTTCCCTCTCGCCTCCATAGAGGCATCGCCAATGACATGGCCCCACATCTTGATGGCGTAAGAGAAGAAGGCGTCTTCGGATGACGATTCTTCGTCTTTGCTGTCCGCTGATTCGAATAATCCTTTGGCGAAGGAGTGTCCATGGAACCAATCGAACATTCGTGAGAAGGTGAACATGTTGTCTTGTAGGCTTGGGTTCGCAGCGTCACGAACCAGGGTGTTGACCCAGTCTTTGTTGAGGGTGAGCCAGTTGGAATCCAGGTAAGCTATTACGGCGGCGGTGTAGATGAAGTAACCTGGAATCGTTAGCCAAGTTGAAAGAGAAAGGAGAAAAGTAATTAATACCGTAATGAAAATGGTGATCATTGTAGTACGTATTCCCAAAGTCTAAACCGGAGTCGCCAGTGACATAGCTGCCAACTGAAACGACACCGTTCCAGACCGTATCATAGACCAATGGATATATTTGCTGATTTGTGGCAAACCGAGCAAAAGCTCCTTTCAGCTCATTCAACCCTTGAGTGGCAAGGTCTGGCTCATGCAAGAGGTCATGCGTTGTGTATATTATCATTGCGAACTTGGCTAGAGCCTTGCCGCTGAAGTACATGCTGTCGAGGTTGGTCTGCGCATTATAGTCTTGGTTGATCTCTGAGTTTGCAATTTGTTTGATAATGTTGGCGGCTGCTGAAGAAAACGTCGATCTGCTTCTCAATTTTGGCGTCCATGGTGCAAAGCTCATATCCGTGGGCAGATTTAACTCTAATAGATTCCAGGCATTGCCAACGACTGCAGTCGCGATACCTTTCGTGGTCGTTTGGAGCTGCATCGATGTTTTGCATGCAGAACTGACGCCGTCGAAAGATTGTACGTGATGCGGTAAAGCGTACATCAACAGGGGAAGGCTTGTAAGACCGGCTTTAGTCCATGAAATGCGATAAGTCCCAGTGGTGCCTGACACAGTGCCAGTGACAGCAGCAGTGTTTGGATAGACTCCCGCTGAGCCATCATAAAGAGTCTCGCCATAGGATCCAGACGGATTCTTCGCTACTTGAATGACGCCTGACCAACCTCGCAAGCCTTGCAGCTGTGTATTCGAGACAAGTTGCAAGTGAGGATCCTGTCCATTACTAGAAACCGCATAGATGAGCCAATTCTTGCTGTCCTCTAGCGTAACGCGATACTTGAAAACTCCAGCTCTTGGAGAAGCTACCTGAGTAACGGTCCGAAAGAAGACGCTGCTTTGAACTGCTGGCATCAGATTATTGTATATTCCAGTGACGCAGCCCATGCCTTGGACAAGCGGGAAAGAGATGCTTGATGAGGACCCAGCTTGAGGTGATAGCACGGCATTGACAGAGAAGGCCTCCAGCTTGTTGGTTGTCAAGGAAGTTGGTGGACCTAGTTCTACTGCCGACAAGATAATTGACTGGATACCGACCGGATTGATGAAATACTGGATCGGCGCTCCTGGTAATGCTTTGTTCTGTGGTCCATTTGCCCTCTGATTTGCGTCGATATGCGACACTGCCAGACCCCAGCTTTTAGCATTGCCACCTCCTTTACTCCAGGCCACGGAATAGGGATGTGTCCAAACTCCTTGGCCTTGAGCGCCAAGGAAGAGGTTCGCGTAGAACTTATTGGTAGAGACAGGGTTGCTCTGGGGTGTCTTTATTGTCCAAAGATCAGCAATGTAGTGTCAATTCAAAGTTGACTTCTGATACTTACTATTCCAAGTCTAGGTACGGGATGATCACCCCGCGACGAAATCTGGCGTGGCAATCCCCCAGTAGCCACTGGCTGAAAGCAATCAGTGGTGCCTCTTTTGTGCAGGTCCCCAAAGCCGTGGCCTATTGGTAGCTGAGATGACATAGTCTTCAAGATCGTCGTAGATACTACCGATATTGAACGAGAGCTGTTGGGAGAGGTGAATGTAATGTATGAAGAGGCTCCTGTCAGTAATATTGGCGGAGCTATGAAAGATGTAGGAAACGGTTGTATTGATGGTCGTCCTTCGGTCTCGAGGCCGGTAACAATAGTCTAAAGACACATTAGCGCTAGATGCCATTACAGGAATCTGCGTATAATCGATTTTAAAATTAACGAGATAGATTTCAACTTACCCCTATCGTACCAGGCACCGTAATCGGCACGACTGTCGTTGGAGGATATTGGGTGGTGACCGCGCCGCTCTCAAAAGGGCTTATTGTAGTCTCGATGGCAGAGTCTGTTGGATCAAGTGAAGTTGCTGGCACTGTTGGATAAGCTAAACTTTGTATATACTGGGGAAACATTAGCATAAGTACAATCAATCCGACTTGCAAAAATGAAGCCATAGAGAGAGGTGAAGGTGAGTAGAATTTGGCAGGTATCTTCCCCGGGACAACTTCAACTGGTCTTCAATCTCAGACGGCTCAAAGGAATATCGCTAATGCACAAGGCCTCCAATGCTATGGCAAAAGATTGAGGGTTTTCGAGAGCTTTTGCGTCAGAATTTGAGCTGCTTCTTTTCAATTTGAGACTTAGGATATTGGATCTTTTATATTGTAATGCGAGATGTAGGAGATGTTGTACATTCATGAGCATTAACAGTTCGCAATTAACGGCACTCTGAACAGACTCTTAAAGGCTACTAGATAAACACCAGGACATTCTCTGTAGAGCAGGCAACCGGGAGCACGTGTGCATAGACGTTGGACTACCAATAGATATCATACGTACAATGAAGCTTGCAAGATGTCTCGATCAAAATAGTGACCTGGCAACAAACGCATTCTTTGCGGAGACAATGGCCTGATCATCCTGGAACGATTCTAGTGTACATTCCAGTCTGCATAGTGACCAAGTAATACCTGAGGAACTTTTAAGTGGACATAAAAGGCTGCTCACTCGAGTTTCGAAGAAAGTGTCCTTTTGACAGCTTTGCATACCTAGATATATGAGTCTGAGCGTATAGCTGCTAATGGCACGCTGCCGATTGATATGCGTACTATCTTTATCTTCACACTCTTTTAACCCAATGCAGTCGGCCGAGGCTCAGGGTTAACAATCCCCGTCCCTCGGCTCATTGTCTCGATTGTTTGCTGTTTCTCACCTTTAAACAACATCTCTCTACTTCCCTTTGCTTGAGATCCTAAGAACCTCCGTTTTCAATATACACCTATCATGTCTAATGGTGAGTAGACACCCGCCTCACTCCGTCTGTTGAAACTAACGAAAACAATCAGCACAAGCACGTCTCTCCCAAGTCCAATCCCACCTGGCCTCATCCGAAGCCGACATCCCCCGCGGCCGCGAGTCCATCCTCTCCAAATCTCCCGATGATATAGTCGTCACCTGTGCCCTCCGTACGCCCTTCACAAAAGGCGGAAAAGGGGGGCTCAAAGATGTTCCCGCAGCAGACCTACTCGTCCATGCCCTCAAATCCCTTCTCTCACGGTCCAAACTCGACCCATCGCTGGTAGAAGACATAGCAGTCGGCTCAGTGCTGCCCCCAGGAGGAGGAGCCACGGAGTTCAGAGCCGCCGCACTTGTTGCCGGATTCCCCGAAAATACCGCCGTCAAGAGTCTGAACAGGCAGTGTTCGAGTGGTCTGCAAGCATGCATCGACATTGCCAATGCCATCCGATCGGGCATGATAGATATTGGAGTAGGCTCAGGCGTTGAATCGATGTCCTCACAATACGGTCCTGGCGCCGTGACGGAGTTCTCGGAACTGCTTGAATCTCACCCAGAGGCCAAGAACTGCAAGGTACCCATGGGTGTTCTGAGCGAGAAGATGGCCAAAGACCGCTCGATATCGAGGAAAGACCAAGATGCGTTTGCTGCGTCAAGTTATCAGAAAGCGTTGAAGGCGCAGCAGGCGGGGAAATTCGATGAGGAGATCGAGCCGTTGACAAACGTAAAGTTTGTGGATCCCAAGACGGATGAGGAGAAGATTATTACCGTTGCTAAAGATGACGGGATAAGAGATGGTATTACTGCTGAGAGCTTGGGGAAGATTAAGCCTGCATTTGCGAAGGATGGGAGCATCCATGCTGGGAACGCTTCTCAGATATCTGATGGTGCCGCGGCTGTGCTATTGATGAAGAGAAGCACGGCTGAGAGACTGGGCCAGAAGATTGTCGGCAAATTTGTTAGCAGCAGCGTGGTTGGTGTAAAGCCATTGCTTATGGGCATTGGACCTTGGAAGGCTATCCCTGTTGCTTTGCAGAAAGCGGGAATTAGCAAGGATGATGTGGATGTTTACGAAATTAATGAGGCATTCGCGAGCCAGTGTCTGTGGTGTGTACGAGAGTTGGGTCTCGACGAGAATAAGGCATGTCTCTAGCGGTCTACATGCAAGACTATTGCTGACTATTGCGATAGATCAATCCGAACGGAGGCGCTATTGCTTTTGGACATCCATTGGGGTGTACAGGAGCAAGACAGGTGTCCACATTGTTCAATGAGCTTGGGCGAACAGGGAAGAGGGTTGGCGTTACGAGTATGTGCGTAGGTACTGGGATGGGCATGGCTGCTGTATGGGTCAAGGAATGATTTGGCAGATTCCATGAAATCTACGAATGTACGATACCCAAGGCTTTGGACTCATAGATTATCAGAACTTCGGTGCGTTGTTCTATCGTGGCGACCTTCTCATACTTTGTTCTTTTTCCACTCATTGCCTGCGATACTTCTTAGACCTATTGCCTATGTAACTCAAGCGCTGTAGTTACTGAGATTGCATATCCAACTCCTCTGCTGCGTGTTTTCTATTTCCTACCTACAATGAAGCAAGGTGCTAGCTTGCCCAGGGCTACTACCGAGTGAGCTTCTGCATGCATAACGTCTCAAACTCAAATTCGACGTTCAAGCCCCACGTACTTGGACGGCACTTCAACAAAGCATTGTCATTTATTCCAACCACCACCTACATGGACCCCACAGCGTCTCCTAAGGGCGCTGGATTCTCAGCAGAACTTTGGCTCCTTGTGTTCGAAGATGTTTACAGTGAAAACCCAGCTGTATTGCGACATCTACGCGTCGTCTCCCAGCACTTCAACAGCTTAATCACACTGATCACCTACCGCGATGTCACTCTCAACGATAATCTCGTCGAATGCTTCAGGGAAAAGCGAAACCTAGACTCAATGCTACCGCAGCAAGTTTCTGCCAAAATCTCTGCCTATACCAAGAATATCACCATCCAAGACGGCCTGGACTGGCCCACCGTCGTCCACCTCCTACAATTGATGAAGGACTTGAAACATCTCACATTGTCGTATCCGGGCCAATATGCCAAGGTCAGAGAGACACCAGGATAGATCAATCCAAAGGCCCACCGCGTTCTGCAAGAGAACTGGCCCAACTGTACACTCTCGATCGACAATCTCTGCGCTAAGCCGGAGCGTTGCTACGATTTCGCTGACTTGCCTTCGCGGAAACTCGTCTCTTGCAAGACACGAGGCTGCCTATCCGATGACTTGCGGTCAGCATCCAAGAAGATTCTCCTGGCGTCCTCTCAATTGAAGGTGCTCCAGCTCATCGAGCCTGAACCCGTATCAGTGCATGAGGATGAACCTGTGTATTGCTTTCATGAAGAGGAGATCGATCCTGGGGAGATACTTCCCGCGATCCAGGAGCTCTTCCTAGAAGGTTATTGTTGGCATTACAGCGTACAGACCGCTGCGCAGTTTTGGAACTTTTCCAACTTAACTTATCTTAGGCTTGAGAAGGTCCGAATCGTGAGGCTCTCGATGACAGACCCCACAGAAAGCCTCCTACAGCTCAAGATATTTATCAGCGACAGCCACGTCGAACCTGAAAACTTGCGCTGGGACGCTTCCTTGTGTGTGTTCAATCTAGTACGGCGTGTTACTACTCTGGAAGACCTGTCGCTCGTCTTCTGCTTCGTAGATGGTCCCCATTCTGCGATCAGCAACCACGGTCCCAGTCTGAGAACTCTAGAGCTCCGAGACTATGTTAGTATGAACGATAAAGCCTTTCACAGCACCTGGCCCTAGGTCAGTTCCGACTTTATCTCCTGGCACTCTATTCGAGTTTCAAAGACCTTGTCCTCATCTGATGGCGCTGGCATTGGATCTAGACCAAGGACCCACCGTATGTATCCCCAGAATGTGTCTGCCCACTTACATCATAATGGCCCACTGACAATCACGCCTCTGAATAGTCAACCAACTTTATCTCAGCCCTCACCCAACACCACAACCTCCGCCGCCTATCCACGTACGCACAACAGCCCTTCCTCTCAGGCCTCGCCCTCGACAACACAGAAGCTATCCGTCTCCACAACTTCAACAAAACTCCGCAACGCGACTCACCCACTCCACAAGATAACCCAAACGAACGTCTACTCCAAACCATCGAAGACATGAACAACAGATACCTCAACTCAGACTCAAACCCGGATCCCAACTACATCAACCCCCTAGAAAAACATTCGTCGCCGCGCGCACTTTTATCGAGAAACACGTAATAGCAAAGAGGGTGCGGCGTTTGACGAGCTGAAGCTGCATTTTGCGGGATATGGAGGGGAATCGTCCTGATCCGTGCTCGGCTATTGGTCAGGAAGAGCAGGAAGCTGGGGTAGCGCAATTGCGAGCTTTTGAGTATGAGAGAGGAACATGGGATGGCTCCAACGTGGGTGAATTGTATAACATCAGGGAGATATCGCCACTTTTCCTTTGATACGGGCCTGAGTAAACATTCTTGCACTTCTTGATATCAATATGAAAAACTTGGAGCCGTAAAATGCTTGTAGCGGGCGAAGTGATGCTATCTGGGAAGCGTGGAAGCTTGCCACAAGTCGAGGCAAAGAAACACAAGCGTTCGCAGACAATCTTTTATCTCATTAGTAACCCCCCACCCACTCAGTGTGGATGATAACTCGACCTCGAACACTGAATTCATTGATCGCCTCGCTATAGGTCCCAGAAGAAAATTAAGAACAAGGGCCCGAAGAGCCCTTCCTTATGGGTGGCAAAAACCAGCGGAGTTGAGTCTCACTCTGGGCAAGTTCAATGCTCGCTTCTGGCATTGAAGACCATATCTTCGACTCTGCATTCGAAAACAAGGAACACGCAACTAAATGATTGGTATAGCCGGCATACGGTATTTGAATAAGATACATCAGTCTGGCAGCTTGGACGGCCTCCAAAGGCAACAGAGGGGTTTGGCTGTGAGGGCACCCTGAGTCAATCGCTCTGCACCAAGCGTGATACCACATGACCATCTCTATAATCCCCATCCTGCCACCACGATAAATGAGTCCACGCTGCCTACCAATATCGATTTAATCAAAGAGGCGCACGCAGAATTCAGTCCCCTGTACATTATCACCAATATTCGCGTTTGGGCCCGCTTGTACCAAGAAACTTTGTTTGTTTATTTGCTTGTTTGCTTTTCTGATCCTGTTTCCCCTTCATGCTTGAATCTGCCAAGGACGCTTTTGCCTGTGTGTTCACCGGTGCGTGGAAGAGCGCTTCCTGGAAGTCATCGATCTCCGACGAGGGGCAGAGCCATGTCTATAGATCGCTTGATAGACAATATCCCCGGCAGGTACCCTGGGGACAGTGATTCGGAGATGGAGGTTGAGATCGAGGATGGGATTGTTACACCGCCGAGACGTGTGCGGGATCCTTTTCAGGGTACGCCTGTGGTTATGAGGCGGGATGTTGAGAGTTGGAGGAGGCGGCAGGCGAGGGCGAGGTTGAGGGAAGGCGAGAATGGGGGGAGATGAAGAACTGGGGAAGGCAGACGGGAGATTTAGGAGAGGGAGGGAGGGGAGAGGTGAGATGTAGGAGGACTGTTTCTTGGATTGGATAATGGGCTTGTGATTAGCTTGGGTAGGGGATAGAAATGGCATTGGAGTTCAATTAATGCCTCAATTATCCTCCAAACCCCCACCTAGAGCCCGCTCAGGCCGACCATAATTCCAGCCCGAGCCAATGCCGCTTAGGGTACAGCAGAACGCTTCGTCACACGTAAATCATCAATCTGACCTGTCGTCATTCCTCCTCACCTCACATCCCCAGTCTCGTGACCAAGCTTATTCAGTCCTCCGCCTAGCTAAGATTGAAACCAGCTCCAGCATTCACACTGTATAGCAATCTTTCCTTCAGCACTTTCTCATCCCTATAGACCGGCAATTTCAGCAGGTTGACACAAGTACTCGTGCTCGGCAGTCTTGTCTGATCAGCGCCGCTGTCTCTGATGCTGAACCTCGGGTTTAGATTCCCAAATCCCAACAACGGTGCTCTTGGCGTGCTCGTAACGAACTTGAGAACCTTCTTCCTATCCACATCATCGAGGCTCTCCATGACTTTCCAAAACATCTGTACAGACGGATGTTCGATGCCGTCATCCCCGATAGCGTATATGCCACCGTACTGCGTATTAGCCCTCAGATCAGAGACATTGATGTCGGTGCTGGCGCCACCTACGAGGGTTTGAAGTTCTGATTGGTTGAACATGCTTAGCCATGAGGGTGAGATGATAGTGCCGAGACCTTTCAGGAAAGCGGATGTTTGCGCATAAGGCTGAACCTGTAGGCGATGCTTGGCAATGTAGGCGATGTAGACGAGGCGGTTTTCGTTGGTGACTGATATCGAGGCGCCATTATTGCAAAGTTCACGGGTGATAGATTTTGTTTCTGTTGGGGAAATGCGGACGGTGTCGGTTACGGCGAAATTGAGGGAGAAAACGTCTTCGACATTACCCGTGTAGTTTTTCATTTGGAGCTGGGGAGTGGTGTTAGTGCTAACGAAGTGAATGGGTCTCATGGGGGCCGAGAGTCACTTACCAGACCTTGGTAGAGGCCCTCGTCAAGGTCTCGTAGGTCATTAAGATTGGCGCGGTAGCCCGAATCTTTGCCTGGAGACCCAGAGCCTCCAGTAAGGGCCCATTTGAGGAGGAAGAAAGGTGCGAAATGGATGTCGACGAGAATCCCCTCATAGAGACATTTTCCAATAATTCGTCCTAGAAAATCGTATCTTCGTAAGAGGTCTCTGATGTTCTCATTCCAGTCTGGAGATTTCTCATCGAACATGGCTTGTTGAAGAGTCACCTTTCGCTCTTCAATGGAAGCTGGATTTGGGTAAAGCAGATGCTGATCATTTTCAATGAAGAGTGCCTCTAAGCCGTTGCTGGCTCCGAAGGCTTCGTTAGTGATGCTTGTGAGGAACTCCTTGGTCACACCTCCGCCGTCGATGCCCTCCTCGACTGTATCGAATTTGTCTACAAATCTGATTTGTATTGGTTCTTTGAGCCCTTCGCCTAGGTCGTAGAATTGAGCATACGCATCATCGAAGATATTCTCCCTTCGAACTTTTGCGCGGTGCTTGTTGATTGCTGCTGGTGCCGGAGAGTTCATCAATGCAAACCTCCATTCGTCAGGATCCGAGGTACCTCTTCTCCTTATCTGATCCAAGGCCACGAACTGGCGAAAGATTTGTACTCGAGTAGCAAAGGGTATGAAAAACGGCATGTTCTGGAGGATCTCTAGTCGCGGTGTTACGGACTGCAGGTATTTTTTCCTTGACGCTTTCTGCTGTTGTCTTCTCAATCGTGCCGCATTTCTGATTTGCTGCGTATGCTGAGTACCAATAAGGAAGTGTTCATCACCATCGGTGTCGTCATCCTGCTCATCGTTCTTGGCTTCGCCATCAGCTTCATAGGATACTTCGATCTTGTGCTTCTCCTCCTCTTCAGCTACGACAGCGGCTATAAATCGATCCATTTCAAAGTACTTTGTCATCAGCCAATGGTTCTTGGGCATGAACTTCCGCCGCGAACTGCGCAGTGTAAGACACAAATTATCCATCAGGCTTATGTAGCAGTGACTTACTCTCGTTCGTATATCATACGAAGCACGCCAGTCACCATCCCCTTCATGTAACCAAGAGTCATGCCACTGACGCCGGCAACCGACATCTCTGCAAATTTCGCGGGCGATTCATCTCGACCTTTTTCAGGCTGTGCTGTCTTGCTGCCGCCGAAATATTCAGCAAGGCTAGTCTTGGCCTCCGTTGCCTCAATTCCAGCGATCTCAGTGGTATTCCAGTGCATTGAAAAAGCGAGGTTCTTCAGGAAGACTGTCAATTCCTTCACTTGGTCAAGTGGCAAAGCGCTCTGCCTAGTCCATGACCATTGGTTATTAGAATCTGAAGTACCAGACAAGAACTCTTCGTCATCCATGACCTTGAGCACGAATGTGTAGAGTTCCAAGAAGAGGAGAATTACACGCCACTGCTGATCTCTAGATTCGGCCGTGATTGACGAGGATGATTTATTCAGCTGACTTCGGACTTTATCTGGCCTCAGCATGCTGACCGTCTCATGAGGATCCTTGCTGATCTTTTCGAATATATTTGTTCGGCTTGTGGCTCGGTAGAAAAATTTGATAGCTGGCATGTTTGCTCCTACACGGGCTGTTTGGGCCTGTCTTGAAGTCGAACCTCGATAAAGCCACATGCGAATCTCATCACCCCGACGCGGAAAAGCTCTGAGCAGAGTCAAAGCATAACTTGCAACGGCAGAAGCCTCGTTAGGCGTTCCTGTAGTACCACTGCCCGAAGCGGGAACGACATCTATGTTGGCAAGAAGGCTACTGACATTTTCTTGATTAATCAGTGTCATGATTTCGGACCGCACAAAGGTGGGTAGTGGTTTGGCAGCGCGCTCTGAGGAAGTGGGCATGCCATCAGTCAAAGACGTATCATCCGTTGCATCTATTCGAGCACCAATAGCATCTGCAAGGTACGAGATAAGTCTTGAAACGACATGAACATATTGAGCATCAGGCAAGTCTGTAGCTCTGTGCTTCTCTGAGTATACCCAACGGCGAAAGTAGATGAAGTAAGCCAGAAGCCAGAGAAGGCTTTCGCGGCTTTTCATACGCAGTATGTCGACCTGTGAAGATGGCGATAGAAGTTGATTCAGTGCGTTTGCAAGAGCTTCGTACCTTATCGCACGAGCGAAGCCTTCCAGACTACCGAAAATTGTGGGAAGTTGGGAGATAGTTAGAAATTCACTTGCAAAACCCTCATACACCGATGATGTTCTTGATGTGCCAGTCTTGAGTAGTCCAACTATCGTAGTCTTAATCAAATCAACGTCCTCAGTCTGATGTTCAATAGCGACTTCGGTCAAAGTCCTGAAATAATCATAGGAATAGGGAGCCAGTTGTTTTGGGATGGTGGTAGCAAGGCTGTGAAGGAGAGCTAAAAGGCCATCGACAATGAAGGAGGGTAGCGGACTTGTTCGCCTTGAGCTCAATGTGGCAAGAGAGAGTTTCGCTAGGCGCAGTAGGGGGTGTGTCCAGACATCAGGTGGACAAGCTGATGGCTGCATTGGCATAGAGCGGAAGTATCTCGAAGCGAAGTAGCATAATCGCTGCACATCCTGCTCATTGTGTGGAGAAGCGAACTGCACTAGCAGTCTGAGCGAGCTCAAGCATTCCCCTTCTGAAGCGTACGGGGTCGATGCCGACGCTGCCTGCCACAAGAACTGTTCTGGCTCTGCAGGTAGTGTCTCCGGGTCCCATTCTTCTTTATGGTCCCACTCTTGTCTCCAGTTTTTCCTAGCTTCTCTGCGTTCCTTATGGCCTCGCCATGTCTTCTGAATCCTTGTCGCTGCAGGAGGGCGCTCCCTCTCTTGTTGCCTTAATATCCGCTCCTGCTGAGCCTGAGCCAGCGTATTCTGGGTGCTCTGTGGGGACGAAGATGACCGAGAGCCGGGTAATGCAGCGAAAGGGTTATTATTGCGACCCGACAGATTCACTTGCCGTCGTGGGCGCGCGCTGCCGGTGAAAGATGGAAACATGTTTGTGCTGCAGGGACTCCAGAGGCTCGACTAGCGCTGCAGGCAGACAGTGTTGTCAAGGATATGGAGGCTATGTCTCTGGGAGAACATCTTGAGAGGAAACTCTCGGAATTCTTCGTAGTCGTTGAACACTTGGGCGGCAGAGGCAATTGCTTCCGTCTGTTTCGATATGGATTGCAGATCGAAAATTGGCAGGCTTAAAGCCGAAGACTTACATCCGTCGCGTTTGCCAAGACTTTGCATTTACTGATGAGCCTTGAAAGTTTACAGAATTGATCGGGAAAAGATCTCTTGGTGTGGAGCTATCGAGACATTTCAAAATGTCAAGAAGCTCCTAGCAGCCCCAAGAGTTCCACGCGTTCCTTGTAGATTATATAACTTTAACGTCTATCCAATTACCACCTCGAACGAGAAGTATCGAGGCTTATACTGACAAGTTTTTGGATGGAGGGTTCTCCGGTATAGTCTTCTAGCACTCACTATCCTCCAAAGCTCTTTCAACGCATGCCTGATATTTCAGACTATCGGTCGAGGCCCTTGTCCTGATGATTAGATGTGCACAAACTGCGGTCCCAGAGCCTCCATATCTTAATCAGCAAAAGCATAGGCTAAGAACTGTGAAGAAGCCCGCGTCTAGCTCGTAAGGTCTTTCGAGGATGAGGCGTTGCCAAGGAACAAGCTCGAGCAGTGGTGGTGGCGGTGGTGGGTCGAACTCCAGTGTCTACAATGCGTAGAAAGAAGGGCGTAACCTGTATTCGCCAATTCGAATGAGCGCAATTCGAATGCTCAAGCGGTATTTCCGGTTGCCTCATGTTCATGTGAGTGGTTTTTTATAACATGTAAGAGGCAAGTCAAATTATCTTTGTCCTCCAAAGGGAAAGAAAGAGCCACCAGTGATGCAAAGAAGACAAGAATAGAGTAGGCGCAAGCAAGAAGTACTCGTATAGTACAATATCATCTGACAGATAGCAGCAAAACTTTCTATGCGCAATGAAGACTTCTTTCACTTGCCAAAAGGCTACAGGATAGGTGAACTGTACGTAGACTCGCTGGTGTCAAGATAACTTGGACGTCTCCCTGTTTCGAAGCCGTGAACGGCTCGCAAGAAGAGTTGAATCGTCGACTTTCTGGGGCATAATCCTGTCCATTTAGTACTCAGCAGCCCATTCTTTGTCCAATCATTATCTGTGATTACATTTACCAAAGGCAACTTTGTAGGACGTTTTGTCCGGATTTTTCTGCTACCTACGAGATAGATCTTCACCCGACGTACTAAATTTGCTCACTCGATTTAAAATAGCAACACAACCCCTGGATTGCCGTCACACGAGCGAAGCTCCGGGCAAATCTTCGGCTGTCATTCCACGCTAGTCGGATCACACTAGAGAATTATCTCTTTTTTCCAAGCTCGAGCGACTCTCAAACACAACAACTCACACCCCGTCGGAAACATACGTCGTCCAAGTTCCGTATCCCTGCACACTTCCCCTACCAGAAAACCCTCGTGACAACAGAAAAAAACTTGAAAATACTGGAAAACCATTAGCAAACCAAGCTGTGTAAGTGTTATTTGACCACTCAGACCCTGCACAGGGACACCTTCCAAAATCGGGAGCTGTCGATGACAGCAGCCTCATCTATTCTTACTTACGTACAGCTAACATTCTTTCTCGCAACAGTGTCTTTGACCTTCCCTACACCTCGACTTCATACTCAAGTGCCAACCTTCTCTGTACGTCCTCCCCCCCTTCCTTTGTTCCCAAATTCTCGTGTCACCAGATCCATCACCAGCGTCAAGTTTTCGCGCTGAGGTTGAAAAGCAAGCTGCTGACCATATCTCATATAGAAAATACCATCACCATGACTACCGAAGCAACTACAGGCTCAACCCCCCCATCGCTCGAGAAGCTCTCCATCGATGACAAAACAAACGCTGCCACTAACGGCGGTATGCCCAACGGCATTGATACGAGTGTTAGCGGGACTCAGTCCCCCAACGATCCAGACTCCCTCCAGACTCCAAGCTCCGCAGCTCCAGGTGGAAACAACCAACCCCACTCTGCTTCGCTATATGTTGGTGAGCTCGATCCGGCTGTGACTGAAGCCATGCTGTTCGAGCTCTTCTCCTCCATCGGCCAAGTTGCCTCAATCCGTGTCTGCCGCGACGCTGTCACTCGTCGTTCCCTCGGCTATGCGTACGTCAACTACAACAACACTGCGGACGGGGAGCGCGCTATGGAGGAGCTGAACTACACAGTCATCAAAGGCCGTCCTTGCCGTATCATGTGGTCTCAGCGCGATCCTGCTTTGCGTAAGACTGGTCAAGGCAACGTCTTCATTAAGAACTTGGATACTGCTATTGACAACAAAGCTCTGCACGACACATTTGCTTCCTTTGGAAACATTCTCAGTTGCAAGGTTGCACAAGACGAATTCGGCAACTCCAAGGGCTACGGCTTTGTCCACTATGAGACCGCAGAGGGAGCTACAAACGCCATCAAGTCCGTCAACGGCATGTTGCTGAACGAGAAGAAGGTATTCGTGGGTCATCACATCCCAAGAAAGGATCGTGACAGCAAATTCGACGAGATAAAGGCAAACTTCACCAACATCTACGTCAAGAATATCGAGCCCGAGGTGACGGACGAGGACTTCCGAAAACTCTTTGAGAAGTATGGAGAAGTCACTTCAGCTTCAATCGCTAGAGAGCCAGAGTCGGGCAAGAGCCGAGGATTTGGCTTTGTGAACTACGTCAAGCACGAGAACGCAGCCACTGCTGTCGAAGCGCTTCACAACAAAGACTTCAAAGGCCAAATTCTCTACGTGGGTCGTGCACAGAAGAAGTCCGAGCGTGAGGAGGAGCTCCGGAAGCAGCACGAGGCCGCTCGTCAGGAGAAAGCATCCAAATACCAAGGTGTAAACTTATATGTCAAGAACTTAGACGATGATGTCGATGATGAGAAGCTTCGCGAGATCTTCGCAGGCGCCGGTACAGTTACCTCGGCGAAGGTTATGCGCGATACTGGACCCGAGAGAAGTGAGTCACCTGATAGCGAAAAGGACATGGAAAACAAAAAGGAATCGGATAAAGAGGGGAGTGAGGAAGACAGCGAGAAGAAGGATGATGATGCCAAAGACGACGACACGAAGAAAGACTCTAAGTCCAAGCGACAACTGGGCAAGAGCAAGGGTTTTGGTTTCGTCTGCTTCAGCAATGCCGACGAAGCTACGAAAGCTGTCAGCGACTATCATCAAAAGATGGTGAACGGCAAACCGCTATACGTTGCCGTCGCTATGCGAAAGGATGTCCGAAAGACACAACTGGAACAGAGCATCCAAGCGCGAAACGCTCTTCGCATGCAGCAAGCTGCCGCGGCAGCAGGAATGCCTCAACAGCCCTTCATGCAGCCAGCGATGTTCTACGGTCCTGGCCAGCAGCCTGGAATGGTTGCAGCTAACGCAGCAGGCCGTGGTGGAGTGCCATTCGGACCCCAGCAGGGTATGATGCTACCAGGTATGCAGGGCGGCCGAGCTGGTCAGTTCCCTGGCATGCAGGCTCAGCAAGGCGGCCGTGGTGGACAGCAGATACCTCCCAACGCCTTCGGAATGCCCGGCCAGATGCCTTTTGGTGCAATGCCTCAAGGCGGTCCCGGCGGTTTCCCTGCCGGCATGGCATATCCTCAAGCTCTAGCTCAGGTGCAAGCTACATTGAATGGTCGTGGACAAGGCGGTCGTGGGCAGATGCAGGGGATGCAAGGCATGCAAGGAATGCCGCCACAGATGATGGGGCCTCCGGGCATGCGTGGTAGAGATGGCCGTCCTCAACAATTCCCGAACCAACCTGGACGCGGTGGCATGGGAATGAACATGGGTGTGCAACCAGGACAAATGGGCGGCTTCCCTCAACAAGGTCGTGGGGCTGCTGGATTCGGAGCAAGCCCTCAAGGCATGGGTCCCTCGCAAGGAGCTGGCCCATCAGCACAACTCGAGGCTCTTGCCGCAGCACCTCCAAATCAACAAAAGCAACTGCTCGGCGAAGCTATCTATCCTAAGATCCAGGTCATGCAGCCTGAATTGGCGGGCAAGATCACCGGTATGCTCTTGGAGATGGATAACCCGGAATTGATGTCTTTGTAAGTTTCTCTTCGTCATGGATAGTTAGTAACCAACGCTGACAGAAATAGGATCGATGACAACGACAAGTTGCGCGAGAAAGTCGATGAGGCACTTGCAGTGTTCCAGGACTATGTCAAGACACAAGGCGTTGATGGCGCAGCTCAAGAAGGTGCACCATCGGAGCAGCAAACAAACGGAGGCGAAGGCGAGGCAGCTACTTCATAGGATGCTTTTCCTCGAACTAAGTCACCGTCGCTCGAATAACTCCCACAAGCCGAGGACTACCGATCTCCACACTCAGCATACTTCAAGACTACGTGTTCCCCTCTATCCCATTATACCAACATCAATTCCATTCTTTCACGGCTCATGGAACCTCACTGGCAGCTGAGCTGTCACGGTGCCTGGATGTGACCTTCAATAGCATGTTAATGCACAATCAATATTTCTTTCGGTTTCGCGCATAGGGTCATGTGTCATAGAGGTTCGTTGCAGTCTGGCATATCTTACAGCTCGGCGTGAGCTAGGCTCATCTGCGTGGCTATGGACAATGACAAGGGCCTATCCCACTACCACATGTATCAATAGACATGCCAAGTAGTTGTAGCTAATCATAGATTTCATTCAAATTGCACTAGAAACACACATGATTGACCCTTTACTCTCAGGAGTCTGCAACATCCCATGAAAGATGCTTGTGATTGAAACATACATGCGACAATCTTCAATCACAGTTCAAAGACTGGGGATTAAGGTGGGTGTGGTGGGATGCAGTAGCAGCATGCATCGAAGGATGCAGCCGAGAAGGTCTCTAAGCGCCCGTCTACTGTGATCGACTCCCTATTCGCCAGCCTCAACCCACCATCTCGACTGCCTAAACTCCTTCAGTCTCAACTCTACCACTACGGGGCTTTAGTGATGCAAAGAATAGATCAGCCTCCTGCAGCAAGATGTGATCCAGACCGTTGCAGCCAATTGCACCCTGAGAATGGCCCATTTGAAGCTCGCGCTCCTTGAATCGAGCACAATCCTTGCACCTGCATGTCTCCGCGCTTTCGTATATCCTACACCAGTCCTTTTCTATTGACACCTGTTGATCTGCTGTCACTCATGAGGATCATTCCTCTGTTTCATCACCCTCGCACAGTGCCAATGCAATAGCCAACAGCTCCAGAGGCCTCCAAGTAGGCCTCTGCTTAGTCACTCCCAACATGACTACTCCCTACAACTATGGTGTCTCAGCATCGTCAGGAATAGGAGCATCTCCACGGCATGCTGTTCAACCTCCAAACCTCCTCACGACCAGTTTGGGAAATGCTCGTGCAGGTCTCGGTATCCGAGCCGTCTCTCAGACGCCAATATCTACAACTTCCCTGAGCAGTCCCTTTGCTGCCTCCACATACCCATTGTCTCCAAATCCTGCATCTCCAGGTAGTGCAATGAGGGGGACATCACCTATGACCTTTCGGTCACAGGCTGGCTTCAGTTCGGCTTACAATCCTCAGCAATGGGGACCGGTAGGCAATGAGACACCCGTCTCGACGACAAGGTCAACACGAGGTCAATCATCGAGGACAACAGTATTCGCGCCGCAACCTGTGGGGCCTGATGGTAAGGAAAATACCCCAATACGAGGAACTTTGACTGACAGAGGCCATCACAGAGCCTGTTGCTTCTCCACCTCCACCCTACTCTCCGCGTCGAGATAGGGACTCCCAAGACTCACCACGCCGTCCTGCTGATGTCGTCTCTCCCTCCGATACTACATCTCCTGGCACTGAATCTTCCCACTACGGTACGCCAGTCAGTGCTGCCACGACTCTGTCGCCTGACTTTGTCTCCCGATACCCACAAGGGCCATCACCTGTGCTCCGCCAACACGCAACTCCCAATGATTCTCCCAACGCCTCTGCAGCGCCAAACTTCCCTCCTCCACCGCCTGCTACGCAAGGTCAACGAATTCGATCTTCATCCAAGAATCATGCAGATCGACTACTCTCTACATTGACGTCCAGAGGCAAGGGCCCGAACCCAGAGTCCCCTATCAACGCAATTGATGTTCTCCAAGAACACACGGTCCAGCTGCTTGCTCAAGCCCCAGAAGCCAGTCGTAGTGGTCCTACGGTACGAGCGCCTACTGCACGGAGAGCGGCCTCGACTAGTGCATTAGGTCTCTCTGCAAGCTCCTCGCGTTCGGCTAGCCACTCACGGAGTCCTGTTACATGGGAACCTGGGATGCCACTACCTCCACCACCACCTGGTCTGCCACCTGCACCTGCTCGCTCACAAAGTTTAGCAAGGCCGTCCGAAAGTCCAATCAATAGACCGACACCCACCCTACCACTACGCGCCAGACGCCCGCCAGGTAATGGAACTACTCTCGATAGCGTACCGCCCACTCCAGCGGACTGGAGGGAGGAAGATGTCGTGAACGGGGAGAGCGGTCAGAGCCAACGTTCTACAGGCCCGACACCACTACATATCGACACTGGCAGTATACTCTATAAAAGAAGATCCGGTTTCGACTATCCACAGACAACAACAGGGGCCAACCCAGCACATATGCGCAGAGACTCTTCCACTGGTGGACTGTTTCGCAGCCCTGCCGTGCGAAATCGAAGTGCCAAAGGTATTCGGGAGCGGCGCAGTGAAAGCCGAAATGGCAAGGGTAGAGCCGTTGAGGACTCCGCTGTCTCTCCACCGGATAGTGCTAGCCCGTGGGCAGAGGATTTTGAAACTCTGAAGCCTATGGACCTGATCCTGCCAGCTCCCCAGTTGCGGGAAGTGAGACAGAGAATGCTCCCCAAATCAACTCCGAAGAGCGGCAAAAGCATGCAGAGTTTGGACGGTGCTTTGAACAGTGCTGATTTCAAAAGTTCATCTTCCAAGGCTATATCTTTCGCGACTTCGAACACTACGCCTCAGCCGGAATCCAGCCGTTCCCAACGCTTCTCGGCCTCTGCATCTACACCCATATTCTCTCCATCCAGAGATACGTTCTCCGATACCTCAGTCGAGATAGGAGCGTCGCCTCCACTGCCACCGAAGCCGTTCTCGGTTTCTCTCTCGCCCGAACCGAGAGCATCTCGAAAATCACTCTCTTTGATTGTTCCACTGGGGCCTGATCAGCGTCCAGTGTCTCATCTCTTGCACATGCCAAACTCCGACGACTCGATGCAAGTACCGTTGACGCCGTTAACTAGGGTAGCTCAAGAACCAATAGTAGATCTTTTGGGCCCCGAGAGCCCGAAAGCTTTTGCTGGTCGTGCTATTGAGCGTCATCGTATCTTTGCAGAATGCGAAGCAGCCGCTACAAGCGATTCCGAGAGGCTTGATCTCTTCGTCCAATATATTAATGCCGAGTCCAGAATACGCAGAGAGCAGTATGCCTCAGTGTTTGATGAGGAAGACATTGATATTGAAGATCTGACGCATGGCCTTTTCGGGCATCCGAACAGGGACGAGAGCTTGAAAGAGCGAAATCTCTCCAGAGCGGATACCTCTAAAAGGACCAGTATCGCATCGATTCCTCTGATCGATTCCTCCTCACAAGGCGGATCGTCGCCGGTCAGTCGTAAATATGAGTCTCCAAGTAGCGCCACAACGAACAGCAGCAATCAGCACCGACCGGAAAGTACCTGGATGAAAGACTTCGTACCCAGTCTCTCGCCAATCGCAAGCATGAGTATCGTAACAGGCCTCGATGAAATGGATTCTCGAGGCAGAGCACCTAGCCGCTGGTGGGAAGACCAGTCTCATTCCGGCGACGCTCGTAATAATGATGCTTTCAAGGTCCTTGAAAGGTCAAAGCGGGAGTCTAAATATATGGGCGTGCCTCTGGAAACTCGCAATTCGCTTGCCTTTGTCGATAATGTGCAGTCAAGCTCCACTAGCGATGGGAGGTGGCAATCACAAGAAGCAAGCCAGCAGCCGTTGTACGGGCCGGACGGATTTCCTCCGGAGAAAGTTGGCTGGCATGAAGAGGATTCTACTTCAGTCCCTCACCACCCTTACTATCCGCCAACGCCTTTATCAGCCCCCTATACTCCAGGTCCGAGAAGCCTGGACATCTCCCGATTTGTCACACTGCCTCCACCATACCCCAGACACCATCCAGCTGTCAGCAACAGCCACCCGGATCTTGCTGAAATGAGGTCCGTTGTGCGATGCCTCAATGAGAAGGAAGAAGCAGAAGCCATCAGGGAGTCTTATCGCTCCCAAATACTCGGTAAAAGGCAACGAGCAGAGTCATGGTGCAAGCATCAGCGGTCAATTCACAGGCAGGATATCGAATTTCGAATAGAGCATGGTGAGATGTCCCAAGAGCAATTTGACGAAGCCGACTTAGAGCTTGAAGCGAAGATCTCGAAGTCCGGGAAAGAGGTTGCACAAGCTGACTTTGATCTTTTCCAAAATACGGTTCTCACACCGTTGCACTCCATTTTCACCGAGCGCATCAATCTAGCGAACTCATCGCTCGATACGTTGAGTGGCCGTCTCTTTTCCGATGCTCAGTCCCGTAGTCCAAATCTACCTCAAGAAGAAGGCGACGAGCAGCCTGAACTGCTGGAGAAGCTGACCCAATTGAAATGGCTGTTCGAGGCGCGGGAAACCCTCCACCACCGGATTTATGATCTCCTCAGCGAACGCAACGACAAATACAAAGCCATCGTTCTCCTGCCATACGAGCAATCGCATGACCAGAGCAAGTATGCAGAAGCAGAATCGTTTTTCGCCAAAGACGCACAAGAACGCCAAATCACCTTCGAGAAAGCTGTCTACTCCCGTGCCCAATCGTTTCTCTCTGTGATCGAGAACAATGTTACCCGCGGTGTCGAGGTCCAGCTCTCCGCTTTCTGGGACATTGCACCTTCATTACTGGAGGTTTTGCACAAAATCCCTAGCGATCTGGATGGCTTCGATATACAAATCCCTGCCAGCGAATACAACGAGAATCCGAGCTACTACGAGCACCCAATGCAATACCTCTACTCACTCCTGGGCCACGCGGAAAAGAGCACGTATCAATTCATCGAGTCGCAAATCAACTTATTCTGCCTCCTGCATGAGATCCGCTCGCACGCTCTGATTGTGCGATGTAGAGTCGACGCGCATGGAAGGGATGCTTCGTGGGCTGCGGATGAGGAACAGAGAAGGGAGGAGCTGAAGCTGACGGAGGACTTGAAAGAGAAAGTTGGCGTTGTTGAGGGGCAGTGGGATGATGCGCTGGATAGGGACTTGATGGAGGCGAGGGAGAAGGTTAGGGAGTATTTGCTTGAGAAGGGGGGTGGGATGATGAACGAGAGGAGGTGTGAAAAGGGTATGGGTTGAGTTCTGGATGGGAGGGCGCAGGATAGCTCATTAAGTTAGAAGAGATACCCAGAGGGCAGACGCCACAAAGGTCTGAGATCCAACTAAGCTTAATGTTCAATGAGACTGCCACTTATTCTGACAGCTTGCTTGCAGTGTCAGAGACCAGTAATAAAGCTTAGCATTTCAACATTTCATTTCCTTGCATAGACACACTCCTCTCCGTGCAGTTTCGAAGCGTAAGAACGAAAGTAAATATGTTAACGAATTCTACCCAAAAACTCCTACTCCTGACCACACCTCCAACACGCCTTCTTGTATCGTTCCGTGACAGACAAATAGGAATGCACTTATAACGTGTACGGAGATCGGAAGCTGAGTTATCAGCGTTTGAAATCTTGACTTCCACTGCCGACTCTATCCTCCTTCATATGAACTCAACAAGCTACGTCTTGCAGGTGGAGGTGAAAGATTTTTCAAGTCCTGGTCTGAGTCCATTCCTTCATCGTAAGGCTGCTTTCGGCTATAGAAATCATGCAGGCGTTCTAACCACCGAGCTCTCGATTCTCCCTTCGAGTTTACTTTGCCTTTAGGTAGCGTGTATCTTTCATTCCTGGGAAGCATCAGGGACTGGTGGCCTCCACAGAATCCTGCATCATGTTCTTTGTGCCTGCCCTTGTAGGCCAGAATATCCATGCAGAAAGAACGAGAAAACACACTGAGACATGAACAACAGCCGACGAGGGGGCCCGATATATAGAACTCAGCTTTCCTAAGATCCTTTGACCGGTCACACGAGCATTCAAACCCCAAGTTAATCGCTGAAGGTTTGTTAGGGGCTTCCAATATTGCTTGAAGGAAGGCAGTGCCTGCTGCTTCTGGGTTATTACTTGGCGCTAACATTTGGCCTAGCCATTGGAGCCACTTGTTCATTAGCAGAAGTTTATCGGTCAGCAAAGGTCTTGTTTCAAGATCCTGCAGAGTCTCCACAGCAGTCGTGATGGAAGCACGCAGGCGTTTCGATACATCCGTGTCGTCAGCCACCACACAATCTGCATTAGCTTTACTATCAATAAGGAGCAGTGGTGTCAAATTTGGGCTAGTGCTCAGTCGTGATGCCCATCCAACACACCTGCGCCCATACGTGTCGAATCTATAGGGGTCTGCTCCGTGCTTCAATAAAGTCTGGATAATGTTGAGTCGCTTGTCCGAAGGTCCTTGGACTTCCCCGGAACACCGCTGTGTGAAGTGCAGTCTCTCCAATTAGCGTTGCTTTGTTTGAATCCGAGCCTGCGTTCAGTAATCGATTGACAACAGGTGCGAAACCAAGCTCTGCTGCGTTATGTAGAGAAGTCCTCCCTTCAATGTCTACAGCATCAACTTCAAGACCCACATCTATGAGAAAGCTGACGATTTGCAGATTTCCCACAGCAAAATACATCAAGGTTTCGTCATGCCATGTTCGGAAGTATGGATCTGGGCCTCGACTTATCAGTAATCTTAAGACGGCCAGGCTTTCCCCATCAAAATTTGGGTCATGAGTCTCGGATCCGTCATAGTAACAACGTTCCCGAGGCGATATAGGAGTACGAAGCCTTAATGACATCTTGGTCTTTGTGCGACAACATCTGGTTCCTATCGCAGCCCAATGCAGTACCGAAAACCCGTCATTCGAGGAGATCTGCTTTCTGGTCCAGTAGGAATTTCACAATGTCGACATCGCATCTAGGTGCAGCACAGTGTAAGACAATGTACCCATCTTTGCTTACTGCCAGGACATCAGCGTTCCTTCCTCAAAGTAGCTTCACACTAGACACTTGACGATACAGTGTAGCCAGAGCTAATGGGGTGAACCCATTCTTGTCCATTGCTTCTATGTTAGCTCCATAGTCGAGAAGCAGTATTGACATCGCATCGTTTCCATGCATTGCAGCATAATGTAGAGCTGTACGGGTACTAATCGTAAAACTCGGTGCATGCGTTCTGTTCGAGTAATAGCCTTGCAACGCTCTGCTTGTCATGCTTAATGGCCATGAACAGCGCCGTCGAACCCTCACAGTCAGTTGTGTCGATGTTCACGCCGCTTTGGAGCAGGCCTCTGACTGATTTTCTGTGGCCTCCTTGCGAGGCATAAAGCAAGGCCACCGTCTGCTCCGTGTCCTTGATTCCCGATTCGACCTCTCGATCAATTAGCAAACGAAGGATGCCTCGATGCCTTTTGTGAGCCGCCTGGTAAACGGCATTTGATTCCCCGAGGAGGGTACCAACATCGGCACCACACTCAAGGAGGCTTTCAATAAGGTCCTGATTGCCTAGCCGACATGCAGTGTCAAGACATGTACGCTGAGAGGAATCCTTTGCCTGGATATTTGCTCCTTTCTCTAACAGAAATTTGACCAGTTCTGTTGACCCTGTCTTCACAGCAAAGTGCAAAGGCGTTTCTTGAGTTTCGATTGTCTTCCACTCGATATTTGCACCCGAATCCAGTAGAGTCTGTATGTAATTGAATAGCTTGATGTATCGTGATTGTTGCAAAATTTTGAGGCAAGATTCAGAGGTGATCGGAGACGTAGGTGGTTCACTACATGAATGGGAAAGATTGGGTGGTTCGCAGCAGAGGGAACGATTCTTCAGTCAGCAATGAAGATAGCTGATGTGAGTGCGATTGGGTGCCCATGTACGCCGCCACCTGCAGCTTTGCGAAAACGTTTTCGGATCTGCAGGCTCGATCTTGCAGGGTTTCATATGATAAGCCCCTGAAGTCAAGCGGACAGTCGACGGGAGGTTGCATCTGACGGGAAGCTGTATGTACATGGATGCAACACCGCTCGTTGTAGCATTTCGAGTATTACAGTGGGGACTGACATACAGAAGTGTGTTCTCATGGATCTAATAACCTTGATTTAGACCCACCAATAAGGGATAAGCGACGTGACAGTAGCATCGTGTTGCAAGGAAGCCTTTTGAAATCGCTCAATATGACTTGGGAGTGAAGACCATCTTCATTTACCGCTCTTCGAGATCAACCCTTGCTGTTTCAAAATCATGAAGGAGACGCTTTAACGAATTTGTTCCGCGACTCCATAAGCTTAAAGATCAAGGTCGCGGCTGTATACATGTCTCGGATACTTACCTTCCAATCTCTTACGGAGTTCGAGGGCTTCTCTCAATGCAGGAACATGAGATATGACGAACGACATGATAGCCTTCGAAGTATCGCGGTAAAAATGCCGAAATCCTTCATGACCTCACAAGCTGGCTTGGCCAAATTAGTTGCTTGATCTGTGAATTTGTAGGGGGTTAGAACTAACCCAGCGCTCTAGCTTGTATATTACGATTCTCCTAGCCCAAATATGTATCTGCGTAATACCATGAGCACGGCTGATTCCTCTTGCTGGGTCTCCACTGCATTTTATTTTAAAGTATGATAATCTTTCAGATATTAGAAGCACGAGGAAGGGAAGCCTTGCTCAATTCCAGCTGGAAGTCTTGGCGTGATGCGGAAGGACCCCGCGAAACTTAAAGCGGTCCACAAAAAAGGTATCTCCATAACAGGTGTGTATTCTCTCCATAATTCAAGCAACGGCTGTGTGTGATTTATACAGCAGCTAGTCAAATGTCTTGATCGACTTGACGTCTCCAAGAGTTCTGCCTGTCACGAACGGCTTCCTCCATGGCAGGCATTCACGAGAAATGGGAGTCTCCTCTTTCAGGACGATATGCCAGTAAGAACAAACGCTTCCATGTGCCTGCTCTGCTAACTTGTGTTAGGCCCGGAGATGCTCAACCTCTTCTCCCCCCAAGTCCGATCCACGACGTGGAGAAAACTATGGCTTTGGCTTGCTGAGAGTGAAAAAGAGCTTGGAATAGACATGTCGGACGAAGCAATTGCCCAAATGAAGGCGCACCTAACATTGACCGATGAAGACTTCAAGGTGGCTGCAGTGGAGGAGAAAAAGAGGCGCCATGATGGTCAGCAAGTTGCCGGCCACTCTCGATCACAACCAATTGATATGCTGGACTAGTGATGGCTCATGTCCATGCATTCGGACAGAACGCACCAGCAGCCGCAGGAATCATACATCTCGGTGCCACCTCCGCCTACGTCGCCGACAACGCCGATCTCATCCTTATGAGAGACGCATTGGACATGCTACTACCCAAACTAGCAGTCGTAATCAAGAAGCTCTCCATCTTCGCCCATGAATACAAGGATCTACCATGTCTAGCATACACGCATGGCCAAGCAGCTCAGCCGCATACAGTAGGAAAGCGAGCAGCCCTCTGGATCAAAGACCTTCTCCGAGACCTCCGCAACCTCGAACGCGCGCGAAACGACATAGAGTTCCGCGGCGTGAAAGGAACGACAGGCACACAAGCCTCGTTCCTAGCCATCTTCCACGGGGACCATGCAAAAGTTGAAACCCTTGACGAATTAGTCGCCCAAAAAGCCGGCTTTCCAAACGTCTGCGACATCTCATCGCAAACCTACTCAAGAAAAATCGACGTCGACGTATTAAACGCTTACAGCTCATTCGGAGCCACCTGCCAGCGCATTGGAGGTGATATACGGCACCTAGCCTCAATAAAAGAAATCGAAGAACCCTTTGAGTCTTCACAAATAGGCAGCTCAGCCATGGCCTACAAACGGAACCCCATGCGCAGCGAGCGTATGTGCTCGCTAGGCCGCGCTCTATCAAACCTAAGCCAGGATGCAACCCAAACCTACGCAGCGCAATGGGTACCTCCCTCCCCATCCCTATCCCCATCCCCATTTCCTTCCAGAAAGCATTACTAACTATCCCCCAAGTTCGAGCGCACCCTCGACGACTCCTCCATCCGCCGCCTCTACATCCCCACCTCCGCCCTCCTATCCGACTCCCTCCTCATAATCCTCGACAACATCTCTTCCGGCCTCGTCGTCTACCCCGCCGTAATCGCCCGCCGCCTCGCCTCCGAACTCCCCTTCATGGCCACCGAAAACATCATATTCGCTCTAGTCGCAAAAGGTGTATCCCGCCAAGACGCTCACGAAAAAATACGCGTGCATTCGCAGGCTGCGAGCGCGGTGGTGAAGGGCGAGGGGAAGGATAATGATTTGATTGATAGGATTAGGGAGGATAGGTTTTTTGCGCCGGTAATAGCGGAGTTGGAGGTGTTGTTGGATCCGAGGACTTTTGTGGGGAGGGCGCCGGAGCAGGTGGTGAAGTTTACGGGGGCTGATGGACCGGTGGAGAAGGCTCTGGCGCCGTACAAAGAGGCGATTGCGAAGAGTGGTGGCGCTGGAGCTGAGTTACATGTCTAATAGGCCCCTCCCTTGACCCTGTGTCGCCACTTAGAGAAGCAAAACAATGAATCCCTTGTATTAAGTCGCAAAGTGCCCATGCTCTCACCAAGATCGCCAGCTCACGTCCGGGCGAGCCTAGCGAACCGCATCATTGAAAGAAATTTTAGGACCGAGATATGTTAGAACAAACAATTCGATGTTTACATGTAGGTATTAGAGAACTAATGGTGGTTTGGTAGGAGTCATGAACACTGGTTATACTTTGGAGATTTGGGTGCAAGCAGATTCTTTACAGAACTAATGTGACAACTGGGAGTAATCACAGACAGGAATGCGTTTTCGCTCAGAAAAGTAGAGCGCAAGCGTATGGACAATGTCCGCCCAAGTAAAGTATTTACAACGCCTTTCAGAAGGAAAAATCGTCACTTAGACAAACACTAAGAGCTACGACGAGCCTGGGAAGAGAGCCCCGAGACTGGTTCCTTCTGGTACATCGTCTGGGAAGACGTACTGTAGTTTTATGAGCTTATGCTTCAAGAGAATCTGAGGGACCATGGGGGTGACTTACGAATGCAAGCGCAATGATAGTATACATGCCCAATAGCATCGCACCTTCGAGGTAATTCGACTTGCCATCCTAGTTGACATGTTAGACTCAAAAGCTCCATACCCATAGAGCAGGGTTAACTTACAGCAATCAAATAATTCGTAATCAACACACTGAGAAAGAACACCACAGTCTCAAAAGTCTCAAAATGCAACGTCATAGGCTGTCCTATAATCCACCCCAGAATCACCAAGAAAGGCGTCACAAGCAATGCAATCTGCATCGAACTGCCAATCGCCACTCCAATTGCAAGATCCATCTTATTCCTGTACGCCACGACGCAAGCAGTGACGTGCTCGGCTGCATTTCCCACGATGGGAAGGAGGATTAGACCGATGAATGTGCGGGAGATATGTGCAGTTTCGACTATGCTATCGATGCTGTCGACAAGGTATTCGGCACATACAGCAACAAAGACGGTGATTATCACGAGGGCGACGCCGGCGGCCCAAGGGGAGAGGATTGGTTCTTCTTTTTCTTCGGATTCGCCTTGGTTTTCGGTATCGGCTTCGCCGTCGCCGTGCTCAGCTAGGTTCTCTTCTTCGTCGAAGAATTTGGCGTGTGTTTTCAGTTGGAAGACGAGGTAGAGTACATAGAGGATTAGCAAGATGATAGCCGTGCCGTGGGAGAGGATTTCGATGTTCTGGTCTTTATCGATGTCGGCATTCGATTGCTTCATGACGGCGTAGAGGGTTGCAGGGATGATCAGGGAGGCGGCTGAGACGGCCATTAGGGAGGACATGGTGGAGGCAACTGTACCGTTGAAGAATTGTTGTTTGTAGCGGACACCGCCTACGAGGAAACAGCAGCCAAGGACAAGGAGGATGTTGGAGAGGATGGAGCCGAGCATGCTGGCTTGGACGATGCGGATTTGGCCGTCTTTGAGGGCGACGATGCTGACCTGTATATCTCATTAGCACCAGTATTTCGCCTTGGACTGGGGTATAGATATTCGTACGATTAGTTCGACGGCATTTCCGAACGTGGCGTTTAAAAGCCCACCCAGCGTCTGCCCAAGCTCAACCGACAGCTCTTCCGTAGCAAAACTTAGCAACGAAGCCAGCGGTATTATAGCCAGAAAATTCAGTATGAATGTCGCCGTCGGGCTCCATCCCACATTTCCAGAAATAATCCCCAATGGCACGAATACCAGTAACACATTGACAGGATTGCTAGTGAGGGTCTTCCATGTCTTAAGCCCAAAGTATGCCGGCCATTTCACATAAGATCTGTCATCTTCCCACAGAGGCTTCCTATCTGGGTTCGTAAACGGTCGAGGAAATAGGGAGGTGGCTTCGTCGGCGTGCTCGCTGATAGCGGAGGTGGTGCCGCTCAGAGTATGCCCGTTCTCCCTCGATGCACTACGTCCGCTGAGCATGCTTAGGTGACTATTGTGCCGGCTGTTCGATGGTCTGCCTTCTTTCCTGAATTGCTGCTTGATGTGTAGTGAAGCTGGATTTCCCATTGGGTATGTTAGCTTTGTGGTACAGATCTGTGACGAAGAAAAGGACGGATTCGAACAAAGGAAGAGCTCGGGGTGTGGCTAGAAGGGAATACAGCGACCCGGGCACCCATTGCTTGGTATAATATCCACAAAAGAGGGGAACTAGAATAACATGAGAGCTTTATTGCACTTACACATGCTCTAAAACTCTTGTTCGCTGTTAGAGATGTCTCGGCGCCCGGTGCCAATCTTCGTATAAAGTATTTGCTGCGCAAAAAGACGCGCGGTTGCGTCGGAGTTGTAGGGGACAGTGCTGACGTCTTCGTGGTTGATTAGTGAGGGAGATGATTACCTTACAGTCCGCATATAAATCTCACTATCATCCCTCTCGGGGTCGCTCCAAACCTGCAAATCAGCAAGCTGCAGCATGACGCTGAGGTTCTTGGCTTTCGGGCTGTGCACTTGGCAACCCTAGAGGAATGTATCGCGAGCGTGACACTAGAATCGGCCGCTAGAGCTTTGACCCGCAACCGTAAATGTGACCTGAAGATCCTCGATCCTTCGGTTCTGACCCCAGGTTCGCCATTTTAACCTTTTTAGGTAGCTAATAATAAGGGTATAATGGCTGCGCGATAAACTGATCTACGTATGTAACACATGCGTGTGAGGGTGGCCAAAAGACAGATATACTGCTTCTGGTCCAGGAGATTCTGCCTTCTTAGCCTTTGGCAATGCTGTTTCACGTGATTCAAATACTAACAGTCGTCTGGCAGAACATCCTCCAAACTAAAATTGTACGGCCAGTAATTTCTCGACAACGCATAAAATCCCTCGCGGCGTACTATATCACTTATGAGTTATCCATCCACTCAAACCCGATTTCAGATTCAGCTGCCTACTCCGTGTCCTCAGTCTTTCCCCGAAAATATGTAACAGCACGACATATCAGAACGCTGCTGAAACTATGGAGCTAGGCTACTCGCGAGTCCTTGTTGACAAGTTTGTGCTCCCAAATCTGGGTAGCCCCTTGCTGCCGCCATGATGGAAATCAGCATGATGGCGCTCCTATTAGGCGTGGAGAGAACGGAGAGGCTTTTGACTGTAGCGCGCTGTCAAGCAGCGTAGGGTTGATGACTGTCAAGAGTTTGGGATCGGAACAGGAAATGGATAGTCGGATTGAGGCGGTCGTTGGATAATGCCATGGTAAATCTAAACCTTTGCCGTGCTAGATGCATTATTGTAGGGGTATATCGCTTGGTTGAGAGGGAGAAAGGCCGTGCAAGTTGACACTACTACTACCTCCTCGTTGTTGTTGGCAGTTTTATCCACTTGATTCAAGAACAAACACATCTTCGCCCTCATTTCTTTTCTCGCTCGCACTTTGCTGACCCGGTATTCTGAACAGTCAACAGCGTTCTCAATTGCGCATTATTGCCTTTCTTCGCCTTCTCCAGGTGAGGGCACAGCACTTTCGCTCATCTGCCATTCCACGATGAAGGGATTTCAGCCTTGGCACTCCACCGGTATGGCCTTGCCAGTGTGATTCCACGATATGCACCGAAAATTGCCTCAACAGGAAGTGTCCTTTGATTTGGTGTCAGTCTGGCTGCGCAAAGCCTATGAGCTGGTGTGGTGAATTGACACACCCAAAGGTGCCCTATCTAGCGAAACCAATCCTGAAGGAGCGCTGCAGGACCTTAACGTTCCATCACGAGTATTAAACATCTAGACCACCCTTGTTCAAGCTTGGTACAACAATAGAAGAGGCAATCTTATGATCGAGGCAAGGGTGAGGCTATGCTTCTGCGTGAGCTCAACAATCCTTCATCCTATGAGATACGCATTATATCTTATGAAGGCCTAGTCTGGAAGCACGTGCAAGGATTTGGTTCCTAGTGGAGATTGCCACGTAGTCGTTTATGTGACAGTGTTTCATGAGAAGGGTTAAAATTTTATATAAACAGCTCAGTCCAACTCTATCGCGCAGAAGCATCCACCTCAACACCCATCTGCATCATTTCTAAACGACCCCTGCCTTCAAAAAATTCAAAACCACATTAATCTAACAATTCCTTGTGCATTCATTATCCACTCTACGCTAATCCAGCACACGCAATGTACGCACCGACTTTCTTGGAAAGGAGCGCTCGCTCTTCCATTTTTCGCCTGCGTCGTACAATCTCAGCAACACCTGCCTTACATCGACGGATAATGCACTCAACCTGTCCAAAACTTTACCGTGTCCGGAAACGTGGCGGATCTCAACGCAACATCCCAACTCCAAGGCTTCCCCAATTTCGCATCTTTCGACAGTCTCACCTTCGGTGGCCTCGAGGCCAACAAGTCAGGGGAATATAATGTGTATTGGAAGATTGCTCAACCAGACTCTGGCTGTGGAGTGGCTCTAATGTCGGCATATAACCAGGGGGCAGGATCTTATGGCAACTTGGTTTTTAAGCACCAGGTGGGAATGTGATTGTGTTTACCGAAGCTCCTGGCTGCATCTACTCCCATATTGACGTAAGTATTACCTCTTCTGGGTGATGGAGCCAGATTCTCACTGACGGTTCTAGGCCGGCACCTTTTAAGCGGGGTCGTTCTGCTGTAGACATGGCGACTGTGGGGCTTTGAGCGCTGGCAATGCCGCGCTTGCCAAAAGAGATCCCGTAACAACTATCACCATACCCATTCTGAAAACCTTGATACTAATGTCCGCTCTAGGGTCACGATGCCACTGAGCTTGAGTCCATCCCTAGTCATCCTGTCGCTGAAAGGCATTCGAGTGTGAGTGTTCCCCTACCAGTCAACGCCAGTCCTGAGTGGATTCGTATCAGTACCTAACGAGAAACAGGCCACGAAGCAAGCCAGAGATGAGTATTTCGATTATTCGGGATGCCAGTATATCACAGATGGGCCAAACCCTCCTCGCCAATGCTCAATCGTGCGCAGAGGGAACGAGCACCTGCTTCTTCTAGGTCGCGCACGGCGTTACCGTTAGCAGCACCTCCACATCTACACAGGCCACGACTATCACCAATACATTTGGAGGTAGCGTTGCTGTACAGGCGGGCTTCAACCTCATCGGGACGGGCTCCGTCACGACCACGGCTACGTATCAATTCGCCATTGCGACGTCACATTCTACGAGCACGGCAATCACGAACAGCACGACTTTTACCGTAACCAACACTGTCCAACAGCAGCCTGGCACTAATGCTTATTTTGCTTTCACTCCAAAATTTAACTGCTAGGATGTCACCGTGGACTGCGGAACGCCAGATAAGGGATATTTTGAGTTCCGCAATCCGGCGCTCACACCGGACGGAAAAGATGTGTAGGGTAACTATACTGTGGTGTATACCAACTGAAGACCCTGATCATGACGTCAAATTTCGACGTAAAGCCCCTCTCCAGTTGGATGGTGGCATGCATGCAGTATCGTGAGAATTCAGGATGATTTATTGGCGTTTTGCTTTAATCTTTGTGCAGTTTTAGGGGTGTTTTCTTTGTGTACATGGAGGTGAAGGTATAGACGGTAACATCTGTGATGTAGGGACAGCGAATCTGACTTTGGTGTTAGCAGATGGAACCCCTCAGCCTGTCAATTCATCAATGCTTGGACAGTGGTTGGGAGCGAATTTCGCGGAGGTATCGTAGCTATTTGCAGCAAACATAGGAATTACTTCATGAAATATAGGCTTTCATTGCTCTAATATATCTGCAACTCGTGGTGCTTGGGGTAAAGACGCCAGAATGATGGCTAGTAGCAGCTCTCACGACCTAGATGTACTCTCCATCGTAGACTCATACTATCCTCTGAAGGCCGGAAGAAAATCCTTATGATATGTGTGTTGAAGTAGCTCAGGCTCCCACGCGGCAAAAAAAAAAAGGATTGAAGTTTCTTGCTTGACCTTGTCTTGGGGTATTGGGAAGTGGATGGTAACTTACTCCTGAGCTTATTTCTTCCAATCCTCTCAGGTACTTTTTAATAGTCCTCTTTGTCAGTTTTTTTAAATTATCTAGTTTGAATTTGTATTCGACATTTTTTTTGTGTTTTTGTTTTGCATACCTACATTATGTGTAGCTGCTATATTTATTTTTTGCTTCTTGCATGCCTACAATTTATGTAGCTGCCTATTTTTTATTTATTTGCCTTCTTGGGCTTTGTTATTTATTTATTTGTTTGTTTGCCTGGCCGGGGCTTTTGTTACTAGTCTAAGTTTGATACATGAATTTCGTTTCTACTGAGAAGATGTTAGCGTGTTTCATGCAGATTACTGCTCGGCCAGTAGCTCAGAAACTTCAATGAGGAGCAGGCCCTATTTGGAACTTATGTACCAGCACAATAACATTTCGTAGCAGTACCCCATGAACCCCCAACAACGAAAGATCGTAAGAAGCACAGCAGCATGATGATGTCAAAGACCTGCATGACCAAGCATCATCAGCTTGTAGACGTAGAGAGTCGGGCTTGTGAGGAGGAGACCCGACCTTGGTGTTTGGTGTTCCTATCCACCACCGCGACATAATGATAACACGGGATCGCGGCTTCCATAGGAGCATGAAAGAGACAAAAGACCAATACCAAAGCCCACAAGAGCTCCGACTGTGGCATGGAGAAGCATCAAAATCACGCCAAAAAAATCTCATGGGTAGGTGGAACATACTATTAAAGTAAACAAAACGCTCATGAACAATTTCAGCGTGGCTCGAACTGCGGACCTCGTCGCCTACCGCGAATTTATATTGATAGACTACGGTAAAGTTACCAGTAGCGTCCCGTTTTATTGTGTCAACACCTGACATACCTTCTAAGCTCTGACAGCACACCCATCTCAACCTCTCCATCAACGCCGTGCACAATACATCGGAAGCCCTAGAACACTTCAAACAGACGCACAGGCGCCGTCCACAGGGAATTGTAGCATTTCCCAAATTGTGCGGCATCGTCGTGATACAGGGCAAAATTCAGTATGGCTTTCACGGTCGCGCAGCTGAGAGCAAGAAGTCCTTGTAGTATGTTGGGATTACCCTATACTGATCTTTCCGGCTGTTAGGGCTTTGCAAGAGGCATATTTTCATCATCCGACTCGCTTTTCAAGTCGATGATACTGAAGTCTTGGGTTGAAACAGGGGCCTTCGCACTGGCGTCCTAAAAGCCTAACGCGATCACGTCCACAGAAGCGACGGGGCAATAAGCTCACCAGCTGGGGTATGCGACACAGGTGAACACAGCCTCTATCATGTACACGGGCACGATACCACATATGCAGCTTGGAATATCCGATCCATACCATGAACAATGAATTGTGGCAGCCTACGTCACCAATGCATGCATGATGGAAGGCTGAAAGATTGCACTTTGCTTGGGCTTGAAAGACAAAGCATTAATCAGAGAGGCAGCAGGCATTCGACAAGGAGGATAGGCAAGTGGCAGCAACGATTCTTGTCGTTGATACCACCCAGATGTCAAGCCATTGTCCTCCGTGATGGTCAATATGAACGGAATTCAGATCACTAAAGAGAACAAAGCCTCCTTTTCAATCACTTCCTTCTCCTAAATGCGTATTCCATCTTGTTAGTTCTATGGATTCCCGGATGCTTTCGTTGATTCAGCACTCATTCCTGAGCTATCTCTCTGGTCTTCACTCGCTATCTCTTCTCACAACTTTATTCAGTGTTCTCTATGAGCGCCATAAGTCCACCAATTGACGTTTCCTAAATAAGTGGGAGCAGAGACTATCTGAATGAAAAAGGCCGCATGGAGAAATGTCGTCGTTGAGTTTGGGCGCTTGCCAACCTTGGTTAGTCTAGCGCGATTTGCTCTAGCGGTAGCTGAGGTTTAGCACCTCAACGCGTGGATTTTTGTGAGCTTCTACATACTCATTGAAATGTAGCACGCCTGGCCATAGAAGCAACCAGTGTCAGAAAGCGGTGGATAAGACATAGCATGCGCCTTTGGTTCAGCAGAAGCTTCTAGCAATTGGCCATTGTGCGTTTAACCTGACAGCACCACCGCTCACCTCCGCACCGCGCCATGAGCTTAACACCACAATAGTGATTGATCTGCGATCTCTTTCACTAAGTGACGGCTGCAAGAAGGAGGTTAATTTATTTTTCCACATTCACTAACGACATTTTCGACCCCGCCCGGGTTTGAAAACCTAAAATGTCTGAGGATGAAAGCTACGACTCCAGTTGGAGTATCTACACACCAGAGAGAGCAGCCAGTGGATACACCGGGCAGGAAAAGCCAAGAAAGCGGGGCACCAACGTCCACAGCTCAGTCGCCGGAATCTCAGTCCACAACGCACTAATGAACCTGGCTCCACCACCATCAGATGCTCTGCCCGGAAGCAAAGACGCACCATGGCTGCGTCTGACCGACTGGGAGATGATGAACCTTCGAAAGCGGATGAAGAAGAACGCCAAATGGCGACCTAGTGAGAGCATGGTAAAGCTCGAACTCATCAACGCCGGCCGCGGTCCTCACAACTACTGGGAAGCGAAACAGGATGCTGAAGCTCGCGGCTTGCCGTTCCAGGATGTTGATAACATCGCCGTTACTCATGGAGATAAACCTCTCGCTTGGGGAGAGGTTAGTCTGACCGCTCCCTCCTCATCTGAGGAGAGGCCGCGTAACAAGGGGATGGTACTCAACGAAGCCAAGAAGCGGAAGAGGGCAGAGTCGAACGCATATCTAGGTCAGCATTCTTCGACAAACTCCTCTTCGACAAGCTCCTTTTCAGAGGAGCCCCGACCGCGGAAAAAAGGTACTCTGGAAGCTCCAGGCTTCGGAAAATCGCCTATCGCTCAGGAATCTTCCAAAAGCCCGCTCACTCAACCGCGTCTGACTAGCCAATCTAAAAAGGCTGTGTCGTCGCTCTTCACAGCGCTCTGGGAAAAAGACACGGTTCCTGTGACTCAAGACTCTTCCACAATCCCTGTTACGAAGCCCCGTCTGACTAATCAAGCCCAACAGGCTGCAACGTCACTCGCAACCGCGGTCTGGGAAGGGAATGCTGCCCAGGATCCGGAGAGCTCCTCTAAGGGAGAAATCCAAGCTGATCAAGAGACTGAATCGAATGGCCCGGAAGTTCCGAAATCAGACTTCGCTTCTTTTGCTATGAACCTTTTGAAGCCGTTGACCCCTGCCTCAGAGCAACCCCCGCAGGACGAACAACAGGCGCATGCAGGAGCTACAGCCAACGGTACTGCGCCTGAAAAGCCGACGTCCCTCACTGAAAAAACAGCCATTTCAAAGCCTTCAGCTGCGATTTCAAAGCCATCAATCACCCACCAATCAGTGCGGCAGCCACGTCCCCCACAGCAACTCGCTCCACAGCGAACCCCAATACCTCAAGCCTCACCTCGCATTGAGAAACCAGTACCCCAGAACCGAACTCACAAAACACCCAACGGCAAACCACTCTTCGATCATCGTCACAGTCTGTCTAAAATTGTTGGGAAAAAAACCCCGGTGGCTAAGCCTCCTCCTCCCATGGTCCAGCCTCTTCCAATGGCAAAATCATATCCCATGGCCAAACCTTCCCCCATGGGTAAACCTTCTCCAGCGGCAAGACCTTCTCCAATGGCCAAACCCTCTTCTAGATCCGACAAGCCCGCTGCAAAGCGTAGATATATCCCCGGTGGTCCTGGAGGTGGAGGGAGATACGTCGATGTCTAAGACACGACTTGTCAATCGCTCGTGCCCAATTCTCGATTCATCCAGATTTTCCATGGTGGAAGCCTACACTACCCAAGCGATTTCTTTAGCATGCAATTCCATTTCTTGCTGCGCCCACCGGGTTAGCATTCAGCGAAGCCATCACGAAAGCTGATTTCCTAGTTTCGGAGCCTCGATGCGGAAGAAAAGGGGAGATGCCTCTGTCTCAAGCGAGCGAGCGCAGAGTCAAGGAGGTCGGGCGGACGAAAATTCTGTACTCTGGAATGCTACATAGCTACAAGGAGATTCTTGGATTCCGTGTAGTTACAGTCGTTGACCGCACATATACTGTGCAGCTTTGGGAGTTCTTTCTGCATACAATCGGGCTCACTAGCATTGACTACCTTAGTGCTCTATGTCCAGCGCGATCCACTTTCCAACATGCGCGTGCTTCATCTCCAGCTTGTCAAGTGAATATTTCTTGACCTATAAAGCTGATACATCATCTCACATAGATCATTTACATCGTATGATAGTCGCTCAATGCGTAACCTCAACTATGCCGGCGATCGCGTTACCTTTTTCTCCGGACAGCTTTCTGTGCTCTGCTCTCTATCCACTACTCTTGGAACCAGTCTTTTGGCTCGGACTGTGCTCCTCGACAAAGATTTTGTCCCCTATCTTCTGTTCCACAGGCTTGTCTTTTGGCAAAGATTATGCTTCCACCCACAATTTTGTCTCCAATGATCTACTCCTGAACTTGGCGTTTGAGCCTAGGAAACGCATGTTTGTCTCTAATCATCTACTTCTGAAACTGGCGTTGGCGCGCAACGTGTCTCCAAAGACTGCACCTGTCGATCTATTCACTCTGAGAGTTGAACTACTATTGCACATACACGACCTCATCCCACGAGTGCACGGCTTGAAAGAGTGAGCTGGCATTAAAGGAGTCTCTGAGCATTACACTTCTCAGGCAGGCTTTCGTTGCTGCCAGTATAACTGTAGGGTAGCTGACAATGAGAGCTTCAGGACTTCGTGATAAGGATCCCGAGTCGATCCTATCCATATCGATGTTGAAGGTCTGCATTACTCCGAAGGCTGAACGTACTGTCATTGTTCCTGCCTGGATATTAGTTTCCACTGTCGATGTTGCTGCGCGCTGTATATGACGCATGGATTGACTTAGAAGCATTTGGAACTCTTCGTTCGAGATCATGAAAACACCGATTATAGTGCCAATTATGCTTCGATCGTCTTGTTCGCCAGGTGCTGCGAGAAAAGTATCGAGATTGAAAAGTCTTTGGGAGTACGTCTGGGTCGGATAGATACGATCTTTCTGGACTATACGAGTGGCAGCCTAATCCAAGGACTTTCTGCAGGCACGTATGTTAATGTAGCATAACCTTCCAACTTTGATATGGTGCTTTGGCTTTTGCGGGTCCTGCTTAGCGCAAAGACCTCCGCATTCTCGGCATGGAATGGCCGAGACATCTCAATCAAAGCTGAGTCACGGTTGGTAACCTCAACCAGCTCGTATGCAATCAACGTTGCTGAAGGGCGTCGAGCCCCTTGCCGAGGTCGATGGTGAAGAGTTTGTTGCGGTACAAATCTCTCATGATCATCGTCGCTGGAGCTTTCCGAATAAATTGAGTCATCGTCGTCCTCCTCGGAGCGTCCGAAAAGACCGAAAAACTGGCCTTTCTGGCGCAGTGGTAGACCGCCAGTCGCGAGCATAAACAGAGTCTTAAGTGGTACTGTATCAGGCCGAATTGGTTGCAAATTTTCTTGGGGTCGTGGTTCGAAGGTCAAAACGTCCCTGCGCCTTTCTGCTCTTGAAGGTGCAGCTTTAATCGACCCGGTCAAGCCATAGATAACAACAGCCGAGTCAGGTTCACGGCGACGGTCCCAGTCCTCCAATGAGATTTCATCATCGATCCCGATGATCTCAGAGCGAGCTCGAGAACGCAGATGAACCAGTGCTGGCGTGAACGGGAGTCCCATGCTAGGCGCTCGCCTTCCCGGGCAAAATTCGCCCTGGTCTTTCCGGGTACCATATCTTCCAACTGTACCAAGATAAATGATCCATAAGCGGTGAACAGGTAGTCGAGTGGTTGTGCCGTCGACGGTCTCCATACGCGCATTAAACACCCTAAGCACCAATGATACTTGCGAGGTTAACCCAGGAGGAAGGCGAACTCGATGTTCTGAATGTAGTACTATTCAAAGTTGGAATTTCATCTTGGAACATCGGGACATGTCTTAGCTGTGGCGCTCGTACTTGCTGTCGTAGGTATATTCCAGGGCCGGCGTGGATGCCACGTGGCAAGAAACCATTGTTATCACTACCAATAGCAGCCAAAGCCTGGTGACGTTGTGTTCGCGATGCTCGCCAAATGAGGACCGGGCCAGCGATTCCTATCAATGCGACGACTGTAACGATTGCTGCAATCCAAGTGCCAATAAGACTGGCAACTTCCAGTGCAGACATTGCGGTACGACCGTCATGCTCTGATGGTTGAATCGAACCGGCTTGAAGCCATACTGCTGTCCGCCATAATACCCCCGAACACGCTAAAGTCCAGGGGACTATTGAACTCCTACGGGCCAAAGAGCTCCCTATTGACAATACCGAAGTATTTAGGTTCTTCGGGTTCGAAAAGCAGACTGGATACGATGTTATTAAGCCCAGAGCCCCCGCACGCACCTTCCATAATCGCGATATCGTGGAGTGTCGGGGGCGTCCTAACAAGCTCTCGGGGGCTGATGTTAGGGAAGCTGATCACCTATTAGAAGAGGCAGATTTGGGGCTTGACGCCAAAGGAATGGGCTGGATAGGGTTCGTTTGGGAGCTCGATCTCGATATACACCCTAAAACGTTACAGCGCACTATGCGTGATGCTATGACTTATAGGGGCCACCTGGCCACTACTAAAGAGGAGCTGGCCCAGCATACTAAAAACGACCGATAGGCCTGGGCAGATACTATGCTATCCCTGCGGAAGGACCCTGGAGACTGGAAAAACGTACGCTGGAGTGATGAATTTCATGCGAGATTCGGCCCTGAAGGGCAATTATGAATCATTCGAAAACGGGGCAATGGGATACGGGGGCGCTTCGACAATATACAGCATACCCATAAGCCTACTGATACGCAGGCTATAGGGAAGGTTCACGCCTGGGCCGCAGTGGGTTGGGAGTTCAAAACGCCTCTAATCTTCTATACTGTTAGGGACCCCCAGGGCGCTATTACGAATAAGGCCTATATCGAGCAGATCTTGGAGGTAGAGGTTAAAAAATAGGGTACTAGCAAGGAAATGGGGTACGTTCTAGAGCAGGATGGGGCCTCAGGCCATGGGGGCTCCGGGGGCCCTGAAGCCAGATATCGGAACCCTGTGGCCAAAAGATTTAGGGATCACGGGGTAGAGACGTTTTTCAACTGCCACGATTCGCCCGATTTAGTCCCTATCGAGACCAGCTGGCAGGGCCCTAAGCAGTACCAAAGAAAACGCCCTCATTAGGACCAGGAGACCCTAAGGGAGCTGCTCAGTGAGGGCTGGGATCGGTTTCGCAACCCTATATTAATAAATTAGTGCTCTCTATGCCCGAGAGACTTAGGGATATCCAGCGCCTTAAAGGGGGCAAAACAAGCTGGTAAATAGTAAATAATTCAATGTAATAGGGATAAGCTACAGGGGTGGCCTATAGGGCTGAGCCCGAACTATTTTCGAGACAGGTGTGACCGGGTTCTCGGACCGCTAGCGCCTCGGCATACCTGCGGCGCTAGTCATTTTTTCCAGGGTCTTCGTCAGCCTGCATCTTTTACAAGGCCGCGACGCCCTCAACAACCCACCGTTCAAGGCCATCGTCTGCGCTCTCACAGTCCTTTCATTTATTGTTTCTGCTTCTTTCCATATTCAATGCAAAGACTGTAAGACTTCTGCCCATCTTTCCGCGTTGGTGATCGTATTACAAGACACTCTACGGTTGAGCCTGCCCGAAGGATTCAGGATTCAGAACCTCAACCACACTCGTTGCGGCTCGTCTTCTTTCACTATACTGTGCTCAGGAGCATAAACACACCGAGCACATAATTTTTACATTTAGAAAGCCCCGATCCCTGTTGCTTGGTGCCGGCATTTGCAGGCCCCGTCATAACAAGCTCTCCATGGGTCAGCAGCCTGATCCAAAGACAGTGGGAAGATTGGTGGCATTCAATACAGCAGACACTCGTTTGCCATGGTACACTCAATAATGGTACGTGGAATATATGAGTGCAGATTGTTCGAATCTGACTCTTGCAGAAACCCCTACAAGCTTTCTCAAGCATCGCTACTCTCCTGATCCTCCTGCTCCACATCGCGTCGTCGAATGGTCAATTCCCTCCGCCCATCAATTCAGTATCCAACTTCACAACTGTGAAATCACCAGCCAATGGCAACGTCACTATACGTTTCAAGACGCCACCTGTTGGCACATGTACAACAGCTTTCCCTACCCAAAAGCAATACACCGGCTATGTTTCTCTGCCACCATTCACACTCGCTCCTATACAGCAGAACTACTCCATCAATACATTCTTTTGGTTCATCGAAGCTCGGACGAATGCGAGCACGGCTCCCTTAACAATATATATCAATGGTGGGCCTGGAAGCAGTAGCATGGTTGGCCTTTTCAATGAGAATGGGCCTTGTCAGGTGGTTGAGATGGCCCAAGGCAGACTTGGGACGCAGGCAAATGATTGGGGATGGGATCGAAGTACCAATATACTTTACGTGGATCAGCCAAACGAAGTGGGCTTCTCCTACGACACAGCAACCAATGGCTCCTTGAACTTGTTCACCTCCGTCATTGACGAGCCACCATTGGACGTACCTTCGGGTCAACCTGATTATACTTTTCTCAACGGTACTTTCAGCTCCAACAATGCCAATACAACGACCAATACTACTGAGATCGCTGCACACGCGATATGGCACATGCTGCAAGGCTTTCTTAGCACGTTTCCCCAATACAATCCCGGCACTTACTCCAACGGTACCACACCTGGGACCGTTGGTATAAACCTGTTTGCCGAAAGCTACGGTGGAAAATATGGGCCGGCATTTGCGACGCTCTGGGAGCAACAGAACATGCTGCGCAAGAACGGTTCGATATTCAGCAACAGAACACTTGAGATCCGCCTTACCTCTCTCGGTATCATGCAAGGTTGTGTCGACGACCTGGTCCAGGGGCGGTTTTATCCAATCTTCGCCAACAACAACACCTACGGTATTCAAGCACTCTCTCTGACGGACCAGCAAACCGCTGCGAGCAGCTATTTAAGCGCGGATGGTTGTCAGCAGAGAATCCAGTCTTGCAGAAATGCAGTCACCTCACAAGATCCCTCAGACGATGGCGACGTGTCTACAGTAAATCAGATCTGCGAAGATGCTCAGAATGCTTGCAACAACGATGTCATTGGACCTTACATGGCTTCTGGAAGAGATGTCTATGACATTACCCAGACCACCCCGGACCCATTCCCTCCGAGCACATATTTGGAGTATCTCAATTATGCGGATGTTCAAGCTGCAATCGGTGTTTCCATCAACTATACTGAGAGTAATCCGGCTGTGCAGAATGCTTTTATCCAAACAGGGGATTACGAACGGGGTGACCAAATCAGTCAAATGGCCTACCTTCTCTCTCTAGGTGTTCGGGTGGCATTGGTCTACGGAGATCGAGACTACATATGTAACTGGCTGGGAGGAGAGGCAGTCTCATTCTCAATTGCAGCCCAGTCACCAGCCTATACTCCTTTCTACTCAGCCGGGTACGCAGATATCGTCGTCAACAATTCCTATGTGGGAGGGGCAGTCCGCCAATACGGAAACCTTTCGTTCTCCCGCATCTACGACGCAGGTCACCTCATACCCGCGTATCAGCCTGAGACTGCTTTCACTGTCTTCACCAGGATAATAATGGGCAGCGACATCTCACTTGGTGAGCCAACTGATCTAGCTACCCATACGAGCAATGGCACCGCCAATGCCACGTTTACTAGCAAAGCGCCTGATCAGCTGGAGCCGACATGCTGGGTTAGGAACATCGATAACACGTGCAACGATGATCACAAGGTTATGCTCCAGCAAGGTCAAGGCGTGATCATCAATGGTGTTCTATACAGCGACGCTAGTGACTGGAAAGAACCTCCGTCAGATATCTCCATGTCGGCTGGCTACCCTGGCACTGGGCCTTTGTCGACAACGACTACTGGCGCAGCACCCACAGGAGGCAGTGCTGTGACGACTACCACTAACGCCTTGACTGGAGTCTTTACTGCTACGAGTACACCAAGTATGACGAAGAAAGGTGCTGCTTCGAAAGACAAAGGAATCAAGGTTGAATCAGCCCTTTTGGGCATTATACTGGCGGTGGCCGGGAATTCTATTTAATCCTTGATGAGATGGGATCGAAGGGAATGCGATGAGTGTAAAAAGATGGATTGGTCGCAAGGCTATAGGCTTTTGAATGAGGCTAAGTCCTCGAGCCTAGTGATATAGGATACACCCGGGCGAAAGTTATGGCATCGATACCCCTTCTGCGCTTTTTGCTGTACATAGAACGTGTGTAGAACAAAGACTATACATAAACTTTACTGAGCTCCTGTGAGTTTGCCTGAATATCGGTGCGGTGAGGAAAGGAACTGGGAAACGGGATTCCATGAAGGCTAGAAGCCGAGAATCGAGACGTTTTCTTGCTCTTCTGTGTGTGAGAAGATGGAATTTATTGGGGTCTGTATGTATGTGCGTCAATCAGAGTGGTGTGACTGAAGCTTGGTTTTGCAACATTGGTACTACGTTTGAAAGTACGACCGTGGTAAAAATTTGGTGACACGCTCATATGAGCAAGACGGTGGCGTCTTTTTGTACGACTGATGGCAGCGTAAAAAGTAAACTCCCCTCTCCTTCAAAACTTGCAAATATAATTACTCTCCAAACATCTTCTAACATCTCTTTAACAAACCGAATCGAAGTCCACCGACCTCAACCTCCGGCACCATGCAGCATACCCACGAGCCCGATGTGGCTCTATTCCGCCTAATGGATCTCCCCCGAGAGCTTCGTGATCGAACCGACTCCTTCATGGTAACCCCAGTCCGTCGGCCGGTATCACAAGCTCACAGGACAACTCTCCGACTGGTTCAACCCCGCGATCCTTGCTACAAATCACGAAGTCCATTCCGAAGCTTCTGCCGCCATCTTCAAAACAGAAATCAGCATCCTCATTAATCCCAGTTCCATCGCTCTCAGCTGGAAAGGAGACCTCAGTCCGCGAATATCGCCTCGGACACCCGAACAGTCGCCCTTCCAGCGCTGCAATATCCACCTGCACGTCACCTTTCCCGGATTCTCCGCAAACGACACATATTTCCCAGAGCGGCTGATTCGGTACTTGTGTTGTCTGGTACATACCGTAGCGACAGGATTGAGTAACATGCCACGACTCGAACGGCTCCGCGTCGTGTCTGATACCCCAGTCTATCTGCTCAGCGATGACGTGATGGATAGCTTTTTGCGGCTGCGAGGCCTCAAGGGGGTTTTCTTTACCGGGAATATCGATAGAGCTCGTGCCGCACGGCTTTGCGATATTGATAAAGCGGCCGGAAGCGTGCGGATTTTCTGGGCTTCTGTACCACCAACCACAGGCCTTCGCAACAGCAATGAGAGGAAAGAGGACCTTGGTCCCTACGGATGGTTTAGGCTTTTGAGGAAGATGTCACCCGCCATCCATGGTTTACGGATGCGTTATGTCGTGACCTTCATCGGTCGTATGATTGAACGAATCGTTCAGGAGATCAGCTGGGAGAAGCTTCCTCTTCTCATCACCAAGACCAGTGGCTGCGAGAATGGCCCATCGAACATTATTGATCCCAAGCTTCTTCCCATTGAGCACTGTCTCCGAGCTACAAGTCACGATCTCGCCAAGAGCCTCTGGACCATCTCGCTTTCCGGGTTGTATCTTGGATTTTAGTTCTTCACAAATGCGTTGCAGGTCGGGGGAGTTGCGCTCGATGCGAGCAGCGGACGGGTTTCCTTTCGGAAAGAGTATGCGGTCGACTTTTGAGAGGATGATCTGATGTGAGATAGAATTCTGTCGGAATAATGAAAGGATTTCTTCATCTGAGCGTTTGAGTCCGTGTAGTGCGTCGACCAGCAAGAACGCTCTTTTTAACCTGTAACCCATTAGGGTTCTTCCATTTATTGAAGTCTCTTGTACACTTTACGTACTGCTTCCTCCCCGTAAGATACTTCATAATCTCCGGTCCCCACTCCTCTCTACTCCCCTTCCCATACCCAGGCATATCCAGCACAGCCAATTTCCCCGGACTGCCAAATCCATCTTCTCCTCCTACAGCGAAAAAGTTCATCGATCGTGTTCGTCCAGGTTTGCTGCTCACGTGGCAGATGTTCTGACCCATCAACGCGTTGAGCAGACTCGATTTTCCCACATTGGATCGTCCTAGGAAGGCAACTTCGGGTACTTTAGAGGTATTCACAGTCCGGAAGTTCGTAGCAGAGAACAAGAGCTTTGGGGGTGCTGTCCCGAAGAACCTCTCTGCTCGTTTCAGCTGGATGAGCGTGGGTGGAGCTGTGTCCCAGTAGTAGGATGGAGAGGTGGTTTCCGTAGAAGCTTTGGTGTTTGGGATTGCGGAGGCATAACGTATAGTGGTCTTACAGAGGACATGTCTGGCATGTGTTTCAGCTCTACAAGCCGTTGACAAAGACATAGAATTGCATATGCGAAGGTGTGTAGTATTCAAAAGATAGTTCTAGAGCTTTAGCAAATTCCATACATTGCAGCGGAAGACTCGCCGTACATCCAGTCTTGGCACATGTCTTGCCATCAGTGTCTCGATATTTCCACTACCACTCCTGATCAATCGCGCGCACACACCATGGCAGCCTCCCCATCCCGCCTCCGCTCCATGTACCGCTCCATCCTCCGCGAGCTACCCACCCGCCCACTCAATTCCCCATCCCCAATCCAACAACGCATACGCACCACATTCGCCTCCAGCGCCGAACCTCAACAGGTCGAAGAAGCAGAGCAATATATACAATATGTGAAGGCGCAGAGAATGTACGCTACGCTACTTGAACGATATAATCCGGGAATGGGTATGGATGAGGAGGAGAGGGTGAGGCTGACGGCGAGGAGGGTGGGGATGGATATGCCGGAGGAGTGGTATGAGAAGAAGAAGAAGTGATGGGGTTTTATGAGTTGGTTGGAGGTGAGGGATGTGCTGGGGATGTGGAAGGTTAAGATGAGTCGATTGAAGGGGAGGATGGTCGTGGAATTAGTGCTTGGGATGAAGCATGTTGGTATGGGTTCCTATCTGCTGGGAAGTGAAGCCCGCGATATTGACAGCGTCCAGCAGGAATATGATCCTTCTTCACGCTCGCTGGAAATGTTCTATACAAGATCGTTACAGCCATCTGTCCAATAGTGGCCGAGATTTTACAGCAAGTTTCCACGGAGTCAGCATGTCCCATTGTTCGCATATGAAAGCCACTCTCAGCTCAAGCACATGTGTACTAAACCCTGCTTGCACGAATCATTCTGTGAACAGATCTGATCTATGCGAATCTATAGCCGTCATATTCTGTCACTTGAGCACCTATGTTTAGACCTAAGTTCGTCGCTTGACATCGAGTTGACTGGGGATAGCCCCTATGGCAGTCCCCCTTTAACAGGTGAGCCATTATGTAATATAGCGGATTTCGAAAGGGACTTATTATTGAGGCTATCACACTTCGAATTCCATCAAGCCAAATTTCCCTAGATTATGCGCTCTTTGATGTTAGATCCATCTTATTTTCGAAGATATTCGACCAATTTTGACACCCTTTTCACGCTTCGTCAGTACCAGAAATAAAACGACTATAACTCAAACAAGAGCTTGATCGGAGCCTTGATAGGATGCTTGAAGTACAAGTTCTGGCGAAGAAGCTGATCTGAAAATATCGGCTTCATTGCTATGACGATAGGGCCATTTACCGTCCGAAAAGGAGAGTCAATGTGGCTTGTATTGATCATGAAGTCATTCTCACCGCCTTTAATGATCGACGAGGTCAATGAGCATGGGTTGGAGAGCAATATGGTTGCTGTCGTCTATTGTATGCCATGAAAGAGAACTGGTGGATGGAATTTGGAGTCCGATTGGGGTTTGATGGAGAGACTATTTGAGAGTGGGACTCTCCTTTGAGGAAACGAGCAGCGCATAGGCAAGGACATGGCAGGATCCACGTCTACAAGTCCAGTCATTATCGTCTCCCATCTTATCTTAGAAGACTAATCAACCTAATTTCAACATAGTTATTCAGATACTCCCCATTCACACCTCCCCGAAAACCCTCAGTCCCCCATCCTCCACCAACCTCCCCATAACATCCTCCTTCAACCAAACACTCAGCGTCACCCCATTCCTCCACCACTCCCCTGCCTTTCCTACCTCCCTTTCCCCATTCTCCTGCCCCTCCCCAACATCTCTCGGGCTAAGACCCTCCATAACCTGCACGGTCCCCTCACAAGGCGGCAAAATTGACTCCACCCACACCGGCTTCTCCCCTTTTTCAAACACAACATCCTCTAACCCGATACCCACCCAGCTCGTAACAATAACATGCTTGTCCCCAAGAAAGCAATTCCATCGTCTCTGGGCACCGAGTTCGAATGCCATTTCGTGGAGTAGTGCGGCTGTGTTAGTGGGGGTGAAAAGGGAGATTGTGTTTCTGATATTGGCTGCTTTTCCGCCAAGGTCGATGTCAAAACCATCCTCCCCCGGGCTTTGGGTTGCAGGCACAGTCGTAATAATCCCGACATTCACGATAGGCGATCCGATGAATCCAGCTGGCAACTTCGGCTCCACCCTCCTCCTGACATCAATACTAACATCAAGCCAATGTTCATCCCCCACCTCCAAACCCCCACCCGCACAATCTCTCCTCGCACGTATCAATGCCCCCCACATCTTCGCGAGCAGCGCATCCAGATGAGAAATCCTCCCCCCCGCCTTCCCAGCCGCACGTTCATAAATCCCATGCACCTCCTCACCACTGAAGAAGAAATCCACATGCGCCACCTTAGCGGCCAGATCCCAGCTTTCCCACGGGATCTTTGCGCCCCGCGCGATCTCCTTCTCCGAGAGGTGGGAGAGCTCATCCGGGATCTTAGTGGCGGGGAGCGCATACTCTGGACAACTTGGGCCGCCGGACGCCCAGTAATCGTACCGATGAAGCGGGAGTGGTGCTGCTTTCTCTAGTATCCTATGATTAGGGATAAAAGCGTCTATGTCGCCTGCGGCTGCTTTGTCGAGGAGGGAAGGGTTGAAGACGGGTGTCAGCGTCGGAAGTGGGCTGGAAGATGAGAGTGCTAGGTTCGTAGCGGCCCAGGAGTGGGCGAAATGCAGGAGTGTCTGGGCATCTGCGAGGGGATGGGCGAGACCGATTGCGATGGCTAGACCACCCGTGGGGAAGGTTGTTAGTTGGATTTTCATGCACGGCAGCGGTTTGGGGTCTTGAGCTTCATCAGGCGCAAATGGCGTGCTCATATCCAGAAGATTCTGATAATCGACCTCCGTGGCATCCCAAAACCTGCCATTTCTACTCTCATTGCTCGGTATCATCGCCTGCATAAGGCAATCGGCTCTAGCGAGCATTACTTCAACTCCCTGATCCTCTGGGCCACCATGTTCAAGCTCCAATCGCCCCTGGCGATGCGTGTGGCCTGCATTGAGGTCGTAGGATGCAAAGCGCAGGTGGCCTGCCCATTGGGGATATGCATCTAGTGTCTTCGGTAGGCTTAGGTTGATGAGTCTGTCGACGCCCTCTTCAGTTTGAGAGCCCGGATAGAACCAGATGCAGCCACTTGTTGAGTAGTTGAGGACTGTGGCATCCAGGATGGAGAGGGGTATGGTTTTTGGTTGAGTAGATCCCCCAGTGTGGGACGATGGGTGGACTCGCAGTCGTTTTTGGACGGGGATGGGCATCGTTTTTGATAATGAAATTGAACAGAAAGAAGACGCTTGATGGAAAGGAACAGCCACTAGGTGCTGTAATAGATGGGAAGAATATCGGGTCTTATCTGGATAGCTGCGACAACGAAGATTGAGAAGAAGAGATGTATTATCATACAAGAGGTGGCAGAATATCGTCAATCATTATGAATATTATCTTTTGTAGCGTGGATGCGAAAACAGTGACTTCCCAAATAAAGACGGAAGACGACAATGGCGTGAGGAAGTGAGTCAACAGATCTATCAACCGTAAGCTGCAACAAGATTGCCGGCCCCTCCAACGCTAAAGATTCGAAGTACCGAGAGGACCAGAACTCCACTTTTGACCCAGAAAGTCTCCCGAAGTTGTGATTAATATGAATGACTAGCGCATAATTCGTAAGGAGAATGGATTGTGTTATTTTTTGTGCAGATGAGAGGATGTAATGTTGCGGTGCGTCACGATTGAAAATACCGCAATGTTGGTTATAGTACCGGTGAAATGCCGGCGTTGGTAAGGTTGTGTGTGTGTAGGTCTTGATAGGATTTGTGTGTTCCAGAACTTGTTGAAGCAGATCCGGATTCTGTGTAGAGCTTTATATTTGCCAAGGTCGGCCACTGGGGTTCTCCAATTTTGGATCTGTGGGCCGTTGCTGTACCGCAAACACGGGAGTCAAATCGTTGATGTTTTCATCTGAAGGCTTCGAGTTGGACCCATATGGCAGGTTGTTTTGATATTCTTCCCTGGAAGCCTCCTCGGTCGAGGACGAGTATGACTCTGGTTGACCGGTGAATGTGCTTGTAGGCGTCAAGGGAGCTTGACCATACGATGACGATGCGTCTCCAGGCACATTGCATGACTGGCTTGTTTCTGGTTTGCGCCCAACGATGACAGTGCTATCGAGTGTCAGAGTACTCCAGGCTCGCTTTGATGAAGCACACTTACGTAGTTTGGTACGAGTGTATGGACCTGTTCCTCAACTCCGGTCGAAGCTTTGCCATGAGGACCTTAACCTCGTCTGCTTTCCATTGCAATCCTCGACACATCAGTCCCATGCTCACGCCCTCGAGACCCTCCAGATGTGCGAGTAGCTGGAATTTGCCGACTTCCTTCAGGAGTTTGTCCTTAGGCCAAGGGTTCGATGGTGACTTTAGGAAAATCTGCTGAATATCGACAAAACCGGCCTTTTCGAACCAGGCGTAGTGCTCATCATATTTCGGTAGTGGTCTGTTGTACTTGACTCCTGCTTCGACTATGAGTTCGTTGAAGTATGCCAGACTACTGTCTTCTTCGATAGTCCCATCGTCGGACCTGAAGCGAGGATCTAGTTCTTGCATCTCAAAGTAGCCACCCGGTTTGCAATGCCTGGAAACAAGGAGTACTTAGCATAAGCTATAATTGGTAAGACAATGCCCGGGACTTACTGAAAAGCTTTCCGGACCAGACGCGGCCAGGATGATATGGACGCTGTCATGAACCTTGAGTGTATGTAATCAAAGGAGTTGTCGGCCCATGTCCAGTCCTTGGCTTCTATGTCGTCGATCTCGAAGCGGATATTGTCAGGAACCCTAGTGTAGTCAGTAACTGAGACCTCTTGCTTGCTGCTGCTCGAGCATAAAAGGATGTCTCGTACCAGGATGGTTGGACCGGGGAAAGATCCGTCCCTATCACTGTCGTCTCTGGATTTTGATCTGCCATTTGTATAGCCCATATCCCTGTGCCCGTGCCGATGTCTAAAACTCTTCGAGGCTTGTATAATGGTGCTAGATGTAGATGTGCGCCACAGAGGAGCATCATGACGTGATGCTTAAGGTCGATTCGCGCAAGCTCTTGCTGAAGGCAGTATTAGCGGTGGGCAATGGAAGATGTGTATTACAATGACCGTCGAGAGTAAGCAGGGCGGGAGGGTCGTGTTGTAGCCTCTAGAGAAAGAAATGCTGCGTACTTCGTCATTTGGTAATGGGTATGACCCAGCCTTATAGCCATGATATCGTCTGCCATTCTCCCATTCCCACTGCGTAACGCTGGAGGTGATTGAGGCGGACCCCAGAAGACTGAAGAAAGAATGTAAGTCGCGGTTGAGTCGTAGTCCGAAAGAGGCGAGTTGACTTACATGGAGTCGTTACTTGATGTAGCATGCTGCGCTGATTAGCAATGCTATCGGTAGAGGATATAGATTGCTTACCTCGTCGACCTCTAGCAAGGAAGGAGGAGGACTTATAGCTAGGGATTGAAGTTTTGATTCCTCGTGAGCCATGGCTCCGCAATTGGCTGCCGGCGCTGCAGCACGGAAGAACTGCTGTTATTGCATGGGTATAATGATTGGTTGACCTGAAGGTCGTAATCTTCAGGTCTCTTAGAAGAGCAGACGATCAGCATTACGAGCTGTAAAATAGTTGGATAACTCCCGGTAGTTAGTCAGAGAGTTTAGAGTCTAGGCCACGCCCCGAGCTTCAGTGCTTTGTCTAGGGATACTTTTAGCTCTCCTTGGCTGGAACGTCGGTTGCTTCGACGACATCTGCACGTACTCGTACGCCTACATCAATCTCCCAACTATCAACTCTGGCATGTTTATATTATTGAGCTCATCGGATATGTTGGAAGTCATGATTTATATACAGAGGCTAAGGTTCTATCATGATTTGCTCCCCGCTCAAAGATGTTTCTTGTGGATATCGATGACTTTCTGCACCTCATCATAGCTGCCCATAAAGATCCCAGAGCGATCGTGAATGTGCTCGGGGACAATAGTAACCATACGCTCCATGCGACTGTTGACCGCTTGACCACCAGCTAATAATTATCACGTCAGCATGGAAGGCGTAAGAAAGAAAGTCAGGCATTCTAAGCCGGCCGACAAGGCAGAGATGGGGTTGGAAAGGGACGTACCATTCTCCATGATCATAGCCATTGGTGCACATTCGTAAAGGATCCTTAGCTTTCCCTTTGGGCTCTTCTTGTCCGCTGGATAAGCGAAGATTCCTCCATACAGCAACGTTCGATAGGCATCGGCAACCATGCTACCAATATAGCGAGCGCTATATGGCTTCCCTCCTTTTTCCACAGGATACTTCAGGCTGTTGAAGTACTCCTTGACAGGCTCATCCCAATACATGCTGTTACCCTCATTGGTACTGTATATCGCGCGGGATTTCGGTAATTTCATGTTGGGGTGCGTGAGGATGAATTCGCCCAGAGCATTATCCATTGTGAATCCGTTGACGGTACCCCCCTTCATCGTAATGACCAATTGAGCGCTAGCTCCGTACATTGTGAACCCGCTTGCTATCAATTCGGTTCCGGGAAGAAGCAGCTCCTCTTGCTTGCCCTTAGCATTGTCCGGGAGCCTGAAGATTCCGAATATCGTCCCTACACTCACACCTGCGTCCAAATTGCTGGAGCCGTCGATGGGGTCGCAGACCACTGCGTACCGTGCTTTGGGGTTCTCGTCGAAAACAAGGCACTCCTCTTCCTCCTCTGAAACGAGGAGCCTGCACTTCCCAGAGCTACGCATGGCTGCAACAAAGATATCATTTCCAATAACATCGAGTTTCTTTTGGTCGTCGCCTGTACTGTTGGAGGAGCCAGCAAGGCCACTAAGGTTGATGAGGGATGCTCGACGGATATAGTAGGCAATCGACTTGAAGGAGAATTGAAGGGCGTGGCATAGGAGTCTATGCAGCGTTGTGTCAGCATGTACCTACTAGACATCCACAGTGGTCAAAGAAAGAGGTGAACGCGTACGTGAAGTCACCAGTGGCTTCCTTGTGCTTCGACTGCTCTTCTGTAAGGAAGCGAGTAAGAGTAACAATATCTATATTAATCTTCTCCTGCGCTACAGGAGCAGTCTCGCCGTTCGCTTGAGCCATGATAGCGGTCTGTAGGATAGTTAAAGAAAGACGGAGGCTTTTGGTAGTTAGCCAGGTGCTTTAGAGTTCAAGCTGGAATGTAGAGAATGAAGCATTTATTGGAAAGAGCGAGGCCTTTAGATTTGGAAGCCATGACGGTTGACGGCGGGTATTTCACATAATTGTCTCATCCTGGTGGGCTTCGGATCAATTAGGTACTGGGCCAGATTGCCTTCCTCTGCCCCGCGTATCCTCCTGACCTCGGCCATGTCTCCGCCTGGATACCCGGCTTCAGCCGACGGTCTTGAATGGATTCAGTGCTTCGATGGAAAGCCCCGTGACGGAAGTGCAAGCTTCTGTATGACAGTCAAGCTAGAGCGAACTTCGTCCAAGTTGGTCTCTGCTGGGATGAGATTATAGTTCTGGTCACGTGGTACGTCCTACACGAATCGAGGCTAAGATATCTGCACCTTTGCTACCTCAAAATTCTACCAACCTAAGAGCTTGAACAACCAGTTTCACAGCTCCCACTGGACCAGGTGCAAAGCACTCAGCCTTTCCAGACTACAGCACCGCATGTTTCTGTAAGTTGTCCGGCTTCCTGATGTCCCACTCCGAACTCCTTCAATTTCCTGATGATTTGTTCAAACCGCAAAACTAGAGTCTTTGACCCCCACGGGGCATGAAACTTCTATTGCACACGTCAGTCTGATACTTGTCACAAACACTGTTACCGCTTCTTCAAGGTTGTCCCCAGAATCTAGCTGACTTTCTCACAGAACGCAGCTCACTCGAACACTCTGCATGGTACGCGTCCCACAATTTCTCTCTCCTTCCCAACCACGCCTACGCTTGTAGCAAGAGCGACGATGATCATTCGTACTTTGTACGCTGGAAATTACCGACTGAGGCCTAATGGTCTTTGACGAAATCAAATGGCTTGACTGAGCTCTCCCTTCCACGATAGCTACAACAGCGATCTCGAAATTGGAATCCGAATTTTTGGCTGATCAGCTATATTTGTCTAGGATCCTCATGCAGAGAAATGGCTGCGGGAGTGCTAGCGTATTGGGGTTTAGAGCCACAAGAGACGAACCTCAGAACATACGACGAAAAGACGAAATTCTGTGTCACACTTTTGTGGTCGGGATCCATACAGGGCAATGAAAGTACCTGAGAGGTAAGCGACCTTAAACTTTCCTATCCGAATTATGCCCATGCAGGTCTATTGTGATGAATGGCACTGGGCTCCGAAAATACCGATGAGAAGATATGCCTTTCTGTGGCAGGCCTAGAAAACCTTGCCCACTGATCAAAACAGACCATTTCGCTTACATCCTCTCGTTGCTCTCCTCTTTACTGAGCTAATGAGTCCCAGGCGTTCAATACATAAGCCTGCCCCGTCACATGGGTTTGAAGTATGATGCCGTGGCAATTCAATGGCTCACGCCCTAGGTGAACAAATCGTAAGGTATGCAATTTTCTTTCGAATTCCTCAATCTTCTATGATGATTATCTAGATGACGAGTCTGATTCGGGTTTCCGATGTAGACACACTTTTATTATATACCATTCATGCATATCTGAACGAAGCCCTTCTCTACTCATAGCCTATTTTACGCCATTGGTTTCCGTAAGCTAACAGTCCTTAAGGTCACAGATTCTTTCTTCGCGCCAGAAGTTATGAAGAGGTATTAGACTTCAGCCTCGAGTGTCGTTCGCAAGATGTACGTTGCCTTCCTCCTTCATCATCTTCTTTACGTTCGAGCCCTCAAATGATGAGCTTAAACTATCAAAATGACAAGCATATGTCCAAGCTAGCTTGACCGCTAGTGAAGACGAGACTTTTTTTTACTGATCAGCTTTCTGTACTGCGCTAGCTTGATGAAGAAATTATTGTTGTACTTACTGATTGACCGACTGTACAGCTATCTACCGCCTGCTCCGCCTACTGTGTGAAACTCGCATCGATTTCAGGTCCAAAAGGTGTGTCTCCGTTTTCCGCACTTCCTTAACATCCTCTCCATCGCCCTTACATGATGATCAAACTATTTCAATCTCACGACGGTCGGCATAGCTATGTCCTAGCATTGATGAAATTGCCCATGACCGGGCATTGGATCTGACACCTTCACTGCATGCCATTGTCGAGTAAATTCCCGAAGCTTCGTTGTTACGTCATACTTACCTCAGCCTCGTAGGTCCCTTCTCCTTCGGACGCCTCGGTCATCGAGACTTCCTTGAGCAACACCGCATCACAGTATCCATCAGAAAAACCACATAAATCCAAAGCAGAAACGAATATGTCCTCCCAATTCTACTCGAACTTCCAATCCTCATCCTACTCCTCCAGCACCGATTCCGCTGGTAACACCTATACCGAGTCTACCTCTTCCAACCCCTCCGGCACCACCATCCACCGCACAACCCAAGAAGCTGGCCAACCCGCCGTCTCTGAAACTACCCGCTTGCCTTCTGGCGGAGGAAACGCACAAGTTGAAGGTATGGGCAGCAATCGAAGGATTGAGGATGTGACCCATGCCGATCAGCAATATGAGGAGAAGATGGAGGATGAGTATGCTAAGAGGGAGGGCGGTGCTTGAGATTGATGGTCAGGGATTGCATCGAGTGGATTCGGAGACGATGGAATGATACGACCGACAAATGAGATAATATGAATTCTTTCTATATTGCGCAGCCATCATGCACCTCTGTATCTACAACCATGGCTATGAGGCAACACATATCGAGAAGTTCCCAAATTTACTCCAAAAGTACGCTTTCCTATCGAGAACCACCAACTACGTTCTTGCCAGGTTGTTTCTAGTGTACTACTCTCCATTTTGCACTGCGAGTTGATCCGCTAGTCATGCAGCCAAGTACAACGTGACGGGTTATAGACGATCTAGATGCCACCATAAATTCTGCTAATTTGCCTTAGAAATACTTGGCGATATTTTAGCACACCACAAGAACAATATGGCGTTTTCTCAGTCGTTGCACAGCCTTAAGGAGTCTGGTTCCCCTCCCAGAACCCGAAGACTCGACTGCTCCCGCTCACTTTCCCCTGGCAATTCCAGCTCTCACACGATGGCAATGGATCCCTCCATCTCTTCAACCGAAGTTCATGCAAAGACTGGCTTACTGGTCACGGAGGAGCGGTCGACCTCTGATGATTCGAGAGCTGCGACTCCTAGCCTCAATGCAGCGCGTCACGGCAAGCCAACATTGATGAATAGCCTTGGGTATTATATCATAGCAACGACTCTAGGCGGCACAATCGTCATCGGCGCTGCTCTCGTCTTCCTATGCTTCCTCCATGTCGGCAACTGCAACAACTCGACATGGCGCAGCATCATGACCGCAGGATGGGCCGCCCGTTCCATCACCCTCGCCTCTCTCGCGATCCGCTTCGTCGTCACTGCCCAGGCTGCTGGTGCTATATCCATGCTTGCTGCGCTCGCATTGAGCCGCTTTGAAGTTCCCCTCGCACGCTCAGCCGCGATGTCCATGATGCGATTCGAAATCACTGGGCCACACAACCTAGCTCGAATCTACACACTGAGACTGCTGCGCGGCAAGAACATCGCCATCGGTCTCGCGGCTCTCTGTCTTACCTGCACAACTCTGCTGCTACAATTCGCCTCGACCGTTCTGCTTTCAAATCTTAAGCTGCGCACTATTACGGGCGCGGGCCAGACGGCTATGATGCCATACGGAATCAAAAACGGTGACAACGGTAACGACGAGACTGAGCCTTTGGAAAACTCGGCCCATTATTGGTCTACAAGACCTGCTGGATATCCGGCTTTCGCTGAATATACTGAGCCAACCCCAACCGTCGAAGATGGCGTATACATGTCCATTCGCGCTCTTTTACCCATCTATCCTGAAGCAAATCGCGATCGACTGAAGAACTATCAAGGACATGGCAACCTCGTGGATACAAGGATCGTCTGTATGAGGCCTGTGATTGAGGATCTCGAGCTCACACCTCCTCCGAGAGCAGGGGTGCCCCTTCCAACGCCTGTTCGATCCAGATCTGTCCCAACCAGTGTTACTGATTTAGACCCAACCAACTTCACAAACACGATAGATACTACAGACCCAACATATGAAGACACATCTGGACTCGACATTGGTTCAGATCTCCCAGATCTCCCAGGGGATGGTGGTCCCTCTACAAATCTGACAGCTCGACGATTTTTTCAACGAAGACAGCTTCGGCTCTGTGGCTTTCAATTGCTCTTCAGCGATCCAGGGTTTCGATAATACCTCTCGTGCAACAACGGACGAATGGCCTGTTGTACTTTGCCTGTTGCACACGTACGGTGGCATCGTATCAGACATGGATGGCTACGACAAGCTAAACACTGGCGTTGGATATTTAGTCATCAATACCACAGGCTCATACGACAATTGGAGCAACGTATACAGCGGCGGTTTCGGTGCCTTAGATTTAGAGCCTGCTAAGAACGATGGCGAATGGTTGGCCCAAGACCTCATCGGAACAGACCTAACTATCTCTTTCAGCGTGTACTTCTCAGCATTCACAGCCTAGAATGCAATCATAGAAGCAACCACTCCGCACAATCGAGCCGAGCCCGTTCTAGGCTGGGACCCTTCGACCTCCATGTACAACACCCTAAGCGTCCGCCAGTATCTAGGAGCCGTGAGCTCCAGCCCATCTTCCGCCGCCGAAGATAGTGCAATTTTCCAGCTTGCACCTCTAGCAAACTGGACAGTCCCAACGACGCCATACACTGCACTAACTTGGGAGGGCCTCCCCGTTGATCTGGCGAATGGGCAGTGGTTCGACGACTTCAACTACACAATGGTAATGTGCGGCCACTGCCGCCCAACCATAGGCATCAACAGCATCAAAATCGTAGGAAAAGGCGACTACGCCGATCAAGCCCAGGCCGCTGTCTTCAACGACATCCTAAAAACCACCAGCCATCCGGCCGCAGCTATCGAAGCACAATTCACAACGCTTTTCGGCATGGCATGCTACGATCACACATTCCAATTCGATATCTCCGCGCCTGCGACAACGGCTTCGTTTATAGGATGTCTTGATGCCGGTGCAGTGGACTGGGTTTCTTGCTGTGGTTGCTGTGCTGGCGGTGCATTTGGGCATTATCGTTGGAGTGGGTGTATGGTTTAGAGTTAGGGTGGGGGAGAGCTTGTTGGGGAATGCCTGGACTGTGGTGGCGCAGTTGCAGAGTGAGGAGGCGAGGGCGTGATTGGACAGGGCGGATATGATTACGGATGGACATTTGGTCAGAGAGATGGAGCAGGCTACGGGAGAGGCGAAGGGGTTGGTGGGGTTGAAGAGAGTGTACGGGAGAGTTAAGCTGGCAGGGAAGGACGATCGGGAGGGATTGAGGGTAGGTGGGATTACGAACTACATTATATCGGTATCCGCCTGAATCTGTCTAAATCTGGAGATGCGGTGGTAATGAGGCGCTCGGAGGTCTGCGAACGCCCAGCCTATCAGAACGAGGTCGACTACTTTCTATTGCCTGCGGTCTAGGATGACGATCTTGCGTGCAGAAGGATACGATGTGTATGCGTGATGGGATGTCATGAAGTAGCAAGTCAGGATCGAGGAGAAATTATCAGGAGGGGGACAGTATGTGGCCGTGAACATGGTAGATGGTGAGAGTGAGATGGGGAGGGGTGCAAGAGAGGCTTGAAGACACAGAGATGCGAAGAAGACCGAGAGGGCAGATGGTAGCTTGCTGTAGATGAAAAAGCGTGTGGGAAGAGCTATGAGCTCCGAGGGATGGTGGTTGGATTGGAGGTAGAGGAAAATCGCGAGCGATGATTTAGAAGATAAGAAGTAGGCATCTGGTCGGGATATAAGACATTCGCGAATCTCTGGACGCGGATGTCGAGGTCATAAAGTGTGCTATCGTTTGCTAGAAAGAGTGCATGTTGCTGTGTATCTGCATTACCATGGATTGTATCTACACCGTAGTCATCCTAGAGCGTCGAAAAGCAGCTCCCCAGAAATGCGTCCCTGATAGGCATAACCACTTACCCGGCGAACCTCCCCATCCAAAGCCACACCAGTAGATTACCTTCTAGTCGCTTCCGCATCCTCCTCACATCTCATGAACACTCAATCTCCCGTGAGATATGGCTACCAACCCGACTGATGGCCATTCACCTTCCCCAACACCTCAACTAAGCCCAATCAATATGGGAGCCATAGTTCGGCATGAGGTGAGGTCCGGTGCGACGTTCAAAGCTCAAAGAAATAAACGTCGAATAGGTAAAGTACCTCATCATCATGCTGTGATGACCGCGTGTAGAGTGTCTATGGCGGCTAGGCAGATTGTCAATATCAAAATGATAGAGCAGTGGGCGACGATCTAAGTTGGGATGTGTTGAGGGATGTTGCGAGTTGTTCTCAACACTTGGGGAGGGTTGGGGGGGGAGGGAATAAAGTCAACGCGAAGGAAGGGATAGGAGTGCAAGTGTAAGAGTGGGGGGATATGTGATTGTGTAATTAGTGCATATGGAGAAGCCATGGGCAATGTGGTTGTGGCGGTAGTCCTTAGAGAATAGTTAGGGAAAGCAGCTTCGTTGTCAGTAACTAGGACGCCTCTGGTTACTCGTCACGCGTAGCCACTCTCGCTAGCAGTGGTTGTATCTGTCATGTAAAACTTGGGAAGTATGAGTAGAGTAGCAGGTAGAGAGAAGGCGCGATTTGTAGAGGTGCATTTAGGATGAAGAAGTGCTGCGCGTTATTCATGGGCCGCTTCGTTGGCACTCTTACTTTTGGGGGCAACAGCGACATTGTGGATGTCAAGACAGCGCAGTAAGAGTTGATTGACACTGCGATAGTCAATGGCTTGTGACGAGACCAAGCACTTGGCTGAGAAGGTCTCACAACGAGAGATGATGGTCGAAATTCGATTGTCTAATGGCAAATGACACATGTTTCTCCATTGTCTACATTCGGGGGGCCAACAGTCGTAATGAATTGAATGACTTTCGCCCTCGTGGTGAACCACATTTATCTCCTGTGTGGCTGACAATGGCTGTTCTTATCTCCATCTGCTTCCGGTCCACGTGGAATTTGTTACGTTGAAGGGTTACCAAGCCAAACTGGCGTAGCTGAAGTTCCAGCTCGGATGTTGCAAGCCAAAGTTCAACGCAAAAGAGGCGAGATTCTTCTGTGGCCTCTTGTCCGCCAAGCCATGGAAGCTTGTTACTCAGCCAGAATCCGCCCGTCAGCTTCCATGGTTTCCGTGGCGCAGTAAGATTGTTTGGATAACGTTCTAGTCTGTTGGTACATGAGACAGATTTTCAATCTACTATAGAATAGCTGGCAAAGCAGATGTAACTAAACAATAATGCAAGGTACGCAGAGTAAATCTCGACAGGCCTGAAGACAGATATTTTTGGACTCGAAAGGGATTAAAGCTTTGCATTTTGCGTGCATAGTGTTTGGGTTACCGCTGGCTTCACCAGAATCTTACTGTTGTATTCCCGGGCCACTCATCATTAACGAGTCTACAAATTATCACTAATGACAAGAAAGGATCATGTTACATAGCTTAACCATACACGCGTTGTCGGAGAGGCACAGGTTGCAGGGTAGTTTGATGGCTGATGTTCGAGAGACCTGCATTTCAACCTGAGGCTCCGGAAATCGCCTTGGCGTTACAATCAGCGCTTCCGAGCCGCCTGGGTCGCCCATGCCTGGAGCAAAGGCCTAAATTGGGACAGATGAGTATAGGATAGCTTTTGGTGCGCATATGACGACATCTTTCCGTCCGTTTCGCGGAGGATTCTTTTAAGAACCTCGGATGGCTTGCAGATGCGCGCTAGATGATGAGATCAAAGTCGAGGAGGCTCGTATCGAACATCCTCTGCAGCGACTGCTAAAGATGGCCGTGATGATCCTCCCTGCAAAGTTACAGGATCGTCGCATCTTGCGTTGCTCAAAGGGGCTGAATCCCCTTGATGGATGATCCGCCAGGAGCCGGATGGAAAGTCTTTGCGGGACGGTGGCTCAGTATTGCTTGCGTAAGTAGAGATGGATCAAGCAATGAGGATTGCCAAATCGGTCTATGCAGTGTCAAAAGTTGGTCCGAGAGGATAACAGATCTTCAAGGAGGAAGGAGCGACGAGGCAAGAGTTCGCATGCACAATCCCAATGGGGAAAGTGGCAACGAATGTTCCTTCCTCGGCTGGCGGGATAGCACCGCCACATGAGGCTGGTGAATGTTGCCAAGAAAGATCGTTCGCTCCTTTTCATTGTTCACCTGCCATCTAGAGCCAGCCTCGGAATGTTTCGTAAAGCTTAAGCTGGCTCAGCCAGCGGTGAGAGCGTGAGATCGCAAAGTCTGGCCACCATCAATACTCCATCAAAGTCAGAGTATGAGCCAAACGGACGTGCTGAGCAGCTGAATGGCGGGAGTCGAGATTGGCGGAAGGGTTCAAAATCTACGAATGGTCACAAGGCATCGAATAGGATGCTCAACCACTGGACCAGCTCAGCTGCTTGCTACGGATCATCGCCGACATGGCAGCCACTAAGATGGTGCATAGTTCGTCTATTATCTTGATTTCTCGAGTGTCCATTCGTCCTTGTTCACATGGCAATTCCATATGACAACCGGAACAGTAGTATAAGGAAGTGAGGCATTCCACTCGACAGCACTTCATAGCTTTGACTCCTTGCAAGTTGCAACTCCAGGCTTCAGATCCAAAGTGATCTCCATACCTTTAAGGGTACTCCACATTCATAACCAACCATCCCTCTAGCGACCAGCCCTTTCGACCATCTGGAACTCTTGGCTATTACTGTACATAAGGCCTGTGGAACACGTCTCATCCACCTCCTTACGCGACGAATCGAGGGTGCACTGACATATAATTGTCGAGCCACTCAGGCGTCATCGCCAGGATTCCGCCGCAAGCGCACCTTTGGGCTGCTTCAAGATTGACCGCCTTATCAACGCAGCATCATCTGTGGTTTATTGGCTGCCTTTGAAACGTCGAAAACTGGAAGTTGAAGGTCCAGTCATACTAAGGACCCCCTTCTTTTCTTAGGTATGCTTGTCTTGATTTGCTGTCTCATTGCAGGGTTGGGCGCTAATGGAAGCAAGCCAAGAATTGACCAGCATTCGCTCCCGCCAAGTGCGAAGGCGGGTATCCAATCAAGCCGCATTCAACCCACGATCAATCCCTTGTTTCAAATCTTGAGGTCAGACAACTCACCAGCAGAAACAACTGACCTTGAAATTCGTCCAACCTAGCCACCCGCTGGGAAGAGGGAGACGATACAGAAGCCGTTATTATTATATTCATTTGTCAACCACTCACATCTCTCCGTCATTTTACTCTTCATACATTCTAAGTGGGGTACTCCGTACTGCAAGGCAGGGGGCCGGTTGCTTCATCTTCACGCCAAAGCAGATCCTCATCTTGCCATACTTCATAAAGGACCATTCCCTCCGCCGTGCCTTTACTTCGAAACATCAACCCGGCGAGTCGACTCTTGTCAAGTTCAATCACTTCTCCTTTCCTTTCGGTTCATTCATCAGCATTCAGTCCGGCCTCACTGGTTTGAGGATCACATTGGACAGAGACATTCCGGCAAAGCACGCAAACTTATATCAGTACGACAGCCCAGCAGCCAGCCTGCCAACTTAGCTATCTCTCAGGAGTCAGCACAGATCGTTTTCCGCGAGACTTTCTCTATTGGTGTTACCATCGGATCCAACCAGCGCTAAGTTGCCGCTTAGAAGATTTAGCCCCCTGCGCATCACTCTGTCGCACTGTCAGGCACAGCCCGAGGCTCCGACTCCAACCCTGCACCACCAACCTAAAATCCAACCCACAAATCCCTTTCTCTCCTACACAAGGCGGAGAGCCAGCCCCACTGCGGCCACCCCCAACGGCTTTAGGATCATTAAATTTCACAACAATCAACATTCCTTTACGCTTTGAGAGCTTGATGCTCTAAGGCTATTACGAAACCGCCATCACTTGAGACATTTATCCGCCGGTCGGAGAAGTTGCGGAGACTGTTAATTTGCCTGACGACTCGATATTCACTACTTCCATTGTTCTATTGTTTGCTGCTTCGGCACCTTCTACATTCCAAGTGATACCCCGGCGATCAACGAACCTTCGCTACATTCTTTACGACCCAATTGCTGCTTTCGGTATATCCGTGGCCCCCAGATCGATCATTGATAATTCTTAATCTAACCCATCCTCGGATCCGGCCTGAGATCAACCTTACCCGACTATCTTGCAGGGGCACATCAGACAAAGGCTCAAGTACCAACACTAACTTGATCCTGCAACATCACGCCTCAATTGGGCGTTGTCTCGAGGACATATTTGATTAAGAGCTTCCTGCTTTGCTTAACCATTGCTTTTCGAGCCGCCATTACCATTATGGCGACATCAACACAGAAGCAGATGGCGCTGGACCATTTCATTATGCTCCCTGTTTCTTCTACTATGGTTTCCTACCTTGCACAGCAAGCTAGGGCCGTAATTCGATGTGAGCAGCGACGTCCACAAACGGACAAGAACCTGCCTCCAACTCCACCTGCAACACCACCATATGATGCAGAAGAAAGGTCACCGCTTCAACCTAGCCTTCCTTCTTTGGAGGAATTTATCCAGTCCCTCGTGGACAAGTCCCGCGTCCAGGTCCCAACTCTTATGAGCTCACTAGTCTATCTCTCCAGGTTACAACAGAAGCTACCTCCGGTTGCCAAAGGCATGCGTTGCACTGTGCACCGCATCTTCCTTGCTTCCCTCATTCTGGCAGCCAAGTATCTGAACGACAGCTCGCCCAAGAACAAACATTGGGCCCGCTACTCGTCTGTGCGAGGTTATGAAGGCTTTGGCTTCTCCATTACAGAAGTCAACCTAATGGAAAAGCAGCTCCTCTTCCTCTTGGACTGGGAATTGCGAATAACTAATGACGACCTACTCAACCACTTCGAGCCATTCCTTGCTCCCATCCGCCTCCAACAAGAACAGGTCGAGCTCAAGCGTCAAAGAACCGCTCGGGAACACGAAGTCCTCGTTCAACAACGAGCCTACTACAGCAAACCCCAGCCAGCCCGTCCATACGCTTCAACAACTTGCCTTCCCACTCCACCAAGCGTGGGCGTCTACGCATCTCCGGCCACCTATTCATCCTCCTCCTACCTCTCCGATCTGGAACGCTTCTCTTCGAACTTCAAGAACTCCTCCAGCACCGACCTTTCATCCCGCTCCGCTCGCAGGCCTATGCGCCAACCTCGCTCCATCTCTCCTCCGGCTGCAGACAATGTACCAGAGCTCTCACGCCCCGGAACCTCCCACGACAACTACAGCGTCTCCTCTCGCTCTAGCTCATCCTCACCGCCGATTTGCCATGGCACGCCTGCCTCCACCGCCTCTTCATACAATGGAGATAACTACATGCCTGCTATTGGCAAGGATGATGGCTACTATGGAGAGCAAATGTACAAGCTACGGCCGATGCTTGGGAATCATCAATTGAGCTATGGACAAGAGGAGAAACCAACCAAGAAGGCGCGGACAATGGGTGGAATGGGTGGAAGCATCATCTCCCGTTTCTTGAACTCCACAGCTATGAGTGGAGGACCTTACCGCACTACCGTGAGGGTTTGATCTACTCATCACATCTACTCACACCATCATCGCTATCATCACCACACCACCAGCATCATTGCTACGATCATCTACCAGCATTTACGGAGCGTTGTAGCGTTCTAGCAAGCGGCATTGCACCGGCGTTTTATATCATCACGTTGTTGGGTATCTTAGAAGCATAGCTTAATTGGAGCTATTGGTTATCTCCATCGGCTGATGGACTGGGGGGCTGGGAAAGAGCTGCCTGCAATTGGCATGGCATGCGGGCTTGGTCAGATAGTATTATTAATCAATCAAATGATATGATCACAATTCAAACAAACAAACTGGTCCCCGATTCACTTTACTTGACTTACCTTGGTGACACCACAATTCAAACAAACAAACAAACAAACCAACAGGTGCTTGATCTAGATGCCTAGGTGGTCATGAAACCCATCCAAGATGGGCGCCTGATCAATCCATTCGCATAGGTCCCATGACCCCCATCGACCATGATGTTGCAAAACCCAGAACCTCCAAATCTACAACTTCTAGGCCTCGGAGCCGTTCACGTGCACTGCAGACCCGTGGCTCAGTCGTACGGCATCCTTCCCCAACGCTTCAGCTCCAGGCCAGCGGGATCCTTCAAGTCATACCAACATACGTGGATTGAAATTCTGTCGGAAGGATTTTGGGTAACATCGGCTTGGGGAAATCATCCAGCTCAGCGGGATCCTTCAGCGCACATTCCTGTAACAATAGAGATTGGCTCGATTGGCTTGTTCGGAAGGATTCTAAGCTGGGTACGTTCCATCGGCTTGGCTCAGCGGGAATCCTTCAGCGCCACCACATATTGTATTAGTAGCAGAGAAATTCGAGTAACGCTTGCAATAATCACACAACCTTCGTGGTGCCAGCTTAGGTGACCGCCGTTTTGAATCCTCAGGCAAGGGTGGCTCAGTCCCAGCGGGATGCCACCATAAACCGAAATTGGAGGAAGAGACCCCGAGCACCAACTGTAGGATGCAAGCCGCAACGATTATCCTTGCGCGAGGTCAGGAAATCTGTAGATTTTCTTATTAAAGATCCTCACGGAAAGGTGAGCTTGCTGAACCAGCAGGATCACCCAGCACCATGACTTAAAAACGTAAGCGGAAGAATCTTGTGTATTGTGCACTATCAATAGGTCACCCGCATAGAAATCTCCACACAAACAACATCCTCGTAACATAAAAAAACATGTCGTGGCGCTAACAAGAGAGTAGGCACCACAAACAACACCTCCCGTTGACAGCATTCTCGTAACATTAAAACAAACCGTGGCGCTACTAATGATTGAAACCCACATCCGGTCATCATTCTCATTCTCGTATCATAAAACACATCGTGGCGCTAACAAGTGAGTAGGATCACAAAACCTCCCGCCGACAACATGCTCGTAACATAAAATAGGTCGTGGCGCCAAAGGATTTCAGACCACCCGTGCCAGAGTTTCATTTCAGCAAGCTAGATATAGCATAATACGTAAGTAAGATTGTGCTGCCTATACCTGCTAAATAACGTGAAGGGCTGAACGCTAGCGCTAAAGGAAACAGCCGTTGTTTCTTGTAGAAGACAAAAGAGGCGAAGTCCAATTGCTGATTTGAGCTTGCTTGAGAAGCTGATGATGCTTATGTTGGCTTCTGCCACAGCGAAATCAAATCTATTCATGAGCTCGTACAGCTGGTCGATGCCCGGAGACAACAGAGGGTTGCAATGGGAAGCAGCAGCAAGCCGGGCGCTTCTGTTGGTCTTGATTGCAATGACATTGGACCTGGAAAAGATCACCATCACCACTGCTGGTAGCTGTTGCACTATCGGTGTTAGAAAAAGGGAATGGCATGATGTTCACGCTGAAATGCTGCTATCTATTCGTCTAATCGCTCTATGTCGTTTGCTGTTGATGTGCAGAAGACAACACACAAGGCTGTTCCGGCCAGTACAGAAGGCTCACTCATTGGTCCATTGTCTCTTCGATCCCCGTTGTGGTAGCCTGACCTTTGGTCTATAGGATGGTGCCGAAGCTGCAGATGCAGTCATTAGCTCTCCCTCCTCCCCAAACAATGTATAGAAACTGCACTCACCCAAAAGCTTGCTTGATACTCCGAACATAATACTCCCCCCAATTCCTTCTTGTCACCTCCTCCTGCCCCACCGGCACCCCATCCCACTTTACCCTCATAACCGTCACCGCATCCGTATCGTTCTGATCAAACACAATCTCCAGCGTGCTGTAATGCCCTTCGATCCACTGCTTTAGTCGCCATTTCTGAACGATCTTTGTAGGCTTCGAAAGTTCGACGTATTCACCGCTGACGTTCCCGCCAAAGAGCTCGAATTTACCGCCCACGTGCGCACCTTCGAAGAGTTTGGGAGGCTGACGCGTGAATGCCGTGATGCGAGAGGGGTCGGTGAAAGTGGTGTAGAGTTCCTCAGCTGTGGTGCGGAATTCTTCTGTTGAGGTGAGGCTGGTGGTATTTACGGAGGGATGGCCGGCTGTATTTGTGGTAGTCGTCTTAGGGGCGGATTTCGTAGTGTCGGGTTTTGCGTTTGTCATTGAGGCGGTGGATGATGTGACTATGGTAGGCTGCATGCCTGGGGGCTTGCCAGTGGCATGTTGCAGGTCTTTGCCATGCTCGGCGATGAGGGCGGGGCCTAATTGTGCGAGCTTCGTTCGGAGCTGAGGAACAATTTTCGAGCGGACGAGATCTTTGACCGGGCGTTTTTGGGATTCGTCCTGGAAGATGTCTATGTCGAACTAGAGGCCGGATAGTTGTTAGTGAGAAACAGTGGAGAGTTGATGGGAATATTCAAGGGAACGTACGACGTACTCATCTTCCTCTGTATCGTGCGCTACCTCCGGCACTTTGATACTTCCACCGACGTCCTCGGCGTCTTTGGTCTCGCCTGCTGCACATCAGTCTATGCACCCGAACTCAATGCAACGTTTAGTCTTACCTTCGTATTCCATCTCGAGCTTGATATCGAACAGCGTAATGACTTTGCCCTTCCGCTGGCTCACGTCGCAATCTCCGTCCGCGCTCGTGATTTTTGATACTTTCGCTGAGACATCCCCCTCTTTAGCTGAGGTGCCCACGAGGCTCTTCTCTAGGTATTCCCTCGCCCATTCTCTCACATCCTTGTTGACCCAGTGCCAATTGTTTGGGTTGTGAAGGACCATTGTGGTGGCTTCGTCAGAGCAGGCTGTAAAAGACTGGGACAATTAGCTCCAGCTGATGCAGGACGCTGCAACAGAAACAGAAGAGCTTGGAAAGCATGTCAGATAAAAGGAGATCTATGCTCCAGCAAAGTTAATCCGCACAAAAAGAGTACAAGTCTTCTAGGACTGGTGCCAGCTTGGTTTTCTCATCATACATGTTGTGCACCGCTGCGGGGAGGAAGAGGGTCTCACTCACTCAGGAAGAAAATCAAACACGTACACAGAATGCTCGCACGAGCTTTCACATGCTAGAGAAAAGAGTAAACGGCTGAGGAAGGTGGAAAGATCTAGAAATCCTGCGGAGTTGAAGACCGCTACTTAGAATAGCCGAAGAAACGCCGATGATCTGGGTGAGCTTGCCTCGCTAAGATCCAATGCTTTACATTTCGAGTTTATGTATAGTCTACACCCAACCTATTTACAGTGAAAAGCATAAAAGGGGTATCGATACCATAACCTTTGGCCAGTACAAATGTTGGAAATTTCGGCTCTCTTCCCATACCTCGATACATCCAATGCAAGACCGGAAGGACTCTTAGCTTCTGCATCCACTGAAGCAAATGGATTCTTATGTATTCAGCCTCTAGCCCTTCCAAAAGGTTGCTTCAAAAGGTCTTTGCCCCTGTCATTGCACTCTCTCCACTCCTTCTCCTCTCCATTGGCGCAAAACTTCCATCTGCATCTCCAAAGAATGTCTAAAACCAGCTCGCAGAGGTCTTATAAGCGCCATCTCTCGCGTCAGAAGGGCTTGTTTTAGTCAGTAAAGAGGCCCGGTAACGTACAATTCTGCACCCTGTGCTCAATCCCCGTGATGAGACTGACCATCGCTTGTGGGCTTAAACCTTCCAAACGTAAGCATTCTACCTCTCTTTACACGCAAGCACTGGCAATTCCAGATAAAGTTGAGCACATTTCATGCAATATCAGAGGTTAATCTTCCATAAAACATTCAATTCGCCTGGTCTCTGTCCATAGAAAACAGGCAAGCCCTGCTCATCTTCACTCAACTATATACAATTCTTCGGCCCCCCAACCCCCACAAACGCACACTCCCAACCCTCTCTCCCCATCCAATTGACAAAACAAGGGCTGCCTCCCTCCCCAACCCCCTACCCAACCACGCTCCAAAAGTCCCTCCCCCTAGCCTTCGCCGACGGGTGCCCCAGAAAACGGTCCAACCCAATCTCATTCAAGCTCGGCAAGCGTCGTCCTTCGATCCGAAAAAGCGCGCCACGGTCCGCAATCCGGTCTCCTCCGTATTCTTCGGCCAATTTAAACGCGTCATGCTCTACCAGCGCCTGCTCGTCGACGGGTGGGTACTGCGTGAATTGCCATTGTTGCGGAAACGGGTGGTTTCGAGCCGCTACTGGTATGAAAGCTGGTGGTGGTGGTGGGGGTGGACTTGGTGACAGTGATGGCGATGTTGATGGTGTATATGGCGAATTTGAGGGGGGTGGCCCATGCATATGCGTTCTGCGTTGGGATTCGGAGTCGGATTTGGGTCAATTGGAGCTGGAGAGGAATTTAGTATGGCAACTTTCGAGGGTAGATAAAGCGGAGAATGGTGCAGTTGAAGGGTAAGAAGCCAAGTTATTGGGCAATTTAACATACCAATGAGCAGCGAAAGTGGCATAACTCTGGCAGCGCGAACGCGCAGGTAGTCGATTTCTGGCGAAGAAGAAGCAGAGCGAGGTGCAAACGACGGGGCAGATGCCATTGTGTTGGTGCGTATGTTGGGAAGGTAGAGCAGAGAATGCGTTGATACCAGCTCGAGTTGAGTAGAGAATGATTCGATGCCAGCTCGAACAGAGTGCGGTAATGCGTATAAAGTGTGTAGGAGAAGCGCGAAATGCGTCGAGTCCAGCTCGAATGATGCAGTAAATGGTGTAGTTAGGCGGAGAGAAGAGCAATGAACGGTTGCAAAGAAGGGGATGTATCCCAGATATGGGTGCAATGTTTGAAGAGAATATGTACGGAACGTGCAGTTGTAAAGGAAGAGGAACAGTATATTAGTAGCAAAAAACTCGAGAATACACGAACAACGCCATTGTTATGGACACTAGCCAGACTATTGCCATTGTCAATAGGATGAAACCCGTTGCGGTTGTGAATTGGGGAGGTTGGGTGTCAATAGCATTGTGTGCAGTGAATGAACGAAACCACACAAAGTCAACAATAGTAACACATTCATTTTTGTATTGAGGAAGTCTATTGATGACTATGCTTGCTATGCTTGCTATGCTTGCTATGCTTGACTATGCTATGCGCTTTTAGTGAAATGCATTTCGTAATGTATCGTTGACTCATGGCGTGTTCAGGGTATTTTGCTTTAGACATAGACTGCTTGCTAACATGAAAACGAAAGTCGTCCATTGTGTATGCTGCACGTAAATATGTGTCTGGGTCGTCACCTCGCGGTGATGAGCGATAGAAGGTAGCAGGGTTTTGCTTCCGATGGAGAATTTCCTCAGTCGTCGACGATGATATCGGCCTCTGCGGCGGTATCATGAGGGTCCGAAACCTCAACACCATGAAGATTGACAACTATGCGTCTGCCTCGCTTGTGTGCCGGGACGCCGTCACGCGCTGCGCCGAAATCTAGTACCTGTTGAGATGTCAGCATTGAGGCAGTTGAGGTCAGGACAGATACGGAGCTTACTTCAATGTACGTCAAGTTATTGCGCTGGACAGCAGCAACACATCGTCTCTCATTGAACTTGACCTGCCAGACACCACTCAAGTCTGTTAGCAGATCTTTCGCGAACTCGCCGCTCGCAACATTCCACATCTTGAGCGTCCGGTCTGATCCAGAAATAACTTTCTGACCATCATGCTGGAAGCAAGTGATTGCACCAGTGTGGGCGCTCAAGGTGCTTCGACAGTGTCCATTCTCTGGGTCCCAGATCCGCAAAGTAGAGTCGGCTGCAGCAGAGACAAGACGATCGAGTTGTAGATCTAGAAGACCAACCAAGGATGAGTGGCCTTCGAGGTTGAATAGGACCGTTCCTGTATCGAGCGACCACACCTTGACAAGATTGTCCATAGAGCCGCTGATACAACGATTGCGCTTAGTATCCAAAACGACGCTGTAGACCTTTTGGGTATGTCCTTGTAGACGATGCACCGATTCACCAGTTGAGATTTTCCAAACCCGTACGCTGCAGTCATAGCTCCCACTAACCAGCGTATCCGCGTGAGCCGCGATTGCACGCACAGAGTGGTGGTGCCCGGTGAGTGTACGGACATAGTAAGGACACTCAGCCCCTTCGTCTGGGGCTGGCCCTGTTTGAAAGAATTCTGGGTCTCCTGGTTTTGGGAGCTTCCAGACTCGAAGATTGGAATCGCGAGAGCCAGTGATGATGAGTGGTTGCTGGGGCATCATGATATGCCCGTCCGCCGTCTTCTCAACCGGTGTAGGCATCAGGATCTCCAGGCACCTTACGGTCGAAGTATGTCCCTGAAATATTTGCGTGCAGACACCCTTGTCGATGTCCCAGACGCGGACTGTTCTATCCGTGGAACCAGAGACCAGGACATTGCCTTCATATTGGAGTGCCCATACACCCCCATCGTGACCTTTAAGAATTTGTCGAAGTTTACCAGTCTTGGTGTCGTAGACGTTGATGTGCGCATCGTCGCTGCCTGTGAGGATTTTGTCGGCGTCGAATTGCAGGCATGTTACAACATGGCGTTGGTGAGCTCTGAAAGCTATGTGGCGGGGGGGAACTTCGTCCTGCATCCAAGTCTTGCGAATGATGTGATGCCTCATGTATATAGATTTGAAGAGACGCAGATTTTTGAGACTCGGCAGCCCGACGGGAGGATAAGGGACTGCAAGAGCAGCCGCGTGTGCAGCTGCGTAAGGACCCTCTGCCGACGCCATGTCTAGTAGCGGCTCCTCGTCAAGATCCGTCGAATCAATTGAGGGCGCTTCGATGCGTCTTTGCTGTTTCCGACCGGTCGGCTTCGACTTCGCCTTCGCCTTCCGCTTACCTCGTCTCGTTTGAGGGGTTGTAGACCCACTCTGTAGAGCTGCAAATGGGCTAGTCTTCGAACCATACACGCTTGAGGAGACTGACGGGTCCGTATCCGAGGGATTGGTGAAAAAGGCACTCAGGTCTTTCTCGGATTCGTTAGGTCGAGAGGCATACTGCCAACCCCATCCCTCGTGTATGGCCCTCTGAAGTTCGCCCTCTGGTAGGACATAGTGGTCGGCATCGAACAAACGCTTCCACACTTTCTCAGAAGTGTCGATCAACTCCCTCCATCTCTTAGAGACTTGGGCCGCACAGCAAAGAGTCTTGGCGTCAAGGTTTCCAATAATGTTGAGACCGAGTTCCACAGGGAGAAGCCGAAGGAAATCGCACTTCAAGGCTGGGTTAACCACGTCGGCAACGAAGTGCAGCACAGGCTTTGAGCATCGGCGTAGGAATTGGTACATGAGGTAGCTCTTCATCTCTTCGGGCATGGCTTCGAAGGTGTCTACCATTGAAGGGATATTCATAAAGGATTGAGATGATATTTGCCCATCTGTAGATGGAGCTACGCGTGGCGCCAACTCCAAAGTAACCGCGTCCTGGGATTCTTGTGAAGGCTGGTCCATTGCTCGTGTGGAAACGCTACTCTGACTTTGGGTATGTAGATCTTGAGATCTTCCGCTAGCACTAATCTGTCCCAGGTTGGGCGGCTCGAAATAGCCTCTCCGACTCTGCATGTTCGCCGCAGCAGTGACCGGTGACAGACTTGGGCTGGGAAGACTGACGTCCTGTGCAGCAGTGGTATCGAGGACACTCGGCCGCGGTCGCTCTGGCTGTCGAAGCTGTCGAAACACATCATCCCCATCTTGTTCCATACGAGGTGTCAAAGCAGAGCCAATGCCCAGAGCTCGCCACGGGATGTGAATCTCTGATTCGTCTTGAGCATCGTTGTCGAGATTGACATCATCCTCGCGATGAGATGTGCTCACGGCAATATCGGACTTTGGACTTAAGATTTGAGCATTATCCTCGGGCAGTCCGAACGTGGTCGACGATTTGCCCGACGCCGAGTCATCGAATGAGTGCTCCTGGGGTGTCGTTGATTGCCATGCGGGAGATCTCTGAGTGTGTATAGTCTCATCTTTGTCAATATGTGGGGTGATAGGAGTGGTGGTTTGCATAAATTGCAGCCTCGAACGCGAACTTGTCCGTGCTGATGGCTCAGAATTGCCGACGGTCGAGCGTGTCCTACCACCTGAAACTAGCCTCCTCTTACAAGACCCCTGCTGACCGGCCAAAGCAGCGGCTTCTGATATGGAGACTGGTGACGCTGCTCGCTTCCGCCGAGTTTGAGGAGCCGTGCCTGGAGTCTGCTGATATGGATACGCGTTTGGCCCTCTCATCCGAGTAATTCCAGACTTTGGCGTCTCGAAACCGGGGTCAGTTCGTGCCACGGAGCGTAGAGTACCGTCAGATTCTGTCAAGGCCCTCTGCTGGTGCTTGAGCTACCACGAAGCACGTATGCGTTAGCGAAGTCTTCTCCTGTACTATCATAGCTCCATAGTGGGTTAACATACCTCCTCCAGTGTCTGGAGCGTGTCATCTGCTTCCTGGAACAAAGTCGGCCTGCCTTCTACATCGAAGCACAGCTTCTTGATAGATTGTGGCGTAGGCGAAGCAGCCAAAGGATATAGCTTCGGATCAAGGTCGTATAGGTGATGTGGGGCCTTCATCCTGAGGGGCGGGAAGTTGGTCGTCGTCGTCGTAGTTGTAACAACGGTCGTAGTCTGAGTGGCCGGAGCGTAAGAGAACTGGCCCAGGACATCGTCAGGTCGTATGCTCTCGAGTGGTTGTGAGGGGACCTGTCCAGCCTGTCTCGCCTTTCCCTGCAATAGAGTTGGTGACCCTGTTTTGGAGGAAGATGTTGCGGCTGTTGAAAAGGGTGGATTCAGTGTAGTTCGAATGTGTGTCGAGGAGTCCATAGAAACTTCAGGACTTCGGGGTGGAGGGTCCATGATGTTGTGAGGTAGAGCAAAGCCGTCCTGACAGCTGAGCTTCGTCACGAAGGTGACACGGGTGAAAGCGCGTTGTATTCGGCTTGGCAGGTAGTGTCAAAATTCTCCTTCGTCTCTTACTATAGTCGTGAATTTGAGAGGGTTCCGCTGCTTACGGATTCGAGGGACGTGGGTGAGATCTGTCGGAGCTATTTCGGAAGCCAGGATTTGAAGGTCGCATATGATGAGCTGCAGGCTTCGTCCCTCCGAGTGGCTGGAAGCGAATTTTGGATTAGTCCTCCGCCTGAAAGCCAGGCAATCCCTTCCAATGAGATACGCTGTCCAGCACGTCTGTTACTGTAAATCCAACCAGAGAGTCAGCAACACTGTAGTGCAGGGACTGTCTAGGTGATCCCGGATGTTGGTCTCAAACGCAAGAGGGGCGTGACGCTTTTGGACCCGGTGGCGCTAGCTGGAGAGTCTAACGGTCAATAGTTCTACCTGGGCCTATTTGGGCATCTACATCTATTCACTTCGCTCAAGAACAATACACAGAATTGGAAGGAATATTCACCTCATGTTGTACGACTTCACAGTCGCTTTTAACGACAAAGGAGTAACATTATTTAAATAGAGCCTTCCTTCCCCACCAGGCGCAATGGGGCTTTTAGGGGCTTTTATAGGCTGTAACTCTCTTACTAAGTGGCTTCCTCCTGCGTTACAACCTTCATTGAAATGGAATTGTGGACCCTGTTGTGGACAAGTATCGTTGTGTGAGTTATTGCTTGAGAGAATTCTGCCTACAAAACCTGCTTGCACCTCAGGGACTAGAATATGGCCTTCCGCTTGGAAAATCACGAATATCTTAAAAAGGGCAGTGAGTTCTGAGAGCATACATGGACTTCATTCATAGTCTTTGGAAGCTAATACATATCTCTCGATTCAAACAGAAGAGCATACGCAAAGTCCACAAGTACTCTCGTAGTCGCTGATGACTCTTAAATTCGAAAGAATGGAGCACCATTTGGGTATCGGTGGGTTGGAAAGGCTTCAAAGGCCTGACCATATGGTCTGGAAGCCACTCCGGGCGCCAAGTTATATCGCGGTTGCTGTCGGAGGTGCGAAAGCTCCACTGGTGGCCCGTTGAATGATCCATAAGTGGGCTGGGGCCCATAATATTGGGGCCGGCCTGGAAATGCTCGTAGTGGGATTTGTGCTCTGGGTTGAGGCTTTATGCGTGGCGCTGGCTTCTTGGGCTTCTTAATGGGCCCGGGTGGTGTGATAGGGGTATCATCCTCTGGGTGAGTGACTGCTGTATTCGCGTGCTCGGCTTGGAAGTATAATTGTACAAGAAGACGGCCAGCTTCACCGGGCACTCTGATGATGATGTCTTCGTTAGCTTCACTGACCAGGCCGTAGGATGAAAGAGAACGTACGTATTTGCATGTCGTAACTGCGTCACGCATTGCCCTTTATATTTAAGATCGTTGAAGACATAGAATTGGACGTCTTTGGCGACGATCCACCGCATTGGAATAGTGCCTTGGTTCCCCTTCAATCCTGGAGCCCAGATCTGAGGGTCCGCATCGGGGTTGAACGGCCCTGACATCTCTGCCATTCCAACATACTTGCCGCTATGCTTATGGCTGTTCGCTTCGTAAATGACTTTCTACTTTGCTGGCGGGATCACATCACATACCTGTGGGTTATGGAGAATATGAAGATGATCTTCTCATCTTCTTTTCTGTCCTCCCAGGCGCTCTGCAATACCCTGTTTGCACCGTTGGTTGAGGACCAAACGCCGTTAGTCACGGAAGCTCGTAGGTTGTATATGTTGGTGGACTTCATGATGAAGACCTTCGACTATTTCTCATATCAGCACAAGCAATCCGCGGTGTCGACAAATTCATTGCTCACCCCATGTGGAAGAGTGAACGTTGCTGGGTCAAGATGGCGGCGCTGGGAATTGAGGTGCGTTGAGTCGTCATTGAGTTTATGGGCTCTCAAACCAAACGGAGGGCCTGCACGGTGCCACACAGGAGGGGCGTCTTCATAAGTAGCTCTGGCAATGTCGAACGGACTGGCTATGGTCTCATCCTTGCTACATCCTGGTCCACCGGGGCGAGGCCGTTCAAGAGCTGCAGTCCCTCGGGGCATAATGGAGCTAGGGATCGATTGACCTATCTGGTCCGACAGAGTTGTGCGTGGTTCTATCAAGTCAGACAAAGAGCGACGTCGACGGGGCTTAAGACTTGACGGTGCAATGATCTGTGGCGTCACTTGCCGGCGACAAGGTCCAGTCTCGCCAACGACTAGGAGTTCGTACGAATCCTGGTCGGGGTCTGATTCCATGACCAAGTTTGCAAGTGGCGAAAGCCTATTGCTGCTTCTGGCAGTTTGAAGAGATTTCTCTGGTTTGGTTGATTGGTTTTCGTGAATCACCGGCATCGCACTACTAGACAATAGAGCGGACCTCGCTGACGGCAGATGGTCTCCCACAGCACCAAAGCTATAGGTCGATCTTCCACTTGATGACGCCGAAGATGCGTATGCATAAATAATGGATTTTCCTGTAACTGGACCGCCGGTTATCAATTCTACTGGTATCTTGCGACCCGGGACCAAGATTTGCAATCCGCTTTTCGAACGACCACTTGTCCTCTGATTGCTTCCCCACCGAAACTTTGAGAGCGCTTGATCACTGGGCACCTTCCTGATAACATTGGGATCGTCGTCGGCCCTCTCGGCAATTCGTGGACCTTGCATGAGTATCTTGTCATTTTGCAGAGGATCGCTATCAATATACTCAAGCCTGGGAATGACTGGTGGACAGCCTTGGGCGTGGCCATGCCCACAGATTTGGATTCTGCTTGGCAATGGCTCGGCGGGCTCCTCTGGTTCTTGGAGTGTTCTTCGTGGTCCGTGATGGGGGGTGTCGTGGATTTGGGATGGTGCCTTGACGGGTCCGTTCTGCAGGCCAGGATACTGGTTTGTAGTTAGAGACCTATTGCAATTGTAAGTTCAAAGTCTTCGCTAGTCAATCACTCGTGCCTTAGTTTCCTCCCCCCGGGCTCGAGTGCTTTGACTTCAAGAGGGAAAGGCCAGGATGCAAGGCATGCAAGAGCCTGGGGCATCGCGCGTGAAACACGAAGAGGGCTCATAGGTCCTTACGTACATTACGGAGGCCGTAGATCCTCACGCTCTGCGACGGCTTTGGTATATCGCCTAGTCTTTGACACCCCGAGCTCTGGCCCTAGCTGATGTGTCCATTCAGGTCTTGATTTGTGTTGAAGGACCGCCAACGGGACCAGTGCCGAGTCACCAGATTTGTTGATTCCTGTTTAGGTTTGATATCTGTGTTGTGGAGCTGTTGAAAAAGAAAGGCAGGGTGAGAGTTGATAAGAAGAGTTGTAAACAAAGATGATAGAAGGCGATACGGCTTTGTGAAAGGCGTTGCCTGTTGTAGTCGGCAAGGTAATATCAGGTACAACACCTCGCTCAGCTAAGCAAAGGCTAGGACTCTAGCCACATAGGGATCATTCATTCAACACATTTGGCATTTTCGGATTGCACAATGCATGGCTTCTCGTGATGGTTGTAGTATGCCGTAACCCCTCATCAGCCAAGGGGGACCGAGAATGGAAATGTTGATATTGCCCAAATGCTGCCACTAGCCTCTTTGGCGGTTTGTAGATATATCTGCAAGCGAATTGCATCCCCAATTTTTATTACCACATCCTATGGCAACCTCAACAACATGAGCTGAGAAGCCGCAGAAAAAGTCGATAATGACTTGGCTTTTATCATTGACAAGAGCATGCTGGTTCTTATTATTACTTCGTTTCTGAGATGAGGTCGACACCATGTTGAGCCAAGATACCGAATCGTATCCACCACATTCTACACCACACTCGTTCGGTCTCCACTCTTCAGTTTCTGTATTTGAGAGCTTCGCGCTGTTGCCCTTAACTACTGATTGCACAATGGCACCAACCCTCAAGCACACATCGACTTCGCAGATACCTGCAATTAAGGAGTGTACATCATTCTCTAAGATGCCCACAGTCTTGGAGGAGCGTACGTCGTCGCTACAGCTGTCCCTAACTCAGAATGCCGATGACCTACCAATCCGAGAGAGGCAAGCATTCGCAATGATACAGATGCTACTTCGTGTTTCGGTATGTTCCATGAGCTTCAAACAAAAGTTCCGCTTCTGACACTCTGTCTGGACACAAAGGTCGGCAGTGTTGCTCAATTACGGTAGCTCCTACCCATTTGTAGCGGCTGCTGTCATAAAGCTGAAGTGAAATACAGGCAACTCTTCTCGGAAGACTGCTTCACTTATTATCTTCCGTCTTCGATCCGCCGCGACTCCGATAACCTCTATGATCGAATCAGAGGCGTCACAGACAGCACAAGCAGCCTTGATGGTAATACTGATTTGGTGAAGCTTTCGGGAAATCCTTACAAGATTCTGGCGCGAGGCCGCTCGGCTGCCGTGGATAAATTGCTCGACTGGCTGGTAGGTAACGATGATCTAGAGGCGAACTCGACAAGTCACTGACGCTCTTGTGGAGAGGATCATCTTCGAGGCCGTTCTGAACAATTCGTTGGAAGGTGTCCAATTTAGCATCTACGCGGACAGATCAAATCCATCACACGTCTTAGAGTCCTACACATTTTCCTTTCAATACACCCAGAACCCCAATGACGCAAAGAAGCGGCTGTCCGGGATGGCTGACCCAAGACCAGAGGGCACATCAATTACTACCGGAGCTGCCAGAGCAGGACTTAGAAAATTAATCGACCAGATCAATGACTATCATCAACACCTAGCTACTCTTCCTTGTAAGTACCTTGAGAAAAGTAATGTAGCGGTACATGCTGATCACATATATCAGCTGAGTGTTACTTGATGTGTCACCTGTTCTACTCACCCCTTCATACCCCGGATCAGCAGCCTACAGGCTTTCAAGCTTGCAAGGATTCAACCATGCTAGTCCCTGACAATCTGGAACGGCATTTAGCACGGCGGAGTTTTGGCCAGACGAACTTGACATTCTATCGGTATCAAGCTTCCAAAGACAAAGGCCTGGACACGAGCTGACGAAAGCAGTGTGGGCTTGAAGATAGCCTTCATGGCTGAGACTGAGCATTCCAAAGGGCGGTCAGAGGATGAGAACCAAATTCCAGACAATATGACATATTCTCGACCCATTCCAAGAACCTTCGATCTAGAAAGATCCCCATCGCGGTCTATATCAGCCACGACCCAAGAGCTTCCACATCTGTTTGCCCAATCGGCTCAGCAAAGCTCTCCCCGGCCTGAAACCCGGTTGCGGGGCGGAGGCACAGAGCTCAACAGGCCCGCAGCTGAGACAACCCAAGTCACGACAGCACACAAAAGAACTTATGACGAGTCTAAATCAAGCGACCCAGTAGGTGTGGCTCTGGCAATGCTGCGTATATACTGATAGAGATCCCTAACTGGCAGACATTGAACACCTCCAGCGATGAGGAGCTGATCGCAACACAAGTGTTGGAGCCAAATACAATTCCGCCTCAGCCAATGCAACAAACAAGACTGCTACAAGGAAAAGAATTGGAAATAAGGGCGAAGAAATTGGAGCTCCACCAAAAGCATCAAGGCTTGATGGATAGCAATACAGTTCGTTGTCAGTGTGGCATCAACAAGGAAGAAGGATCACCAATGGTAAGCTCTGGGCACGCTCCATGTCACTGACTGCTCGATCAATGACAAGCCGGACAGTTGCAATGCGAATGCTGTGGAACATGGCAACATTTTCATTGCTACGGTTTCATTGTGGATCAGCCTGGAAAGCAACACTACTGTTATCAGTGTCTCCTTGAGGACTCGCAAGAGCGGCGGCTCTCAGACATGGAAAAACTTGCACGTTACCGGCGAGCTCTGTGGATCATGTTCGACCGAGACGAAACCGATTCTGCTCGTTACACCCAGAGCTCATTTGCCCAAAAGCTTGGTTTGTGCATACTTGAGACTAGGGATAACCATGCTAATAAAGTTGCAGGTTCTGACACAAAAACGGCGGCGAAACTAATTGCACGGCTAAAGGATGAAGGCTTCCTAACTCGTACAAAGTTTCCTTCTGCTGTAAGGAACCCTGAGCGGGTCCAAGATAGGATCAGAATTTACGGAGATCCTTTCACATCGATAGGCATCCACGTAGGTGGCTCACTGACACGTCTTGCCTGAGTTCCTCATAGTCGCTGACGGTCATAGTACGAGATGCCGGAGCAGGCCCTTGCTCCAAAGATCCAGGTCGAAGATATGATGCATCCGCGTAAGCGTACGAAGGCTTTAAAGGCGCGTTGATAAGGATGAATAGGATACGAATCTGGGGGGAAGGATCATCTTATGCTCCAATCGCCATTATTGTATCTGCTGATAATCTGGTTTGCTGTTGCTGTGTGTCTGGGCCCTGCTGGCTTTCTCTCCCGTGTATCTACTTCACGTATGGCCGTGCTAGCTATTTCAAAAGAGAAGTCAACACTCAAATATTTCGTCAATGCTGCGATCATCTATACTTTTCGGTGTCTGACGGCTGCGATTACGCTGACAACTTGCCTGCTGTCGGTCCAGGCCTCCACCATAATCCAAACAAACTTACTGCTCTCCACAAGATTGTTCTTTGTCATTGCAATGCTCTCTTTGCGAGTCTAGGTCACGAAAGCTTATAGTTGAAGGTTAGATGTACGGTCCGTGTTACCGTTCGAGCCGTTTCCCGTTCTCCATGTCGTGATCGATCGTCAGGTACATGCTTTGTGGCTTTCATACAGACTTCGAAGCCTCCAAATCTAATTCTCGGGCCCACATCATACCACCACAATGTGAGAAGCCATTGTTGATGTTTGTGCTAGAAAGTCTGAGATCTTTGACGTTGAAACCAAGGGGCCGAGATGCCCTGACAGCCAATCGCGACTTCCCGTCCTTCGACATTAGCGTTGCAGTTAGCTCAGGAACTTCGTTCTTAGTCTGAATCCTGGTCTCAAAAGAGTTTCAAACCCCCGTATTTGGCGTTGGCGAACCTTTCCCAGGATGCTCAAGCCCCGAATTGCATTCGCAATGGACCACTCGACATCCCTTCTGGATGTGAGCCGGCCTTGGACCTGCACAAAGGCAATTCCAATCAAAAAGGGGAAGTCCAAAGGCTGGCTAGGAGATTGCGACGAGCCCGATACAGATAACATGCCTCTAGTCAGGGCGGGACTTCGGGCCACACAACGCCATGCTCTCCTAGAGGAACTCTCCAATGCAATGTGATGGTGCTACTCCCTAGGCGAGCTCGGCCCCCATGCCGTTATTCAGGGACGATGGACAGGGTTTGTGGATGTGGGTGTGGGATCTCCCCCTCGCCCCTTCAATACATGTTCCATCTGCATCCCACACCAAACGCGGCAGTTGATGACAGGAGTTTGACGCACAGCTATACGAGACCGCGCCATCACCGTTGGTCAAAAACAATGTCGGTTCGGACATAATTGGGGCCATTGTGACGAAAAAAGCTGCGCAGGAGCCACATGCAGGGAGCCACGAGTCTACGACCCAAGAATGCAATTGTGCACACATGAGACCAGTATTTATCACGGACGTTGCTTTCCCAACGAATCAGACGCCTTCGAATTGACTTGAACGGAGCAAGGGCTCCTGCAACTACCTACATCGCCCTCAATGGCTCCGCATTTCAAGATCTCGTTTCCTTTGCCTCGAAGGCCAGCCGCCTCCCCCAATGCAATTCCCGGCTCACAATATTCGAACAAGAGCAATGTCGATGACTCACCGTTTGCCCATCCTGGTTCAAAAGCACAGAGAATCCTGGGTGCTTCAGAGCCAGAGCCATTCGAGTTGAAAAGGAAGCCGACATGGAAGGAGAGGAAGCAATTGCGCAAATACCCTAGCTACATGAACGTTACGCTCTCGGAAATAGACGGAGAATCTGTCAGGATTCCTGATGAATACCCATTTTCAGGAATGCCAACGTCGACCGAGCCTCCACGGCGGCCTACACATTTCCTCAGCAGACAAGGATCCTCCCCTTTGCTTGGGGAGCAGTACTCGAATGGGTCTACTACTATTGAGGTGGACTATTTTAGCAGACTTACCAGTCCGCAAGCCCGCCGTGCTGGCTCTGCTGGAACATTGAGATCACACTACGACTCAACAAAGTCACCACTCGCTATATCACAGCAAACCTCAGCTTCTTCAGCTCGAGACAGGGCATTGCGAAAAGGTTGCCCGGAGATCTCTAGTCCCTGGAGCCACAATTCAGTGCAAGCCAATAGGTCTGGGGATTCTGACCGGCAGCACTCTCGCAATCCTTCTGGAGACTCGAAAATCTCTGGAAGCTCATTCAAGAAGATCAACGGGATTCCTAGAAGAAGACCCTCAGTGACTGATCCACCAACGTTGTATCCAAACGCAGATCGAGCTTTCCATGCAGTCTCCCCCCTCCAGCCCTTATAAATTCAACCTTACCAAGACCTCTACAAACCCAGCAGACCCCTGCCTTCGGTGGGACAAAGTGGTGGCAGAGGAAGGCGTCATCGAAAACACCTCCTGCGAGCCTTGGAGGAGAGAGGCAAAATCATCAACAATCTTTCCACCAACAACCTTTCGAAGATAGCTTTTCATCTGTCAAAGTCAACGTTAGGAAGCCCAGACCAGGCATTGCTGGTGCAAGGAATTGGTTTGACGGTCTTGATGTCGAGGAAGAGCTGATGGTTGCAGACCTGCAGCACCCAGAGGTCTCAGCCTATCAGCTACGTAACAAGCCCGAGCCACCTATGAGCATTTCCGAGATTATGACGCTAGAGCCTCGTCCTCCGGCCTCCCATGTCACGTCAAGAAAGAGCTCCTTTAGCAACAAAAGTCAACATACCAACCCTTCGACTCGAAAGTTGAGCTTCCGTCTAGACCCAGGCCCTTCACGACCCTCCCACACTGCGCCAGTGTCACCACCCAATGGCGTAAGAACTATCTCGAGAAGCCCAAGTGATGACGGCCTCCAGTCGACCATCAACGGGAGAGTTATGAACTCAAAGATGAACCTTCAAATAGAAAGCTTTCTGGAACTCTCTTCCTCCGAGGATGAAGGTGCTGAAAGTAGTGCAGCTTCTGAAGTACAAGCACCCGTTCGCGGCCACAAAATTTGTCCAAGCATCGACCGAATCAGCTACAATAGTGAAGTCCTGATCGGTAATGCACAATGTGCTCAGCCTGCCAGTCCACGAGCGATAGTCAACAGACCCTCCAATAGATCCTCAGAAAGGTCCAACAGCTCAGAGACCGTTCCGCCCGTACCAAGCATCCCCGAAAAGCCCAAGATAGGCCAGCGGGCTTCATCCAAGCGATGGCGCGAGATGATGGAAGACAAGACAGCAAGCACTGAGAGCACGGTCGACAGTAGAGAAAGTTCTGTCATTTGTGAGACTAGCGCTCTTCGAGCGCTTCCTCTCCGCATCAAGAGAAAAGGAAGCATTCGCGGAAGTAGAATGATGAAAGTTACTCAAGAAGAGGAAAAGCTCCTTGAGGCCATGCGCGAGAAGCGAGCCAGTATCCGTCAAGATGACTTCGAAAAGGGGTTTAAGACCGCAATGCAACTGCAAGACATCGTGTCAAGACCAAAAACAGCAGGAGCCGATGGCCGTACTTCTCGATCATCCGTCTCTCTCTACGGATCAAGATCATCGAATTCTCCACCGCCGCAAGAATACAAAATCAACAAGACTCTCTCGGGCTCCCACATTTCAGCTTCAACAGATGACCTGATCACTAAGGACGCCTACCCCTTTCCCCAAGTGCCTTTGACTCTGAAGAGCCCTATGGGCTTTGCATCTCCGGCTAAGACCTCTCCGAGTCTCAGTTTCAGCCCCTCTGATATCCTACCATCAACGCCGACGAGCCGCAACGAGCCAATAACCCCTCCAGCAGGTCTGACATTCGGCCGTAATGGAATGTCTCCCCCTCGAGTTATCAAGATTATGAATAATCTTGGCCATGAGCGGAAGAGGACTGTGAGTAGCAGTGTGGTAATGCTTGATGGGGTTGAGCAGCACGCTCAGGAATTGGATGAGGAGAACGCAATTACAGGGTGGGCTATGGATCGGTGGTGAATATATTCCCACCATGTGTATAACGTGGACAAGTATGAAAAGGGATAGAGGGTCCGCTTTAGCAAGGGAGTTCAGGCTAGTGTGTGGTAAATACTACCGAGCCGGGCGGTTTCATGTACAATACAGCGATTTGTACAGATCATTATGATGATTTGTGCCCATTCTACAGAATTCTAGAGGCACTTTTGCATAGATTTAAATCAGAAATGGCATAGTTGATAGGAGAATTTCCTGATAAGCGCGTGATGTCTGCTCTCGAATCATGCCAATGGGCGAACACTTAGGGGTTCGTTAGAGGTGACTTACGGCAGGCTAGGTCGCGTGGCGAGCGCGGGTAGGTAAGGTATGACCACAGAAGTAAGCAAACCAAGAAATTTGACCATTGGGCCTCTAGTACAGCACATCACACTCCTTTGACAGGCCAGTCACTCCTTCAATCCGTTATACCAGCAGGAACTTTGCCCTTCTTGCCAACCTCGCGATTTTTTTTGAATACACCACGTACCGGGCAGAGAGACAACATCTAACTAGGGACCATGGCGCGTCGCCAGTATGAGGCCAGCTGGCTGGGGATCCCAGTGAAAGAGCTCTCCTTGGTTACTGTGAGCAGACAGCCTGTGCATAAAGAAAGAGACGCTCACTGACAGCATACCAGCTTACCCTCCAGAACTCCGCCCTCATCCTGCTCCTTCATTATTCGCGGATTATGCCCCTAGTAAACGGTCAACGATACCTTACATCAACGGCCGTGTTTATGAACGAAGTCCTCAAACTTATGGTCTGCCTCACATTTTCACTTTACGAAGTTGCACGAACGCTTCCGCCCTCAATGCCCGCTACATCCCTTTTCAGTGGCGTCATTGGCGCGGTCTTTACTGGAGACAGCTGGAAGTTGGCGATTCCGGCAAGTCTCTACGTCTTACAGAATTCTCTGCAATACATTGCAATTTCGAATCTGGACTCGGCGACGTTTCAGGTTACATACCAATTCAAAATTCTGCCGACGGCATTGTTCACCGGCCTTATTTTAAAGCGGAGCATAGCTCCTAGGCAGTGGCTCGCCCTTCTCCTGTTGATGATCGGCGTAGCTATCGTCCAAATACCAGCCAGCGATCCTGCTATCGCGCCATTCGCGACTAAAACCTCCAGTTTCCACTGGCCCCGATCACTCGAAGCCTGGAAACACTTCCGACGCTCCGCAGCAGCCCAATTATACAAACGTTCTGCAACCTACGAGGGCATAGCAGAGGATGAAGGGCTGATCACTCCAGAAATGAATGCGATCCTCGGCGTGGCAGCTGCCATCTCGGGCTGCATTGTCTCTGCCGGAGCTTCGGTCTACTTTGAGAAGATTTTGAAGGACTCGGATACACAAGCGTCATTATGGATCAGGAACGTGCAATTGGCATTCTACTCGCTCTTCCCAGCATTGTTTATCGGAGTCATGTTCGTTGATGGCGAGGAGATCGCCCAGCATGGATTCTTCGTCGGCTACAACTGGTTCGTGTGGCTCACGATTGCTGTTCAGTCGCTTGGGGGTATACTGGTGTCTCTGTGCGTCAAGTATGCCGACAACATTGCCAAGAGCTTTGCCATGGCTATCAGCATCCTAGTCAGCCTGTGCGTCAGCGTCTGGTTCTTTGATTTCGCTTTTACTACGAATGTAAGACTCCAAGCACTGCTGCAGGGATTCTAGCTGACGTTGTGCACAGTTCCTCATTGGCACTTCAATTGTCATTCTCTCCACCTACCTTTACAACAGCATCAACAGAGGAGAGCCACGGCCTCCTCCTGTACGCATTCACGACTACGAGAAAACGACGATCGACAGGCAACGCTCGCAAGAAAACTTTGGCTCCCTTAAACTACCCACGACACCTTTGAGGGACGAGGGACTGTCAACGTCACGTCCTGGGTCGCCAGGGGGTCATCAATCGAGAGTTGGGTCGTCACGAGGATACTTTGGCTCTAAAGAGCGAGACGATTAGAGAACGCTTCTCACAATTATACATTGTCGGCATTAGAAAGTACATATTACGAAGTCATTTGCGGGATCTTATAAAAGAAAGGGGTCTGATCTTCTTGTCCATACTTGGGGTGGATCCCGCGTTGCATTGATTGGAGTTTCATCATTTTGAAAGCATCCCATGGTTTGCAGAGCCGGGCATGGCGATCCAGGAGTATAGCAATACTGCGCTTGGAAAAGAACGCATCCTTTAGACTTGGCTGATGAGAGCCTGGCTATAAGGTAGATCCAATCTATAATGTTCAATGCATTGGATTTTCCTTGCCTCTCAAAGGGGTGAGATATTAGGAATATGAGGTTGGTGAGGAATAAATGACGCTAGCGGTTCCCGTCTTGTGACAACCTCGCTCTGCATCTTCTCCATCTCTTTGCAACATCTGCTACTTCCGGCAAGCACAGTCATGAGCTCGCCCGCTTGGCCCTGCTGACGGCGTACAACTCATGAAGTTGAACTGCTGAATCACATAGCAGGGATGGAGGACTTCGGTACTGACGTGCAAGCACTCCTTCAAGACATCAGCAGCAATTATGGCCAAGATGAGCACCAGCAATCGCCTCTATCATACTCAAGACCTTTTTCAAATTCCTACCAGCACAGAGCTGAGCGATTATTCGATCCGAGACAGACGCCAGCTTCTACTTACGGCCAGCATTCCCTCTATGCAACGCAGGCTTCGAGACCTCTAGAGCCTTATTCTTATCCTGCTCAGGTTCATCACAGCAACATTGGCCTTGATGCTTACGCTCAGCACCCGCTCTATGCAACGCAGGCTTCCGAACCTCAAGGGCCTTATTCTTACACTACTCAGATGCCTCCCAGCGACGCGGATCTAGATGCTAATGGTAAGTGCATGCTACCAGAACAGAAAGAAGGTCTTATAATGAGTGCCCAGCTCGAGTTCTGTTGGCTGTTTCTCGGCATCAGCCTCAATCTCAATTGCAGACAGGCAGTGCCATGAACGTCTCATCACCCAGACGTATTTCATTGCCCGGTCACACAGCACCAGCACTGTTCCAGGAAGGTACCAGCGACCAACGACTGCCTCAGCCCAAGCCGCGTGGTTAGTGCCTCGGATCCATGCCTACGTTTGGGTGCTAATTCCTGCTAGTCGTGCCTTCTCCACAAGACTTCAGCGCACAGATAGGTAAGTTGTATTCTCTGTTCTAGACGTATAGAGCTCACGTCACGCTTAGCTAGATATGCACACACTCCACCCGCTCAGACGTATGCAAGCTCATCTCCTTCGAACGCTCTTCAATCAAGTCCCTCTTTCGCAGTCAACCAGCGTCGGACTATACAGCAGCCTCGACAGCCTGTAGCACATAAGCCACAGCCTTCCTCGTCCAACACTCTTACTTCTCAATCTTCTCAGAAGCATTTCAAAAGACAAAATGTCAAGGTCTCTCGTGGCCAGCAACTTCCACAACATCCTACGTTCGCCTCATCTTCGCCACATCGACCTCAGCTCCAACCTCAAATCGAACTGGATCATGCTCCGCCAATAGTTCAAGGTGTTCAACTCGTTTCAGTGAATGAACTGCCAGATCGTCTTCGATCCGTGTTTCATCACCCACTCTTCAACGCTATTCAGTCCAAATGCTTTGAGACCGTTTATAAATCCAATGACAACTTGGTCATTTCAGCGCCCACCGGTGGTGGCAAGACGGCTATTCTGGAGCTGGCGATCTGTCGTCTTATCTCCGGGTTCAAGAACGATCAGTGCAAGATTGTGTACATGGCGCCAACGAAGTCACTCTGCTCTGAAAGGCAAAGAGACTGGCAAGCCAAATTTGCTGCTTTGGATATGCAGTGTGCTGAGTTAACCGGCGATACTGAACATGGTCAGCTGCGGAGCGTACAGAGTGCTAGCATTGTCATCACAACTCCGGAGAAATGGGACAGCATGACGAGGAAATGGAAGGATCATGCCAAGCTCATGCAGTTGGTCAAGCTCTTCCTGATTGATGAAGTCCACATCCTCAAGGAAACCAGAGGTGCCACATTGGAAGCTGTGGTCTCTCGGATGAAGTCCGTAGGTTCAAATGTCCGTTTCGTTGCTCTGAGTGCTACCGTCCCTAATTCAGAAGACATTGCGACCTGGATTGGCAAAGATCCTACCAATCAGCATCTACCCGCGCCGCGAGAACGTTTTGGAGAGGAGTTCAGACCTGTAAAGCTGCAGAAACATGTAATTGGTTTGCCATCCAAGGGCAATGAGTTTGCGTTCGAAAGTGCCTGCAATCCGCAGCTTCCTTCCATCATCTTCAAATACTCCCATAGGAAGCCGATCATGGTGTTCTGCATCACAAGGAAATCTGCCATGGACACGGCGAAACTGCTTGCCAACGTCTGGGCTACCAAGGGGCCGCGAGACAGGTACTGGGAGGGACCTAGGCAAAGGATCATTGTGCAGGATCCTGAATTGAAAAATACTCTGACTTCTGGCGTTGCATACCATCATGCTGGCCTCGACGGCTCAGACAGACACGCAGTGGAAACGGGCTTCATCGAAGGACAGATCAACGTCATCTGCTGTACATCCACCTTGGCTGTAGGGGTCAACTTGCCTTGTCATATGGTCATCATCAAGAACACCGTGAGCTACCAGGACGATGGCATCAAGGAGTATGCGGATCTCGAGATGATGCAGATGCTTGGGCGTGCAGGGCGTCCTCAATTCGACACAACTGCCGTTGCTGTGGTTATCACCAAACAAGAAAAGGTCAAGAGATATGAGAAGCTAGTGTCAGGTGAAGAGTTGCTGGAAAGCTGCCTACATCTCAACCTGATTGATCACCTAAACGCAGAGATTGGGCTGGGGACTATCTACGATCTGTACACGGCAAAGAGATGGCTTTGTGGGACGTTTCTTTACGTTCGACTTGGGCAGAACCCCGATCACTACAAGCTCGATGGTGATGCAGTTGGACAAAACCTAAACGACAGGATTGAGGCTATCTGCACGAGAGATCTTGCCCTTCTTGAAGACACCCAACTCATCTCTTCTTCCGATGGAAAGCTCGAGGCTACAGAATTTGGAGACGCAATGGCAAGATATTGCATCCAATTTGCGACTATGCAAAAGCTCATGCAATTGGAGCGTCGTGCTAAGATGTCTGATATTGTAAGGTCTTTTCTGATCTTTGGAAGAAGCTACGCTGACACATCTAGCTTTCCGCTGTGGTTCAAGCAGAGGAGTTTTCGACCATACGTCTTCGCGCGAACGAGAAGAAGCTCTACAAGGAAATCAACCGAGCAAACGGTATCAAGTTCCCTATCAAGGTCGACCTAGCCATGCACGCCCACAAGCGGAGTCTGATTATCCAAGCTGAACTCGGTGGAGTCGAATTTCCCACGGATGAACAATATGCCAAACACAAGAGACAATATAACCAAGACAAGGGTCTTATATTTGATTCCATCCATCGATTGATCCACTGCGTTATTGATTGCCATATACACTTGCAAGATGCCGTGGCGGTACGTCGCGCTTTGGAACTTGCAAGGAGCTTTGGTGCTAGGGTCTGGGATCATTCACCCTATCAGTTGAAGCAGATACCACAGATCGGCCTCGTAGCTATCCGGAAACTTGCAATCGGGGGCATTAATAGCATTGAGGCCTTGGAGGCGGCAGAGCCGCATCGAATTGAGATGTTGCTCAGCAAGAACCCTCCTTTCGGTAACAAATTGCTGGCCAACCTCAAGGATTTCCCGAAACTGAGGGTATCTATTAAGATGATGGGTAAGGAATCAAGGAAAGGACGGGCAGTCACTATCAAGATCAAAGCTGAGTGCGGATTTATGAATGACCAAATCCCAATGTCCTTTAACCGGAAGCCGATCCAGATCTGCCTGCTGACTGAGAGATCTGACGGGTTTTTGGTGGACTTCCGTCGCGTCAGCGCAAAACAGCTTAACAGGAGCCCGGATATACTGTTTTCCGCGGAATTGCTCAGTCACACTCAATGTATCACTTGCCATGTCATGTGCAATGGGATCGCAGGAACTATGCGCCATGCGGAGTTGAAGCCTGATCTGCCAGCTTATCTATTCCCAGCACAGGCACAAGAAGTCCAGCAACCGCAGACAGCGTGTATACAGCCAAATCGAAGACTCCAGGCAGGTCGAGCTGAAGAGCAACGAGACGATGCGGTCCATACTAGCCCGCTGACTCTGCAGGATAACGAATTTGACGATAATATCAACGACCAAGACATAGTGGATGCTGGTGAGACGATTCCTTCAATAACGACATATCGAGCGGAGGCTAATGCTAGATCCAGTCGGAGGGATAGAATTCGAAGACATCGACAATTTTTACTTCGGGTCAAAACATACATGGAAAGCTCCCGGGCCAAAGCAAGCCAACACCGAACAGACCGCTTGGAATCCAGAGAGGCTTGACAATGGGAAGTGGGCCTGCAACCACAAATGCAAAGATAAGACAGGGTAAGTGATTCATGCCAATATTCGAAATTTGATTGACCATTTGTTTAGGTGCAAGCACCTATGCTGCCGGGAAGGTGTTGATAAGGCTCCAAAAGCCCCCAAAGGTTCTTTCGTGTCTGTAGCGTCATTTGTGGACAGATCCAGCCTATCCACAAAAGCTAGGCTTAACAAGCCCCTCCCTATGAAGAAGCCACTCATCGCCTCGAAGACGCCCAGGATTGACCAAGATATCAAGATGGTGGATCTTGCGAGCCGACGGGATACTGATCAATACGTAAAGAATGCTCCCAGAGAGTTCAAGAATTTACCCCAGCTACATGAGAAAGTGACCAAAGGCTCGTCCACTCCCGTCATAGCACGTAAGAAGCCGACGTTTAATCTTAAGGCTTGGGACCAGCCGAAACTTTCATTCCTCGACAAAGCTGCTGCTGCCAAAGGGTCAAGTGATAAGCCATCAACTGACTACGACAATGATTGGATGGACAGCCTTCCTTCCCCATCTGCTCTTCTAGGCAAGCAAGCCAAGCGCAGAGAGAAGGAGTCACCACCCCACGAGAAGTCGACTGATTACGGCAATAGCTGGCAGGATGGTCTGCCATCTCCTTCGGCCAATTTATACCAGAATGATGCTACTATCGAGGCATATCATGAGACTGATTCTCTGGAAGAATTTGACATCTCACAGTTCAATGACATTCAAGCGGATATTGAGGACGCCTTAGTCGGGTTCAGCGACTCGGTAGCCATGCACGAGGATTCGCAGGCTGAAGCAACTGCTGCTTTGACAGATCTGCACAGCGATGAAATCACCCCAGACAAGGCAATTGCACTGGACGGCGGTGCTCCCAACAATTTCGAGCGTCCCACGAACCGCGCAGAGACCTCAGCAAAGTCTCATGCCTCCTCGAAGCTATTCTTATCGACAGACAGTCCCGATCAGCCAGTCGAACCATGGCAAAAGCGTAAAGCAGCCGCCCTCCTAGAGCCTCAAGACCTGTCCCTGTCTGCTCCGGTCCCCAAAAGGTCGAAAGCAATCGAAGGGGCTGATCAGGCGCTGCAATCTTCGTCGAGTGCAGAAAATAAGGCTCCGCCAGCGGTGTCGACGATCAAGCCCGGACAGCCGGCTTGGGTGTCTGATTTTGATCCAGCGTTTATTGCAGAATGGCAGGATTTTGTGGAATTTGTTTGAGGATGTTGCATTAGCTGCTGAGAAGAGGATGATTTGCTTATGTTTTGGACCCATCGTATCTGCATTTCAAATCTGCTGTACAGGCTTATAAGTCAAAAGATCTGTACGGAGTATAGCTTCATAAAAATAAACCTGACCGATTTTCTTGAGCAAAGTGCTAAAAGGTCTTTGAGTCTAAGATCCTCTTAAGCCCTAAGCCTGCCCAAATCCCACAATCTGGGTACCTTATTTTAGCAGCTGAACGTTCGGTTGGAGTCCTCGGCAAATCTGCAGCCCCTTTAATTTGTGGGGACTATGTGCTTTACCCGGCATTGCTCTGCAGGTACGGAAACTTCTGCAGCCTTGCTGTCTGTTGGGAGTACCTTAAACGTGGTACTCGTTTTGGTGCTTTGGTCGGGTATTCCATGCATTTAGCTGCAAATCTCGGGCACCCATTGATCCACTTTTCTTGGGGGCCGTAGCCTTCCCTAGAGGTTCTAGTCTTTCAACGGCTGCTTCGGCCGCTGAGTAGGAAGAGATGATGGCTCAGCCACTCCGATCTCTTACCCTTAGCAGCGCAGTACGTGCATTAGGGGGACCGTTGCAATCCGGCCCGAAAAGCACGTAGGCTCTTATCAATCTGACGTCATGCCAAATCCTGAATCATCATATATACTTCTGAAGTTAACATTGTTGCTTTTGGGTCATGGAATGTGATGAATCTATGGCCCAGAATGCGCAAATCCCTGGCGTTGTTGGCAGCCGCCGGCCAACCACCGGCGTTGCCGCGCCAAGCCAACTATACACTTCGAGCGCTAGAGCAACCCATGGAGAGATAATTGGACCTTCAGGGAAAGCTTCAAGCATGGCGAATAGATATCATACATTGTAATCTGGTGCATGAAGGGGATACCAAGCATCAAGGTGTATGCCTTCCGAGCAATACTCGTTCCCAAGCCATATTGTGTGCTGAGAGACCTGTCCGAAGACAAGGGATCACCCTTGTCGCTCACGCAGCGGTGCTAGCTCCCTCATTGTCACATCTTTCCATCACAAAGCTCAAACCTATCGAGCCCCAAAGCATCTCATCATCCTACCCCAGTGTCCACCTCATCATCGCTCACCCAGAGAAGCTCTCAAGATCGAGAGCTGTCTCTGCCCCCTACTGCAATCTTCAGCACAGGCGAAGCTGCGGAATATTTCTTAAACACCCACCTCTCCTGACCCACGGAAGAAAAGAGTAAGTTGACAAGACAGGCTTTCAGAGATGTGCTAATAGATGTAGTGACCAAACCGACAGACAACAAAGAGCAACAAGACAAGCAGAAAAGCATTGGAGACAGACGACCTAACCTTACCACCTACCTCAAAAGCCAAGATGACCGGGTTCACCAACTCTTCGCGGAGCCCTCGAAGCTTCCAAACACACCACCAGACCAACCAGTAGGCATCTACAATCAAAATGCACAACGAGCTCATTCCTTGGACCCTCCCACGGTAGATAGTGGATCGGTCAGGGCCGTTTCGGTTGCCCCCTCCAGCGTCATCAGCCAAGACGAGCCTGGATTGTCCTTCGATGCGTTTGGCCGCACAAGACCCCCATACCCTTCCCAGGTATCAATATCTGTGCCTCCTAGTGAATGCAGCGAGCAAGATGGTGGCTCAATCGCCGGTTTGACCAGCTCGTCGAGCTCCGATGGACACGACGTGTCAGCAACGTCTAGCATGGGGTGCAGACAAGTGAACCAGAGTATGAGGCTCCTCGACCCAACAAATGGGGTGTTGACAGCCATGCTAAATCCTCCTCTTCGTTCAGCAGGGCAAGCTTGCGTACTCGAATGCCCGTTGAAACCCTACAACCGTTGCACCAAGAAATATGCTCTCCAACATCATGAAGAATGGATTAGACATATCTCGAGACACTTTGTCAAGCGTGGGCGAAGAGGCCCTGTGGAAGTCAGTCCACCAAAGCACAATAGCTGCTGCTTCTGCGAAGCGAAGTTTAAGGCCGTAGATGGTACCACCAGCTGGCGAAATATGTTGGTGCATATTATAGGGCACCACGAACTCGGTCACCGGTTAGCCCACGCTCGAGTCGACTTCTCTTTGGTGGAGTATCTTTGGGAAAATGGTCTCATTGGCACGGCGGACTACCGTGAACTGAAACCAACTCGGAATCTCCCAACACCGCCGCCATCAGACGAGGAAGGGCCAGTAAGGCCAGCAGGACCAGTAACCGTTGTGGAGGAGAAGAGACACAGTGGGCAGAGGTAGTGGTGGACGCGAAGTGGTATGTTTTGAAGGAAAGAAGCCCACATCAATTTTTTTTGACTTTGTATCATTCCAGGCATCCGTCAGACGACATACCAATAATAAACCTTGATCATCAGCAAAAGGACATGGATGAATCATTAAACACGAAAAACTCAAGGACCTGCATTGGATTGGTTATATGACTGGCACTAGTATCGTTAGCTCATCCTATATGAGCGACCACTTGTTGTATTTTAATAAAGTTGGCTTGCCACCATGCGAATCTCTTTTTTATTTGCGATGAAGCTGGTCTTCTCGTATTTTCTGCTATTATCAGGAATAAGGTATAAGCGAATTCTTCAGGCAGGCTCTCAGACCCTTCACAACTCCTGTTTCGCGCACGGACTGGAGGGCATGGCGTTCTATTTCAGGGGTGACGCGCTTCCATAATTGTATCACAGTTCTTAAACTCAACTCATCCGAGCATCAGGGCTTCATTGTCGCGTCCTGTCACAATTGAGTGTGGTAGAAGAGCGTAGGTGATATCTAATCACATTCCAAGCCTTAGTAAAGGATCCTCAACATGCAGGATGCCGTCTGGGCCAATGCTTTACCGTCCGCATCACTAATGTGATCTATCAACTTTCTGCGTTCGTAACCCAACGATTTGTTGTGCTCCGCATTCCTGCTTCTTTGACTTTGCTGGCATAGAGGTGTCGAGTTGTTATATTACTCGACGATTGCGTAATACTTCCCGAAAATATCGGCCAGCCCCTTTTTCCCTTTAAAGCTTCACTTTCGCAAAGACTACTCTAAGCAAAATCCTGCCTATGCACGCGGTCCTTGTAGCGCGCCTTCTGCTCCCGAAGGAAGCCTGGTTATCAACGGCTATACTATTGTACTAGCATGGGAACCCTTGCTCGTCATGTGCCCTAAGCAACTGCGACCTTATGCCAGTACGAAAAGTGTCTCTGCCTGAAGTTCCGGTCTCGTGTCCATCCTTCATGATTCATCAGTCTCAAGACCTGCGAATACAGACCTGCTCCCAACGAGCTGAGTTGACTGGATTCAAGAAGTCCTTTGCACTTCAAATCCGCTGTTCCGATCCTTTTGGAATGGCTTCTCAAAGGAGGTCTCCGGTCAGCACATTACGCAAGGGACGAATGACTACAAGAAACTCAGCCCCCAGGTCTCCATCCAAGGGACAAGACCTTGAATTATCTATCCGTTACACTCAGCTGACTAGACCCAAACAAACCCACAGACCCGTCGAAGCGGAATATGCCTCGAATATGCCTCACGCGGTACCGACCGACACTCAGAAAGGAAGCTGTATGCTCTGAACAGCCGGGCCTATTGTTCAAGACCCAAGCCTCGAACCTGTCACAAACATAGATACATCGATTGAGCCAACCTCTCGTATAATTCCTTCTGTCTTCGCGCCTCTACCTACACCAGCCAGCTCTATAGATCGACTTAGTGTCGCCCGCAAGGAGGATGGACACAGTGTTGAAGGTCGAGGACAAGGGAAATGACAAGCAGAGATATGGAATCCAAGAGGTGCAAGGGTAACAACGGGTAAGCTGAGCAAATATTACGGCATCATGAAAGCCTACATAAGCACTACCTCGTCGAACGCTTGGTAGCGCTTGGGTCACACACGATCGTGTCCGGGAAAACCGACTGCACCTCTCTGGCACGCACAATCGAAGGCTTTGGGAAAACAATGAGCTGGGAGATGGACTGGCCTCACTGAATGACCTATGTTGCCACTCACCCTGCCCATCGCCAGAGGCTGAGTCAATATCTGCAGGCACATTGTCCGACTCTCAATGATTCGATCGCCACTCGAAATAAGGTCTTTGAAGGCAAGTTTTTCTGCAACATTCATTATTGGATAATTGGAATTCTTTAGAAGTCTATGGAATCCTGGAGCTGTGTCCAGGTTTTCTATTGACCCCTATGGTACCACGTCGAGCTGTCGAGCTGTCGAGCTGTCGAGCTGTCGAGCTGTCGAGCTGTCGAGCTGTCGAGCTGTCGAGCTGTCAAGCATGTACTCTAGCCAATACAATACCATGACTCCAGAATGAGTCTATTAGTATCCTGAGTATCCATATTCATCTCTCGGATGGAATATCATCCTTTTATGATAGTACACGCGGACAGCCTTACGTACCCCTTTTAAACATGCTCCGCCTCGCGGCCTCTCCGAACGCCAATTAACATTCATTAACAATCAACTTTTTTTTGATTAACCCAGGGCTTACTCGCTTTCTCCTCCCTTGTCACGAAAAGCAAACCTAAGATATGTTCCAGCAGCGTGTTCTGCATGATGCGGTAATTATTCAAATACCCAATGTAGCCAAGAGTTTTGACAGTTTCTCCCTACGCCAAGCATCACTCTCATTCGCTTGCGGTATATTCCTTCACGAATATATCTCATTTCTCTCTTCTCGTAGTGTACTTGCGAGTATTCTCTTCCATTCTAGATTTCCTAGCTTACGAATCTACCTTCTCAATGCTCTCCGTTTTGCTCCGCGTTCTGTGTCGATGCCCAAGCAAGTCTGAAATTGTTGAGGGCACGATAACTGTGTCAGAGACAGAGCTGGGAATAATACCGCCATAGGCTAGAGATTTAGACCAGGGTTTCAAATCCGCTGCGAACGATAACGGTATCCGCAGGGCTAGCAAGGGAAGCCCTGTAATAGTCAAGTCCAATCAGAAAGCCTTATTGAAAGCTTATAAATTCTCCTATTGGTGCCTTTCTGGACCGGGTTAGGTATTAGTGTCTAGGCACTTGCGAATGTCCTCCTAAGGTTCTGTCCAGATGTTTCACGATGCTTCACTCAGAGTCAAGCATCCTTCAAGGTGGAGTTTGACCCTCGCAGCCTCAGAATTGTGCCCTGCGTCATCCGGCTCAATATACATTCAAGGCGGTTCTGAAAAGCGGCAGCCTCAGAAATCCTTTGCTAGCAGTCATGCTGTCCTTTGTAATGGATTCCGATACTCTGGACGCCCGGCTTCGGGAAGCGTTTATGAGATGGAGTTGAGTCGAGGGCGGCTCCCCCTCTGAAAAGCTGAGGCCCGTGTGCAATCAGCAGAGTCTTACCATCTGTCTAAAGCGTTACTCGAACCGTGGCGCTGAAGTTTTGAGATAGCCATGATCCAGGCCTGTCACGTTGCACGACGTGTTGATAGGAACACCATCGCAATGGGCAGTGCAGGGTTCCATGCTTTGCGTCATGACATTCCCACAATAACGTTCGCATTCCAGGCATACTCGACCTACCAACTGAGGGCGGCGGATTACATGCCCTAGCTTCTATGAAGGAATACACGTTTATGGCACTCTGCAGCTGTCAAGACAAATATTCTCAGAGTATAGCAGTCTCTTTGCTCGGAGAACTATCCAGCCGGCGTTGAAGAGCATTATGCTAAAAGTAAATCACGATGCTCATGTACAATTTGAGCGAACGCATATTCGGCAACACTCGTGATCCTACAATACTTGTTGAGAAGTGATACCTAAGGGTTATGGGAATAGAAGAGTTGATATTGGCTCAACCCACGGGAAAACTTTAGACATATGGCAGACGCATAGTGCGATGGAAGAGGTGACCTGAACAAGACGAGCGAGGAATTCCAGACCACGTGCAAGCCTCTTATGACCATACAAGCTAATCATCAAAGGCCCACCCAAGCGTACCGAAACATACTGACATGAGATGGGGCTGTGAATGCTGTCCAGATGCTCGAACAGGGCTCATGAGAAAGACAAGTATTGAATGTGAGAAAATGGGAAGTTTCGAGTAAACAGGGACAAAACCATCGTGGTCGATGGATTAGAGATAAAAAAGGCAAACGAGGCAAAATTTGAACAGGGATATGGAGCAACCTGGCAGCAGGGACGTTTCTCGAACGTTGGACATAAAAACACAATCCTGGTCTCCCGAAATACTGGAAGAACTCTTTCGGAGTTTTTGATTAGATGTAGAGAAGCTTCGAAAGCTGCAAAGCTTCTCAGCGCATGCTCGATGCTTTGTCCCCAATCTTTGACTAAATGCCTGATGTTGCCGTCCAAAATGCCCATTACCCACACACTTCCTTGCTACTCAAACCCTCCATCAACTCAACAGGCGGTCTCGCCGTCTTCGTCAACGACACCCTCCCTCCCTCAGAATTATCCATCTCCTCTTCTCCTTCTCCCTCCCCATCAGCCGTAGTATCCACAACCATAACAGCAGGCAAATCCTCCCGATCCCCATGCACCCTCGGATGATAAACACAAAGACTCCCACTCCTCTTCCTCCCCAACCCGTTACTGAACCCCAACTCCTCCCTCTCCTCTTCGCTCATAGCACCAATATCACTCCCCTCACTGCCCCTCCTCGCTCCATTCAGCCCCGCTAGCGCCATTTGTAAATCTTCGGCATGAACATCTTTATTCGGTGGCTCTTCTTCTCTTATTTCCCATCCGCACGGCGGACTCGGCGGCGGACTGATGAATAATAGTTTTCCTAGTGATGGGGCTTTCAGGTGTTGGTCTTCTGTCTCTCCAGCTATTGGCGTTTGTTCGCCGAAGTATGTGCGTGCTCGATCTTCCTCCGAGCCGAATGGTTGGCCGTCCAGAACCTGCAGCATTTCTATGGCTGCTTCTGTGGTTGGGTATGAGACGATTATGCGGTGGAAGGAGCGGAGGGGTGAGAAGGAGTTCAGAGGGACGGGCTCGGAGAGGAGGCCTTTTATCCTTTCTAGGGTCGCAGGGTGGAATGTGTGGGGGGAATTGAGGTTCTAGATGAAGGTGTTAGTCCAGATATTTGGTGGTGTGGCGGAGGGGAAAAGTTCTTACTGTTATTAAGAGGGTGTTAGATGGAGGATGCGGTGTTATCAGCGGTGGCAAGGCCGAAAGATCAAGAGATAATGGCGTCCGAGTGCCTTCTGATATCAAATCAGACATAGGACCCGAAGAGGGTGAGACCGGTGGCGACATTTCTGTTGACGGATTGCGGGCATGCATGACTTCGTCCTGTAGTAGTAGAATTTCAAGATCACACTCGTAGATGTCAACAATACGGGGTGCGTGCAAGCTTTATAGAAATCCAGATGGCGGAGCGGAGGTCAGCGGTCTCGAATGGTCGCCTTGCTCGTTTTGGAGTTTGATATTCATTCAAGGTGGCGCAGCAAACAGACGAGCACATTCTCGAACCGCCAAGGGTGCCGAATAATGGATTCCCATCATTTGATTTGCTCAGCCATGCACACCGACCTAGGCTACTTTCTTTGGTTCACGGTATAAAGGCAATGGGCAAAGCCTCCATTCTTGGGAGATGGCAGTGTTGGGTGGAAGTCAAGACGTTGAAGTTAAAGAGGTGGAGGCAATAGGCAACACGAAAACTACTGAGATGAGCCGCAATCTTGAAAACGGTATATGCCTCTATAATCTGTGATCTATAACTCCTTGGCTTCTCTTGAATGTGACCCCCAAAATGCCTTGCTCATATTCGTGAAGTCCATGAACCATGCTCTGCGTCCCAGCAAGGAATACCCACTCTAGATGCCTTCAGCCCTTCGCGCCATAAAAACCCTTCAGCTCTTGTGCAAGGCTTCACAATCCTTCAGCACTACCGCTGCAAGGTTCAGTTGTCTGTCTCAGTCCCGCTTCGGAGCTAACTTGTAATCCTCTCTTCAATCAGTCTCATGTCTCTTTCTCCTCCCTCCCATTCCTCCTCCTCCACTCCCTAACCCCCCTATCCACCTCCCCCCTGCTCACCCCATCCCTAACCAACCACATAACAACCCCCAACCCCTCAACATTCTTATTCCTAACCTCATCATCAAAAAACAACATCTCCTCATACGCAACCCCACTCGCCTTATTAATCTTGCTAAAATGCTGCTTCTTATCCCCCGGAAAGATCTGCATGTAGTCGAAATACTCGATCGCGCGTTTACCTGCTGGTTTTATGGTCAACTGTTTTAGAAGCGTATGCGCGAGGTCTGGGGTCATGGTTCGGGAGGCGGTGCCGAGGAGGAGGGGTGTGGGAAGGGATTTGGCGGCGAGGAGAACGGAGGGGACGTCCCGGTAGAAGGCGAAGGATTCGCCCCACCTGTAGAATGAGTCAGTCGATACGTGAGGGGGGGACGGTGGTGTAGAGACTGTTGCGACAATAGGCACTGGTGGCATACCGATCTACGGACTTTGCGCCGTTATCTTTTGCTTTCAGTGGTGGCGAGACGTGCGTGTCTATCCAGAAGGGCCAGAGTGTGTAGTCGAGATCGAAGACGATCATCTTTGGGAGAGGTAGGCCATCGGTGAATGTTTCGGGGGCGAGAGCTTGCTCTGTGAGAGAGCTGGTGTCTGATGCTTGGGATGTTGTTGTTTTCACCATGTTGGCGATGAGGACGATAAAGAGGATGAGGAATACGAGAGCTGCCTGGAGGAGAGGATGTTCCTGAGAAATCAGTTGTATTCTTCGAAATTTGTATGTTACCATGTAGTGAAAGCTGGAAATCTGCTCGTGCCTGAAAATGCTGATGCACGATGACGCAGCCGGCAAGGGTCTCTAGCGCTGAAATGATATCACCACGGCTTGATGTAGATTCAGGTTCGAGGTCAAGTGAAGAAATTGATTTATGAAAGAAAAACCTCGATGAAGTGCGTTGAGTCTGTATCTGATATGTGACATGACACATGTAGGCTCAACGCGGTGTTCATAGCGAACGAATGTAGCCTACTTTGCAGTCTCAGGACTGCGCTTCACATATGCTTTCCCTGATGTTCCTCCTGTCAATTCTGGCAAAAATTTCCAAGATCCTCATTCACCTTGTGATTTCTCCTATCCTTCTCATCTCATTCTCGATCAAATCACCATCTCATACGACAAGCACCCAGTAGTCTCAAGAACCTTCCAGATTTGGTTGGCGCGAGTGAGGCCCAACTGTTCATTTTCCTTGCTGAGAGTTTTTAGGTCCATGGCGTACTGTAGCATCGATCGCTGCTGCCCTACACTCATGACACCATCTGCGCCGGCGGCGAAGGCAATAACTCGTCTCCAAACATCCTTAGGGAGCTGACACAGGAGATCCGAGCGGTAACCCTTGTTCGCCTTCGGCGTTGACCCCTCCGGTACTGAGTCCTTTAGTGCTGGCCCTATTGGTGTCGAATCCGTTGGTGTTAGACCCATTGGTGTCGAGTCTCCGCTTGATGATGATGATTCTGGCCCGCCGAATTGGATGATTGGTGCTGAACCCGCTGGTGCTAAAACTATTGGTGTTGATGCCCTGGGTGAGGATGAGGATGATGAGGAGTCAACTCGCCCGCCGAACTGGATGTCATGAAGGGGTGTTGGGGGTATGACAGTGGGTGTAGGTGGGACAGGGCCGCCGCCCTTCACAGGAAAATTGCCCCATGGCATGAGTGGTGCGTTTGGATCTCGCTGAGAACTCAGTGGTAAAGGTCGGGGCCTCGGCTTGGGCGTAAAACCTGGGATGACGAGGGTTTTGATGATTTGAGCTTTGGCTTTGGGGGCCGGTGGGGGTTCGTTCTTTGTCTCGGGCGTCTTCTCAATCCGAAGTTGGATTTCCCGGCCCAAATATAGCATCTTCAAGGATGCGCCCCAGAGGTCGTTGCTCAAAGGCCCTGCCTGTCCCAGCCTCTCAGACTGGATCTTGCTCCTCGCTCGATCTAGATTTGTTGCAAGGACGACCGATCTGTCTTCTCCTTCCCTACCAACACCTGCGGACCGTCGTCGATTACCCCCTATGACCATTGGAGAGCTGGAGTGAGCACCGGAAACCCGCCTAGGTGCGTTGCTTGACATGATTTGAGTATGTGACGACTCAGGGGATTCCTCTTCTGCTCCTTCCAGAGGCTCAACTCGAAAAAGTTCTGCAAGCTCTAGTACTTTCCGGCCTGCACTCCGAGCTTCCAGTGTCTCATTTGGTAGATAGATAATTCCTTGACACTGTGATTGACTATCGTAGTCTATGAGCTGCTGTGCGTGGGTTCCTGCCTTCGGTGGAGGCACTCGAGATAGGAGTCGATTTGGTGCATGATGATATGCGATGACGAAAGATAGATGAAGAGCGCATGTGTTCGTCATCGAAGTGTTGCACAAAATGAGATAGGGAACAGATCGAAGTCCTTTCGTTGTTTTGTGAATCGGTAAAGGCCCGGCTGGCAGACCAGGGGCCCCAGTTTTCTCATGCGATTTGGAATCTGGAAAGGGGGTTAGAACAGCCCTTGTGAAGCACAAGAAGACGAACTAACCTTGCTTAGAAATTTTTCGCTTTTGAGCACGTGGGCTGGTCAATTCATCACCAGCATGGTCATCCGGATCAGAGCCAATGCTCATCTTCTTAGCCTTCTTGACAAGGCCGCTCATGCCTGTAGTTGGGCTCTGCACCTCGTACTGGGTCTCTTCAAAGTCTGGCGGAAGTACAAAATCGACTGCACTTTCACAGGCATAGACTCTTGTGAACACCTCGAAAGCTCGAGGTCCTAAGGGGTTGCCGCTGATGTCTAGTCTCCTGAGAACGCAACACCCTTGGAAGGAGGTCAGGAAGTCTTCCCATATTTCCGCTTCCTCGTCTGTAGTAATGGTGATGTTATTGTTTGAGAGGTCCAAATCCCGGAGATCTTGGTCGCAGACCAGGATAACACGGGCTAGGGGTTGTAGTGAAAAAACTGTTAGTCGGTTTCCTTGTAGGCAAAGCTCTTCAAGTCTTGTGCATCTGCCCTGCTCTCCGTTATAGGTGAGAGCTTTCACCAGTGCATCTGCTACTGGAAAAAGGCCTATGTCTGTCAGATCTTTGCCAGAGATATCCAGTTCTACAACTGGATCTCGCGGATCTCGGAAAGCAGCTTTCGAATTCTTGTCCTTGTCTTTGTCTAATGGAAAGCGCTTTTGCTTGCAGTCGTTAGCAGTCTTTTTGTGGAAAAATATATAGCTTCCTCACTAAGTCTTTGGTCACAGCTTGCCCTACCTTCAGACCATCGATCTTCCGCTACAATTTCACGCGTCAGTATCCGGTTTTGGTTATCACAGCTTTTGACTTACGTTGACGTAGCTAAATCTACCCATTCTGTAGGCTTGATGGACACCTCTATGAAAGTTGATGGTTGGTATCCGGAGTTGTGTGTGGGTTGGGTGATCCGGGGTTGAGGATGTATCCGAGGTGTTTATATTGACCGGCCCGAAGAGGTATCCTGCATAACAACAAAAGGTGGCGAGGACAGCCGCGCAACACATCAAAATCTATGCAGCAATAAATCAGATGTGTTGGAGGATATTGAAAGAATGGCAACACAAACTGTTGAAGCTCCACGTCTGTCAAATAGAGAGGTCGTACACAAATTGTGTATGAACCAGGCAAGGCAATGTCTCCTTCTTTACGCCATCTCACATAGTTCCATATGCGTGCAAGCCCTCCTTGCATTTAACAGCAGATTTGTTAGAGGTCAGGGCTGGGTTAAAGGGAGGACATCACAACACATTGGCATTCAGGCTGGAAGGGAAAGATACTCCACCTCTGATAATCAATTTTCGTCAAAACGCCTCGCTTTCTATGGATTCATGCATGCCCGATTCTTGATATTGCAAACGCAATGGCTCGGAGTGGCGGGCTTTTCTAATTGCAAAAAGATCAATGAGACCTCACCCCCATCATGAAGTCGCAAACCCTGCCAGATCATTCCCGAGCTACTTCACAATCGAACTTCTGTTAAGAGCATCCAGCAGCTCTGGCCTAGCGGTCAAAGCTTGCTTGGCTTCTTGATAAGACATCCATTGCCTCCCCCTTCTATCCTTCTCCGGCCACTGCGAGGCCTCCTTCTCAACGCTGGCCTCGTAGAATTGAAATATCGCCTTGGGGGCTTGAGGCGTGAGCTCATTGGCCTTGCGTCTGTCTGGAATCTTGCCTAGGTCCCTCAGTATCTTGCACACTATCCCTGCTTCTTCCCAGGCCTCACGACAGGCAGCCTCCTGTGGGGTTCCTTCATCGGTCTCCCAACCGCCTTTAGGCAGTACCCAGCCGCCTCGACGGGTAGACTGGATGAGGAGCACCTTCTTCTTGTCGTTTGAGAGGGGAACTACGCCAGCGACTAGACGTTCGCCCTGAGAGCCGTATCCTGTTCAGAGAAGCAGGTTAGCGACTGGTTTATAGAGCTCGAGAGACGAGGTTCAACTTCTCCACGCCCTTCTAAGCCAGGTGCGGCTACTTAAAGAGCAGTAGACGCTTAGAACTTGACGTACGTTGATTGTCTCGTCCTGTGCGAGCTGTAGAAGCAAGTTTCTGAGCCATGGTGAAGGTGGCTTTGGCTTCGGTGGGTTGACTCGGAGAGATTGTTTTGCGGATGTAATGATTGGGAAGCTGGGGGGCGGTGAGAGGGTAAGGTAATGAGTGGTACCGGGCAACTTGGCGTAGGGCAGGGCGGAGCTGAGTGCTTTTGCGTCTAATGCATCCGGATGGAGGGGTAGTAGAATGTGTTGCTTGAAGGGTATGATGTGTCAAGAACGGAGAAGGCGAGTGGTGGGAGATGGCAGCCTTGGATGATGGTATCCTTCAAACCCGCGGGGGACGGGTTTGAGGATGAAGGATTATTCTGTCATGATCAGGCGGAAGGGACATATTTAATTCAGTAGTGTTGATGAGTCAATTAGACTAAAGCCTTGTTAATGTAGGCGCGGAGATGAAAAGTAGTGGGAAGAAATTTCCCAGAGCAGGTGGGACTCGCCTGAAAAAGGTTGTCCCTTAAACCCTTTCATCATGCTGCATAAAAACACCCCCACGAACCAATACGGCGTTCGCTCTGTGGTCTGATGGTCTGAAGAGCTTACTTTCGATCATTCTACTAAGGCGGCTCTACGCTGTTGTACCTCATCGCTATGGAAAAGCGAAGGCCGTTGTCCTATGTCATTGGGCAATACCGAAGAGCAAGACTTCCATTATCCGACGGATCGTTCACTAATTGATCTGCGGCGTATGACCTAAAAAAATTGTTCCCGACATCTTCCCCAAGGACTTCCAGACTATCAGGAAGCATTAATTCGTTGCGTTCGCGTAGTTTCGTGAATGTTTTGCGTCGTTTTTTCCCCACACTACCATATTGTTCTTTCGCTAGCAGTCCGCCCCACCTATCATCGGCATCTTCGACCCATCTTGGGCCGTTCTGGAAGTCTTCTGTGCATGAGTCCAACGTAAGACTGCAGGATCTCCAATGTCCCGACTGGACGGCCCCGATGATGTATGCATGGCTAAGGTACACCAGTGGCATGCGATCTCTTTTTAAACTCGAGGGGCCGTGCGTTGTTCACACAGAAGGCTGCTATGCTTAGCCTGATTTCAATTCCGTCAAAGTCTTGACAGACAATTCATAGTTCATGTTCATGTTTCACGCAGTGACCGACTGCGAGAGGATTCTCTAGGCACCACTCTTGTACTTGATCCAAGGGATCCCACCATTCTTCCAGGGTCTGAACGCCCACCCACGTCCATCCGGGCCCAGCGACTACAAGCCAGGAACTATCGAAACAAGCCCGCGCTTCTTAAAAAACCTGCAGCTTATCATGCAGGCTCGACCATCTCCCGCGGCGGACGACTGCCTTTCCGTTCTGACTCCCACAGGTAAGCTGCTAGTACCGCGCCTTCGATACGACCCCGTGCTGCTTTGGCTGGCTCATATTCCTCCATCAAAATGCTAGCCTTCTTCTTCAGTTCTCCACTCTGCGTTGACTGCATAAGAAATAAACGGTCTGCTGAACGCCATTCTTAGGCTATGGAAAGTCTAGCTGTGGCTACTGCAAATCCAACAAACGTCAGCTGTCCGGTATCTCGCCCTTTCTCAACCCGCTCTCTCTTCTTGCATCTCCTCGATGGTAAACTGCCTAGTGAAGCTGATTCTTTCTTTCGTTCAGGCGCTTCTTACGGGGCCATTTCTTCCTCTGTACGGCCGTCACATTATCAAATCCTAGTCGATCTAGGCTGGCGCCGGTACGTTTCCTTTCTTGACTACTCCACTATCTAGTATTTTTTTGACATCTGCTTGCTAGATCTGGCACGTATTACTACAAGCCTGACAACGCACATTCTTGCTGCCCCCATTATACTATCCGGTACGCTGAAGACTGATCTGCGCCCAATGCTATGCTTACGGGAATTGTAAGCTTGGATGCGACTGCTTTTGATCCGAGAAGAGATCAGCGCCAAGCAATCAATAAATGGTCAAAGTATATATTAGGTACCGACTACATTCATTTGGCTGCAAGGTTTTGTCCAAAGACACGAGAGTATGTCCGCTTTTCCGAGGCCCCAGCAGCAGGGGCTATTGGAAGGCTTTCTGAGGTCAGCACTCGCACAGAAACCAGCTGATGTCTCCTTTCCCTCCTTCAGGGAGAAAAAACGTCAAAGGAATGTATTCGATGTTTGCAAGGCTGTCCATGAGTCTGAGTACCAGCAAGTGAAACGGCCGATCGACACGCGAACGAAAAAGCCTATCGAACCAGCACACAAATTCGAAGTCACCCTGGGCCCTGATAATTTCACAGAGGAGAAGTCTGATATTCCAGCAACCTATGCACGTGCAAGTCTGACGATACACAAAACAGATACAAGCTCTTCGCAAATTACCAACGAGTCGTTCATCATGAAGAGCCCACTAAAATATCAAAAGGCGGATTTAAGCGCTTTCTTTGCTCTGGACTTGAGCGAAGTACTCTTGTCGTAGACGGCAAGGAGAACAAGATTGGATCTTACCACCAATGCTATCGCCTCGATGGCAAATTGGTTGCCATGGGAGTTCTGGATCTGCTTCCCCACTGTGTGAGCTCCGTCTACCTTATGTAATTGCAAGAATCTGTGGTAAGGCCAATTTCTCTGCTCACATGGAATCAGATACGACGAAGACGTCAACGACTGGAACTTTGGTAAGCTCAGCGCTCTAAGAGAAATTGCCTTGGCGCTCGAAGGTGGCTATAGATATTACTACATGGGTACATCCATCCTCACGCACAGATTTCCATCCACTGACTTTTGATCAGGCTACTACATCCATTCCTGTATCAAGATGAGGTATAAGGAAACCTTCCGGCCCCAGTATCTTTTAGGTGAGCAAATCACGCAGACAGAATCTACAAAGCTGCTTATTCGTGTGATTTACAGACCCGCATACCAATACCTGGAGTCCTTTGGACGCCGATATGCTCCAACGTCTATCAGGTCGAACATGGGTGTCGATGAGCATTGAAAGATATTTGCAGACCCCTGAATTCCAGCAGAAGCTTGATGTGAACCCAGTGAAATACGAAACCGCTCTCGAGTACATCAATGCAACGAATGAAAGCGACAATCCCGATACCCATAAGAGTGCAAAAACGGTCTTTGAAGCTCATATGCCAGGCGCCATGACGTTAGATGAAGTACGAGAACAAATAGATCTTGATCACTGGAAAGTGAAGATAGAGGAGCGGGTTTTCGAATTGGAGGTAAGCGCCTGAGGAGCAATGTCTCAGGAACGAAGAAGGTACTGACATACTCCAGGACTTGGTCAGCTGGGACGAGCACGACGTTTCAGAGCCAAGATCACTCAAGGGCATTGTTGCAGAGCTGGCTGCTTGTATAGGGCGGGAACTGGTCCAGAATACGATACTGAGCTTTGGTTGAGACTCATATATAGGCGCCCGAGCAAAGACTATTATAAATGAGATCGCATACTGCACGAACTGACAGCCCAGATCTTTTCTCTCTTTAGGGCCGAAGAGCCTAGCGTGTTCTGGGCTTGCATCTTTCATATGCTCACGCTATTCTGTCCCGCATTGGTATTCTCCTTTCGAAGGCGGCCTTGTGCCTGAGCTTCGCCATTTTCTCCTGCACTCTTGCATCGGCTTGCGCCCTTCTATCCTAAGCCTACGCCAGAGCCTATGACCCAGAGATTGTTTTTTTATCAGCCAACACAACCCATTCGTCATCCATCCTCCTTCCAAAACCTATACCCCTTCCCCGGCGCATTCCCCTCGCCACTCTCATGCTTCCTCCGACACACCCAAACCTTCTCCTCAAAGTGCACCTTATCATTCATCACATAAAGCTTACCATCGTCTTGCCAATTTCCAACCGCACTTCCTCCCTGGGCTGCTTTAGACTTGTTCGGCTTCTTCGCACTGACGCCTGCATGCTTATTCTTCCACATGCCGCCGTATTTGTAGTATGGATGCTCTGAGTCGCCATCTACCACCCCGCCTGAGACATCTTTCCAGCATTTTTTTGGGCACACGAAATGCCATGTAGGTGTATCATCGATGCGACAACGGACTAGGACGTCGGAGGGAGTGTGGCAGATAGAGCAGGGCTTGCGGTGGGCGGAGGGGGAGAGGGAGTGCTTCTGGGGCTTCGGAGGTAGAAAAATTGCCACAGGGCCATTCGAAGCAGTGGAGAGTTCCTCGTCAGTCATTGCAGACTTCATCTGGACAATAAGAAAACACTGTAGGTAGAATTACAAGATCGGAATCCTTGCCAAATATTGGCAGGGATTCGTAAACGCGTTTGCCGCCAGCGCGGAAGACATTCGATGCTGAAGAGCTCCACCAGACTCTTTAAGTAGTCTCCTTCACCTCGGAGGCATGAAGCTCGCAGCTACGGGCAGAGCAGTGAGGCTCGCATGGAGTAAAAGATCCGGCACCGCAATTGGCGCTAGGTTGCGGGTTGAAGCAAGACCGCAACAGCAGCTACGATTTCAATCTACAGGTACTCGACAATTCTTGTAATGAATAATTGGGAAGCTTACACCAATCAGTTGTCCTGCAGACCCCTATCATTGAACATAACAGCAAGACCCGTTCCCTTGAGATCGATGGCAAGTCCCATGCCATCGACGAATGGACCAACGTCCCTCCCTCCATCCTCTCCTTCCTCCCTCGAAACCTACATCTACGGCCTTCGCACCCAGTTTCCATAACTCGTCAAGTAATCGAACGAAGCTTTCCTTCGCCAACATACACACACTACAACGACATACACCCAATTGTCACCGTAGCCCAGAATTTCGACTCTCTCGGCTTTCCACAAGACCACCCAGGCAGAAGTCGGACGGATACTTACTATATCAACAAAGACACCGTGCTAAGGACCCACACAAGCGCTCACGAGGCAGAGATCTTCCGCGATAATAAGAGCGAAGGTTATACCATCAGCGCAGATGTCTACAGGAGAGATGCGATTGACAGGAGTCATTACCCCGTCTTTCACCAGATGGAAGGGTCACGAATGTGGGACCGGAGGAAAGTGCCTGGAGGAGATATAGTGAAGGCTGTTTGGGCCGATCTTGAGAGACTACCGAAGCATGATCTGGAAGTTGAAGACCCTAATCCTACAATCCATCCGGAAAGGAATCCGTTGCAGGGGGAACATCACAGTTCTGAAGAGGTGGAGGCTATAGCTGCGCATTTGAAGAGGTCACTCGAGGGCATGGTGGTGGAGCTGTTTTCGAGAGCTAAGAAAGCTGCTGTCGCTGCGGGCAATACTAATGCAGATGTCATGGAGCCGCTGAAGGTCCGCTGGGTCGAGGCCTATTTCCCTTTTACCAGCCCTTCTTACGAACTGGAAGTTTTTTGGCAAGGCGACTGGCTGGAGATCCTCGGTTGCGGTGTAACGAAGCAGGAGCTCCTCATCAACGCCGGCGTCCCAGACCAGCTGGGCTGGGCATTCGGCGTCGGTCTGGAACGAGTCGCCATGCTCCTATTTTCAATCCCTGACATCCGACTCTTCTGGTCAAAAGACCCACGCTTCCTATCCCAATTCTCAACCATGGAGAATATCAACACCTTCGTCCCTTTCTCTAGGCACCCCTCTTGTTACAAAGACGTATCATTTTGGCTTCGGAGTTCAAGTAGTAGTGCTGGTGGCGGACTGAAGGCTAATGCGCAGGATTTCCATGAAAATGATGTTATGGAGGTTGTGAGGGATATTGGGGGTGATTTGGTGGAGGACGTGAAATTGACGGATGAGTTTACGCATCCGGTGTCGGGGAGGAGGAGTCTTTGTTATCGGATCAATTATCGGAGCTTGGAGAGGACGCTGACGAATGAGGAGGCTAATGAGTTGCATAATAGTGTCAGGGAAAGGCTTGTTAAGAAGCTGGGGGTGGAGCTGAGATGAGATGTTGTCAGTGAGCCAAATGGCATGCATATGAGGAGAAGAATGTAGATCACTGTATATAGGTCCTTCCACTCTAGGAATTTGTTTGTTGTAGCCATACCCGCTGAAATGCAAAATTCCCCAAGGACAGAGGGGAGATAATACATACAACCCTCAACAAAGGGGCTCCAGTTCAACGCTAGATCAATATATCAATACAGTCCGAGAAGATTTTCCATCAATCGCTCCACTCAGCAATCTTTCAGCTGTTCTTGACAACACCAACCTTAGCAGCCTATAATCACAATTAGCATTACCAACCCAAGTCATAATTAGACATGAGGAAGAAAGCATACCCTAACAACCCTCCCATTAAGCAAAAACCCCTTCTGCTGCGTCATAAAAACACTCCCATCCTCTTTCCCCTCAACCTTGGACTGAAAAGTAGCCTCATGCAAATTCGGATTAAACGCCTCCCCTGCCTCAGCCGGATCAAATCTCTCCAACCCATGCTTCTTCAGCGTCTGCATTAATATCGTCTCCGTCATTTTTATTCCATCATACAAACTGACGAGCTCTTTATTCGTTTCGGATTTAGAGAGGGTGGTTTTGGGGACGGTGCCGAGGGCGCGGTCGAGGTTGTCGACGCTTTCGATTAGGTCGGCGGCGAAGCGGGAGATGGCGAAGTTGCGGGCGGTGTCGACGTCGCGTTTTGTTCTGTCTTGGAGGTTGCGAAAGTCGGCTACGCTGCGAAGGTATTTGTCCTGTGGGTAAGAGCAATTAGTAGCCAATAGACGAAGCTTGGGGGATTTGGGAGATGGGAGATGGGAGAGGGGGGCGAACTTTTAGGTCGATGATTTCTTTGTTTTTGGCTTCGAGCTCTTTCTTGACGGGGTCTTCCTCTTTGGCTTCGGGCTGAACAGCTTTCGTCGCTGAGGCCTCCGCCTTCTCAGTGCCGCTTGCTTCTGTTGTTGTCGATTGCCATCTTTGCGGTATTCTGAGCAGAGGCTGGGATATTCGTACTGGGGGAAACTGAGATCTGGTTATTGGCGCTCGTGATTGAGCTTGTATTCCTCGACTGGCTACTCGCGACTGTCGTAGTAGGCTTCGTTGGATCATTGTGTGGATGCTAAGGGTTCAAGGTTGTTTGAATGAGCAGCTCTCGTGCTCTTTTGCTCCAAAATTTTTTTGGCGGCGATGATCTGCGTCATTCGGCGGCAAACGTGTGTATCTATCCCTGTCAATATCAAACCTCTCCCCAGAATCTAGACTTTCTCTTACAAATTGATTGTACTTTCTGATACCTGCCCTTCTATTCGCAAAGTCTCTCCAGTCTTTCTCGCTCATTTTAATTTCAGCGTTTTCGAATGTCACCAGAACAGAGAAACATCATGAGCTCATTTTATGTCAATTGCATTTCTTGAAGAGTATCAAGCTTTCATCGAGTCAGAAAGAAACAAAGAATTTGTACGAGTATAATTCTCAGCCATGGCTGTCCGGCCTACAGCTCTCCGTAACCTCTCTCTCCTTCTACGCCATGATCCTCGCCGTTCCTACAGCTCTTCCACCTCCTCAGTAAACCCCACAGAAATCTCCCACTTCGACAAACTCGCCTCATCATGGTGGGATCCCAACGGTTCCTCTCGTCTCCTCCACCAAATGAACCCTCTCCGCCACGACTTCATCTCATCCTCCCTCGACTCGCAACCAGATCCTCCCTCAACAGCTAAACGACGCTACCTAGACGTAGGCTGCGGCGGTGGTATCTTCGCTGAAAGCGCCGCACGACTCCTCTCAACAGGAAGCGTGCTCGCGCTCGATCCTAGCAGCGAAGTCATAGCCGTAGCTCGCGAGCATGCACGACAAGACCCTCTCCTCCTCCAGCCCGGCAGGCTCGAATACGGAAACAAATCGATTGAAGACCTTCCTACCCCCAAGTCATCGCAAGACCAATTCGACATCCTCACTCTCTTCGAAGTAATCGAGCATATAAACCAGCCAGCCCCCTTCCTCCACTCTTGTCTCCCCTTCGTCAAACCCGGCGGTTGGCTTATTTTGAGCACGATTGCGAGAACGTGGACGAGTTGGCTTACGACGAAGGTTGTGGCCGAGGAGGTGGTCAGGTTGGTGCCGAGGGGGACGCATGATTGGGAGAAGTATGTTAATGAGGAGGAAATGAGGAAGTTTTTTAGGGGGCTGGATGGGTGGGGGAGTGATGGGGGCGTGAGGAGCCAGGGAGTTGTGTTTGTGCCGGGGTTGGGGTGGAGGAGGGTGGATGTTGGGGAGAGGTGGGGGAATTATTTCTTTGGGGTTAGGAGGGATGGGGGGAGATGATGGGGAGCATGGTTGTCGATTATGATACCCAATGGAGCGATTGTTTTCCACCTTCTCATTGTTTGAAGTACATGATGTGATGCATGCAACAGTCTTCTCACTATGGCTCCCCCGGGTCAATGATGCAGGGCAGCGTATGAACTCTTCCAGCTGCCCCAAGAACGCCAGACACCTCGCTAAATAGCAATCCGCCGCATGACGATAGTAAATTCCATCACTTCTTTAGATGCGAGTAGTCCCTCAGAACGCCAGCCATATGCACGTTGGTCGTCTTGCCGCCCTTCCTCGGCTTCTTCGTCTTCTTCTCCTGCTTGACCACCTTCGCCTTGACAGCCCTACTTTTGTTCGCAGGCGTCAATCCTTCCCTCTCCAACTCATCTGCTAAAGCCGCAGGCTCAGGAAGTTTGATCTTGTGCCAGATGTTCTGGAATTCCTCATCGATCGCGAAGCCCAGAGATGGGTCGTCTGGCCAGACCATCTTCGCCTGGTTGTCCTTCTTATTCCTCGTCACCAGAAGCTTTCCTTGGAGCTCCAGATCATCGATCGCATCCGCGCTCTCCAGCCATCCATCCTTTAAATGGCGGACGCTGAGACCCTTGAATGTAGGCTGAGATTGTAGATAGCCCAGTAGTCGGTCCGCCGACTGAATGTCATGAAGTGGCCGGTAGCTGTAGGTACCCTTGCCTCCGTCGCCCTCGGGATCGTATTTCACCTTGTCGTGGGTCATCAAGATTCTCCCTATATTCCGCACCTGCTCCTCAGTAATACCGGGTATGCTTGAGAAATCTATGATTTCTTTAAGCGTTTTTGGCGCTTTTCGCTTTTCGCTTGCGTCCTTCAGCCAGTCCGTGATATAGACAATGTTTGTCATGATGGACTTGCCCGAGCCTGTGTTTGCGGGCTGGGAGTAGACGATGTTGGCTGGCTCCGGCCGCTTTCGTTTGAGGTCATTCTGATTTGAGCCTGAGGGTCTTGAGGGGGCAGAAGATGGGCCAGCAGTCGCAGTAGCACCAGCTGTCCGCTTGTTCGCTACCTTACCGGCAGAGGAGTTGACGCTGGACTTGAAGGCGCTGATCTGATTTTGAAGGTAAGACATGGTTGAAGGTCGAGACGTGCCAGCTGTCTAGAGCAAAGTGTAGGGTATGTCAGCGGTGTGGGCTCAACTCACTTGGAGAGAGTTGGCTGAACAAAGAAAAGTTGAGGCTGTGGAAGTGTTACAAGGACCCGCGCGCTTTTGGCGCTGAGCATGCATGCCAAGGCTAGCCGCATTTCGCCGTGTTCAGCATCGCGCTGATCGATTCACTGGATCAACAAAATCACTTCTTCGACACCTTCGCTTCTTTACTGTCGACGGTCTCTTTAGTTGAAGGACGTCATCACTTGATGCATTTGCTTACAGCCAGCTGGTTCGAGAGGGGCGTTTCTCGGCTAGGCGTGAGAAGGTTTCCCAGTGCTTGACCATCACCTCGGTCTCAGAGAAGCTTCTCACTTTACAATCTCTAGTTCCTAAAACGGTCTACATGGTCTCAAAAAATCTGTCAGCGTCACCTTCCATCTAGACATCGCGATGGCGGCCGCGGAGCTGGACGTGGCCCGGCTGTCAACCTTCTGTTCCGTGCCTCAGGAATCGATCAACACTCTCCTGGACGCTCCTACAGCTGATCTCGTTCGAGGCTTGTTAGAAAACATATCAGCCAAAGCACGAGATTACAATAACCTGACATCTGAGAAGCTGAGATTGGGCGTTGAATTGGAAAACGCGGTGCGGGGCGCCGAATCCAAAAGCCGCGTTCTGAAAGGCGCCATAGACAAGGGCCACAAGGAAGCTGCAGACTTGAGACAGAAACTCCAGGCAGAAGGTAGGCATCCTTGAGCTATATGCAGGCCGTGATTGAATATTTTGTGTACAGAAACCGCAAGGGCGTCAGTGGAGACGGAGCTTGAGAATCTACGAACCTCTACGTCGAATTCGACTTCTGAAATCTCCACCTTAAAGACCCGAATAGAATCACTGGAATCCTCCAACCGCGACACACTCTCACTTCTAGACTCTAAAACCACAGCTTATGACACTCTAGCCCAAGAACTCAATGCTCAACACCAAAAGACAATAGAGCTTAGGCGTGAAGTATCGAGCCTCGAACAATCTGTTCAGTCAGCTAACGCTGCTTCCGCTAGCACGAAATACCAGGAGCAAGGACTGCAGCAGGAGGTTGAGTCTCTAAAAAGAAACAATGACTGGTTAGACAAGGAACTGAAGACCAAGTCTGAAGAATTCACGAAGTACCGAAAAGAGAAGGGTCTACGAATTGCTGAGTTACAACGTCAATATGATGAGGCAACGAGTGCAGTTGAAGCCGCTAATAGGACGGAGACTACTTTGCGCCGAAGGCTAGACGAGGTCAGCCAGAAAGCCGATGACTCTTTCTCTCGGATCCAGCAGATGCAAGAGGAGGCTGCAAAGAGAGATCAAGCCTTCAGAGTCGAATTAGATGCAGCCAACCGTCTTACTGAATTGACGAGGAACTCGGCCACCACCGAGCGACAACGCCAGCAGGATCTATCGGCCCAGCTGGAGTCCGCAAAAGATGACGCTTCAGAGCAGCTTGGAAGACTCAGTGCGGAGCTCGAGACCGAACATGGAGAACGAGAAGCCGCAGAGGCCAAGATTGCAGAACTCGAAGTCCATATCGAGCAATTGCAAGCTGAGCTCTCAGCTGCTCAAGCACAAGCGCAGCAGCCTCAATCCGCTCATCAAGGTATAAATGGCTACCCACCCGGCTCCCCTGCGAGAGGAGCATCAACCCCATTGGGCTCGCCGCGACCTAAGGGAGGTCTAAGCCTCACTCAAATGTATAGCAACTACAATGAGCTCAAAGGCAATTTGGACTTTGAGAAGCGCCGAAACGAACAGCTCAGCTCTAGCCTCGATGACATGATTCAAGACTTGGAAAATCGACAGCCGGAGATCGAGGAAATGCGTTCGGATCACACTCGATTGGAATCAGAAATAGCTGAAATGTCGTCTCTCATCGACATTGTTAGCAAAGAGCGAGACCAGGCGGTGAAAGGTGCTAAGAAATGGGAGGGTCAAGTAGAGGCGAAGATCACGGAGGGAGAAGTGCTTCGTCAGCAACTTCGAGATCTCAGCTCTCAAGTGAAAGTCTTCCTGATGGAGGTGCATCTCCGAGATCAGGGCCTTGGTGATATCGGTGTGGAGGGGCGGGCACAGCTCAATCGAATGGCGCATGGGCAGTTCGACGAAGAGGCTGTAGAAGGATCCACTGACACTGACCGCTTTATCAGTGCAAATCTCGTCACATTCCGGAATATTGTTGAACTCCAGGAGCAGAACACAAACCTCCTCAAGATAACTCGGGAGCTCGGGGAGCGCATGGAACATGAGGAGGCTGTGAAGAAACAATTGGAGGACACACGCAATTGGGACGAGTTACAACAGAAGTATGAGCGGTGCAAGGACGAGGTGAAATCTTTGGTGACCCAATCACAAAGCTACATCCGGGAGCGAGACATGTTCCGACGTATGCTTGCTCACAGAGGCCAAATGCCGGCAGGTTCAGACCTGAACTCGCTGTTTGGAGAATCGATCAATGGAGACGGAGCGCCCACTACACCCAGACCAGCCGGTGTTATGGACAGCATCGAGGATTCTCCGTCAGCAAAAGATCTAGCCGATTACGCAAAGTTGTACAAAGACATGCAAGCTCATTTTGATGCTTATCGAAACGAGGCGGCAACGGACCGTTCGACATTGAAAGAACAAGTCGATAGTCTCTCCAGACTCAATGGCGAACTTCGAAGCGAGGCTGCGCGCAGTAGCAGTCAGGTCACTCTTGCCCATGAACGCTACGATATGCTCAATGCCAACTATTCAATGCTCAAGAACGAGAATGCGGAGCTACAGAGAAGATCGCAGTATTTGTCTGAGAATGCAGGCAAGCAAGAAATGCGAGTGCAGCAAGTCGCTGAAGATTTAGTTGAAGCCAAAGGCCTTCTTGATAGCATGCGCAATGAGACCGCAAATCTGAAAGCTGAGAAAGACTTTTGGAAAACGATCGAGAAGCGACTCACTGAGGACAACGAGAATCTACTCAACGAGCGAGCCAGACTCAACGCTTTGAATGCCAATCTCCAAAATCTGCAGAATGAGCGAGAACACTCTGACACAGAGGCTCGTCGAAGACTACAGACACAAGTCGATAACCTGGAAAAGGACCTGCAAACGACGAAGAGCAAACTTTCTGAGGAGACAGAAGAAAATAGGAGGCTGGCTCAACGACGCGAATACGATCATGAGCAAAGCCAGAAGCGAATCGACGACCTTGTCTCCAGCCTGGGCACCATTCGTGAGCAACTCGTTGCTGCCAATACAACCAAAGACCATTTATCGACTAGGGTAGATGAATTAGCGATTGAGCTAAGGAGTGCAGAAGAGCGTGTCAGTGTGTTACAGCCAACGCCCACCCCTCGTCTCGATGCCACTAATGGCGATGGATCGGAACGACCATCTGCTGATGGCGAGGACTCGAGCCTTAGCAAGGAACAGGAATTGGCAGTTCAGGTTTCGGAGCTCAAACGTGATCTTGACCTGGCCAGGACCGAACTCGAGAACGTCAAAGGTCAAGTGGAGCAGTACAAGGCGATCAGTCAAGCTTCAGAGGAGGAATTAAGCAGTTTGAATGAGACTCAAGATTTGTATCGGCAGGAATGCGACAAGCTTATCGAAGAGAAGGATTCCAAGATCAAGGACCTCGAGCAACGCGTTGAAGACACCACTGCAGAACTCGCCGCTACCAATTCTGAACTCTCTGACCTTCGTAACGAGCAATCAGAGAATGGCCGGCGTCTGGACGAGCAAAAGAAGACCTTTGAAGCAGATCTTGCGAAATTGAAAGACGACGCTGACCGCCATGCCGCAGCAGCTGCTTACTACCAAGAAGATCTCAAGGCACAAGCCAACATCGCCCAACAAGCACAGCAGAATTATGAGAGCGAGTTGATCAAACACGGCGACGCAGCCAAAGCGTTACAAAAAGTCAGAGCCGACTACAACGAGCTCACCCTCAAGGTTGCAGGTATTAAGGCAGAGGCAGAGTCTGCGCGAACAAGTCTGAGCCAAAGCGAAGAAAGCTGGGCCGAGTCGCGAGAGCGATATGAGAGGGAATTAGCAGAGCTCAAAGCTAATCGAGAAAACTTGTCGGCACAGAACAATCGCCTACATCAACAGCTTGAGAACGTAACAGCTCAAATATCCACTCTGAATAGGCGTGTTTCAGGCGAAGGCGAAACCGCAGGCGAAACCGCAGGCGACGATGTTCCAGCGTCAAATCTCGAGAACCTTCAAGAAGTCATCAACTACCTGCGGCGCGAGAAGGCAATTGTAGACGTCCAATTGGAATTGTCTAATCAAGGAGAGAAAAGACTGAAGCAGCAACTTGATTACACCCAGTCCCAGCTGGACGACACTCGCTTACGATTAAATCAACAAATGCGTGTGGAAGCAGACAGTCAGCGTACGAGTCTAGACCACAACAAATTGATGGAGACGATCAATGAGCTGAACACCTTCCGAGAGTCTAGCGTTACATTACGCGCTGAGAGTCGACAAGCACAAGCTGCATTGGCCACCAGGATGAAAGAAGTCGAGGAGCTTACTGCACGGATCGAACCTTTAAGAGCTGAGATCCTTGAGCTCAAGAACGAGCGTGAGACCAAAGAAGGCGAGAACAAGCTTCTCAAGGAGAACTCCGATCGCTGGCAACAACGGGCGCAGAACGTCCTACAGAAATACGATCGAGTCGACCCCGCTGAGCTGGAGGCTTTGAAGGAGCAAGTGAAGACCTTGGAGACTGAGCGCGACGAATTGTTATCATCAAGACAAATGTTGCAAGAGCAGGCCGAAAATGCCGAAACCCAGATAAGCCAGGCTCAGGATCAAAGCAACGAGAAGATCGAAACCATGAGAGCAAGGCTCACTGATCAATTCAAGGCTCGATCGAAGACTTTATCTGACCGAATCAAAGAGAGGGACTCCGCATTGCAGACAGCTGTGACTGAGAAACAGGATCTCGAACAGCGACTTGCTGGGCTCTCAGGATTGCAACAGGAGCTTGATACGGCCAAAGCAGAGAGAGATGCGGCTGTGGAGAAAGCTGGTACACAGCCTGCAGCAGCTGACGCCAACACCCACGACGGAAGCGAGGACGGGCAGGTCAATGAAGGCGAACCATCCAAAATCTCACAGGCAGACTTGCAGGCTGCGCAGGATAAGGTGGCAGCAGCCGAAGCGCGGGCAAATCAAGAGGCTTCTGAGGCCACCAATCTCCGAAATCAACTGGATGCATCTAGGTCACGAATTGCTGAGCTCGAAGTGCAAATTGTAAGTCTACGAAGAAACCCGCCATATTTTACAAGTGCTAATTGTCGTACAGAACCAAATGCACGAGAGTATCAATGCATCCAAGGCTGAGTTGGCGCAACTACGACCAGCTCAACAGCAGCAGGCAAACCTCCAGGGCAATCGGGAGACCGAGGAGCAAATGAAGAAACTTCGTGAAGATCTTGCTCAAGCCCAACAAGATGCTGAGAATCTCCGCACAACTGCCTCGGTCAACGCGTCCTTTGCCAATGCTCCAACGGAAGACGGCTCCAAATCTGTTGCGGCCCAAGTCGCTGAACATGTCGAAGCAATTCGAGCGGAATTAGAGGCACGCCACAATGAGCGTGTTAGGGCAGTTGATGAAACTCTGCGAAAGCGAACGGATGTAATGAAGGCAAATCTCACAAAGAAGTTGACCGAAGGCAAAGCTCAAATTCGGCAGAGCCTTGCCGCGGAGCATGAGCAGGCTCTACAGGCTCTAAAGACCCAGCACGAACAAGAAATGGAGCAATTGAGAGTCAGGCACAAGGACGAGCTCGAAGAGCTACAGCGAAACTTGGACAAGGAGCATCAGACTACTCAAACCGCAAACGGTGAGTCAAACGTCAAGAGTGAGGGTGAGACGCATCGGGGTCCCTATCAACCTTCGGAAGCGGAAATAAGAACCCTCGTCGCATCGAACGATGTCTTAAGAGGAATCCTGAGGGGAAATGTTAATGCACAGGTCAACAAAATGAAAGGAGAGTTGTCCGCCCAACTTAAAGAAGAGCACGATAAGTCTCTAACAGAGCGCATTGCTGAGGTCCAAACAAAAGCGAACAGTGCAAAGGATCACGCAGTGATGATGGAAGGCAAGAAGACCGCTCTCCAGGTCAATCTGGCAAGCAACAAATTGAAGATCGCCCAATTCAAGATCGATCTCGTCGACAAAGCAGCCAAGGAGACACCACAAAAGGCTGTTGTGGAAGTCTGGACGAATGTGAAGGATGCCAAACCGCCGACACAGCCGGCGAACGTCATTTCACCGCCGCAGCAAGATACTTCCAAGGGTCAGAAGCTACCTGTGAACGTGACCTCCGGGCAGCCAAATCCTTTTGCCCCTAGTGCTACTCAGCAGAAGCCACCAGCGACCATACAAGGGCAGCCCAATCCATTTGCCCAGCCTCAGCAACCACCAGCTACTATGCAAGGCCAACCAAATCTGTCTGCTGGGAGTACGGCTCGGCAGAAACCAAGGGAAGGCGCTCTACAAGTACAGCCAAACCCTTTTTCTCCAAGCACATCTCAATTCAAGCCGACACAAGCCCTCGGACAAGTGCAGCAACCTTCAGGTGTTTCCACTTTTGGCCGACCTACTCCAGCAACAAGTCCACACCCTTCGTCACCCAAAAGACAGCAAAGCCCTTCGCAGCAGCCCAAACCGGCTCAACAATCATCAACCTTCGCGAATTCGAATCAAGGTCCTGTTCAGCAGGCACCACCCCCTCAGCAGAGATCAAATACACCCCCAAAACCAACCCAAGGTACGACCAACCACCATCCCAATGCTGGGACTGGACCAGGCGTGTTACGTGGCCTACAGCAGTCTGGTCTACCAATGGCAAGAGGAGGATCGTTGCGCGGAAATGCGAGTGTAAGGGGTAGAGGATCCGGAATTCCTCGAGGTGGCCCTCAGGCAATCAGCACTCGTGGAGGCCCGGGTCAGCAAGCAGGCAGAGGGAGTCCTACAAGTAATTTGAATGCTGGGGCTAAGCAATTCGTTCCTGGGAATAAGAGACCAAGAGACGATACGCAGGATGGGCAGCAGGGTGGAGATGGTGGTAATGGGAAGAGGATTAGAGGAGGTGGTGGAGGGCAGTGAGAGAAATTCCATGTGTTCATTGCTGGATCCGAAGATATCACAATTCTTGAGCACCGGGCATTTGGTGGAGACTCATTTACATGCATTTGAGAATGGCATCTCTCAGGAGCAGGCTGGGTTATGGGATGGGTTTTAGCAAGGCGCAGAGCTATATTCACTTCAATTTGTGTAAATAAGATATTGCGAGGCTTCTCTATCAACCAGAACATTTTCACCGTTGATCTGATCTCTCCGTGTGCTATCCGAATATAATATAATACATTCTATTGGTGCGACATAATATTTCTGCCTCTACTTGCTACCAAACCAACTTTCCAAAATGACAACCCGCCCCAATCCCCCATATCGCACCTCCACCACCAAACCCTCCGGCCCACCCCTCCAAACCACCCCAACGACCCTCCTCTCCCCCTCCGCCACACTAACAGGCCCCCACCCCATCTCGCTCGGCCCCAATGTCATCATCCAGATCCGGGCCCGGCTATACTCTACCTGCGGTCCCCTAACACTTAGCGAAAACTGCATCATCAGCGAGCGCGCCTCCATTGGCTTCTTATCCCCGCCCACATCCCCACCCACATCCACAACAACTCAACCCTCCAACACCGACAACGATGAACCACCAAGCACGACCCTAGCCCCTGGTGTCCTCATCGAATCCGGCGCCGTGATCGAAGCAACGTCTATAGGCGCTTACACCATCATCGAAGCTGGTGCTAGAATAGGCAAGGGGGTTAAAATCGGGGAGAGGTGTAAGATTTGTGCGGGGGTGGTGGTTGGAGAGGGGGTTGTGGTAGGGGATGGGATTGTTGTGTGGGGGAGTGCGTGGGGGGAGTGCAGGAGGGAGGAGAGGAGGACGGAGTTTGGGGGGTTGAGGGAAAAGAGGGTGAGGGAGCAGGGGGATGTGCTGAGGAGGGGGTGGATTGGGAAATAGGCCTGTGGGAGTGAGATATGTGGTTTCTGAGATACAAGCTTAGAGGATAGATATTGAGGCTCTCGGCTGCTGGACTGAGGCGTTGGCGCTGATGTCTGCGTAGGCGGGACGGAGGTCTGCAATGGGTTTATGGGAGCTCGAGCAGGGGCTACCGGATTCATAACGAGTGGATTGGGAATTAAGAAGGTTGTGGATCCAGAGGCTCCTACTTTCTCGAGCGAGCAACCTGATAAGGAGTGGAGGTTTTCTACTTCAGGTCAGAGGATGATAGTTGGTCCACCCTCAATGTCTCATCGTTTAGGCTGCTCGATACCTGATGATTATGGAAAGTTTGCTACTTCAAGTCTAAGCATCTTGACAGATCTCCTGCTCGATGTCATATCAAAACCGTAAGGTTATGAAATCTCTGAAGCAGCTACAGGTCGTGTTGCAAGAGATGCATGCCCTAAGAAATATATAATCCTCGCTCAGCTACTAATCAATCTGGCAAACCTCCCTAAGGATTGCCTTTCATATCCTCGACCACGACCACCAAAATCCCCTTTGATATCCCCAACTACCTTCCACGCTACCTGCTCCTGCATGCAACCTAAACCCTTCCCAACCCAAGTAGCGCTCTCTATAAACGGCCTTCCCTTGTCTCTTGCACCAGGACAGCTGTACCTAAACACCAGTTTTCGAGATTCTATGTTCAAAAATTGAATATGCTACCGCCCCCTCAGCATAGCTTGAGCTTTTCCTAACTCGAGCGGACGCTTACAGCAATTTACTTTTGCTCTTCTCTTGCAAAAGTACGCTCTTTTGAGATAGCACCCAACGCTGGCCTGGTCTGTCGTGGCATGCCAGGAGACCTTTAAGAGGAGTCGGGGAACTCGTCAGTGAAGACTAGGTCGTCATATGATGATAATCTCTTTCGGTTCTCCCAAGCATGCCTCAAAGTCTTCGAACTTATCCCAGTCCTTTTCTCCTTCTGAGATTGTCTCAGTTGATCCTTCAAGTGAGCACTCAAAATATGCGATTCTCTCGAAGTGCGTTTTCCTGAGATTCGATCTCCTTGAATCGCAGAGTAGTAGACCCATATAAACTTGGCAACCATCGGTAGCGTCAACAGCCTTGAAAGGTACGCATAACAAAGGCTCCTCCTCAACAAAATTGTAGTTTTCGCCTTCATCAAAGTCGAGGAAAATTTTAAAAATAAAGTTCTTGCCTTGGTTGGCACTTTCGGGCTCCGCCTCAAATTGCAGGCCATTGAAGTGGTCCACTCGCTTGCGGCTACATTTGGACAGAGTAATCCTGCTTGACCGCGCTCGTAAACGGATGAATCCGGAGAGTATTGGTCCCGTCACGTATTTCTGATCCACTGGCGTCGTGGCGGCCTCAACAACTTCGCATCCCGTGAGTAATTCGGCGTCGTTGTATAGCCGGCTGAAAGACCTTTTAGAGTGGAACTCTATTTGCCGTCAACCGACATGCATGACCATGAGGGGGCGCGGTAGGCTTACGGACGTTAGGACCGAAGGTACTGAGGCACATCGATGTACCAAAGTAGGTCATGAATGAGGAACGAGTCCCATAACCCGGCAAGATATCTAGCGGCGATCCCCTGGCTCTTGAACACGTTTGAAAAATCCTGCGCAATGCCCGATATAGTGGGGACTCTATCCCTGTGCACTGTGAGACGAGAGCCCCAATAACCCTCCACGATAGCGGTCCATTCAGCATGCAGCTATTGTTTTGATCGTGAGGTCGTTGGCTCATGTCCCTTTTCGGATAGACCAGCTGCAACGGTTTTTGGTTTGAAAAAGGGTGCCCATCAACGTATCTTTCTGAAGCTAAATGCTGTTTACATTGCCAGAAACTTTGCGTGGAAGCAAAATGAATCGTCCGTGGAGCGAGGTAGATCTCTTGCAGCACCCACGCCCGCGAATAGAGAGGCGAATTTCGAAAGTCAATATCGCACCATGGCGTATCATCACACTCAAGTTACATGAACCATTTGCAATTTGTCTGGCTGACGTCCTTGAATGGGTTGCACCTATTGAAGAGTACGGGTTCCTTATCTCGAAAGAGGCCTTCCTCCACATTCCTAGCCGAACTTGCTGTGAGGTTGAGATATGAATTACGATAAACGTCTCCCATCTTAGATGTCTCATTTTAGCCAATCGGCAGGCGAATCTTGAATGATGCATAATAAGTCAATCCAGAGATATCGAACACTCAACTTTCTCGTAACAGAACAGCCTCCCGAAATGTTAGAGGCAGCTTGTTTCCATCTAAACCTTTGAGAAAATCTTCTTTATTTCGCTCGAGAAGCCGATAGAGGGGTTTGTTGCCCCAACAGTGGCTTAAAGTCACATCTCTCCGTGCTCAGCTCTTTTGAAGACTCGCGGAAATGCAGAGAAGGACAGTTCTCGAATCCCAAGTCAAGTAATCGCGTTGGAAGGCAGAGACTCATGGTTTTAGGGACGCATAGATGATTGAAATCAAAATCATGCAGCCATTGTATAATGGTCGGCCAGCTGGTCTCTAGTCTTTCTCCCCGTGCAATGTATTGACTATTGAATGGTGTATTGTCGATTTGTATGGATCGGAATCCCACACCCTTTATTTCCATGAGGAAACGTACCACTACTGGAAAGAACTTTGGCTCCTGTGGTGTCTGCACTCGGAACAAGAATCTAATCAAGAAAAAATCGGCATCCATATTACCTCGGCTTCCCTTAGTCCTCATGCATTGGACGCTCTCAGATGTTGACATGGATGGGTCATGAATTGCGTCGATTAGGAAGTCCCAATGTCCTGCGAGTTGAATCAAGACCCGGCCGCAGATGCCACACCCGCTATGTGCTGGATTCTCAACAGCGATTATATTGTGAAATTCGATAGCATCTCCCCAACGATCTGGTGGTGGGTATTCTAGCTCTTCGAAACTGCTTGAGCAGAAGGCATAGAATAGGCTCTGGTTGTGCCTTTGCATTATTGTGTAGTCATCATCTTTGACGAGTGTGGTAGACATTGTTGAACTGAGAGAGTAACTGCTCTGATTTCTGGTCTTGGCATGGAGATAATCCTACGGATTTAAGCTTGACTTTTTGGCTTCAAGTCGCTGATGATCACTTCATCTGGTCACGAAATTGCCAAAGCTCTCTCTATATAGGATCCCTCATTTTCTCCGAAACACAATGAAGCCATCGTATGCCTGTGCCAGATGTCTCCGCAGCGCGAGCTCTGGACCCCCAAGAAGAAGCGCCCAGCAATGGAGGCAAATTGCAAGCATAAGCAAGAACAGACAGCATATTGCTCCCACCATGGAACAGCTACGAGCTCCATTCTCCCATAAGAATAACTCGACTTTGTTAGTCTTGTCTCGTATCTCTCCGTGCTCGCCTCTAATCTTCTCAGATATTACACACTAAGTGTCATTCTCGGGACTGTGGCACTGTCCTATGGTTCAGTACCAATGTACAAAATGGTCCGTCCATCCTGCAATGTCCCCCACAATCCATCACTCACACGCGATGCAGATCTGTCAACAAACAGGCTGGGGTGGCCAACCCATTAAAGCCTCCATCCACTCCAATGCCGAAGACCCAGCCATGCGACTCACACCTGTGACCGACTCCCGCCGCCTACGCATCACATTCAATGGCTCAACCTCTGACGTGCTACCTTGGAAGTTCATGCCTCAGCAGCGAGAAGTCCGTGTCCTGCCTGGGGAGACAGCGCTGGCATTCTACACGGCAACAAACAAGAGCAGTGAAGATATCATAGGAGTTGCGACCTACAGTGTTACGCCTGCGCAGGTAGCGCCATATTTCAGCAAGATACAGTGCTTTTGCTTTGAGGAGCAGAGACTAAACGCCGGGGAGACGGTGGATATGCCCGTATTCTTTTTTATAGATCCGGATTTTGTGAATGATCCTACTATGACGAAGATTGATACTATTACACTGTCGTATACTTTCTTCAGTAAGACTACACCTCTATCTTTGGGCTTGACTGTCTGACTTGAGCTGACACCCTTTGTTAGAAGCCCGATACGACAAGAATGGGAACCTAACGCCAATGCCGATGACCATGGGATAAATCCAAGAAGGATCCGTGCCGCGTTCGCTCGAATGGCATTTGCATCGCCCCGAGAGCCTATCATCCAACCATCTTAGACTTAGGATCGTATATTCCGGAGAAGCCCCCAAAGCACTTCACTAGCAATGCCATCGCCAGTGCTTGCGAGTTGGTCAGAATGACACTACCATACTTACGATCGAACGTGGAAAACTTGCAGGATTCAGCCAGATTACCCGTGGCCGCTCTTCGTAAGAATATAATGAGGGCCAAAGGAGGTTGGGGCTGCGCGGAGTGGACCCTACGAAGGACGTGCTGGGCAGGAGAGGAGCGAAAACAGTCTACGGAGGACGCCACCTTACTTGGGGGAGTTGTAGGGGAGTTGCAGCTGCATGCAGGGGCGGGAGCCCGTCTAAACGATGTGAAGATTCATGAACATACCTTACATATTCAAGTAGCCTAAGGTAAGTAGCGGGACATGGAATGCGATATACAATATTGTACTCTGGTTAGGTCTCCATACTATGAAAACGTCTTGTCTTGATATTACTTGGAATAATTGTTCACGCACCACCCTGACACCTATTTCGTATATTGTGCTACATCTCTTGTTCTTACTATTAGGAATGTGTCGGCTCCCCGTACAGCCGTTACAAAATGTTTTATCTCGACCAGATCAAAGAACAAGAATCCATTTCTCCGGTAGTGCAGCAACTGCATCGAGCGCGCAGTTCTCGCAGCACTCATCGCCTCGCACCATAGTTTTACGGACCCAACTCTCTGCCGCGTCCTCGACAGCTAGCCACCTCGCGCGCTGATCCCCCTCCACAAGACAAATGCAGACCCTCTCCACGACTTTCGCCGAGCCTTGCTCTCGACCCTCTTGCGACCAGCCATAGCCCTTGGCCGCTGCGACGCCGAATCCCAGCTTCGCTTGCAGCAGTGGCCGCCTTGGGTGCATGCACTGCTTGTGGTGGCTAGTCGCGTATGTGGTCCAGAGACTGCGATGAAGCTTGCGGTAGGAAGTGTAAGTCTCTGCGTTGCGGGATGTAGTTTGGTACAGGTGATTGATCTCGAAGCGGATGCTGAGGAGAAACTTGCTGGCGCGGCTGGTGAAGTACTCCGTTCTGCTCGTGACACCCATCTCGCAGCGGGGCACGTACTGTTCTCCGCGGTCTAAGACCGTGGTGTCGGGGAGCGAGCTGAGAGATGTAGGTGTGTCCTCGACGCGGGATTTGCGCTCTAGTGTTAGGGCGTTGGTGGGCACGCCGATGCGGACGTGAATTAGCTCTGGCCTGACTTTTGCGGGATCGCTATCTTCACAGCAGCCGAGGAATATGCTCCATCCGAAGTCGCTAATGAGGAAGCTGTTCTTGTGGTCTTTGGATGCGAAGCTGGAACCTACTAGTAATCCAACTACGTGGTAGAAGATTGTGGCTTCTTCTAATGTGATAGGGTCTCCGTCAAAGAGTTGCTCATAAATGCTCGATCGCTTTAAAAGAGAATTGATATCAAACACTAAAGGGATAGCATAGCAGTCCTTGATCTCAGACACATGAGCGAACGTCAATGTCAATGTAGCAAGCTCTACCATTAGTAACTCCAGTTCTCTTCGGATCCATGCAAGATTGAGCTTTTTGTCCTCCGCGTTCTCGATGCCCTGTGCATCTATCCGTCTTTTAATATATAATTCGAGTGAGTTTGGGAGTGATATTTCCTGTAGCAAGGGGGTCTTAAGCAGCTGGATATAAGAATCAATCTCAGCCCGATCGTAGGGAATGTCGTAGAAGATTAGGTCAGCTGCATGGAATATCCTCCAACGTTCCAGGCTTTCAAGGCAGCGCAAATCATCTTTGGGCTTTTCGTTTTGCCTGGGCTTTGCTATACGACGTAAAGTGGAAGACTTGACGATTATAAAAGCGATGATGAGTTGAGTTGTTTCCTGGTATATCGGGTTATCATCCAACGTTGACACACTCGTATTAAAGTCGCGGCGGAGGTGCTCAGTGCCGTATCCTCTCAATGGATGTCGCTCATGAGGCGCAATTGCGGATGTTTTGGTCTCATCAGGAGCAGACTTCAGGACCACTTTCATGTCACGATCGAGTAGCAGGACCTCAAGACCATTTTGAGTCTTTTGATCTCCATCTGAAATCAGGTGTATAATCACCTGCGATGTCCCGGCGCCAAATTCGACCAGTTCAGTTGAGCCATGAACCACTACTGTCAATCCAAGTATGTGATGGGCCCAAACAATTAGCGGTATCATGCCTTCTTGGCTATTCAGTACCATCTTGCGATCCTCAGGGAGACTTTGAACGAGATACAAATAATCCATAGCAGTAAGCAAGATGTTTGTTGACAGTCGCTCAACAGTTCGGCCTCCATAAGAGGAGTGGTGTTGGAACTCTTTCAGAGATCTCTGAAGCACGCTTCTAACTTGCTGGGAGAAACGACTCCATGCAAATGAACTGGTTTGTGAACTGCAGGCCTCCAAAGTACCAACCACACCCTCAAAACCTGGATATGCGTTCGCACCGGGAAGGCCCATCTGCACCCTCTTGCTCATCCAATCCACGAGTGATGAAGCTAGGTCAATGCGATCGTGCATCCATGCCAGGAATGACAACTGGATAACAGTGGACAAGTATCGCCGATCCTGGCCTCTTAAAGCGCGGGCAACAGTAGGGCCAGGCCCTGCGTGGAGTTGTATATCACATTTCGGATGGAGAGGCGTAATGGTAGTGTCTGCTAGAACATCTGACTTGAACTGAGCCTCAAGAGCCGACTCAATTCTTCCGCGCCCGAAGATATCTGCGAGGTCTTCCTCCACCACAATGTCCGAACCTGACTTCAGTAGGTCTCTTGCAAAATTGACAAGTGCTTTCGTTGCGGACACCGCTCTTGTAGCACCACCAAAGACATTGGTGAGTTCGAAAGAAAGCTGGAATCCGCGACTTAAAGCCATGGCCGTCTCTCGATAGGGCTTGGTCTAAGTCGAGGTAATAGTATAGTTTATAAATTTATATAAGGAGCTTTAGATTGAAAAGCCGTGGATAAGAGCGTAGCTTTGCAAATTATCTGAATTTGACAAGGCTCTGAGATTGTTACTTGGAGGTGGTTAAGTGTAAGATAGACAGCTTGGGTGCTGTCGAGGTTCAGGCAGTCTCTGTCTTGATATAGAATCAATTCCCACGCATTCGCCAAATTCTACCATCGAGATGATTGATCATAATGTAAATGTACGATCTAAATATCTCCCTGTCAGGCATTGCCGCAAGTCTTCTAGTACGTATAGGGTTTGTCCTACCCGACGCGCTGGAGTCTGTTAATCGAGTCATCTGCGTGCCTGCCTTCTTGACACCCCAACAAAACGATCCCTTCTGCTGCATTCTCAACGCCTGCATTCTCAACCTATTGCATCCCAATACCCCAGCGACATCCATCTAACATGAGTATGCCTTTGCCTAAGATTAGACGACGCAAAGATATGGAGGATATTCGCACAAGTCTACCACACACGCCTTCCGAGTCAGACGATGAGGTACGTGTCCCTTGTCCTTGTCTTTGTCCAAACCCTTACGTAAACCCTGAAGTTAATCTGGTCAGGATTTTGATGTCCACGCAATCGTTTTCGAAGAGATTCACGTTCTGTCCCAGCAAGACCCTGAACTATTGGCCAAATCACGTTTACGAAATGGAGCTGAGCAAGATTGTCTACGCAAACCCGGGAGGACATGGGATTCTAAGGGACCTGGAACAAATGAAGAGGACGATGGAGATCCTAATGGCCGAGAATAAAAAAAACACAAGCCATATCTCCGAGAATCAGAAACACATCTCATCTTTGGAAAGTCGTATCAGACATTTGGTTTAAAGCTTAGGTTACCTCACGATTCGAAGGCGATTCCTAGATATATATAGGAGAGATATCAAGGCTATAGAAGAGCTTAAAGGCTCAAAGGCGACTCGGGAGGGGAATCTAAGAGCTTACGAAGGCGATGCGCTCGGGGATGCTGTATTGTTCGATCGCGATCAACGTACAGACAGAAGCATATATCGGGAGTTATACGGCTTAGATCATGAGCAAGTCTTGGACTTTCGTACGTACAGAGATGGTTTATTCAATACGTTATGCCAAAAGCTGACCATATATATAGACTCTGCGAGTGATGACGGAGGACTTTTTCTTGTATTAAATACTTATACCACTATGGTTGCGCAAGGAAAACCCCTCCTAGATGATCTCAAGGTTGCTTTCAATTCCTTTCTGGCTAAAGTTAAAGAACATTGGCTGCAATCACCAACCAAGGAGCCAAATACCCCTCTTGGCTCTGCATATTATACCTTCTGGAAGAAATTCAACCAGCAGGCCCAGGTCTGAGATGGCCGCTTACTCATTCGATTGTATATAGCATTAGTCCCGTAGTACTAGCAGAACATTTGGCATTGTAAAACCATCGATCAGTACTGTTACAACTATGGATTGTTTACACTAGCTGCCGAAGACTAGAAAGTGAAAAGACCTCATAAAACGGCGCCTTTTCACCTACACACCGCGTTTCTCTGCTCCAAACTCGAGACGTAAATTCCGCAACCACAACATGGCATTGCTTGTGGATAAATACCGTCCGCGATCTCTTGAGGCACTGACATATCACGAGAACCTCTCAGAAGAACTCAGAAGCCTCGTAAGCTTCTTTCCACGCCTTCAGCAACACTGCTAATCGTGAACCTCAGGCGCAAAGCGGAGACTTCCCCCATCTCCTCGTCTACGGACCCTCAGGCGCGGGAAAGAAGACAAGAATAGTAACCACCCTACGAGAGCTCTACGGCCCCGGCGTGGAAAAAATCAAAATCGACTCCCGCGTCTTCCAAACAACTTCAAACCGCAAACTCGAATTCAACATCGTTGCTTCAGTCTACCACCTCGAAATCACACCTTCAGACGTCGGCAACTTCGACAGAGTAGTCATTCAAGACCTGCTCAAAGAAGTTGCCCAAACCCAACAGGTCGATCAATCCGCCCGGCAAAGATTCAAAGTCGTTGTCATCAATGAAGCGGATCATCTTTCGAGAGATGCGCAAGCGGCACTGCGCAGGACGATGGAGAAATACAGTCCAAATCTAAGACTGATTTTGCTGGCAAACAGCACAGCAAACATTATTGCGCCGATTCGTTCAAGGACGTTGTTGGTCAGGGTGGCTGCTCCTACGGAGGCGGATATATGTAAAGTGCTCAGCAAAGTGGGCAAGCAAGAAGGGTGGGCTGAGGCGGAGGGGCTGAATAGGAGGATTGCGAAGGATAGTGGGAGGAATTTGAGAAGGGCGTTGCTTATGTTTGAGGCTGTGCATGCTCAGAAGTAAGGATGGTAGTGTTCTGGGCTTGGAGCTTTGCTAATTCAAGGTACAGTGAGAAGGTCACGGATAAGACGCCTATACCGCCACCGGACTGGGAGGCCCTTATTTCCCAGATCGCAGACGATATCATGGCAGAGCATACAGCGGCGAGAATTCTCCTAGTTCGTGCGAAGTTATACGACCTTCTGAGCCATTGCATACCGCCTACGACTATTCTGAAGGTATGCTCGAGCGTCCCCTGATTGATCTCAAATTTGCTAATCTGCCTTAGTCGTTGACCTTCAAGCTTATACCCAAGATTGACGACGCACTTAAAGCGGATGTGATTAAGTGGTCTGCTTTCTACGAACACCGGATACGACTGGGCAGCGTAAGTAAAATCTGAGCATCAGCATGCACGGCATTTGCTGATTGGTGCAGAAACACATATTCCATCTTGAGGCTTTTGTTGCAAAATTCATGAGGATATTAGAAAGGTCAGTCTGATACATGAGAGCATTGTGTTTCCAGCTAACAATATCCAAGCTACCTAATGGGCATGGGTTTCTGAAGCTAATGACATGATCTCAATTGCGAAACGCTGGCGTTGTCTTCACTTTGGGCGGCATGGAAATATGGTTCTAGAACGGCTAGCTCAGGGCATGAAGTGCGTCATTTCCCGAAATGTTGAGATGTCTATCCCAGTTGCTGTAAACATGAAAGTTAGAACGATTACTTTAACCAATTGATTCTTTCTACCTTTGAGCTCGTGAACAAGAATATACTTAAGAAAGTCACTACCATGTCTTCAGGAATGATGGACACTGAAAGAGGAGGCGAATCCGATCAGTACAGCTTCTCTCAGACTCGGCTTTCATGTCCAACATTGACCCAGGATTAGATACGAGTCGCAAAAGACTGTCACAAATCCTCACTCAAAGCAAGGTGGTCAGATGGGAGGTCAGTGACCCCATAAGGCTGAGAGAGTTCAAGCTTACACGCAATTAAGATGAACAAACCCAAGTCGACTCCGTGGACTCTCAGCAAGAGCAGCAGCAGGCTGAGAGGGGCGAGAGAACAGCAGAGAACGTGAGATATGGGCAGACTATATCAGAGGGTGGCATGGGCGGGAAGACTACAGAGGCTGGAGGAAGTGCAAATCAGGGTGGTAAGTTCCGGAGAAGTGGTATGACTTAAAGGTCAAACATCATGGAAGCTGATATGTGCCTGCAGAGGGATATGGCGGAACAGAGAGCCAGGAAGGAGGCTATAACGACAAAGAGTCTAGGCGAGAGCAGGGCTATGGTCCAGGATCAGGTGTTGGGGCATAGTCTGCAAGATCCATCCAAAGTTTAGAAAATTCAATTGGTATCTCTTTATGAATGGCTCAAGGAGTTGCTGCAGCGGTAGGCATGGCATCCGGCAGCTCTCCTGGAGTTGTTGAGGGTATTCTCCCAGCCTTCACATTCGCAGGCAGCTTCACCCTCGGCCTCTTCATATCATCCAAAGTGACTCCAGCTTCCACCTTCGTAAGCCCCATGACCGGCGGATCTCCCTTCTTCACGAATTCATACAAGCCTGAGTTCTCCTATCAGCCTCTCCCCCTGCCCATTTGAAACAAACAAGGGGGCAAGTGTACTTACCAGGCAATTTATTCCCAGCCAGCCTCATCGCATCCCTAACAACCTGCTCATGCAACTCTCCCTTAACCTCAAACACAATCTGGCTCACCGCAACCCTCGCAGCCCAGTAATCAAAACTCCCCTTCCCCTTCCCCATACGTACTTCGTTCCCGCTAGTATAAACACCAATGTTGGCAGCTACCCGCGTATACAATCTATATCTCTCCCCACGTAGACGCTTCTTGATTGCTTCGGCGCCGGTTGCGAGTTGTGAGCTGGATATTCGCCTGTCATGGTCTCGCATTCGTAGGCCATAGTCCCCCCACACTACTGTCGTGCCGCGGGTTGAACCACCGGTGGGGACGCGGCAGCGGCCTTTGCGGTTTTTGGCTGTGTGGCCGCGTTTGGGGGCGAGCCAGTTTAGAGATTGGGAGCTGGTTGTGAATGTGCGGAGGGAGAAGAGTGTGAGAGAAGGTGAGGGAAGACCTGCAGAGAGTTAGTTGTCAATGGAGAATGATTTAGGAAGAGATTGAGCCAGGGGACGAACGAATGGAGGGATGAACAGAGGCATGGTATCTGCAGCCTGTCGTTGTTAAGTAACGTCCTAGTGAAGACAGTATTCGGGGCTTCATTGCGATAGTAACGTGCTGCCTGGCAGACAATTGGAGGTGCTAGAGCTCTCCATTAGAGAAATCGCAGCAGGTAGCACGGAACAATTCCGTCATCACTTCACGCGTTTCGCCATCTCAACGGCCAGAAGTGCCAACACCCAAGATTCACATACCCTGCGAGCAATCCTCTCCGCAGGTAGAGTCAAAGTATCGAGTTGTTATCTGAATGATCATCACCTATCTAAAGCTGTAAAGCACAGCAACCCTGAGCTGCATACAGAGCAATATGCCGCCAGACATCCGGAGTTTCTTTGGAGGGAAGGGGGGTCAAGCTCCAGCGTCGAGCCAGGAGCAGAAAGCTCCAAAGGATGCTGTATGTATAATGTCTTCTCCCACCCATGAAACATCCACAGGGAACCTCTGGTCGATAGTGAATACATCTCGTTTCCACTTGTCTCAGTCTCTACGCCACTTTTTCATACAATTTGTCTACACGGTCCACGTTCTCGGCTTTCAACACGCTGACTTCTGGGTTGCTCATTCACAGGCGAAGGAAAAGAAGCCTAAGGGACGAGGTATGGTATACACTCCGCCACAAGGGTTGCCTTGAGACTAATTCAGAGAAGGGAAACGGAAGGTCCTTAGTGACAGTGAAGACGATTTAGTCATGGAACCAACCAAGAAATCAACACCAAAGAAGCCTCCGCCCAAGAAGCAGATGTGGGATGGGCCTTGCATTTTTGACCCCCATGCCCAATGCTGATTTGCGATTCAGGAAGCGGGACTCTCCTGTCGGAGAAGTTACCACAACCTCTGATTACTTCGCCTCTAGCGGCAAGTCGAAGCCAACACGCTCTACGCCGGTGAAGTCAAAAGCCCAACCGGAGAGGAAGGCTGCCGAAGAACCCAAAGCTCCCTCTGCAAAATCTACACCCAAAGCCAAAGCTACCCCTAAATCTGAGCCCGCAACAAATGGCAAATCGAGTTCTCGAAAGAAGAGCAAGCCGAATTATGCCGTGGACCTGGACGATGAAGATAGTGATTTTGCGCCCAAAGTCATCAAAGATGACGCGGACTCAGGTGAAGACATCTTTGTGGCGGATTACAAGACAGGAAGGAAGGGCGATGTAGATGCGTATGAGAGCGATGACGACGAAGATGAGATCATTCAACCGACTCGGAAAACGACGAAAGGGGCCAAAGGGGCATCCTCGAAGAAGCAGGCTGAATCAAGCGACGATGATATTGGCACTCAGATGAAAGAAATCCCTATGAAAGATATTCCCGAATACAAGGAGCCAAAGGCAGGCAAAGCAACTAATGGTACCAAAGCCTCCAAAGGTCGGAAGAGAAAATCTGAGGAATTAGAAGATGATGACGACGAAGACGAAGATGATATTGCGCCAGCGTCCAAAAAGGCAAAAGCCTTAAAAGGAAAGTCACCAGCGAAGAAGGCTAGGCCGAAAAAAAAGAAGGAAGAAGAACTCGAGGCTAGGACGCAAGTGGATGATATACTCGACAACATCCCAACAGTTCGAGCGCCAACACCTCCACCCCGTGATGGTGACAAAAAGTTCAACTATGCCGCTTTCAATGTCAATCATAGCGAACCTGCGCTTTCCGGTTCAGCAGCGGATCTCCCTGTGGGTGCTGAAAATTGCCTTGCGGGGCTCACCTTCGTCTTCACAGGCGTGCTTGATAGTTTAGAACGCACTGCCGGTCAAGAGCTGTTGAAACGCCACGGAGGGAAGGTTACTACTGCACCGAGCAAAAAGACGAGCTTCGTCGTGCTTGGCTCTGACGCAGGCCCGAAGAAACTGGAGACTATCAAACAATTTGGTCTCAAAACTATCAACGAGCACGGACTGTTTGAGCTGATTCGCAAATTACCAGCCAACGGTGGAGACGGCAAGGCTGCTGAGCAGTACGAGGCAAAGAAAAAGCAAGAACAGGAGAAGGTCGAAAAAGCCGCCGAAGAGATGGTGAAGCAGGAACGTACAGAAGCTAAGAAGGCTGCAAGTACGAAAGCTGGCTCCAAGCCACAATCGAAAGGAGACATAGCCGGCTCCGCAACTACTGATAGCCGACTATGGACTGTCAAATACGCCCCTACAGCTACGAGCATGATATGTGGCAACAAGGGTCAAGTCGAAAAGCTCCAAGCCTGGCTCAGGGCGTGGCCTGTCAATCTCAAAATCAAGTTCAAAAAGCCAGGGAAAGACGGATGGGGTATCTTCCGCGCAATGTGTCTCCATGGCCCCCCAGGAATAGGCAAGACTACTGCAGCTCATCTCGCCGCCAAGCTAGAGGGTTATGACGTTGTCGAGAGCAACGCCAGTGATACAAGGAGCAAGAAACTGGTCGAGACTGGACTCAGAGGCGTCCTCGATACGACTTCATTGCTTGGTTACTTTGCTGGGGATGGCAAGAAGGTGGAAGCAGAGAAGAAAAAGATAGTTCTTGTTATGGATGAAGTTGACGGCATGTCTGCTGGAGATCGCGGAGGTGTAGGAGCTTTAGCAGCGGTCTGCAGAAAGACCAGCATTCCTATCATCTTGATATGCAATGATCGTCGGTTACCAAAGATGAAGCCATTCGACTCCGTGGCCTTCGACCTACCATTCCGGAGACCAACCATAGATCAAATTCGTCAGAGAATCATGACAATTTGCTTCCGAGAAAAGCTGAAGGTACCTCCAAACGTCATCAATGCCTTGATCGAAGGAAGTCATGCCGATATTCGCCAAGTCATCAACATGCTCTCGACAGCCAAACTCGATCAGGATGCCATGGACTTTGACGGTGGTAAGCAGATGTCTAAATCCTGGGAGAAACACGTAATCCTCAAGCCTTGGGACATCGTGAGCAAAATCCTAGGCGGTGGAATGTTCGCTCCCAGTAGCACATCCACGTTAAACGACAAGATCGAGCTTTATTTCAATGATCACGAATTTAGCAACTTGATGCTACAGGAAAACTACCTCGGAACCAATCCTATGTTGTCGAATACTTACACGGGCAAGGAAAAGAATCTGAAGATGCTAGAGCTCGTGGACAACGCGGCAGAGAGCATTAGTGATGGAGATCTTGTCGATCGTATGATACATGGATCTCAGCAGCAGTGGGCTCTCATGCCTACACATGCCGTTTTCAGTTTTGTCAGGCCCGCTAGCTTTGTTGCCGGAAGTCAAGCCGGGTCTCAGACCCGCTTTACCTCCTGGTTGGGCAATAACAGCAAGCAAAGTATGCAGACCACCAAGCTCTAAAACTCGTGAATACCACGCTAACGCACTAAAAAGGCAAACTCATGCGATTTATCAAGGAAATCCAAGGCCACATGCGGCTCCGAGCTTCTGGCGACCGACATGAGATTCGACAACAGTATCTTCCTTTGCTGTGGTATCGACTTGTGAAAGAATTACAAAAAGAAGGCAAGGAAGGGATCGACGATATCATCGCTCTGATGGACAGTTACTACCTCACAAAGGAAGACTGGGACGCAGTCCTCGAGCTCGGCGTTGGCCCAATGGATATGGCAAACATCAAGATCGATACACAGGCTAAGAGCGCCTTCACTAGAACATACAACCAGATGTCCCATCCGCTACCTTACATGAAAGCGAGCCAAGTTGTAGCTCCAACGAAGAAATCCAAGGAGAGGCCAGATCTTGAAGAGGCAATAGACGAGTCGGATTCGGGGGTGAGCTCTGGAGAAGATCAGGCGGTCCTTGATGACGACAAGCCTCTGGATCTGAAGAAGGACAAGTACGTCGCGGCTCCGAAGAAAAAGAAAGCTGCGGCTGGGAAGAAGGCTGGTGCGAAGGGGAAGGGAAAAGGCAAGGTTAAGGACGAGAGCGAGGATGAGGAGGAGAGTGAGGAGGATGTTAAGCCTAAGAAGGGGAAAGGAAGGGCTAAGAAGTGAAAGGATGTGGCTACCATTTTTGTATGATATGAACCATATGCTTGCATTGCTGTCACTGGTATGCTGTAACTTTATGATCCATCGCCTTTAGATATCACAAATACTGACAATGAGAAAAGTATCATGTATTAATAATAAGGGTCGTATGAAGATATTTATGTAAACGCTTTATAGGGATCATGGCCCTCATAATCTAACGCTGCGGCCAAAACACAAGCTGCGCCCGCATATTTCAAAGTCTGCATTGTCTCTTGGAACCATTTATCCGGAGTAAGATATAGGGTACACAGCTTTTTGGCCCCGATTCTCTGGCCCCGAGACTTGTGCTTGGCCTGAATTCTGCTCCCAGACAGCCTATATTTTGCTCCGGAGACCCATCCTTTGGCTCGGCTTCAAGTCTTCGAAGGGCGATACCGGCTCCGAAGTCTGCAAGTCCTACCTAAAAACAGCGACGAGGAGGAGTCTGCTAACCTGAACAGCAAGACGAGTTCTACAGATGAGAGAGGTCGAGATGCAGAGCCTGTGAGTAGAGCTACCTCGATCCTAGTGATTTGGCTCGCGCTGTGACTAAGGAGTTCTGCCATTCGAATAGAATAATGGCCCTCCCAACGCGACTTTTTTCAGCTTGCCACTCCCACAACTACCGAGATATCAGTACTATAGTCATCATTATTGCCACCACTTCGCACCACAACCCCACTCTTAATATCCCTGCTGCCCCTTCAAAAGCATGCACGCCGGTGACTGTATGAGGACCGTTCTTACTCCCCACCAGTGAACTTCCCTGCGTCCCTATTGCCAAGCCAGCACTCCCAAAAGACAGTCCTCCAGGCCTAATCCCTCCTATGATCAACCCACCCAACCCTCCACTGTTAGTCTAAATTACTATGGTCTTGGTGCCTACGACTAGCGAGCCAGCAGTGTCTAGAGATACTGGTATCTCGCTAGCAGTTACGCCCGGGGTTGCTGGGGTTAGAGTAGTACCCGAAGACGGTGATTCGGGGCAGGGGGGGCAAAATTAATAATATAGTAAAGAAATAGAAGGAACAAGCGGGCCTAAAGCACTATTTCAACTGCGCTTCATCCCCGGACCTAGCCCCTATAGAGAACTGCTGGCAGGCCCCGAAACAGCTGCTTAGAAAGACGCCGTATTGGGACGATACTACTATACGGGCGATTATTGATGAGGGCTGGGAGCGTGTTTCGATCCCCTTTATTAATGAGCGTGTAAATACAATGCCAGCGGGCTGTTATAGAGGGCCAGGGCGCTATGACTGGCTATGATTAGATAGGGGTGATATAGGGGTGTATGTAGAGGGCCTTGGCGAACCGATTCTTTTGTCACCCGCGAGATTACCAAAAGCCCCCCGCTGGAACTGTCACTCCATTCGTCTACAAATATGTAATGAGTCAGGACCAAACTCACTTTAAGCAGTTGTATAGACACCCAATTCTGGCACATGGGTCTTTCCACATCTGCCAGTCAGGCTGGCAAATAAGATTCTTGCGATCACGAGTCAAAGCCTTCCACACTCGATGGAAGGTTTTATTCGTGACTGCATTGAGATTCGCCGCTGGAGCAAAGGACATTCAGGAATGGAAGATGCTGGAGAAGGACTCCCGTCTCTGCAGCCACATGAATGATCGGATTGTTCTGGGATAACCAAGTAGATAGTAACATTGGCCAGCTAATTAGAAAATGATACAGCACTCACGGTACACCTTTCCTACTACCATTATTGCCCATTATTGCCTTTGCGCATCCAAATCGAACCGTCGAGCCTCTAATGTCTCTGACATATGCTAATTTGTGGGGCCAAACATAGGCGCTCTTGGAAAGGCATAATCAAGGCTCACATTGAGACTGCCATCCCAATTTGGGTAGACGGCTTCTAGAAGTTGCCGGACCAGCCTGGAGTTGACTTTGAACTCGTTCAGTGGGGAAGAAAGCCCAAATCTTGGGCCTAGCCATTCGAGGATCCTCTCCAATAAATTAAGGCATCTACTGGCCCTGTTCACCTTCTCACCGACTCCGCAACTGTAGATGCCTGGCGGTGCGGACCATGGATCGGAGTCCCGAGGAAGGTTTGGTACGATGCCACTGAAAATCAGGTTGGAGTCCTGCAGCAGCAAGCTAAGAAATCGTTCAGCAACGAATGAGGTTCTCAGCAAGTCGTGCGATGTATAGAAGGCGACCTTTTCTTGATCTTGGCTTATCGAAGACATCGTTTCTGCATACTCAAAAGCGTAGTCGAAGATCAGAAACTTGCCGTACTCGTTGAGCTTCCCGTCCAATCCAGAAGGTGACAATATGAGGATACTACTGAACAGGACGTCACAATGGAGCAGCCGTTTCATCGATTTATCAATTTGATCTGGCATTTCTGCCCACCAGCCATGCATGTCCTGAAGTGAGGTGGCCATGAATGACCATGTGTCTTCTAGAGCAGGACGGCCAGACTGAAAAAGCGTCTGATATGCGTGCGATTGGATTCTGCGGAGGCGACCTAGCTGTACAGCCGATTCGAGGCCATAGAAGAAGAGCTGATTTGTGGTGGTGGAACCTTCGCGAAGTTTTGGAGGCGTCATGTTGGCGGAGTCATCCGTGAACGAGAAGCCTCGACGGTAGACCATGCTTATAGATCTGCAAGAGCCTCAGCAAAAACCTTTTCAAATCGGGTGATGGATACTGACCTGTCCAAGACGTACACGCAGAGATATATTCGTCGACGTAAATCGAGCTCAGACTCTTTCAGTTGTAGTTCGGGTGGGGGATCTTGGTGTAGCCCGATGTCTACCATGGCGCGAGAAGCAAGACCAATCAGGTACCAACTGTTGAAATGATGAGGGTCCAACATTGAGTAAAGTACCAGCAGAACCATTGCCTGGATTCCTACGACTGAACCGGGATGAATAACGGCTTCAATATGACCAAGCGCTGAACCAGCGTGGCGGACAGCATCTTGGTACTGAGTATCGCCTCTTCTTCGTGAGAGGGAGGAATAGGCAATTGCAAGCACTAGTCGGGTGGTCCAATGGTCCATTGGGTCCGCATAGCCTTGATATACTGCGTCGATAGATCCATAAATTTTCGTTTCAGTCAGGAAAGGGTACAAGACATGTACATTTCCGAGATAATGCTCGATCAATGGGGCGATGGCATGTCTTTGAGGGAGCACGTTGTTTGTTAGTCTGGGCATCTCCTCAAGGGAGGACGTAGAGAGAACAAGTCTGGCATAGGACATCTCTTTGGTGAAGCCATGAAAGTCTCTCGCGGTTGCGTTCACCGATCTATGGGCAAGGATTCGTCAAACATCCCCGAAAAAGTACACAAGCTTACTTACAGAAAGCCGAAGTCCGAGACTAGATCGTCGATGTTTGAAGCCTCTTTCCGCTGAGCTCTTGTATTGCCAGCTTGGAGTGGGATTTCCGGCGAGAGGAAGGTCTGTGCTGATACCACGTCAAGGAGATTGCTCGCGGCTGCTTTTCGTGCCTTGGCTTGAGAGATCTGCTTTTCCAACTTTTCGACACGTGTCTCGAGTGAAGCAACATAATTACGCTCTTTGCCTTTGGCGACCCCATCGTTTGCGCTTGAGCACTCTGCATCCCTTCCCGCCTTTTCGCAAGCCGTACAAGCTGGTAGTTTGCCATCGCATTTGACCTTGGCGGACCGACATCTCTGGCAAGCCGAAACTGGCCGACTCACTCGCAACAAGGGAGTCTCAAATTTGTTGAGTTTGGCCATGTTGGACTACATCACAATTTGGATGATAGAGATCTGGTCTCGCTGGTCCAATTCGAGAGACGAGGGGCGGATGTTGGCTCTCAAATTTCGGGCAGACTGATAGTAGATGCCTCCACGATCTCCGAATACGAGTGTACTGGGCCCTCGTGATAGCCTTACTCGCACGTAGCCACCGGAGAAAGTGTCATAACGGAGAAAGTAAAGTCTGCCGAGGCCATACTGCAGCCTAAGTGGTCTGTGAGGCTCAGCGGTATGGTCTGTCCACCAATAGATAAGTGATAACTGTATGCAGCGTTGAGTTCATGAATATCTAGGCAAAACAGGCAGAAATCCAAGGGTCGTAGCGTTGGGCGCCATCCCGAAAGTTAGAACGGTCAAGAACTACGGAACCGGCCGCGCTATCGATACGCGCTCCTTAGGGCGGTGAACTGCTGCTTTTAACCTCACATCAGGCAGACTCCTCAGAGGCAACAGGAGCAGTGATGTCAGAATGTGACATCCTAATCATACCCTTACATTCCAGGCATCTCCTACAAGAACTCAGAACTACGGACATTCAGCACACCCTCCTCTACGGTAGTCTAAGGAACGGATCTCCCGAACGTACTCCTCTGGGAGTCATGCGCATCCTAGAAGTACAGTCTTGAATGCCTAGAAAGCAAGGCCGGCTGTTTGATTGTATAACGTTCGAAGCCATAGGCGCAGGCTTGATCCCTCTAAAGCAATTGCACCACGGCCAAGCCCCGCTCCAACAAGCATCAGTAGCAGCACCTCAATCCGCATTCGGCTACTCTCTACCTTTCGAGCCTTGAATCTGGCGTCAACGGCTGGCTGTTGCAGTAGCACGGCAAAAGAATCTACACACTGCCTTGTCGAACCTCTCTTCTTCCAAGCCTTTTCGACGACCCAAAGTGCGAACCCTATGGACCGACCCCAGGCTTCTACGATGCGTACAGGAAATACCAGCCACGACCAGCTGACTGACAACGCTGGGAAGCAAGCTCACCAAGTGAATGGTGACGCTGGGAGTCCGAAAGCGCACACACTCACTCACACGCTCACTGCGTGTTGCAGATGTCGTTCAAGGAAAACAAAATGTGACCCTGGCCTGCCCCGCTGCGGTCCTTGCGAGCGGAGCAACTCGACCTGCGAGTACCTCGATACAACTAAAGGCAAGACCATCTCTCGGCTTTATGTAATACATTTGCAGAAGAAAGTGCAAGCACTGGAGGAGGAGCTCGATCGGTTGTCGCAAGAGCAGTACGAACCTCCGGATGCAGAAGTTATAGTACGAAGTGGAGGATATGTCCGGGTGGGAGAGAATGTTGAATCGAGGTATCTCGGTCCTTCCAGCGGCATAGCCGTAAGTGAAACCCCTCTGTGAATTTTCTAGTGATCATCATGAGGTTTAACAATTTGTCTCCATAGATCACCCGCTTGGTTATGGAATTGGCTAAGCAAAACACCGATACCAAAAGCATCAAGGAGATAGTTCCAGAAGTCAAAGCCCAGCAAATCAAGAACCGTTTCAAAAGAGAGGAAGAGAAGCCAACTAGCAAAGTGTATCCCTTGATTAGTGACGTGGCTGCAGCAGAGTTACCTTCCCGCGGATTGACAAACTACCTGGTTGAGAAGTTCAATATAAAGGCCCAGTACACGTATCCCACATTACATGAACCATCGTTTCAGGATGTGGTTGAGGACGTATACAACGGCTCGGCCGATCCATATGAAAACTTCACGCTACGCATGGTCATTGCAATTAGTATGCAGAAGCTCGATACACAGTATCCTGGTCTGGCAGATTCCTACTATCTTGCTGCCTTACCATTCCTCGAGAAGGCCATCAAGCCAATGAATTTAGGGACATTGCAATGCTTTGCTTTGATTGCTCAATACTCACTGTTGACACCTACACGCACAGCTGCATACTGGGTGGTCGGTTTGGCTGCGAAGCTATGCCAAGAGATGGGGATCACTGAAGAATCTAGCATTGCACCGGTCCACAACTACAAGCCTCGATACGACGCGCTCGAGATTGACATGCGGCGCCGCCTGTTCTGGATTATCATGTCGATGGAGTTTGGGCTAGCACACAGTCTGGGACGCCCGAGTGCTTTTGGCACGACGTTTGACCATACCGACGTCAGATTCTTCGAAACCGTAGAGGACCGTTTCATAACTACATCCGGCGTCACTCCAGGAAGTCCTCAATGCATAAAGAAACGAATCGCAATACACTTTTTCAAGATGAGAATCCTGCAAGCAGAGATCAGACGTAAGCTCTACTTAAAGAAAAGACCAGAGCCAACGACCGATCACGATCCCTGGTTTGTCGAGATGCAAGAGAAGCTCACTCA